>JARFXV010000258.1:0-669850 GCA_031761425.1 Cosmopolites sordidus | reverse complement strand
AAACTTTAAAAAATAGAATCGCCCCATTTTCGGATATTTGACGCTCCAAACAACGGGCATCAATAATCTGGCACCCGTTTTGATTTATCTCTTTTAGTTTTCGTGATATGATTTTTTGAATATCGAAGAAAATGGACCATTTGGCAAAAATTGCATTCCCCGTCCAGTTTTCTGTGAATATCTAGAAAACCGTTCGAGATATCAAACAGTGCTTTACGCCGTTCGATTCCACGTAATTTTCTCCATCTTGTAGCTTACTTTCACAGAAATTGGGTGAGTTTCGCTTTTCGGATGTTTTCCTCCGGTACCCCCTTTGAAAATTTTTCGATCAAATTTCCAAACTTTAAAAAATAGAATCGCCCCATTTTCGGATATTTGACGCTCCAAACAACGGGCATCAATAATCTGGCACCCGTTTTGATTTATCTCTTTTAGTTTTCGTGATATGATTTTTTGAATATCGAAGAAAATGGACCATTTGGCAAAAATTGCATTCCCCGTCCAGTTTTCTGTGAATATCTAGAAAACCGTTCGAGATATCAAACAGTGCTTTACGCCGTTCGATTCCACGTAATTTTCTCCATCTTGTAGCTTACTTTCACAGAAATTGGGTGAGTTTCGCTTTTCGGATGTTTTCCTCCGGTACCCCCTTTGAAAATTTTTCGATCAAATTTCCAAACTTTAAAAAATAGAATCGCCCCATTTTCGGATATTTGACGCTCCAAACAACGGGCATCAATAATCTGGCACCCGTTTTGATTTATCTCTTTTAGTTTTCGTGATATGATTTTTTGAATATCGAAGAAAATGGACCATTTGGCAAAAATTGCATTCCCCGTCCAGTTTTCTGTGAATATCTAGAAAACCGTTCGAGATATCAAACAGTGCTTTACGCCGTTCGATTCCACGTAATTTTCTCCATCTTGTAGCTTACTTTCACAGAAATTGGGTGAGTTTCGCTTTTCGGATGTTTTCCTCCGGTACCCCCTTTGAAAATTTTTCGATCAAATTTCCAAACTTTAAAAAATAGAATCGCCCCATTTTCGGATATTTGACGCTCCAAACAACGGGCATCAATAATCTGGCACCCGTTTTGATTTATCTCTTTTAGTTTTCGTGATATGATTTTTTGAATATCGAAGAAAATGGACCATTTGGCAAAAATTGCATTCCCCGTCCAGTTTTCTGTGAATATCTAGAAAACCGTTCGAGATATCAAACAGTGCTTTACGCCGTTCGATTCCACGTAATTTTCTCCATCTTGTAGCTTACTTTCACAGAAATTGGGTGAGTTTCGCTTTTCGGATGTTTTCCTCCGGTACCCCCTTTGAAAATTTTTCGATCAAATTTCCAAACTTTAAAAAATAGAATCGCCCCATTTTCGGATATTTGACGCTCCAAACAACGGGCATCAATAATCTGGCACCCGTTTTGATTTATCTCTTTTAGTTTTCGTGATATGATTTTTTGAATATCGAAGAAAATGGACCATTTGGCAAAAATTGCATTCCCCGTCCAGTTTTCTGTGAATATCTAGAAAACCGTTCGAGATATCAAACAGTGCTTTACGCCGTTCGATTCCACGTAATTTTCTCCATCTTGTAGCTTACTTTCACAGAAATTGGGTGAGTTTCGCTTTTCGGATGTTTTCCTCCGGTACCCCCTTTGAAAATTTTTCGATCAAATTTCCAAACTTTAAAAAATAGAATCGCCCCATTTTCGGATATTTGACGTTCCAAACAACGGGCATCAATAATCTGGCACCCGTTTTGATTTATCTCTTTTAGTTTTCGTGATATGATTTTTTGAATATCGAAGAAAATGGACCATTTGGCAAAAATTGCATTCCCCGTCCAGTTTTCTGTGAATATCTAGAAAACCGTTCGAGATATCAAACAGTGCTTTACGCCGTTCGATTCCACGTAATTTTCTCCATCTTGTAGCTTACTTTCACAGAAATTGGGTGAGTTTCGCTTTTCGGATGTTTTCCTCCGGTACCCCCTTTGAAAATTTTTCGATCAAATTTCCAAACTTTAAAAAATAGAATCGCCCCATTTTCGGATATTTGACGCTCCAAACAACGGGCATCAATAAGCTGGCACCCGTTTTGATTTATCTCTTTTAGTTTTCGTGATATGATTTTTTGAATATCGAAGAAAATGGACCATTTGGCAAAAATTGCATTCCCCGTCCAGTTTTCTGTGAATATCTAGAAAACCGTTCGAGATATCAAACAGTGCTTTACGCCGTTCGATTCCACGTAATTTTCTCCATCTTGTAGCTTACTTTCACAGAAATTGGGTGAGTTTCGCTTTTCGGATGTTTTCCTCCGGTACCCCCTTTGAAAATTTTTCGATCAAATTTCCAAACTTTAAAAAATAGAATCGCCCCATTTTCGGATATTTGACGCTCCAAACAACGGGCATCAATAATCTGGCACCCGTTTTGATTTATCTCTTTTAGTTTTCGTGATATGATTTTTTGAATATCGAAGAAAATGGACCATTTGGCAAAAATTGCATTCCCCGTCCAGTTTTCTGTGAATATCTAGAAAACCGTTCGAGATATCAAACAGTGCTTTACGCCGTTCGATTCCACGTAATTTTCTCCATCTTGTAGCTTACTTTCACAGAAATTGGGTGAGTTTCGCTTTTCGGATGTTTTCCTCCGGTACCCCCTTTGAAAATTTTTCGATCAAATTTCCAAACTTTAAAAAATAGAATCGCCCCATTTTCGGATATTTGACGCTCCAAACAACGGGCATCAATAATCTGGCACCCGTTTTGATTTATCTCTTTTAGTTTTCGTGATATGACTTTTTGAATATAGAAGAAAATGGACCATTTGGCAAAATTGCATTCCCCGTCCAGTTTTCTGTGAATATCTAGAAAACCGTTCGAGATATCAAACAGTGCTTTACGCCGTTCGATTCCACGTAATTTTCTGCATCTTGTAGCTTACTTTCACAGAAATTGGGTGAGTTTCGCTTTTCGGATGTTTTCCTCCGGTACCCCCTTTGAAAATTTTTCGATCAAATTTCCAAACTTTAAAAAATAGAATCGCCCCATTTTCGGATATTTGACGTTCCAAACAACGGGCATCAATAATCTGGCACCCGTTTTGATTTATCTCTTTTAGTTTTCGTGATATGATTTTTTGAATATCGAAGAAAATGGACCATTTGGCAAAAATTGCATTCCCCGTCCAGTTTTCTGTGAATATCTAGAAAACCGTTCGAGATATCAAACAGTGCTTTACGCCGTTCGATTCCACGTAATTTTCTCCTTCTTGTAGCTTACTTTCACAGAAATTGGGTGAGTTTCGCTTTTCGGATGTTTTCCTCCGGTACCCCCTTTGAAAATTTTTCGATCAAATTTCCAAACTTTAAAAAATAGAATCGCCCCATTTTCGGATATTTGACGCTCCAAACAACGGGCATCAATAATCTGGCACCCGTTTTGATTTATCTCTTTTAGTTTTCGTGATATGACTTTTTGAATATAGAAGAAAATGGACCATTTGGCAAAAATTGCATTCCCCGTCCAGTTTTCTGTGAATATCTAGAAAACCGTTCGAGATATCAAACAGTGCTTTACGCCGTTCGATTCCACGTAATTTTCTGCATCTTGTAGCTTACTTTCACAGAAATTGGGTGAGTTTCGCTTTTCGGATGTTTTCCTCCGGTACCCCCTTTGAAAATTTTTCGATCAAATTTCCAAACTTTAAAAAATAGAATCGCCCCATTTTCGGATATTTGACGTTCCAAACAACGGGCATCAATAATCTGGCACCCGTTTTGATTTATCTCTTTTAGTTTTCGTGATATGATTTTTTGAATATCGAAGAAAATGGACCATTTGGCAAAAATTGCATTCCCCGTCCAGTTTTCTGTGAATATCTAGAAAACCGTTCGAGATATCAAACAGTGCTTTACGCCGTTCGATTCCACGTAATTTTCTCCTTCTTGTAGCTTACTTTCACAGAAATTGGGTGAGTTTCGCTTTTCGGATGTTTTCCTCCGGTACCCCCCTTTGAAAATTTTTCGATCAAATTTCCAAACTTTAAAAAATAGAATCGCCCCATTTTCGGATATTTGACGCTCCAAACAACGGGCATCAATAATCTGGCACCCGTTTTGATTTATCTCTTTTAGTTTTCGTGATATGACTTTTTGAATATAGAAGAAAATGGACCATTTGGCAAAAATTGCATTCCCCGTCCAGTTTTCTGTGAATATCTAGAAAACCGTTCGAGATATCAAACAGTGCTTTACGCCGTTCGATTCCACGTAATTTTCTCCATCTTGTAGCTTACTTTCACAGAAATTGGGTGAGTTTCGCTTTTCGGATGTTTTTCTCCGGTACCCCCTTTGAAAATTTTTCGATCTAATTTCCAAACTTTAAAAAATAGAATCGCCCCATTTTCGGATATTTGACGCTCCAAACAACGGGCATCAATAATCTGGCACCCGTTTTGATTTATCTCTTTTAGTTTTCGTGATATGACTTTTTGAATATAGAAGAAAATGGACCATTTGGCAAAAATTGCATTCCCCGTCCAGTTTTCTGTGAATATCTAGAAAACCGTTCGAGATATCAAACAGTGCTTTACGCCGTTCGATTCCACGTAATTTTCTCCATCTTGTAGCTTACTTTCACAGAAATTGGGTGAGTTTCGCTTTTCGGATGTTTTCCTCCGGTACCCCCTTTGAAAATTTTTCGATCAAATTTCCAAACTTTAAAAAATAGAATCGCCCCATTTTCGGATATTTGACGCTCCAAACAACGGGCATCAATAATCTGGCACCCGTTTTGATTTATCTCTTTTAGTTTTCGTGATATGACTTTTTGAATATAGAAGAAAATGGACCATTTGGCAAAAATTGCATTCCCCGTCCAGTTTTCTGTGAATATCTAGAAAACCGTTCGAGATATCAAACAGTGCTTTACGCCGTTCGATTCCACGTAATTTTCTCCATCTTGTAGCTTACTTTCACAGAAATTGGGTGAGTTTCGCTTTTCGGATGTTTTCCTCCGGTACCCCCTTTGAAAATTTTTCGATCAAATTTCCAAACTTTAAAAAATAGAATCGCCCCATTTTCGGATATTTGACGCTCCAAACAACGGGCATCAATAATCTGGCACCCGTTTTGATTTATCTCTTTTAGTTTTCGTGATATGATTTTTTGAATATCGAAGAAAATGGACCATTTGGCAAAAATTGCATTCCCCGTCCAGTTTTCTGTGAATATCTAGAAAACCGTTCGAGATATCAAACAGTGCTTTACGCCGTTCGATTCCACGTAATTTTCTCCATCTTGTAGCTTACTTTCACAGAAATTGGGTGAGTTTCGCTTTTCGGATGTTTTCCTCCGGTACCCCCTTTGAAAATTTTTCGATCAAATTTCCAAACTTTAAAAAATAGAATCGCCCCATTTTCGGATATTTGACGCTCCAAACAACGGGCATCAATAATCTGGCACCCGTTTTGATTTATCTCTTTTAGTTTTCGTGATATGACTTTTTGAATATAGAAGAAAATGGACCATTTGGCAAAAATTGCATTCCCCGTCCAGTTTTCTGTGAATATCTAGAAAACCCTTAGAGATATCAAACAGTGCTTTACGCCGTTCGATTCCACGTAATTTTCTCCATCTTGTAGCTTACTTTCACAGAAATTGGGTGAGTTTCGCTTTTCGGATGTTTTCCTCCGGTACCCCCTTTGAAAATTTTTCGATCAAATTTCCAAACTTTAAAAAATAGAATCGCCCCATTTTCGGATATTTGACGTTCCAAACAACGGGCATCAATAATCTGGCACCCGTTTTGATTTATCTCTTTTAGTTTTCGTGATATGATTTTTTGAATATCGAAGAAAATGGACCATTTGGCAAAAATTGCATTCCCCGTCCAGTTTTCTGTGAATATCTAGAAAACCGTTCGAGATATCAAACAGTGCTTTACGCCGTTCGATTCCACGTAATTTTCTCCATCTTGTAGCTTACTTTCACAGAAATTGGGTGAGTTTCGCTTTTCGGATGTTTTCCTCCGGTACCCCCTTTGAAAATTTTTCGATCAAATTTCCAAACTTTAAAAAATAGAATCGCCCCATTTTCGGATATTTGACGCTCCAAACAACGGGCATCAATAATCTGGCACCCGTTTTGATTTATCTCTTTTAGTTTTCGTGATATGATTTTTTGAATATCGAAGAAAATGGACCATTTGGCAAAAATTGCATTCCCCGTCCAGTTTTCTGTGAATATCTAGAAAGCCGTTCGAGATATCAAACAGTGCTTTTCGCCGTTCGATTCCACGTAATTTTCTCCATCTTGTAGCTTACTTTCACAGAAATTGGGTGAGTTTCGCTTTTCGGATGTTTTCCTCCGGTACCCCCTTTGAAAATTTTTCGATCAAATTTCCAAACTTTAAAAAATAGAATCGCCCCATTTTCGGATATTTGACGCTCCAAACAACGGGCATCAATAATCTGGCACCCGTTTTGATTTATCTCTTTTAGTTTTCGTGATATGACTTTTTGAATATAGAAGAAAATGGACCATTTGGCAAAAATTGCATTCCCCGTCCAGTTTTCTGTGAATATCTAGAAAACCGTTCGAGATATCAAACAGTGCTTTACGCCGTTCGATTCCACGTAATTTTCTCCATCTTGTAGCTTACTTTCACAGAAATTGGGTGAGTTTCGCTTTTCGGATGTTTTCCTCCGGTACCCCCCTTTGAAAATTTTTCGATCAAATTTCCAAACTTTAAAAAATAGAATCGCCCCATTTTCGGATATTTGACGCTCCAAACAACGGGCATCAATAATCTGGCACCCGTTTTGATTTATCTCTTTTAGTTTTCGTGATATGACTTTTTGAATATAGAAAAAAATGGACCATTTGGCAAAAATTGCATTCCCCGTCCAGTTTTCTGTGAATATCTAGAAAACCGTTCGAGATATCAAACAGTGCTTTACGCCGTTCGATTCCACGTAATTTTCTCCATCTTGTAGCTTACTTTCACAGAAATTGGGTGAGTTTCGCTTTTCGGATGTTTTCCTCCGGTACCCCCTTTGAAAATTTTTCGATCAAATTTCCAAACTTTAAAAAATAGAATCGCCCCATTTTCGGATATTTGACGCTCCAAACAACGGGCATCAATAATCTGGCACCCGTTTTGATTTATCTCTTTTAGTTTTCGTGATATGATTTTTTGAATATCGAAGAAAATGGACCATTTGGCAAAAATTGCATTCCCCGTCCAGTTTTCTGTGAATATCTAGAAAACCGTTCGAGATATCAAACAGTGCTTTACGCCGTTCGATTCCACGTAATTTTCTCCATCTTGTAGCTTACTTTCACAGAAATTGGGTGAGTTTCGCTTTTCGGATGTTTTCCTCCGGTACCCCCCTTTGAAAATTTTTCGATCAAATTTCCAAACTTTAAAAAATAGAATCGCCCCATTTTCGGATATTTGACGCTCCAAACAACGGGCATCAATAATCTGGCACCCGTTTTGATTTATCTCTTTTAGTTTTCGTGATATGACTTTTTGAATATAGAAAAAAATGGACCATTTGGCAAAAATTGCATTCCCCGTCCAGTTTTCTGTGAATATCTAGAAAACCGTTCGAGATATCAAACAGTGCTTTACGCCGTTCGATTCCACGTAATTTTCTCCATCTTGTAGCTTACTTTCACAGAAATTGGGTGAGTTTCGCTTTTCGGATGTTTTCCTCCGGTACCCCCTTTGAAAATTTTTCGATCAAATTTCCAAACTTTAAAAAATAGAATCGCCCCATTTTCGGATATTTGACGCTCCAAACAACGGGCATCAATAATCTGGCACCCGTTTTGATTTATCTCTTTTAGTTTTCGTGATATGATTTTTTGAATATCGAAGAAAATGGACCATTTGGCAAAAATTGCATTCCCCGTCCAGTTTTCTGTGAATATCTAGAAAACCGTTCGAGATATCAAACAGTGCTTTACGCCGTTCGATTCCACGTAATTTTCTCCATCTTGTAGCTTACTTTCACAGAAATTGGGTGAGTTTCGCTTTTCGGATGTTTTCCTCCGGTACCCCCCTTTGAAAATTTTTCGATCAAATTTCCAAACTTTAAAAAATAGAATCGCCCCATTTTCGGATATTTGACGTTCCAAACAACGGGCATCAATAATCTGGCACCCGTTTTGATTTATCTCTTTTAGTTTTCGTGATATGATTTTTTGAATATCGAAGAAAATGGACCATTTGGCAAAAATTGCATTCCCCGTCCAGTTTTCTGTGAATATCTAGAAAACCGTTCGAGATATCAAACAGTGCTTTACGCCGTTCGATTCCACGTAATTTTCTCCATCTTGTAGCTTACTTTCACAGAAATTGGGTGAGTTTCGCTTTTCGGATGTTTTCCTCCGGTACCCCCTTTGAAAATTTTTCGATCAAATTTCCAAACTTTAAAAAATAGAATCGCCCCATTTTCGGATATTTGACGCTCCAAACAACGGGCATCAATAATCTGGCACCCGTTTTGATTTATCTCTTTTAGTTTTCGTGATATGACTTTTTGAATATAGAAAAAAATGGACCATTTGGCAAAAATTGCATTCCCCGTCCAGTTTTCTGTGAATATCTAGAAAACCGTTCGAGATATCAAACAGTGCTTTACGCCGTTCGATTCCACGTAATTTTCTCCATCTTGTAGCTTACTTTCACAGAAATTGGGTGAGTTTCGCTTTTCGGATGTTTTCCTCCGGTACCCCCTTTGAAAATTTTTCGATCAAATTTCCAAACTTTAAAAAATAGAATCGCCCCATTTTCGGATATTTGACGCTCCAAACAACGGGCATCAATAATCTGGCACCCGTTTTGATTTATCTCTTTTAGTTTTCGTGATATGACTTTTTGAATATAGAAGAAAATGGACCATTTGGCAAAAATTGCATTCCCCGTCCAGTTTTCTGTGAATATCTAGAAAGCCGTTCCAGATATCAAACAGCGCTTTACGCCGTTCGATTCCACGTAATTTTCTCCATCTTGTAGCTTACTTTCACAGAAATTGGGTGAGTTTCGCTTTTCGGATGTTTTCCTCCGGTACCCCCTTTGAAAATTTTTCGATCAAATTTCCAAACTTTAAAAAATAGAATCGCCCCATTTTCGGATATTTGACGCTCCAAACAACGGGCATCAATAATCTGGCACCCGTTTTGATTTATCTCTTTTAGTTTTCGTGATATGACTTTTTGAATATAGAAGAAAATGGACCATTTGGCAAAAATTGCATTCCCCGTCCAGTTTTCTGTGAATATCTAGAAAACCCTTAGAGATATCAAACAGTGCTTTACGCCGTTCGATTCCACGTAATTTTCTCCATCTTGTAGCTTACTTTCACAGAAATTGGGTGAGTTTCGCTTTTCGGATGTTTTCCTCCGGTACCCCCTTTGAAAATTTTTCGATCAAATTTCCAAACTTTAAAAAATAGAATCGCCCCATTTTCGGATATTTGACGCTCCAAACAACGGGCATCAATAATCTGGCACCCGTTTTGATTTATCTCTTTTAGTTTTCGTGATATGATTTTTTGAATATCGAAGAAAATGGACCATTTGGCAAAAATTGCATTCCCCGTCCAGTTTTCTGTGAATATCTAGAAAACCGTTCGAGATATCAAACAGTGCTTTACGCCGTTCGATTCCACGTAATTTTCTCCATCTTGTAGCTTACTTTCACAGAAATTGGGTGAGTTTCGCTTTTCGGATGTTTTCCTCCGGTACCCCCTTTGAAAATTTTTCGATCAAATTTCCAAACTTTAAAAAATAGAATCGCCCCATTTTCGGATATTTGACGCTCCAAACAACGGGCATCAATAATCTGGCACCCGTTTTGATTTATCTCTTTTAGTTTTCGTGATATGATTTTTTGAATATAGAAGAAAATGGACCATTTGGCAAAAATTGCATTCCCCGTCCAGTTTTCTGTGAATATCTAGAAAACCGTTCGAGATATCAAACAGTGCTTTACGCCGTTCGATTCCACGTAATTTTCTCCATCTTGTAGCTTACTTTCACAGAAATTGGGTGAGTTTCGCTTTTCGGATGTTTTCCTCCGGTACCCCCTTTGAAAATTTTTCGATCAAATTTCCAAACTTTAAAAAATAGAATCGCCCCATTTTCGGATATTTGACGCTCCAAACAACGGGCATCAATAATCTGGCACCCGTTTTGATTTATCTCTTTTAGATTTCGTGATATGACTTTTTGAATATCGAAGAAAATGGACCATTTGGCAAAAATTGCATTCCCCGTCCAGTTTTCTGTGAATATCTAGAAAACCGTTCGAGATATCAAACAGTGCTTTACGCCGTTCGATTCCACGTAATTTTCTCCATCTTGTAGCTTACTTTCACAGAAATTGGGTGAGTTTCGCTTTTCGGATGTTTTCCTCCGGTACCCCCTTTGAAAATTTTTCGATCAAATTTCCAAACTTTAAAAAATAGAATCGCCCCATTTTCGGATATTTGACGCTCCAAACAACGGGCATCAATAATCTGGCACCCGTTTTGATTTATCTCTTTTAGATTTCGTGATATGACTTTTTGAATATCGAAGAAAATGGACCATTTGGCAAAAATTGCATTCCCCGTCCAGTTTTCTGTGAATATCTAGAAAACCGTTCGAGATATCAAACAGTGCTTTACGCCGTTCGATTCCACGTAATTTTCTCCATCTTGTAGCTTACTTTCACAGAAATTGGGTGAGTTTCGCTTTTCGGATGTTTTCCTCCGGTACCCCCTTTGAAAATTTTTCGATCAAATTTCCAAACTTTAAAAAATAGAATCGTCCCATTTTCGGATATTTGACGCTCCAAACAACGGGCATCAATAATCTGGCACCCGTTTTGATTTATCTCTTTTAGTTTTCGTGATATGACTTTTTGAATATAGAAGAAAATGGACCATTTGGCAAAAATTGCATTCCCCGTCCAGTTTTCTGTGAATATCTAGAAAACCCTTAGAGATATCAAACAGTGCTTTACGCCGTTCGATTCCACGTAATTTTCTCCATCTTGTAGCTTACTTTCACAGAAATTGGGTGAGTTTCGCTTTTCGGATGTTTTCCTCCGGTACCCCCTTTGAAAATTTTTCGATCAAATTTCCAAACTTTAAAAAATAGAATCGCCCCATTTTCGGATATTTGACGCTCCAAACAACGGGCATCAATAATCTGGCACCCGTTTTGATTTATCTCTTTTAGTTTTCGTGATATGACTTTTTGAATATAGAAGAAAATGGACCATTTGGCAAAAATTGCATTCCCCGTCCAATTTTTCTGGGAATATCTAGAAAACCCTTCTAGATATCAAACTCCTGATTGGTTAACGCTAATCTCCTATTCCGCTTTGTGAAGCAAATATTTTGTGATGTGTATCCATGTATTTCTCTTGGAAAAGTCCTATAAAAGTGTCTCGTGTTATAATTGCGGAAATTCTCCTCTATAGAGTCCAGTTATTGCTTCATGTACTTTCTCTTATTTGCCTAATAACCTTTGCGATCCTTTTTCTAGTTACGTCAAAAAGCTATTGACTTTCTGGCGATTTTTTTCTCTTATACTTCTGAAATTCTCGTTTGCGTCGCAGCAGTGCACTTTCGCATTCCGAGTACTTTTTGAGTTTTTTTGTGGAAATTTTCCCATGTATCTGCCTGTTCTTTTTCCCATTCCTCTGTTATGTTGGATTCCTTGATCTTTTTTGTGTTGAATTTCTGTAGATGTGCTTTCTTATGATGAATTCTCGTTGGGGTGAACTTGACTTTGATTCGTGATAGGTAATGGTCTGAGTCAATGTTCACGCCCCTGCCTACTTGGACAGCTTGGATCTCTCTTTGTTGTGGGTGTGAGATCGCAATGTAGTTTATCTCGAATTCTCTAATCTGTTGTATAGGCGATCTCCATATCTTCTGTTTTCGTGGAGATTTTCTGAGGGATGTTGACATGTCCTTCAAGTTATTCTGTTGGCATAGTTCGATGAGTCTTGTGCCGTTCTTGTTGGTAAATTTGTGACCGAAGAATTTGCCTACGGTTTTCTGATGGATTTTTATCTACCGATTTGTACGTTAAAATCGCCTAGTAAAATTTTGACGTCATCCTTTGGGACCTTAGCCATTCCATTCTCTAGTGTTGCCCAGAATTTCTCTATTGATTTGGTGTCTTTTTTGTTGTCCCCATTTGTGGAGGCATGTACGTTGAACATGGTGCATTTTTTATTGGCGCATTGTATGCACATTGTCAATAGTCTATTTTTTATGGGAGTGATTTCCTTAATAGATTTAACTATCCCTTTGTGTACCACAAAGGCCATGCCCAGAAGCGGAGCACTCCTGGCGACCCGCTTGTCTGTCCTGCTCTTGAATATGCGATAGTTGCTGTAGTCCACCGTATCCTCATCTGTGATGCGTGTTTCTTGTAAGGCATGCACAAGTATCTTTTGCCTGTCAAGTTCTGATGTTAGGTTTTGAAGTTTTCCTGGTTGGATCAGCGTGGTGATATTGAAGGTGCCAATATAAGTAGGTGTTTTGTATGGAAATATGCCGGAAAGCTCCGACTTTTTTTGAGACCGTGAAATTTCAGCTTCCCCAGAATCCGAGCACCCGGTTGCTATCTGTCGACGGGTGGATTGTTTACCACTTGGGGTATCATTGTAGTTACTTGCACAAGTCATGGTTACTTATTAGCTTGTTTGGAAATATATTCGACAGATTTTCAAAATATCAAAAACGATCAATTCTCATATTGGAACCTTCGGTGTAAAACACTAAACTCAAAGAGACTTACCAACAAACACCAAATCACCTTTTTTAATACTCTCGACACTCGTTTCGCTAATCATGTCAGCATTATTTAATCTCTTAGGAGAGGCTATCATCCCCTGATGAAGCTAACATGGTTAGCGAAACGTGCTTTAAAAAAGTGATTTGGTGTTTGGTGGTAAATCTCTTTAGGTAATTTAATCTCTTAGGAAAATTAACTTTATTCTTTTAAATTAATTATATTTATTAAAAACAAATTTATTCGATCGCTCGCAAATTCAAAACGAACAAAACACAAGTAATATTTATTGTTTTTTTTTGTGAATCATTGTCCTTTTATTTTCTTATCTTCTATTTTATTGTCAGTTTTATCGTGTATTTCTACCGTGGAGAGATAAAATGGCCCACGTGTATGAACATAGTTAATTAGTTGACATGCTGTTAATTTATGGAGAATGCCATCGAAATGTCAATGCTTCATCTCAGTTATACGGTGAACGTTTTCTTTTTCGGGTTCACCCCTTGCCGAAATCATTTATTCGGTTTGGGCAAAGAGCCAGAGACACCGGTGATTTGAGGGAACTTCGTGGAGGGCCACGAGGGAAGAACGAGAGTACCTGAAAACGTGCAACAGGATCAACAAATTTTGAATCTTGTCGAGAAATCAGTTGTATTAATTTCATGTGCAACGAGTTCAAGCCTTAGAGACGATCTAACAAGACCGTCCTAACAGAGTTCAGTTCTGCTAGCAATTTAGTGGGGATTTTCTATCAACTTCAGTCAGTTTAGTTCTTGTAGTTTAAAAAGTTGTTTTCGCTTGGCGAATATGTTCCTATCATGTCTTTTCTCGATATAGATAGAGTCTGCTTGAGGAAGTTAGGGATAATTAACATTGACAGGTGTACGAGATTCTCACTTTATTTCATATATTACATTAAATAATTTAGCTGTGATTTGCTCTTTTTATTAAAGCCAATATTTTTGGCACTATTGTACTAAATAAATAAATAAATAAATATATCATTATCGAACTTACGCTGTTACTGATTTTGCTGTTCACTGAATTGCTAAAAAAATTAAATGATATCCAGAAAACCTCATAGAATTTAGGTACATTTTAGTAAATGTTTGGTTGCCTATGTTATAAAATTAAACTGGAATACTAAAATTGTGGGGGAATTCCAGTCGCCCCACTACGTTTTGTAAACGAATAAAAAGTTAGAACCTGCCGAAGATTTCATTCGACTAAACCGAACAACCTCGGGTAGGGAGCATTAATCAGGTTCGTATTATATGAAATTGAATTTTCAAGGCCATACTATATTAAAATCCATGGCTACTTGGTGTATGTCATACAATGTATAATGAGGATGCCTATATCTTTAACATTACTGTGCTGATATATTAATTATTATTGTGAATAGTAAAAACATGTTTATCAAAGAAATAAAATTATAGGCAATAAGAAAAGCCATATAATATATAGGTATACTATAGTATACCTAGTATAGTTTATTGTCTATTCTAAAAGCAATTTTTCTACAAGATATCAAATTGTTTTTTGCACTCTCTCGATACATGTTACGCAAACTATGTTATTATCATCAGGAGGAAATTAATTCATATTTGAAATGTTTCTCCTAAGGAAAATGTCAAAAATAAATTGAGTTTGGGGTTTTGGGGGTTCAAACCCCCCCGAAATAAGCCAAATATTACCTAATATTATACCGAAAAAATACGAGGAGTGAAGAGAGTTAAATTATTACATTTGAATTTGATATATATCCGAACTAGTGGACGTTGCGCACAGCAACGCCATCTCTTGTCGAGTAGTCGAACTATTTTGTATCGTATGGAAACTTTGCTTGTTTTATTTACTTCAAACTAACCCCCCCAAACTAAATCCTGGCTACGCGCGTGGTACTCTGGATTATACGTAAAGTTAAACAAGATCCTAAAATGTTTGCATCCACTTTGACCAAAGAAAAACGGCACAATCTTCTTGACAAACTTGCTCGAAAACGCTTGAGATTTGCTAAGAAGTTCAGAAATATAGTTTGTTTTGGAAAAAATTAATTTTCACAGATGAAAGTAAATTTAATCTTTTTGGATTGGATCAACGATGGGTGTGGAGGAAATCCAACGAATCTTTAAAAGAGAAAAATTTGCAAGCGACTGGTAAATACTGAGGAAAAATACTGTGGTAACTCGATTATGGTCTGGGGATCTATTGAGTAAATATAATGAAATATAATAAATGAGTAAATGCCCTGGGAATTTACATTTTATTAGCGGAATAATGAATCAACACTTATATTTAGACATCCAAAAACAAAATATTAAACAAAGGGCCCAAAATATTGGTATTGATGAAACTTTTATGTTTTACCAGGATAATCACCCGAAACATAAAGCACAAAACGTTAAAACGTAACTTATTTAAAACGTAACGTAATTTAAAAGTTGAAATTTACAATTTTTTACTCACGGCTCCAATATGCAAATGTGACAAAATTTTTTTATTTCGAATTTTAGCATTTATCAAATTATGTTAAAACAATAAGATTTTGCCTTTTAAAATAATATTGTTTTAGTAGGTGCTGAAGAAATCTGGCAACACCGAAAACCATTTGTGAGTTTTTCTTGGCCAAGTTATTTACTAAAAATTTGTATTTTGAAGTACTATGGCTCGTCTGTTTTTGACAAAACATTGATTTCAAAATTAAAATTCTCTTGGTATTTTTTTAAAGTAAATAAATTGTGTAACACGTTTTTGTAGTATAATTTTTAATTATTGTACTTTTGATAATTTTAAAAAATTTGTGTCGAAATTTTATATCCAATATTATCAAGGAAATTATGGACTTAATGCGGCCCTGGTTGCTACGTATGCCTTCCCTAGACCTCGTGCTTCGTATTGTCTCGTGTTGCCGACTGGCCGCCGAACTTGACTGTTATTTAGTGCGTTTTGTCAGCCATTTACGTTTCCGAAAGTTTTTAATCAAAAATTCGTGAATAGTGGTGGTTTTTTTAACGATAAAACGCCGAAATGGCGTTCACGGGGGACTCGAAAGCCCCCTTGAGGACAGTAAAACGAGTACAGTTCGGCATCCTCAGCCCCGATGAAATCGTAAGTAAAATTCCCCAACTTTTTCAGTGTATTACTCCATGTATGCGTGTCCATATTGAATTTGTTTGGGGGTCATTAGCGATATTCTTACGTTCGGTGTATTAGAGATTTTTTTTTATGGATACATGCGGTTTTAAAAGCGTATTTTTATGGGGTAAAAAGGGCCTTATAGATGTTGTTTATATATTTTGATCCTAACCTCACTTTTAATCAAAACTGGCGCACTGTTCTACTACCTGTGGCATTTTGTTTACAAATGTAGGGAATATTTACCTTTCAAGAATTAGTTATATTTTTCCGATTACATTAATTTATTTCTCCTTTACCTATTCGGTAGAGGTAATTGAAGCATATAAGTCACAACTTATATTTTCTCATTAGATTAGATTAGCTTAGCTTATCATTAGTGACCTAAGAACATTTTCCTGGCCTTTGTTTAAATTCGATTGCTTTCAGTTATTTAAATTCATGTATTTTTTAGATTTTGATTTTATTTGAGCCCTTTTTGATAGTGTTTAAAATATAGTTATTGTCTCCTAAAAGATATTTTATAGGCTGTATTAAAAACAGAACATGTTTCTTGATTGTTTGTCTATTATTGCAGCAATTGTTACAAATAAAAGTTTTTAGTTTATTTAATAGTTTTTAATCTACAGTATAATCTCCATCATTACATCAGAACTTATGGTTTCATTAGAATCCAGAATCTGTAAACATCTCACCATACTGACAATTATACTTTTAGGGTGATGACTTGGTTTTGGAGTGGATAAAGGAAGTTGTCTGAGTCTTAATCATTGTTTTCTCTTATGTAGATTGCAGTCCACTGCTGTTATTGTCTACTTTTTATGTGTAGTAACAATTTGTTGAACCTGGACAAAAATAAGACAGTTCAGATAGTTACACACAACTGAAAGTTGATATGGCATCTGCATATATTTGTTTATTTTTTTAGACACCATGAAATTTTAAGTTTAGTGGTTAATTTCTGAATGGTTTGTTTATGATAAGCTTTATTTTTATCCAACACCAGATCCTTATTAAACTCATTAGGTCTTCCAGGTTTTATACCATTGAAAAAATTGACATCACCGGTCTTAAATTTTTTTAGATTAATGCTGATATGTTCTACTATCCAAGGCACCAAGAGAAAGAGCGTTTATGTTATGTAATTGAAACTCATAAGGCATCAAATGCCTAATATGAGACTTATCCACACATTCATCTTCCATTCTTATAGGATTTACCTTTTTTTTCAAAATTTCTCAATAAACATGCCAAATATCAATATATTTAACTAGAGTAAAGGTATTGGTTCATCAAAAATCTTAAATATATATACTAACTAAAAGTATTTTTGCCGCAAGAATATCCAAACAAAATATATGAAAAATCTCAACCGAGAGAGAAAATTTTAGTCACCATTAAATAAATCAATTAATCTTGAAGATAGAAGTGGATAATAATATAGACTTAAAGAACTAACAACACTATAACCACTTATAAGTTTTTTTTTTCATTTTTCAGCGGAGAATGTCAGTTACGGAAGGGGGAATTCGCTATCCGGAAACAATGGAAGCGGGTCGCCCCAAATTGGGTGGCCTTATGGACCCAAGACAAGGCGTCATTGACCGTCAGTCAAGATGTCAGACCTGCGCTGGAAATATGACCGATTGCCCTGGCCATTTTGGACACATCGAGTTGGCCAAACCGGTCTTTCACATAGGATACATTACGAAAACGATCAAAATTCTTAGATGTGTTTGTTTTTACTGCAGTAAAATGTTGGTCAGCCCTGTAAGTTTCACATTTATTTTGTAGTGTATAAATTGATTGAATATTTCCAAAAGAAATCTAAAAGAAATAATTGCATTATGTTTTGGAAATAATGTCTTCAGTGGTGGCCTGAACGTTTCTTTGAATTCGTTCTTAAGAATTGTTTAGAATGTATTTCTGTAAAACACAGAATTAACATAACCCGACAAAAATAATCCAACGGCATGAGATCACCTGTTGAATGCTTCTGGTCGGGAAAAATGTCTTCTACATGAGGACGCATCCAATTTTCGATTTTTGTTCACTGGACAACGAAATTGTCGGATGAATACTTAGCCGTGGCTTGTGTTGGTTTTATTTTTATATCTAAGTTAAATGGTATACAACTTTGCTCCCGCCGTTTTTTTAAATTCATGACTTTGTTATAAAAAACTGGTTAATTCAATGTATTGTCCACTTTCTTTCTTCCATCGTTCATTCGAATTCCGCGTTGAAAAAACTGGTTACCTTTTGAAGCGACCCATGAATCTATTCAATTTTTGACTTATTATACGACCGGAAGTGCTGGTCAGCCAAGCCGTGTATCATCCATCAACACAGGTAATAATTAGAGGGAGTAACGTCTGCAGAATACGGCGGGTGAGGTAGGACTTCCCATTTCAACGTTTCCAAGTACCCTTTGATCACTTTCGCAACATGGGGCCGAGCATTGTAATACTGCAAAATCACTTACCGTGCGGCGAATAGTTCAAGCTTGTTTGTTGCGCCTCAGAACGACATCTACACTAACTTCTTCGTGAGGCCTCGACTTTCTCCATTTGCTTTTGTGCTCAAGAGATAAAGCACATTTGCCATTTCACGAAATAACCCTTTCAGGAAACTGTTGTTGTTGTAAGATCATATTGTTTATGACCACAATTATAAGTTCAGGCTAAAATATTCTCTTAGGATATTCCTATAGCGTAAAAAATATAATCGCATCACTCCATCAACCCAAAAATAGGAGGTAGGGCTTAAAAAGAGGTAACTCTTAAATCACTTGAGGATTTTCATCAGCTCAAATCCAGCAGTTATGTTTGTTCACAAACCCGTTAAACCAGAAGTGCGCTTCGTCGGAAGAGATTATTTTTCCTCAAATTTGGTGTCGCCTTCAAAGTTTCAATTTGTTTATGCTATAGGATTGTGTATGTTTGCATGTTAAATTGATTCAATGTACTGAATACATCAGTCTATTTACACTTCAAACATTGTTAGCGCTATTACGTTTCTGAGTTCTGACATTCTTAGTGGAAACTATATTTTTACTTGTTTTATGTATGCCAGTAACAGTAACAATTACTGAGTAATTTGCACTGATATATGCACTATTGAGTATGAGGTATATTGTGTTATGGATTAATTAAACTGAAATTGCTTTCGATGAGCGGTTTAATAACGGTTGAGCTTTCGCCCTTCAAAGTAACCATCAAACCAATTATAACGCCAGCTATAACACGGGTTTATTCTACAGAATTATATTAATCCTCAACCTAAGGTCCTGGGATTATATCTCTAAGAGCTTACTTACAACCCTTCTAATTTCTGATTAAACATTTTTGGAAAACATTTTTTTACTTTACTAAATTTTATTATAAATTGGGGATATTGTTGATGGGAATCAAGAACACAAAGTTCCATAACAATAATGGGTTTTTAATAGAAATAATATTCTGATATTTCATTTGGCCATCTGAAGATACTGATTTTTATCAATTTAATTTTATTTTTACAGTGCAATCCGAAAATTCGCGAGATTATCATGAAAAGTAAAGGACAACCTCGTCGTCGCTTGGCTTTCGTCTATGACCTGTGCAAAGGCAAGAATATCTGCGAAGGTGGCGACGAAATGGACATCAAAAAGGACGAACAACCCGACCCGAACAAGAAACAAAGCCACGGCGGTTGCGGTCGCTACCAACCCAGTATACGACGCAGCGGTTTGGACCTCACCGCCGAATGGAAACACGTCAACGAGGACTCGCAGGAGAAAAAAATCCCGCTGACCGCGGAACGCGTATGGGAAATTTTGAAACATATCACGGGTGAGTGATGCGGGCTTGTACTGTAAAAAATTCTTTGGTTTTTTTCGGAAACGGGAGATAAATGACGGGGATTGAATTTCGACTGATAGTTCTAAGTCGAGTAGGTAATTGTAGGAAACCATGTATTTGATTCAGTTCAGGAGAAAGGGTTTGATTGATTAAGGTTTTATGGAGTTTTGAATGATCTCTGGTGGATCCCCAGGCTATTTAAAGATTTAGTATGAGCCAGATAGATAAAACAATATATTTGAGTTCATAGATTGATGTATTTTCTTATAATTAAAGTTTTCTGTCCTTGGAATGCTATGGTATGTTTTGTAATTGCATATTTACATTTTCATATTTATTTCTTTTGTTTTTGTTCTTTTTTCTTGTTGTTTCCTTCTTATTCTTTTGACTAAGACTTTCCCTGTTTGTGTGTTCGGTTTCCCTGAACTCTTATTTATTTTCTGTTATTATTGTTAGACAGGTCTTCATATCAGTCTTCTATCGTATGGCTTATTGTTCTTAAGTCTCTTTGCGCAGGTTTTTCCTGTTATAATTAATTTGTTTATACCTTATCTAGGATACTGTTCATGTATCATTTTATTTGTCTATATTTTAATGTTATGCTTGTCTGTCTGTGTCGTACTGTTGACCAAATAGCCTGTAGGGTGTTTGTAAGATTTCATTTGCTGTATTCTCATTTCTTAGTTCCTAATTCAATTTTTTTTTGTATATTTGTAGATTTTTGCTGATGACTAGACATTTAATTTTTTCAAGATAATTACATAATGTGCTTCGTTGATTTTGTGTTGTGTTGTGTTTCACTACTTGCAGTCAATTCTGCATCATATGCGTAAAATACTATGTATATCTTATCTTATTTGGTCCTATTCTATTGTCTTCAAACTTTCCGACTTGTTTTAATAGGGGTACCCATAAATGATCAATTATTAATAGTGTGGAATATTTGTTTTGGTCTAATTAAGTGTGTGAATGTATAAAAGAGGTGTTTTATTACGCAATGTCACAACACGTGTTTACAACGTATTTACACGTATATTACAACACGGCCTTGACCTTAGTGACGTCATTGCATGCTGTTTAATTTTCGAGCGGGTGTTGATGCAACCGTTACCACAAAGAAAATTTATGATGTGTATGGAGACGTATTGAAAGTCAATAAGTGCCAACGCTGGTTTAGAAAATTTTGCAATGGTGATTTTGACTTATCTGAGGGCGATCGAAGTGGACGCCCTGTAGACTTTGATAATGACGCTTTAAAATCATTGGTGGAAACTGATCCCAAACTGAGTATCCAGGAAATAGCAAACACTCTACAGGCTACTTGATCAACAGTATGACACAGACATCTTCAATAAATCGGGACGGATTACAGGCGCGGTATATGGGTTATAACAACAGCGTACAATTTGCACATCTCTATTGTGCAGATAACGAAGTGATCCGTTTTTTCGTAAGTATTGTTACTGGTGAAGAGAAATGGGTCGGTCTTGTACAACAACGACAAGCGTACGAAACAATGAATGACTGTCTAAATCAACTAGCCGTACCCACTTCTAAATCATCCTTCAATTTAAATAAGGTGTTACTGTGCGTTTGGTGGGACTGTGGCGGCGTAATTAATTTTGAACTATTGAAACTGGGAGAAACAGTATTGCATTGCCAACAATTAGATAGATTACGTAACGAATTGTTGGTAAAACGGCCAGCTCTGGTCAACATAAGAGGGGTAATATTGCAACAAGATAATGCCAAGCCACATGTAGCGAGATTAACCCAAGAAAAAATAAGGCAGCTAAATCGGAAAGTTTTACCACATCTCCCATATTCTCCAGATATAGCACCATTTCATTTTCATTTATTCCAATCTATAAGGAATACAAATTTCAAAAATATCGATGATGTGCGAACTCACATCGAAACATAGGAGATTCACACATGGCAACACAGGGGATTAAAACTCTACCAGCAGTATGGCAAAAGGTCTTAGATAACGACGGAGATTACATAATCGACTGAAGATAAAATGAAATGTAAATAAATTCGTTTTTTTGTTGCCACTGAAATAATTGATTATTTATAGGTACCCCTTATATATGGTTCATTATTATGTTGAATAATGATGGGCTCAGGAGAGTCCCATGGAAGAGTAAGAACAAGCATAAGACATGCCTGTTTTTAAATCCTCTAATCCCGTTGCCTCTTGGGATATCTCCTTTATCATTTCCATTATATCTTCATATAGGTTCTGATGTCTTAATGGTTTCAAGATCCCATTCCTCTTAACTCTACCAAAAATTTACTTTAAATCTACTAAGCATTAGTATGGGGGTTGTTGTATTCAGTGGACTTCCCAACTATCTGTTCAACAATCATTGTTGCATCTGAGATTACACGAAATCTCCAGAATCCGTATTATTCTTCCCTCAATTTACTCTGCTTTCTATTTTATCTTTTATATCTGATTAATTTCGTTAATTCTAATAATTCATTTTCATATTTACTCAGAAGCAATCTACAAATCTAATTTTTTTTAATATGGTGCTGAAAGTACAGATGAGTACAGTTAATATATTCAAACAAGTTAATTTTCATCCAAAAATTGCATCAGATTTTGTATGACATAGTGATACAACAAAAATAATTACAGATTTTCAAACTAATTCAAGGTTTTTCTTTTTAGTGTAAAAACATACTGATTTCTATAAATTCCCACATATTTTCCACGTTGAATCATTAAATAGTAATGCAGCAAACCACAGTTTTTTTAAAAATTATTTTTGTTAATGTCACTCAACCACAGATCGAAGAAACACTCTTTTTGTCGTTCCAATCAACTACATATACAAAAATGTTTATAACAAAAAGCAAATAATAAATTTGTTGCAACAAAATATCAGAGCTGGAATAAAACAAAACGATTAATTTTGTCTAGGACATTGTGCAACAAAAAAATAAATGAATGTACAATTTTCCAACTGTTTGGAATAAAACAACAATCCCATTTTCATTTTGGTCTGGACAAAGGACACTACAAGAACAAACGGACACATATTGTAGTTGGTTCTGTAGCAGATGAAAAGTATTTTAAAAATGGGTTTTTGGAACGGGCATAGTGTTGTTTATTTTAATTTGATCGATGTACGAAGCGGGTTTTAATAGTGGCCAGTGCGAAATGAGTGATTTTCTGTTTTTCTTTTTTTTAAGGAAGATTCTAAAAAATATACACGTTTTCGGGCCCATCGTGAAAAATACAAATACTTTTGTTTGTTAACCCTGCAAGTAACTTTTAACCCTTCGTTTGTCGCGTCGGAATTTGGGACATAAATAGTCGCGAGGGGTGTATTGAAACCCCAAACAAAAAATTGTTAAAAATATAGATAATATTAAAAATATTTTTTTTGTCTTTAATAATATCTTGTTTTAGGCGATTATTTATTTTTATTATTTAGTTTTATTAAGAAATATGCAAAAAATAAAAAAATATCGAGGATTATTCACGGTAAAATGAAAAACTGAATGTGTTTTTGGATTTTCATATATATACTAATATTTTTTGTTTATATGTATTAAATTGAATTATTTTAAATAAATTATCGAAGAAAAAGGTATAAAGAAGAGAAATCGACGATTAGAATAGAAAAAATGTTAATGGCACCTTATTCGAGCATCTTGAAAATTGCCCTCTTTTGATGAATGCTCATTTACATTTTAAGTACATTAACGTAATAATAATTCTTTTAATACAAAACATCAGCAAATATATTTAAAAATAACATCACAGATGTTATTTAGCAAATTAAAACTATAATAATTTTAATAAATATTTTTAAATAAATAAATTAAAAATTTACGTTCAATAAAGATTATAGTATTAATCATCTACGGTTCTAAGTTGAGAATCACATTTTTCACATATTGAAATCATATGTGTTTTGCACATTGGTACTTGGCACTCAAAACAGAAACTCTTCGTCTTTATATCACGATTTCTTGGACATACAGAGCAGCGAACTACTTTATCGAGTTCTTCTTTTCTTGTGAGTGGAAGACATGGTAGGGATAAATAATCGGCAGCCTTTTTGCGTAAATCTTTAGATAAATATCTATTGAAGGCCTCGCTTTTTTATCTTATTTCTAACTAGAGAAAATCCTAATTCTTTTAAAAATTTTCGACGATTAATTTTATTATCAATATTATTGAAATGATAAATTATAAAGCCGTTCAAGCAAACAATATCAACTGTGTGAAAAATTTTTAGTGGATATCTTCGAGTTGGTCTGGAACATGAAAATGTACAAATCATTTGGTCTACATTATCAACAGCTTTTGTCGAGTTATAAAACATAACCATTTCAGGTTTATTTGTTGTACTATCGATATAGTCATTTGTATGCATACTTGGAACTTCTTGAACGTTTTTTTTCTTTACCTTCTTTGGTACATACGACACAAGTGTGAAGCGGTCCTACAACAGTTAGATTTTTTGAGCGAAGATCTACCAATGGAATCCTACAGAACCGTTTTCAATTGTTAAATTTAGTCCAGTACCGTCTACTGTCTGTACATCTCTACCAGAAGTTGACTATGAGTATGGTTCTTCAGGCTGTGTTCCTGTATAAATTTCCATTGTTGAGGTATACCAGGTTCGAGAATCCGTCATGGAAAAGTTTTTTAAGTCGTAGCGGGCTGGCTTCCTTGGAATGTACTGTCGAAAAGAACATCGTCCTCGAAATGGTACTAATTGCTCATCAATAGTAACATATTCATCAACGGAATAATACTTTTCACGATTATTAATAAATATCTCGAAAATATCACGAATTGGTGCTAATTTATCTAATTCTTTTCTTGATGCTCCAGTTCTGTAGTCATCAAATCGTAAGTAGCGTAGCAGAAATTGAAATCTTCTCATATTCATTATCATTCTAAAAACTTCTATATACCCAGTCCATTAGATTCCCATAATTTGCTCAAATTTCGATGGTTGGACTTTGCAATACCACTAACTATAAGTACTCCAATTCATATTTTTATTTCCTCCAATGTTATATGTTTACAATCTCTATCACGTTGAAAATCATCACTAATTTTATCAATTTATAGGTTTGTATAATATTCGACTTGTCTTAGAATTATATCAACTATAGAGCATAGGTCTCCTCTTGGTCCTGGCAAATGAAGTACTATATTTCTTCTTCGAGTACGAGAATATTGAACAGGATGAGTCTTTTTCCGCTTTGTGATTCCGTTTTTTCTTAAATAATAATGACTACCTCGTCGTCTGGATTTATCATTATTATTGAGGTTCTTCCGATTTTCTTCATTATCTACACCGTCTTGTTCAGATCATGATCAGAGTGTTGAAGATTGTCGTCTTCACCATTGTCCGACTCTTTCCATTCGACTTCATCAGATTGATCATCAATGAGGAGTTGACGAAGACCTTGAAAATCTCACATTTGTCCAGCCTACCAATATAATATAAAAATCTCTATGAAAAATAAATTTTATAACGAAAAATACGAACTTTTTATTTGTTTATTTATGTAAATTAGGTTATGTTAAGATTAATTTAGGTTAATAATATTTTTTAAGGTTAAGTTAGGTTAGTTATCATTTTATTTATAATTTTTAAGTAATAAATAACAATTATTAATTAAATAAAAAAGAAATTTAACATACCATTTTTAATTATCTATCAAATTTTGCACGTACAACGTCGCGTGGGGTGTATGGGACACCTCAGCCTATTTTGACCGCGAATAGCTAGGAAGGAAATGACGATGTGCGTGCGGGCCCACGTGGATTACGTTTTCTAAACTATCATTTGAAGGTATTGAAAAGAGTAACAGTCAAATTTTTTTTTTCGATATCTAATTATTAAAAAAAACTGACTGGGGTGTTAAAACACCCCACGCGACTGTCGGAGGGTTAATCAATATGTGGTATATACCTTGAAACGTACAGCGCCTGATCACATTTTTTGAAAGTTGCCTCGTTTTTAATGCTCTTTCTGTATGCTTTATATTTTGTGGTCTTCAAAAAATCTAGTTTGTTTGGACCTTTACCAATTACTAAAAACGATCACTGATATTTGTACAAGAAATTAAAAAAAAAATCAAACATTCCTTTGTTAACCAATAATGGCAATAACATCAAAGTTGTGACAGTTTTTGATTTAACATCCATTTAAAATCAACTAAACTTCAACATCCTAAAATGTTGTCATCTATTCCTGTAATTTAGATTGAAAAATTCTAAACTAATGTCATTTTGGTTCTAACCAAGGTAAACTACCATGTGTCATTCTCCAAATTCCAATTCAATCTCCCCAAATTGTCCTTCCACGTTCGTTTTAAATTAAAAAACTACGAAAGCAATTCCAAAACTTTTAATAATTTCACCATTAGTATCTCTGTTTCCTCTCCCTAAAAACAAGTTGTTACCGTAGATAGGGGATGCCGCCTGCATTGCAGTTTGTATTATGTCGGGCGCATATTTCGATATGCGGGAACCGATGGGCTTTGGTGCACACCAACTTTCACAATACTTCAATCCGGAGTTATTTTTCGTCATATGTCGTCGGAATCTCTCTCTCGAAACTTCATTTTTGGAAGTAATATTGGCTCTTTTGTAGGTCAGGCGGAAGGTGATATTTCTCGTCGAGGAATACATAAGTTGGAAATATTTTTGTATAAGCTGGGTTTGTCGAAATGAATATTTTAGATAGAGATTTTGTAGTAAGCATATTAAATATGACTTGATTTAAGAATACCAACCAAATTTAAAAATTATCGGTATTGATTTATTCAAATCGTCAGATTTCATTATTTGAAAAAAGTATACTGACTGAAAGAAATATGAATGTTTAGAATATTTTAGAACATGTTTTTTTAGAAATGTTTCATGTTGGTCCAGCGGTTTCTTATCTCAAATTTTTATATCATGTGAAATTAAATTATAAGTTATGTATAAAGAAAACAACCGGTGTCATATGTCGATGCTACTGTATCCTTTTTATACATTGTCAAAAATGTTGAATTCAGACCATATGAAGGTCGTTCGATGAGTTCTCGGCCTAACTAGAAGACAAACTAATTCTGTAAAATAAGCGGTTATCTCAGCGTTGATCCCAATATTTTAAGATAATTTTTGCCCAAGTATATTTTGTTGCCAAGTATATTTTATTATTTTGACCAAGTATGAACGTTTAGTCTGAATAGCACCCTTCAGTTAGTCCAATAGTGAAGCGAAATGTTTGGTAATCTATGGCAAACCCTTTTCGTATTGCTGCTCCACCCAGTGTTTGGACTGCTGCTTTGTCTCGGGCGAGTAATGATGAATCCATGTTTTATCTACTATTATACCAGCGTTAAACTCATTAAAATAAAATACTTTTATAGCTCGAGCTTCAGTTGTATCAATTTTTCAGAAACGTTTGAAACTTTAAACGACGTCATCTAAGGAATCATACTTGACAAATATACTAACTAAGTTACTATATTTACCCTGTTCACAATATAATATATACTTTTCTAGGCAATGGTTGTTCAGCAGCCTGATCAAAGGTTCCACCCAACGTAAACACCCTTTCCCCACGAGTACCTCCATCGACAAACAATTTGCACTACTGACAACTTCCTTATTTGATCTTTTAGGGTACCATTTGACTCCCATTATCTATCTCACGGGACGTTACTGTGTTCTTTCGAGAACCCTCAGATGTTTTCTGTAGGACATCCACGATTTACATCCGTAAACAAGCAAAGGTACATTCATAGCTTGGTACAGGACCATGATTCTTAACTTCTCCATGATTCTCGAAAACTCTATTTTGAAGTTTCCAAAAGGTTCTTGAAATAGAGCTGATTCAGTTGCGGTTTTCTGACTCTAGGTCTTGTTCAGACTCAATGAGACTACCTGTATAGCTAAAGACAGACTCAAGAGGAGAGTTCGATGCATAAATGTTGGTAGATATGATGGCATAAATGCTGTCAGAGGGTAAATTATCATGCACAGTTTCTCAAAAGTATTGACGCAGTCGTTAAATCTATAGGGCCAGATTTAAATGGAAAAAATTAAACAGCTCACTATTGAGTCATGCAGTCTTATCCATGACTCAATAACAAATAAATAAGAAGACATTTATGTAGGTAATGTCTAAACGAAATTAATGCTTAACCGTTCTTGGACTCATTACCGAAAAATAGAAGGAAAAGATGGAGGATGGAAAGAAAACTAAACAAGAAAGTTTACTTAATAATTCTTCAAGATAATTTCGTACCTTCTAGTCTTAATTCTCTTGGCAGCAGTTGTATCTTCTTATATAATAACACATTATTTAATAAGTTCGTAGGGTGACTAATAAAACAATAAAAATTAGGGAAAATTTGAGTTTATTCATCTACATAGTCTCTTTCAAGAGTGATACATTGATTCCAATGATTCTCGAACATTTCGATGCCTTTTTTGTAGAACGATTAATCTTTGATCTCAAAATAGGCTTCAATTTTGACAATCACTTCTTCATTGGAGCCAAATCTCTTTCCCCGGGGCTTTCTTTTTAGGTTTGCAAACTGGTAATAGTCTCTATGAGTCAGATCCGGAGAATGTGGTGGATGGGAAAGCAAATTAAAGTACAATTCATGCAATTTTGCCAATGTTGCGAGTGACTTGTGATATGGTGCATTAACTGGATGAAAGAACACTTTTCTTCTTCATTTGGGGTCGTTTTATCGCAATTTCTTCCTTCAAACGCACCAATAATGCCATATAATATTCGCTATTGATGGTTCTTTCTTTGTCAAGGTAATCAGTGAATAAATTACCTTGGGCATCCTAAAATACTGATGCTGAAACCTTACCAGCTGACATTTGCGTTTTTTGCTCGCTTTGGGCCGCTCTTGCCAGCTGCTGGTCACTCAGCTGACTTCCGATTTGACTGTGGAGTGTAATGATGGATTGATGTTTCATTCATTATCACATATCGCATGAAAAAATCCTTTTTATTGCGCTGAAACGTTGACGCGTTGCTGTTTTTGATCGACTGTATTTTTGTATCCACTTCGAACAGAGCTTTCTCATGGACAAATGTTCATGCAAAATGGTGACTATACCGCTTTCCGATATTTTTAAAGTGTCAGTTATCTCACGTAACTTCAATTTACGATCGGTTAAAATTATTTTGTGTTTTTATGTTAACTGCTGAAGTTGGGCGACCAGAGAATTCAGCGTCATCGTTATTTGTACGGCCGGGTTTAAAATCAACAAACCACTTCTGTACATTTGTCTCGAGGAAGCAGAGTCCGAATAACACTTGTCAATCCATTGCTTTTGCTTGAACGGTATTTTTTTCTCATTAAAAAGCAATTTTTTTATTAACACACAAGAGTAGCGTCACTAAAACCACTATAACTTGTGTACTAAACCTTAAATTGTTATGAGATTTTGACACGTCTCATTTGAAGGTTAGTACTTTCTAAAAATCATATGGATTTGTCAATAGGGCCCCATCTTTATGTTATCCTACGAACTTATTGAGTGATTTGTTACTTCATCATTGCAGAAATTATTAAATGGGCTTCGAAATCACCCAACCTTTTCCTTATTGAATTAATTTGTCATAGTTTCACAACAACCTCCTTTCCCCCAGTCCGAACCTATCTCAAATCCATATTTCAAAAAAACCAATGAAAATTAAACCATTATGAAAATGATTCTTACACATGTTCGATCCACCGCATTTCCTTCATCCTTTATCGTTTTCCACGGTCCGCTCATTTTTCCATGTAAGCGATACATTTTAATTCACCGGAACTTTTTCCATCCCTCTCGCGCCCTCTTCCTGAATCGATGGCCGGGTAAAAATTTCAAGGACTGAAAGCTTCCAATCCAATAATGTATAAAAGTTTATTTGTTACGGCCGAGGCAAATGAGAGCGAAATTCCATTAAGGCGAGCGCCTCCGTTATAAAGAACGTTCTTTAGTTCGTCTGATAGCGGTCGTCATCGTCGTCTTCATAAAAATATTTTTCTGTTAGCAAATATCGCGCAACTTTATTATCAGTTCGAAGAATCGAGTCCACATTGAAAACTTGAATTGAAAATTTTTGATTGTTACGATACACTATCGCCTATTGGTATTCGGGGCCTCGATTTATTTATCTTTACATTTTGTAAGCTTTTGTATTATTCCGTTACTGGTAAACAAACAAAAGAAAAACTTTTAATTTTTTTTATTACCGATACTGTTTCATTGAAAACTTTTAAGTTAAGATAAGACTCACGTAAATACCCACCTTTTCGTTTTTTAATAATGTTCACGTTACTTCTGTTGATAAAATCGTAATATTGTCAACTGTTAATTAAACAAGGAAATGGTGTCTGAATCTGGAAATGGGTTTGATTCATCTGTCCATAAAACATTATTGCACTGACTTTCAGTCCAATCTGGTCCACTCTCATCTGTTTCGCTTGTGTTTAACATTCAGATTCAGCATTTTGCTAACTAGACATCTTAAACCATATTAACATATAATTAATAAGCCCTAAGTAAATAAGTCCTGGGAAATTCTGGAAAAGACTATCTCTAAAATTCCCTCTAACCATGTAAAAATCCTATTGGGTGATTTCAACGCCCAACTAGGGAAAGAAAAAAAGTACAGGAAAACAGTCGGCAGTTTTCCCGCTCATAAATGGACTAACCATAATGGTAGAAGATTGGTTGAACTATGTTCGCAGTTTAATCTAAAAATAATGTCAACACATTTTAAGAAGAAAATAACAAAACAGAAGACCTGGAGGTGCCCAAACACGTACATAGGTGAATTTCAAATTGACCATGTTGCCATTTCGTACCCAATTATAAAGAGATTTTGAATGTTCAAGTCAGGAAAGGAGCTAACATAGACACGGATCACTACTTGACTAGAATCAAACTTAGCTTAAAACCTCGAAAACTTATTCAAAAGAGACTGCTAATACCAAAGTTCGATCCAACGAAAATAAAACCAGCCCTAACAGAAGAGCTTGATAAACAACCAGCACAGAACTGGCAAGAATTGAAACAAAAAATTATTAAAACAGCCTTAAAGTTGGTCCCTTTACAAAAACGTCGAAAACATCAATGGTGGGATGAAGTTTGTGAGCAAGCAGTATTAAGCCGAAGTAAAGCATTCAAAGATTGGAACAGTAAAAAAACAGCAATAAACTATAACATCTTTTTGGAAGTAAGAAAAGAAACATCGAAGCTAATTAGACAAACTAAAAGAAAATATGAAAACAATCAACTGAATGAAATAGAAAAAGATTTCCAAAAAAATAACACCCGAAACTTTTACAAAACATTTAAAACTAAATTAACAGGCTATCAACCCCAAAGTCTTTGCTTCCAAAAGGAAAACGGACAATTAGCTCTAAATAACCAAGACAATTGCAAATAACTTGCGAAATATTTTGAACAAATACTAAACTGTCCTGAGCCTTTAAACAAATTACCAACACTAAACCCTAAACAAACAAACCCAGATTCATTACCACCGAATGAAGATGAAATAATTAGACAAATCAAGCGGCTTAAAAATAACAAAGCTTCTGGTGAAGATGGAATCACTGCTGAACTTTTGAAATCCGCTGGTCCAGGCACAATCCCTTGATTGTGCCTGGATTCAAAAAAAATTTTTGAATTTATTTCCTTTAATAACAATAATAATAATAATAATAAAATTTATTTCCTTAAATAACCAAAATTCTACAAGAAGTTTGGCGAACCGAACGGATTCCGGAAGATTGGAAAGATGCTCTAATCCATCCACTACACAAGAAAGGAGATAGAACGGATGTAAACAACTATAGAGGGATATCTCTTCTCCCAGTTTGTTACAAGATTCTATCTCAATGTCTACTAGACAGAGCACAAGGACAGTTGGAACCTAAAATTGGTGAATATTAAGCAGGTTTTCGACCCGGGCAGATCCTGCCCTGAACAGATCCTGAATCTAAAGTTGATCCTAAGACATCAAAAACTGTACAATAAAAATCTCGTCTGTACATTTGTGGATTTCAAGATAGCATATGATTCTATAGACCGCGAATCTTGAAAGAACAAGGACTAGATCTGAAAACGCTGGCAATTATTAAAGCAACATTAACTAACACAAGGTCAAAAGTTAAATTCATGGGTGACATCTCAGAGCCCTTCGAAATTAAAACTGAAGTGAGACAAGGGGATGGACTCTCGCCACTCTTATTTAACTGTGTTCTAGAAAAAGCAATACAGGAGTGGCATGAAAAAAAGTTGGCCCTGAATATTGACCAGCCCATTAAACTGGGGAGAACCAACATCAAAATTGATTGTCTGGCGTTTGCTGATGATCTAGCAATTTTGGCTAAAGATGTATTAACGGCACAGAAACAGATTGAAATTCTAAAAGAAACAGCAGAAAAGGTAGGACTCCAAATTTCCTTTGAAAAGACACAATACATGACCTGCAACAGACTAAGAACACCATTTCTAAAAACAAAATATGGTAACATCAGACGAGTCTCTCAATTAAAATATTTGGGTGAAATAATCATGGAAAATGGGTTGGAAAAAGCGGCCAATAAGGGTAGATGTCAAAAAATGGAAACGGCATTGAGACTTACACAAAATATTTACAACAAAAAATGCCTATCTAAAAACACAAAACTGAGACATTACAACACAGTTATTAGGCCAGAATGTCTATATGGGGCAGAAACGCTCATTTTGAATAGAAAGAGAGACATCGAGGACATTGAAAAGAAGGAAAGAAAAATCATAAGAAAAATCCTAGGCCCCAAACAAATAAATACAACAACATACCGACTTCGAGAAAACCAAGAAATCAAACAATATACATAGCGATATGAGAAAAAGAAGACTTAAGTTTTACGGACACATAAAATGGATGAATCCAAATAGGCTAACTAGACAAATAGTCGAATTTTATGAAAATAGGAGTAGAGCTAAAGTAGAAATAATTAAATGGATTGCTGCAATTAAAGAGGACCTAAGATCAGCAAATATGACACAAAGTGAAATTCAGGATAGAGGTTGTTTCAGACACAAGGTTGACGTTTGGAAGATTGGTAAGAGAGAAAAATGTAGGAAGACTGGAACAACTTGGTCTGACGAAAGGAAAAAAGCTCATAGCGAAATAATGAAATTAGTATGGGCGCAAAGGAAGGCTAACAACAACAAACGCCTTTAATTGTACTTCGCGTGGTCCACCCGGGCCCATACGTGAATAATAATAATAATAAGCCCTATTCTAACAGTATTGAGTTGAGTAATTCCACAATTTTTCCACACAGTTTGTCTTACTTGGCGATAGTTTTGGACCGTCTAGGTTTAATCCATATTATATTTTTTCCTTTAATATAAACATTATTACTTATTTATGTTTATTCTTTACCTGTCCCCCTTTATCACTGGATATCCAAAACTCAGCTCTTGGAAAAGCGTTTGGTGCTTTTAAATTCAGACCCATGTCTACACTACAATGCCTAGCCTCTATTGAGCTCAGAAGCTTTCGCAAATCTATGTTATACTTTGCAGTGCAGTCCGGGCTCCCTCTTAATGTCTTATGTTGGACTGTACAGGTCGTATATACATCCAGTCTGGATTAAATTCTTAATCAAAGGGACAGTTCAGCTGGGGTCTTTGTAATTTACTATTTAATCTGAATTTAATCTTTAACCTCACCCCAGCAAATTCCATGTTTTCTGATAACCGTCCTTGGTAGTTTTCGGCTTTTTTATTTGACTGTTTCCTTCTTTATTTTAAGAATTAATTAGAAACTGCCTTTCTCAGTTTCTGCCATTAAGCCTGCCAAGGAAAATAAAACAATCTCTGCCAAAAATATAATTATTCGGAAGGTAGAGGGGGGAGGAGCTGTATCAATCTGCACCGTTGAACTCTGGTTCAAAAAGTTCTGGAAGGGAGATATGAGTCTTGAGGATAGAGTAAGATCAGGTTGTCCACGGTCTTCCGATTCGGATGTTTTAAGAGCAGACTCATTGCGAAACAGAAGAGAAATAGACTTACTGACACAAAGATGGCTTGGAGATCAACATCGAAACAACGACCTACGTTTCTAGGAATAATCTCGGTATAATTTTTTGTAACAATGAATATCTAAGTACTTCAAAACCGCAGTTTTTTTTCGATACATATTATATGAACATATAGAGGTTAACATATTTTGAGAGTGAGAACATATTTTCTGTTTTTTTTTTGTTTATTTATGCATGGTACTGATACAGTTTTAAAGTTTTAATTGAATTTCTTTGTTGGGATTATTAAATAGCAAGTAACTTACCAAACAATGTTAATTAGCCTGGCCCCAACTAGGAAATGTAATAGATTTAGCGAACAAGTGGCACAAAAGAAGATTAAATAGATCTCGTTATACAAAATAGCTTAAAAGTCATTAAGTTGTTTTTGTGTAACGAAAAGATGCTTGTATTATCTTTTATCTTAAATTTCCACAATATGGACGTATAATAAAACCTTCTTCGTGTCAGATATTTACGTGAAATTGCTCCCTAACAAAAATAATAAACCAAGAAATGTTCTCAACCATTTTTATGGATTACAGACGATATTAAAAAAGACCTATAGTTTACGAGTCTCGGGTTTGTTTAAGGTTTGTGAGAAAACCTTAACAACATAATAGGAACTTACTGGAAATCTCAATTTTTTTCACAGAAATATTTTAATTTTTTTTGCAAAATGGCAGTTCACTAATTTTTTTTTCGGGCATCTCTGGCCCGAGGTCCAAATGTCCTGCATTTGTCATTTGTCAGTCTTTTTCTATTCATCTGAAACACAAAAAAATGCTTTCTGTTTCTGATATTTACACGGGAGGGATCAAACTATAAAAATATATTAAATTAAAAATTTAGTAACCTTTAAAAAAATTCAAATTTTGTACTATTTTTTTCAACATTTTCATTCCAAAAGTAGTTTATTTACATAAAATCTTTAAAACCCTAGATGCATCTTTCCGATAATGGTGCAGAGAAAAGCCTCCCAAAATTTCAGCCAAATCGATTAATAACTTTTTGAGTTACAGTTTCAGTTTTTGAGATAATCGCGTTTAAAGTATCAGTACGATAAAACGATTAGTTTTAGTGACTTTTCGATCAATCAGCGATCCCAAGTGCATATAATAGATCTTCAGCCTCTTCAAAAAGCTGGTTTTCTTCGATCTTCTGCTGTTTTCGGGATGAACAAGCTGCTTTTGTCTCGGAAAGACTCCTTCGGTTAATCCATGGTTAGTAGTAATATCCTTAAGAAATAGTCATATAATAACAATGAATGACCAGCTAGATATCTAAAACACCTCGGTAATAGATAAGATCATATTGTAATTGAATAATCCGGTTTTTACTTGCCGATATTTACAGTTCAGTCTCTGAGGTTTGGATGCCCAGTAGCCTAACGCCTCAGAGCTCATGCGAAGCAGTGCATTCGTCGTCTTAACATCGGTTAAGTACTGTATATTAATGGATCTCTTCATTCTGTGTCTCTGTTACACAGTGACCCACTCCTTTGCGCATCTCAGAGTCCAAGATGTTGGTTAAGCTGTACCTGACTCGCAATATGCGAACTCCGACGCGCTCGACTCTATGTGCGATAAGTCCGTAAATATTTAATTTTTTTTTTCTTTTTCAGTGTATACTCTCAATATATGATATTTTCGAGATACGAATAAAAACGATTTTTTTTAAATTTCTAAAGGGATTTCCTCCCTTAAAAGGTTTTCTCTATATATTCCAAACAATGTCAAACTTAGAGAATGTCATATCAGGCGAATACGAATGTAGTGGAATGTCTGAATGTGTTTCTAAAAAAGTATTTAAAATAAATTTAGTCCCCGTTTATAATCAATAAAAGTAAAGTAAAGTAAAGTAGTTTGGATTAGAGGCGCATCAGCAACTAGGCTATTTAGCGACTGGACCTACAGCTTAACGTGGGTTCCGAACCACGGTCATCAGCTTCCGACAAACCCAGGCCAGCACCCCCCTCGGGCTATAAACCCTTGGTTATGTGCCTACCCATAAGTCTATCAGGAAACCTACCGACTGGCGAGTGACCAACGTAGAACACTTCTCAGAAGGCATCCGGCCTTACCCAGCCTTTAACTGGCGTGACTGAGGGGTAATTCGTAGTCGGATTTTACACTCTTGCCTAGAAACAATCACAAACATTTAGGAAAGATAAACGGACAGAAGAAAGAAAAATAACCATCCGAGCGCTGGAATCGAACCAGCTACCGCTCCAGCGCGGATTCGGCAAAGCAGACGCTCTTACCGCCGCACCAACGCGACCGGCTATAATCAATAAGAAACCAGAAAGTTTAGGGGCGTCAAAACCGCATTTTGACTTATTTTTACTATCGAATAAATTGGTTAAATACGAAAAAGCAAAGATAATGGTTTTGAGGTGTTTTTATGCGGCATATTCGCCAGAATTGTCTTCCATATATTATTTCCTGTTCCAAAATCTATACAAATGACTTGCTGGATGAAGATTTACCTCAAATGATAAATTCAAAGCTGAGAAAACCATTTATTTTGCAAAGTTGGACAAATGGCATTTAACTGAGCGTATCAAACAATTGGGTTGGTCTAAATGTAATGAATTGCAAGCGGACTACGTTAAAAAATAAAGACAAATTCTCAAAAATCTTGTGTTTTCTTTGTCGGGTGGAGAATTGTTTTAATGGCCCCCTTAGATAGAACGTCACACTTTCAGTATGCTCCTGAGTATACTACTAATATGTTAAAAAGCCAAAAAAATCTGCTAAAAAATAATATTTAAGTATCGTTTTAATTCCCATATCATGGAATTTAATTCTGTTGAAGTAGATTGAAATATCCAATCTCTGCTGAAGGCATCAGAAACAAGTAACTTTTTCAATTATTTTACTAGGCTTGTATTTATTTTTTTTAAAACACTACAGCTTACTAAAACTCCTCCATTTCCTCCAAGCGTACTTACATTTTTGTTTCTTTTGTCACAGAATAGTTATAAATTGTAGAGACGTAAGAATTCTTTTATTTTTGTTCAGCAGTATACATGGAAAATCCGACTTGAAAATAACCGTTATTTAAAGCATCTTAAAAACGTCTTCCCAATATATTTTATCCAGCTTGTTTCTCCCCTTGTTCCAGACGAGGAATGTTTCGTACTTGGAATGGACCCAAAATACGCCCGCCCGGATTGGATGATTGCTACGGTGTTGCCGGTTCCCCCACTTCCGGTGCGCCCGGCCGTCGTCATGAATGGCTCGGCTAGGAATCAAGACGATATCACTCACAAATTGGCGGATATCATCAAAATTAATGCGGAACTGGAAAAGAACGAGTCATCTGGAGCTGCCACTCACATATTGAGCGAGAATGTAAAGATGTTACAGTTTCATGTGGCAACGTTGGTGGATAACGATATGCCAGGTTTACCCAGGTAAGACTGTATATATATATATATATATATATATATATATATATATATATATATATATATATATATATATATATATATATATATATATATATATATATAATATCACTCAATAGGTGGCGAATAGGCACCTAGGCAATAGGCAATATAGATGGCGTCACTATTGACAAACTCATATGATTTTTAGGAAATACTAACCTTCAAATGATACGTGTAAAAAGTTCATGACAATCTGAGATTTAGTTCACAAGTTACAGTGGTTTTAGTGACGCTATTTTGTAATTTTAAAAACAATGGAAAAATCTGAGCGTGTGTTAATAAAATACAGATATTGAATGGGAAAAATACCCTTTAAGCAAAGCAATGGCTTGACAAGTGTTATTCGAATTCTGCTTCATCGAGACAAATGGTAGAGAAGTGGTTTGCTGATTTTAAATGCGGCCGTACAAATGCCGATGACTCTGGTCGTCCAAATTCGGCTGTTGTTTAGTTGAGAAAATGGAACGCGAAACTATAATTGTTCAACGATTAATAGATGACTCTATCCTAAGTAAAACGAATGGGAATATTGTAACTCTTGATGTTCCAAAATCTTTGATTCATTTTAAGAGGAACTGGCGTTCAAAATTATCAGAAGAAATTAAACGTCGAAAAAAAGAAGCTACGATAATTGAATCAGAAGATTTGAAAAGAAAACGTGTAGCAAACTATTTAAGTATCCCTGTGTGGGGTATCACTTTTATAAATATCTTCAACCTTGATTTTTTTGAACTATTTTCTTTCTTGGTTTTCCTGAAACGTAATTTAACTTTTTACTTGGTATTTAGACTTTTTTAATGTCAATTTTTCCAGAAAATTATCCAATCGTCGTGTTAATTGGAAATTTTGAGGCGTTGTCTGAAATTAAGTCCCATTTTCATTTCGCTGAACAATTAAAAAAAAAAAACCTTTGATCAATTTGCGAAGCTGTGAGTTAATGATAGAATTGAATTTAATGATGTGTCAATGAACCTAAGAAAATGAGTAATATACGTTGGTTGTGCGAAGCTGATGTAACATTGTAAATCAATAAGAAGGAACATTTTTCATTCAAACTTTCCGAATTTTCAAAGGTTTTCAATTAGATCTACAAATATTCTCAATAATGCTATATATCAGGATAGATCAAAAAGTTCAAAAAGGCAAAAAAAAGTTCAAAAGGCTTCAAAGACCATTCTCAACTCTATATGTATGAGTCTCATTTTCAAGGTCATGCAATCGTTGCTGACACATGTCGTAGTTTAAAAAAAAATGTGTTAATCATTACCAATTAGTGTTGGTTGTTCACATTTATGTCACGTGGATTTCGGGATTAAACGAAGCTCAGTGTATACCACATCTTCCAGAATATGCAGCTTCAGCAAAATATATTAATAATAGCACATTTTGTTTAAACTTTCCTCAGATTCTTTTCTTTTTCGAATTTGTTACAGATGAAGGTAAAAATTGATAATATATAATTTCAGGGCCATGCAAAAATCAGGTAAACCCTTAAAATCAATCAAGGCTCGTCTAAAAGGAAAAGAAGGAAGAATTCGAGGCAACCTTATGGGTAAGCGTGTCGATTTCTCGGCACGTACTGTAATCACACCGGATCCAAACCTCAGAATCGATCAAGTGGGAGTTCCCAGAAGCATAGCCCAAAATCTCACCTTTCCCGAGATCGTGACTCCCTTCAATTTTGAGAAGTACTGATCAACTTTCCCGATTCCCTTAACTCTATCTAATATTTTGTTTTGTTTGCCTTAGAATGTTAGAACTAGTACAAAGAGGACACTCTCAATATCCTGGCGCAAAGTACATTATTAGAGACAACGGGGAGAGAATTGATTTGAGGTACCACCCAAAATCGTCCGATTTACATTTACAATGTGGCTACAAGTAAGTTCTGAACGAGCTCCATTTCGTATCGTCACCAAGAAATCTAATAATTTTCTTCGTAGAGTCGAAAGGCACATTCGTGATGGAGACCTGGTCATTTTCAATCGCCAACCTACACTGCACAAAATGAGTATGATGGGTCACAGGGTAAAGGTCTTGCCCTGGTCCACCTTTCGTATGAACTTGTCTTGTACCTCTCCCTATAACGCCGATTTTGATGGTGACGAAATGAATCTGCACGTTGCACAGAGTATGGAAACCAGAGCTGAGTTGGAAAATTTGCATATCACTCCACGACAAATTATCACACCTCAGTGTAACAAACCAGTCATGGGTATTGTACAGGACACCTTGTGCGCTGTTAGAAAAATGACAAAAAGAGACGTTTTCATCGAAAAAGAACAGATGATGAATCTCCTGATGTTCTTACCTATTTGGGATGGCAGGGTACCACGACCTGCCATTTTGAAACCGAAACCTTTATGGACAGGAAAACAAGTCTTCTCTCTGATCATTCCCGGAAATGTCAATATGATTCGAACACACTCAACACATCCAGACGATGAAGACGACGGTCCGTATAAATGGATATCCCCTGGCGATACCAAGGTCATGGTAGAAAACGGAGAACTGATTATGGGTATTTTATGTAAAAAATCACTCGGAGCTTCAGCTGGTTCCCTGCTTCACATTTGCTTCTTAGAATTGGGCCATGAAGTATGCGGGCGCTTCTACGGTAACATCCAAACAGTAATCAACAACTGGCTGCTTTTAGAAGGTCACAGTATCGGTATTGGTGACACCATTGCCGATCCGATGACATATTTGGAGATTCAGAAAGCCATCAAGAAGGCCAAAGAGGATGTAATTGAGGTCATTCAGAAAGCACACAACATGGAGTTGGAACCCACTCCCGGTAACACGTTGCGTCAGACCTTCGAGAATCAAGTAAACAGGATCCTGAATGATGCTCGTGATAAGACCGGTGGTTCCGCCAAGAAATCTTTAACTGAATACAACAATCTAAAGGCTATGGTCGTTTCAGGGTCTAAAGGTTCCAACATTAACATTTCTCAAGTTATTGCCTGTGTAGGGCAACAGAACGTTGAAGGAAAACGTATTCCTTTTGGATTTAGGAAGAGAAGTTTACCACATTTCATCAAAGACGATTACGGTCCTGAGTCGAAAGGATTCGTAGAGAATTCATATCTGGCCGGTTTGACTCCTTCAGAGTTTTATTTCCATGCTATGGGAGGTCGTGAAGGTCTCATTGATACCGCTGTAAAAACTGCTGAAACTGGTTATATCCAACGTCGTTTGATAAAGGCTATGGAGTCTGTAATGGTAAACTATGATGGTACAGTAAGGAACTCAGTAGGACAGCTGATTCAGTTGCGTTATGGTGAGGACGGGCTGTGTGGCGAAATGGTAGAGTTCCAGTCTCTACCAACAGTTAAACTCAGTACAAAGGCCTTCGAGAAGAAGTTCAGATTCGACCCGAGCAACGAAAGATATTTGCGCCGAGTTTTCAACGAGGATATTATTAAAGAAATTATGAGCTCCGGAGAAGTTATCGCGGAACTGGAAAAAGAATGGGAACAACTTCAAAAAGACCGAGAAGCATTGCGTCAAATTTTCCCCAGTGGTGATTCCAGCGTAGTATTGCCCTGCAATCTGCAACGCATGATCTGGAACGTACAGAAAATCTTTCACATCAATAAAAAGTCTACTACAGACTTATCCCCGCTGAGAGTGATACAGGGCGTTCGAGAGTTGTTGAGCAAGTGCGTTATAGTGGTGGGTGAAGATCGACTGTCCATACAAGCCAACGAGAACGCCACCCTACTTTTCCAGTGTTTAGTCCGTTCGACTTTATGTTCGAAACTGGTATCTGAACAGTACAGGCTCACAACTGAGGCGTTTGAATGGTTGTTGGGAGAAATCGAAACAAGATTCCAACAAGCCCAGGCGAATCCTGGCGAGATGGTGGGAGCATTGGCCGCCCAGTCTTTGGGTGAACCTGCTACACAGATGACACTGAACACTTTCCACTTTGCTGGTGTGTCTTCAAAGAATGTAACCTTGGGTGTACCCAGGTTAAAGGAAATTATAAACGTCTCTAAGAAGCCTAAGGCTCCTTCCCTCACCGTGTTCCTCACGGGTGCAGCCGCCAGAGATGCAGAGAAAGCTAAAAACGTGTTGTGTCGTTTGGAACACACCACTTTGCGCAAAGTTACAGCCAACACTGCTATTTATTACGACCCGGACCCTCAAAACACCGTCATACAGGAAGATCAAGATTTCGTAAATGTTTACTATGAAATGCCTGATTTCGATCCAACCAGGATATCTCCCTGGTTGTTGCGTATCGAGCTGGACAGAAAGCGTATGGTGGACAAAAAACTGACCATGGAACAGATCGCTGAAAAAATCAACGCTGGTTTCGGCGATGATCTTAATTGTATTTTTAATGACGACAATGCCGACAAGCTGGTGCTTCGTATAAGAATCATGAATGGCGACGATGGCAAGTTCGGCGAAGGCGAAGAAGACGTGGATAAGATGGATGACGACATGTTCTTGCGTTGCATCGAAGCGAACATGTTGAGTGACATGACCCTGCAAGGTATCGAAGCTATATCCAAAGTGTACATGCATTTACCGCAAACTGACTCAAAGAAGAGGATTATTATCACCGACACTGGCGAGTTTAAGGCTATTGCTGAATGGTTGCTGGAAACTGACGGTACAAGTATGATGAAGGTTTTATCTGAGAGAGATGTGGATGCCGTTCGTACTGCCTCTAACGACATCTGCGAGATCTTTTCGGTAAGTCCCTATATAATTGTTCTGTGATTTAAAATTCATATCCTCTTGTTAATCGGTTTATCGCTGTTTTATATTTAAAATTATTTCATCCCATTAGAATTACTCTTTTCACCGTTGTAAAATAACTTAAAGTATGTCCAATGATACGTATGAGCTTATGTTTAGACAACTTCAAGATGGAAATTTGGATGTTAGCTGTCGTAAACAAGACTTAACGAGTAATGGATTGTTAAATCGCTTAATGTTAATCATGCTATTTGGAAAAATGCAGACGAAAAATAAATGTTGTCATAATGATAATGTTCGTCTCATAAAAAAAATACATTGAGCATGATTAATTTAATGAAATCTTCCCCAAAATCGTTTCTAAAATTCTAATTCTCCCATATTTTATAAATTACCTTTAAAAGATTTTCTGCTATTCTTTTGTATCCTCAAAATTTCAGTTGGTTTACTTGGCTGGTACACCCTCTTGTTTTCACTTATTTAAAAGTCTTCATAATACTCATATTAAGCTTAAAGAGATTTTCTGCTAAACACCAAATCGGGCCAAAATTAAAAACCGAATGTCTTTTCTGGAGTTAATTTAATCAGTACATGAGCTAATTATGAATTACAATGACATTGTGAGGGCATTTCAAGATTGTCCAAATTCAGTTTGAAGAAACTCACTTTGAAATTGATTCACATGAAATTTAATCTGAGCATATTGATTTTGAAGCTACGAAGATAGAGTGAAAAGTCAGATATGCTTCAGATAGATGGCTGTGCGATCGTAACTGTGATTGCATTTCTAAAAAGTTGTTTTCTTTCTAGTAACGCTCCCTGAATTTCGAACAAATATGACATCAACTTTTGTTTTGAGAGTCTTTAAAAGGAGATAAGTTTTTCATGAAAAGACCATCTTACAAACTAGAAAAAAGTTGAAATAGTTTTATGAAGACCCTACTCCTTTACATTTCACGATTCATAAGGGCTTTGAGGTGATCGAATCAGTACGAGTGATGCTCCGTTGAAATCACTACTGAGGAAATGGTCAACAAAGTCTGTGACATCGTGTTAATCGCTCGAAGAGTGAAGGTTAGCGAATAAGCGCTATCCGAATGAGTTTCTGCGGCTATTCATGACTGTTGATGAGATTTCGATTCATTACCATACATCAGAAACGAAAGAACAGCGAAAATATTTGGTTTTACCCGACGAACGTGCCCCGAAGAATGTGAAGACGCTTCCATCGCCCGAAAAGGTCATGCCCAAGTTTTCAAGAATTCGCGAGAATATTTGTAAAACGTAAAGATGATTACCCGTAAATTTTGTTAAAAACCTCACAGTTGCTTGACCGGGAGGATCAATGGAGCGTTCCATATGAGATTGTCTAACCCAACGGTCGGGGGTGTATAACTCCTGACTACTGTTATCTGGTTGGACTGGTTGGACGCAGTCCCAAGAAGTAAAAAAACTCCATTTATAAACCATCCGACGAGAAGTCGGCGAAAATATGGGTTGTTTGATTGTGGAAGGGGACTCTCTATTCTTGGCGAGAGAGCATATGTCAGTACCCTGATGAGTCTAACCACCAACAGACGAAACATGTGCCCTCCAATGTAAGGGATGGGTGGGGCTTCCTTATTCCCTCCAATTCCCTCCAATAGCAGGGGCGCTCAGCGTTTCTGGCTAAAATATCACGAGCTGATCACGCATTGATCATTGCTTTTGTCGACTGTCTCTTCGGTAAATAGACTTTAGCCTGTTTTCATTATTTTAAGTCTAAAATACTTTAAAGAATAAATTTACTATTAATCGTTTTTGGTTATCCTACTTTTTTTCGTCTTAAAATCGTTTCACATAATGGACCATTGTATTACAAGGTCTCTGGAATCTTTACATCAAAAGACACCTACTGCAATATAGGTTTGATCCATTTTCAATATTCGTACTGATAAATTAGAAAAACTGACTTCAGTAATAAGTACAGTTACTAAAATACCTCTAAAAATATCTTAATATAAAAAATTACCGTTAATTAGCTAATTTAAAACGTATTTGTCTCTCGACTTCAACGTATCTTACTCTTTATTTTTAATTTATTTACATTATCCAATTATTCATTTCTAACTTAGGTATTGGGAATTGAGGCTGTACGTAAATCTGTAGAAAAGGAAATGAACGCTGTACTTCAGTTCTACGGTCTGTATGTAAACTACCGTCATTTGGCCTTGCTTTGTGACGTAATGACAGCTAAAGGCCATCTTATGGCCATTACACGTCACGGTATCAACAGACAAGACACTGGTGCTCTTATGAGATGTTCCTTCGAGGAAACCGTCGATGTGTTGATGGATGCAGCGGCTCACGCTGAAGTAGATCCGATGAGAGGCGTATCAGAAAACATTATTTTAGGCCAGTTGCCTAGGATGGGCACTGGTTCCTTCGATCTTTTACTCGATGCGGAGAAATGTAAAATGGGCATGCCCATACCTCAAGCACAAGGCGGTGATGCCGGTACCGGAATATTCTTTGGTTCCGCTGCAACTCCTAGTATGAGCCCCGGAGGTGCAATGACCCCCTGGAATCAAGGAGCGACACCGTATATAGGAAGCGCCAGTGCTTGGTCACCGCATAGTGAGTTAATATTTTATTTTATTTTATTTGGAGGTGCCACCAACATTAATTCAATTTATAGATCTGATGGGAAGCGGTATGACCCCCGGAGGACCGTCTTTCTCGCCCTCAGCTGCGTCAGATGCTTCTGGAATGTCTCCTGGTTATGGTGCTTGGTCGCCCACTCCACATTCACCGGCTATGTCCACTTTCGGACAATCTCCTAGTTATTCACCATCGAGCCCTGCCTTCCAGCCTTCTTCACCTATGACTCCCACTTCTCCGGTTTATTCTCCAACTTCTCCTGGTTATGCACCAACAAGTCCTGGATATGGACCAAGTAGTCCCGGATACTCTCCAACTAGCCCGCATTATTCTCCTACTTCTCCTTCTTATTCACCGGCTAGTCCAAGATATTCTCCAACCAGTCCGAGTTATTCGCCTACTTCACCTAGTTATTCTCCAACTTCACCATCGTACAGTCCGACGTCACCAAGTTATTCGCCTACATCACCACAGTATAGCCCTACATCGCCGAGTTATTCTCCAACGAGTCCCAGTTACTCTCCGACTAGCCCAAGTTATTCTCCAACCAGTCCAAGTTACTCACCAACAAGCCCAAGTTATTCTCCCACTTCGCAGTCTTACAGTCCTTCAAGCCCTAGTTATTCTCCTACTTCTCCGTCATACAGTCCTACTAGCCCTGGTTATAGTCCTACTTCTCCTTCATACAGTCCAACCAGTCCAAATTACTCGCCTACTTCACCAACTTATTCTCCTACTTCGCCTAGCTATGCACCATCTTCACCAAGATACACACCTGCCTCCCCAAATTATTCTCCGACATCTCCAAGGTATTCACCATCGTCTCCACAATATTCACCCGCTTCTCCTACTTACTCACCAACCAGTCCGAGTTATTCGTCAGCCTCACCAAAATATTCACCCGCTTCACCAAGTTATTCACCGTCATCACCTCAATATTCACCAGCTTCGCCAACTTATTCACCAACAAGTCCAAGTTATTCACCAAGCAGTCCACAGCACACTCCAGGAAGTTCAAAATATTCGCCTTCATCACCGAATTATTCACCAACTTCTCCCCAATATTCTCCACAGAGCACAAAATATTCACCAACGTCACCAACCTATACTCCAACAAGTCCGAGCTATTCTCCAGGCTCACCAAGTTAGATATAAGTTTCTCTGGTTATATTTTAATCGGTATTTGACATATTTCAAATGCTTTTGATAAATTCGTTTCACTATATAAGTTAAATAAAAAAAATATATATATAACAAAAATAAAAAAATATTTCATATTTAATTTCTATTATGAATATGCTTACAAGTGATTACTGGGTCAGATTAGTGTAAGTTTTTATGGATATTCATATGCATTAATTTGTATTGTGCATTAAAAATAAAATATATAGTTTTAGATAATAATTGTTTTATTTATCTGAATATAAGAAACAGTCTGATTCTAATTTCATTTATCCTGGATGTTGTAATAAATTTCAAGTTGATTTCTTTAAAAATTTCCAAACCATATATTTTTATGCAGTTTAAAATAGTGTGATTGGTGTTAATATCTAAGTTATAACCTTCGCGTTTAGTATTTTAGGAAAATATGGAATAATATTAGATTAGAGCGTGTATGTTGTGTGTGTGTGTTGCTTTGTATTTATTGGGTACTTAATATAGGTTTTAGATTAGGGATATTGGAATTTTATTTAAACCCCTTTATTTCCGTTGAATATTCCAAGGACAACCTGAAAAGGGCTCTATTAGGGGTACCCATTAGTAATGTCTTTTTTTCATTTTGAACACAATTATATTATGAAAATACACAGTGGGCTAGTGAAGAATATTCTCCACTGGCCCACTCAATATTTTCATGTATATGCGGTACCTGAATATAGAGCCTGAATTTGAGTCCTAACGGTTTTACACAGTAGTACTGTTATGAACCACTGGATGGCGTGAACTGCATTTTAGTGCTGCTTTCATCCGATTTGGCCGATTAATATGGTCAGGACCCCCCTGGTCAATCTTTCAGTTGCTTTCGAACGTTCAACTCGAAACCCGACAGATGACGGTTTAAGGCCAGAAACCGGTCTCGGGAGATGCTTGTTGGCGTTTGGATGGCGACTGAAGAATTGACAATTCTACATGGAGCAATGAAAAAAAAAACTCTTTGTTTTTGAATATATTCAATTATATTTTATTTAAGATTTCATAGAGTTATAATCCCCAATATAATCTTCATTTTTATTGATAATCTTTGTCCATCTCTGATAAATTTTCTATTTCCTTGTTGTAACATGATGGTAATTAGAAGTAAAATATTCTTCAAGTGCAGTTTTGATAGCTGCCGCAGGGGGACTTTTTTTCCACAAAGAAAATGTTCCATAGATGTTCCTGAAAAGATGGTTATCTACCAGTGCAGTATCACGTGAGTATGAATTGTAGGGTCAAGGAACTACTATCCAGTCTAACTTTTTGATTATTTTTGGGTAATTCGGGCCTTATGAGGCACTGCATTGTCATTCTTCAGAATAACACTTTTTCGATTAATCAGTCTTGGGCGTTTTTGAATCTAAGCCATGTTTAGTCTATCAAGATCAGCACAGTAATATTCAGCACTTCGTTTTATTTGTATTCAGAACATCATAGTAAATAATTCCTGTAAAATCCAAATGTACTGGCAATAACACTTTTTAAGACCTGATTTTGGAGTGAACAAAGCTCCTGATCAAATCTTCTGTTGGAACCTTTGGTGTGAAATACTAAACTTGAAGAGATTTACCACTAAACACCAAAACGCTTTTTTGAACTGCTCGACGCACGTTTCGCTACCATGTTAGCATCATCAGGAGATGATTTAATCTAACATGGTTAGCGAAACGTGCGTCGAGCAGTTCAAAAAAGCGTTTTGGTGTTTAGTAAAAGTTTCTGATGTTAACCATCGCGGTTTCATATGTGGATTGTTGTATAAAATTCACTTTTTATCTCCAGTAACGATTTCTTGAAGATAACAATCTTTGCCTAACTTGGACCAAAGTGCATTGTAGATGGTTACAGGTTTAATTTTGTTTTTCATTGAAAGTTGATATGGCACCCAGATTCATCCACCTGGTTCAATTGTTTTAAACACCGTCGTGAACTAGTAAGTTTTAAGCTTTGAGGGTAATTCGTGGATAGTTGGCTTGGAATCAGCTTCAGTTTTATCCAGCAAACGATCCTTTTCTTAATATGGTCGATAACATTGCAGTCACCTTTCTATATATTTGTTTTAACCAAAACTGACTGACATGTTCTAATATCCAAGGCACCATGATAGACACCCTTAATGACATTAATGGCATTGTTATGCTTTAAAGACTCATAAAGTATCAAATGTCTTCTCTAAATATCAATATATTTAACTATATTATATGTTATAGTAAGTTAAATTATTTTTAGGACATGGCAATGTTCGAAAATCTCTGAAAAAAAAGACTTTACTTATGGTTTCTCCTATTAATAATGAAAAAACAAATCCGCACCTGAAGTTTTGTCATAAATACTTTGTAGAATACCATATTTCAAAGTACTTTAGCATATTCTACTATTAAAACTGTTATTTTAGTTTTCTGAAAAGAGGGAAATTTAAGGCTAAGAAAAAAAAAAAAAAAATATATATATATATATATATATATATATATATATATATATATATATATATATATATATATATATATATCTTGGACAGATGGTTTCAATGGAAGGGGATACCGTCCGGCAGGTAGAACGACGCGTTAAATGTGGCTGACAGGCTCAACATAGTGTTTAAGAGCAAACTACCACTTTGCCTGAAAAGAAAAGTCTTTGATCAGTGTGTCCTGCCTATTATGAAATACGGAAGTGAGACTTGGACACTCACATCACAGTCAGTTCAAAAACTTCGAATAGCACAGAGGGGAATGGAAAGATGTATGCTTGGCATTACTAAACGGAATAGAAATACCTGCACATGGATCAGAGAACAAACGAAAGTGAGTGGCATCATTGGAAGAATAAAGCAATTGAAATGGAAGTGGGCAGGCCATGTAGCGAGGCGATGGGACGAAAGATGGACCAGGGCGGTCCTGGACTGGATACCGCTTGATCGCAAACGTCCACGGAGAAGACCGAAAACACGATGGACGGATGACATTATTAAGTATATTGGAGCCGAATGGCAGAGGAGAGCTCAGGACCGCGAGAGTTGGAAGCATGCTGAAGAGGCCTTCATCGTGCAGTGGATTGATACGGGTTGATGATGATGATGATTATATATATATATATATATATATATATATATATATATATATATATATATATATATATATATATATATATATATATATATATATTGCAGATTGTGCAGTTGGAAGGACCTGGGAGTGTATATCGATAGAAAACTGTTATTCAACCATCACATTGATCAGTAACTGCAACGCCTAATCTTCTAATTAGAACAACAAAAGCTTTTGATAATATCTATATGATTGATTGTGATCAACTTCTCAGTGTGATCCGGTTTTATCTCCTTCGAGTTCAAGATACTTTCTCCATACCTACCCCTAGCACCAACTTGACCTCTAACGCACCGCTCTATCGTGCATATCGAGACCGTAAGTGATACGTTATTAGCGGGAAGGCTTATGTGTCCTTGGTGATATTTTTCAGGTTCTTCTTATTCGTGCCAAAGCTCCTAGAATTACTTTTTAATTTTTATATAAATATTTTTGTACCATTGTTAGGTTAGGTAAGTAAATATACTTACATGGACAATAATCATTAATTACAATAAAGTATCATTGACATACACAAAATATATTTACTTCCTACGTTTTATATATAGAAATTAATATAATTTATTTTTTAGATTCGTTTCGAAAACGGGAGGAAAAACCTTCCGAAACATTAACGTTCAAAACTTTGTAGTTATTTCAGAAAATTTTTATTATTTTTTAAAATTTTGTATATTAGGCAAATCTATTACAAAAAGAATCACTGAGAAATTTGTCTCCGTTTGGTTTTTTGTTTTATAGATATTTTTGATATTTTTTGAGTTTTAGATCGTGGCGAAAGATCCAAAAAAAAGAAAAAAATATATGAACACGCCACAATCATTCAGACATCAAATATAAAGGTTGTTGGGCGCAAGATCGCTACTAAAAATTGTTTACGTCAGCAAAACGAATATATTTCTACTTTTATTAGATTAACTTATCGGATTATCCTGTTAAGTAAAATCCAGGGAACGAAAAGAAAAATATCTCTCCCTGGTTTATTCATTCCAACTTCCATTAAATCGCTTCTTCAAGCAGCTTGCACAACAAAAAAAAGGCCAAAACGCTCGTGTAGGAAGTCATTAGCTTCTCGTTTAATTTATATAATAATTCTTAGCGAATGTGCGTGTAAAAAAGGGAGAAGAAATATTATATGACAGGGAACAGCAGATATATTTTTAGGGGAAATAACGGTGCTAAATATGAATGAAGTCTTTTCTGTAAGGAAAAATGAAATATCTGAACGCCTTTAACGCCAATTAGAATATATTTCTTTTATGCCTTTAGAATCGACGTTTTTGAGTAACTAATCCTATTTTATATCTTAAAAAAATACGCCTTTGCATTGTGAAAGTTGAGTGGATGGTGGCTGTATACATTTTCGAGTTGGTCTTTGGTATTTAGTAAAAGGCGGGTTTTTTTTTTGATGGGTGGTGAGATGAGACATGCAGAGAAGTCAGTTTTTTCTCATGACCGAGTACGGTAAAAAAGTTATTGTTATAGTGTTATGGGTTGTTTTCTTATTTTTCTACTAATTTATTGCCCCGTGACAATATCCGTTCGTCTAGGCAGTAATCAAAAATGGGCTAATATATATTTTTAAGATACCTATACTACACTAACACTTCTACTAATCAAAATACTGTTGACACTGACACTGACACCATCAAAAATTATTTCTCTCTGGAATGTATTACCGGGGACTGTCGATAACTTCGCCACAATAGCATCGTCATGAGATTGTTCAATTCCTTCTGACGATTCTGATGTTATCGCCCAGCAACACCATTGTTGCCAATTAGGATATATAAATAGCAACACTCGTATGTTTTTATTTAGAGTCTTAAGTAAAACCTAACAAATTATATCCTAGAAACTGCAATTTCGTTGGGTTAACTATTTCTATACTTCTGGTTTTAAGCATGTCTTCATAGTATGTAAATATAATCAGAATCGTCAGAAGGAATTGAACAATCTCATGACGATGCTATTGTGGCGAAGTTATCGATAGTCCCCGGTTGCTATGAAGAGATGCTTAAAACCAGAAGTATAGGAAAAGTTAACCCAACGAAATTGCAGTTTCTCGGATGTAATTTCTTAGGTTTTACTTAAGATTCTAAGTGAAAACATACGAGTGTTGCTATTTATATATTCTAATTGGCAACGATGGTGTTGCTAGGCGCCATGTGACATACATTGTAAAGTTTGACATTGTTGACTGTATATGTACTCAGAACGTTTTGTCATACGGATGCTATTTATGTTGTATAGTGACTTGAGCATCATCTCAATCACCGTGTGATGATTTACTACGACTTTCGACGTGGATTATCTCAACAACCGTGCATCGATCAACTCACTTCAACTTTTGGCGATGAGACACCATCTAAAACCACTGTATATCACTGGTTCAGTGAATTTAATAGTGGCCGTAGTTCCCTCACGGATGAATTTAAAGAAGGTCGTCCAAAATCGGTTATTGTGACAGGAAACATCGATTCAGTGCGCGAACTGATAAAGCAAGATTGCCTTGTGACATATTGTGAGATGATAAGCATTCGCAAGATTTTACATGAACATTTTAAGCCGTGAAAAAGATTTGTGCACATTGGATTTCGTATAATTCGACAGGCGCTCAAAAAAAGGGTCGTGTCGATTGTCGATATCGATTGTCGATGTCTGATTGAAGATTTGATATGATTGTCGATATTGATTCAAACAACTTAATATTTCAATTCTTCTATTGGAATCGTCGGTGTGAAACACCTAAACTCGAAGAAAAGAGATGAACACTAAACACCAAATCACTTTTTGAAAGTTCTCGACGCACGTTTCGCTAACCATGTTAGCATCATCAGGAGATGATTTAATCTATTACTAAAACTAAACTATGTTCTATTTATTTGTTAACCCTACCCAATGAAGCGAGTAAAAATCATGAACCGTGAAGTTTACTGAGCCTTTACGGAATAGGTTCTTTATCCGGGTTCATGATTTTCTTACATTTTTCTGTTTGAATGCTTTGCCCACACACAAAACACATTGCCCACATTAGATATGGGGGAAATGAAAAATCTTGTGTTGCCCAACATGCAATCGAACATGACCACAATATAGATATTAGAAATTTAAGTGTAAATTACAATAGGGCTTTGGATGCATATGAAAGCATTCAAATAGAAATATGTAAAAAAGTCATGAACTGGGATAAAGGACCTATTCCGTACAGTGGATTTTTTCAATTATTAATGTAAGGCTCAGTAAACTTCACGGTTCATGATTTTTACACGCTTCATTAGGTACGGTTATGATATGATAACCCTACCTAATGATATATAAATAGAACATAGTTTAGTTTGAGAATTAGATTAAATCATCTCTTGAAGATGCTAACATGGTTAGCGAAACGTGTGTCGAGAAGTTTCAAAAAGCGATTTGGTGTTTAGTTGTAAATATCTTTGAGTTTAACTTAATATTTGACCGGTCAAAACATCGAATTGATGGGTCGTCCTCCGTACAGTCTTGATTTGGCACCCAATTATTTCTTTTTTTTACCGTTCGTGAATAAACTACGTGGTCAACGATTTTCGACGCCAGAAGGAGCGGTTGGTGTGTTCAAAATGCATGTTTTGGAGATATCGGAATGGAAAAAAGTGATATGAAAATTGTTCAAACGTATGCAAAGGTCTATTGATCGATTAGCCTTTTCAAATCATTTTGAGAACATAGTAGAGAGATTGGGTTATATGATGATACTTTGTGAGGAGGGTTTCCTAGTTTTGGGATCATAATGACTTTCCATATACCTTAATCTGAGTGAGGCATTAAAGAGGTGTGTAAGTTGTACATCAGTGATTAAATCAAATACCGTCAACAAGGTATGAGCCTTGACGCTCATGACTTTTTTTTTAACAAAAATGGCATTTTAACCATCAATCAATCACCATACTCGCCTAATTTGGTTCCCTGCGACTTCTACCTCCTCGAGAAACTTCATTTGACGATGAAAGGACAGCGTTATATCGACATTGAAGCCTTTCAAATTCGTCGACCGCTATCCTGAAGGATATATCTTTGGCCGAGCTCAAAAATTCATTCGTCAACCTCATTAACTGTGCAAAACTTTGTAATTACTCATCTAACACAGATGTTTGTTTACAAGCGTAAAAATGAACAACTAATGGAAAAGTTCTACGAATTTTTCAGGCAACCCAATATAATATTTATTTTCCACTTCTCAGGAATAAAAAAAGTGGATTATATAAACCAAGGGAATATTAACAATAAGATAAAAAAACAATACTGTTTCATTTTAACATTCCGTATAGGGCGTTCGCCCCTGTTTTTTTCCGGATAAACGGGCATGTGGCTACAGTGCCACTAGAGAATTGTAGAATGGTCAATTTTGAATGGAACACAATTATTTGCTTGCGAGAAATTGCGACCTATTTTTCACCATGACAATGCGAGCTCTCACATATCGATTCAAACAACTTAATATTTCAATTCTTCTATTGGAATCGTCGGTGTGAAACACCTAAACTCGAAGAAAAGAGATGAACACTAAACACCAAATCACTTTTCGAAAGTTCTCAACGCACGTTTCGCTAACCATGTTAGCATCATCAGGAGATGATTTAATCTATTACTAAAACTAAACTATGTTCTATTTATTTGATAACCCTACCCAATGAAGCGAGTAAAAATCATGAACCGTGAAGTTTACTGAGCCTTTACGGAATAGGTTCTTTACCTACTTACATTTTTACTTACTTACATTTTTCTGTTTGAATGCTTTGCCCACACACAAAACACATTGCCCACATTAGATATGGGAGAAATGAAAAATCTTGTGTTGCCCAACATGCAATCGAACATGACCACAATATAGATATTAGAAATTTAAGTGTAAATTACAATAGGGCTTTGGAGGCATATGAAAGCATTCAAATAGAAATATGTAAAAAAGTCATGAACTGGGATAAAGGACCTATTCCGTACAGTGGACTTTTTCAATTATTAATGTAAGGCTCAGTAAACTTCACGGTTCATGATTTTTACACGCTTCATTAGGTACGGTTATGATATGACAACCCTACCTAATGATATATAAATAGAACATAGTTTAGTTTGAGAATTAGATTAAATCATCTCTTGATGATGCTAACATGGTTAAATCAAATACCGTCAACAAGGTATGAGCCGCCCCATCGCTCGACGCTCATGACTTTTTTTTTAACAAAAATGGCATTTTAACCATCAATCAATCACCATACTCGCCTAATTTGGTTCCCTGCGACTTCTACCTCCTCGAGAAACTTCATTTGACGATGAAAGGACAGCGTTATATCGACATTGAAGCCTTTCAAATTCGTCGACCGCTATCCTGAAGGATATATCTTTGGCCGAGCTCAAAAATTCATTCGTCAACCTCATTAACTGTGCAAAACTTTGTAATTACTCATCTAACACAGATGTTTGTTTACAAGCGTAAAAATGAACAACTAATGGAAAAGTTCTACGAATTTTTCAGGCAACCCAATATAATATTTATTTTCCACTTCTCAGGAATAAAAAAAGTGGATTATATAAACCAAGGGAATATTAACAATAAGATAAAAAAACAATACTGTTTCATTTTAACATTCCGTATAGGGCGTTCGCCCCTCGATTTCGGGAAAATGTCACTTGAATATTCTCACTTATTCATTCCCACATTCCTTTTTATATAGCTTTTGCAGGATTCCCGGCATACAGGAAATATTAAAGGAACTTGAGGTCTGAATATAAATGTAGGAATTTCGTGATATTTACATATTTTTATTAAAATTTGTACGTTACAAGGTTTGGGATGTATATCGTTCGGAAGATATACATGCTCAGGTTAAAATAACGGTCAATCTGGAAAAGAAAAAAATCATATCTGTGGGAAGGCGAAATACGACGATGGATATCGAAGACGAAACGTTCAAATAAGGGTCAGTTTTAGGGAGTGGCCTTTCGAGTTTTTTTGTAAGAAGTTTGTTTTGAGTAAAATTTTATATTTTATCATATTGTGATATAAACTGAAGAACAGCAAATAAATTCAACATTATGGAAAATCTCTTCCAATAAAAACGATTAATTTTGTAATTTTATTTGTACACAAATACATAATAATACAAATTTCTCCTTATGTTGTGCGGAACCGTTCGTGACCCGTCTAACCTACCAGGTATTATCGAAAAATTGTGAACTATTTTCAAGTTCGAACAGTGTGAACTGTTTCGAGTTCACAATTTTTCCTATCATACCTGGTACTTACCCGAGGTTAGACGGGTCACGAACGGTTTCGCACAGTCTGACTGCTGCGACCGTTTACCGCAGGATGGCGTGGCTGCATGTGATTGCAGCCTCCATTCGACATAGCCAATTTAAATGGTCATGGCTTTAGTCGTTCCTTCATCCGATTTTCAGGTATCCAGCTTGAGCCCAACTAATGAAGGCTTAAGGCTATAAACCGGTCTTGGGAGATGCTTTTGCAGCCGCTTGAATGAGCGCTGGATGGCGGATGAAGGAGTGGCAAAGTACGACGTGGAGCACGGGTGAACTTCCTTAGCTTTTTAATACTTTTCTCCACGGGCCCAGTTCACAATTTTTCGATCATATATATATATATATATATATATATATATATATATATATATATATATATATATATATATATAACATAAAGAGAAATTTGTACTATTATGTACAAAAACATAGAAATATCAATATAGCCTTCGCATACGACCTACCGGACTACCATACAATGAAAAAAGGGCAACAACACAGATAGAAGTCCTCAAGGAATGTGCAGAGAAAGTCGCCCTACAAATCTCTTTTCAAAAAGCCGAATTCTTCTGCTCAAAATTAGATGTCCAAAAGTTGAACACCAAATACGGCAAAATAAATAGGGTCACTTACTTCAAATACCTGGGCGAGATCCTCGAACTCACAGGAGGAGAGAAGATAGCACAGAAGATGAAGAGAGCATACGGCAAGAGATACAATATCTACAATATAAAATGCATATCCACACACGCAAAAATAAGACACTACAACACAGTAATTAAACCAGAGGTACTATACGCAAGCGAGACACTTACACTCTATACAAAAAGCGGTATAGAAAACATACTGAAAGAAGAACGCAAAATTATGAGGAAAATTCCCGGCCGAAAACCGGCGGAGGATACAGGATGCATTCTAGAAAGACCACAGAGAGAGCGTCCAACGTAGCGGCGGGCATAAGAAAAAGAAGGTTGAAATTCTATGGACATATCAGTAGACTTCCACCGACAAGACTCACCAACAGAATTCTTACATATATACAAGGAGTCAAGCCAACAGTACCGTGGATCACATAAGTCAGAGCTGATCTGGAAAAGGCACAAATGGGTCCGTCAGAGATTGAGGAGAGAAGAACGTACAGAAATAAAATTCATATGTGGAACGTTGCATCAGAGAGCGTTTTCGAAGTTTCGAGGAGATCGGAGGCAAGGTGGACGGAGGAGGGAAAGATAATCCACGGCGAAAGGATGAGAGAGGTGTGGAGGATCAGAAAGAACACTCGAATATTAGTCAGAATGCTTTGCGTGATCCAATCGTGTCTATACGCACCTAATAATAACACATAATAACATAATAACTAACACTACATATATACGCCATCCGACGTGAAGTCGGCGAAAACATGGGTTGTTGGCTCGAACGAAAATGTTCATTTAGGCGGAGACGCAGGTTGTTGTGTGTTCCACATGAGATTGTGGAACTCAACGGTTGGGTGTGTGATGACACTCAGCTACTGCTGTCTCATTGGACGCAGTCCAAGAAAATCTAACAGTACACATATACGTCATCCGACGGGAAGTTGGCGAAAACATGGGTTGTTGGCTGTGGATAAGGTCTCCTTATTCTTGATGGTATGGTATATGTCGGCGCCCTGATGAGTCTGAACCTCGAGAGACGAAACATATGCCATCCAGTTGAAGGGATAGGTGGGACTCCTTCCCGGTTAAGCAACTAACAAAAATGTTCATATATATATATATATATATATATATATATATATATATATATATATATATATATATATATATATATATATATATATATCATCATCATCATCATCATCATCATCAGCCCGTATCGATCCACTGCAGGATGAAAGCCTCTTCAGCATGCTTCCAACCTTCACGGTCCTGGGCTTTCCTCTGCCACTCGGGTCCAATATACTTAACGATGTCATCAGTCCATCGTGCTTTCGGTCTTCTTCGCGGACGTTTGCGATCAAGCGGTATCCACTCCAGGATTGCCTTGGTCCATCTGTCGTCCCATCGCCTCGCTATATGGCCTGCCCATCTCCATTTCAACTGTTTTACTCTTCCAATGATGTCACAGACTTTTGTTTGTTCCCTGATCCATGCGCAGGACTTTCTGTCTCGTCTTGTAATGCCAAGCATACATCTTTCCATTCCCCTCTGTGCCACCCGAAGTTTTTGAATTGATTGCGATGTGAGTGTCCAGGTTTCACTTCCGTATGTCATAACGGGTAGAACGCACTGATCGAATACTTTTCTTTTCAGGCAAAGTGGGAGTCTGCTCTTAAACACTATGTTGAGCCTACCAAATGCCTGCCAGCCACATTTAACACGCCGTTCCACCTCCCGGGCGGTATTCCCCTCCATGGAAATCCTCTGCCCAAGATATACAAAGCTGTCCACAATCTCTAAATCCCTTCCTAAAACTGAAATTCTTCTGTCCTGAGCGAAGTTATTGAACATAACCTGACTCTTTTTCAGGTTTATTTTCAAGCCAAATGGGTCGCCAGCCCTTTGCAGTTCTTGTATGCGTCTTTGCAGCTCCTCTGGGTCTTGTGAAATGAGAATAATATCATCTGCAAATCTAAGATGGTTTAAGTTTGCACCATTGATCTTTACCCCATCCTGTTCCCAATCCAGTTTACGGAATACTTCTTCAAGGCCAGCCGAGAAAAGAATAGGCGATATTGCGTCACCCTGCCGTACACCTCGTTCTATATTAATTCCCACTTCAAGATCATCAAGGTGAATTGTGGCTGTAGCTCCATCATATATCGATTCTAATAGGTTTACATAGGCTCTCTCTACACCTTGGCTAAGCAGTGCATCCATTATCGCATGCTTTGAGATGGAATCAAATGCTTTTTCGTAGTCGATAAAAGCCAAGCACAGTGGCATGGTGTATTCGTTGTGCCTTTCTATGACCTGCTGTACAACCTGGATGTGATCCATTGTACTGAATCCACTTTTGAATCCTGCTTGTTCTCTTGGTTGTGCGTCATTCAGTTTTTTTAATATTCTTTTAGAAATTATCTTAGTGAAAACTTTGTACATCACTGATAGGAGGCTTATTGGACGGTAGTTCTTTAAATCTTCCTGTGCTCCTTTTTTATGTAAAAGGATCACTTCTGCATTTTTCCATAAGTCAGGTACTTTTTGTTCTTTGAGGCATTTTGAGTATAATTTTGCCAGTGTTTTATGTAACGTCCGACCACCAGCTTTTAGCATTTCGACAGTTACACTATCCTTTCCTGGAGCCTTGCCGTTCTTCATCAATTCTATAGCATTTGTTACTTCCTCCACTAGGATATCTGGTATTATATATTGTTCTTCCGTCATATATATATGCTTCATTATTTTGTTAACGTTTCGGTTTATTTATAAAGCCATCTTCCGACCAATTCAGCTATATATTATTGAATCATTAATTTCCTAAATTTTGAAAGTTATACTTCTTGTGGCGTGTTTGGGAAAACAGATCAGAATTAATTTTTAGCCGGGGACAAAGTTGCGCGATGCGATGTAACACATAATTTAGTTTCTTTAGAAAAGTATGAATCCTTCCATTATTATCTTCGAAAATAATGGACAATTGTTGGCTGATTCATTTTTTTGTGCGTTCCTTTTGGATCTCCCTATAGATTGTAATAGTTCATTCAAATCATTTGAAAACTTTAGGCTTCTTTCTAGTGAAGGTTCTTCATCATAGATCATTATCAATAAGAAGTAAACCTTTGAATGACAGTGATGTTGAGGAATTGCTTACTAACCGAATGGATCACTCACTCTTTATTGTTCTTACTGCGGATTCATTCACTTTAAACTTTTTCGCATACGTTTCACCTGCACGTCTACAATTTAATTTTTGTATCCAGAGTCCAAGAGTCATTATATTTCACTTCCTTTTAAAAAAATCTTGGCCTGTGGGCACCATTAGATTTAAAAATTAGGACAAGTTAAAATTAGTACATATAATTACGTAATTTAACTCATATGACAAGATTCTCCCTAATCACCAACTTCGTTTGAATAACGATACATACAAACTATGTAAATGCGCAACTAACGGCCGTGCCACATGCGAAAAAGGCAATAAAATAATTCTTGGAAAATTAGAGTAGCAGTTCGCTCGAGATTGCGATGAAAATGCATCGTGCTGCTACATAATTCGCTTGAAAATTTAGTTTAGACGATTTCGCAAGACAAACCCGCGTATAATCAAAACCGCGGTTGACGAGAGATTACTGTATTTGAATTTGCGGTAGGCAGACTTAAATATAAGTTCAACGACGTTTAGTAAAGTGGTTTCTTCAACCTTGTGCATCCCAATTTAGACACGATCTTTGCCAGGAGACTTTTCAGTTTTCATTTTCTCTTAGGACATTCAGTATTTCCTTCTCTCTTTCTTTGATATTTCTTCAGAGCTTATATTTGTGATCCACATACAATGATTAATCGATAACTAGATCCAAATTTTCCCCTTTTTTAGATGAGCTGATACTGTGCAACATAGAACGTACAATAGTGTTAATATTTTTAACAACCCACATGCAGAATTGTCAGTCAGATACCGGTATTGATAGATGGTTAATACTTCCGAATCGTTGGGCGCGACATAGTTCATCAATCAGTATTATTGTATGGTATACATATATATTTCACATATATTTCAAAGTAGGTCTTGTTTCATTGATCGTCCGTTATTTTACTTCTAATATTATCTACTGCTTTACCATAATATAATTTTAAATAGTTCGAAATCAATCAATCGAAACTAATTTCATGCAATTATAGCTAAAATTAAAATTAAACTTCATAATTTAACCGCGTTTGAGGGAAAAAAAGCTCTACATAATTATCCAGCTTAATCAAATAAATGTTTTTCATTAGTTTGTTAATTTATCAATATATTTTACTTCATCAATCCGAATATTATAATGATGTATGCATATTTAATCATTTATAAATTAATTATGTAATGTTACGAATCAATGTTGCGTGTAATAAAATATCCAATTTATCAAAACAGAGCTTAATTCCATTAAATATATGATAATGAAAATTAACCCTAACGGAAATAAACTTATAATTGTTAAATATTGCTTTTGTTTAATTACCCTGTGGAACAAAAAAGTGCAACATCCAGTATAATAGGTCTTGAGAGGTTTTTTTAATTTATCGAATAAAACACAGATGGCGTTGTGAATTTGCTCAAGTTTAGTCTCATTTCGGAAAAAAATCGAGTCGTACACAATACAACAACGCGTTAAATTGTTGAATTATTTTATGAAAATGTGTCTTCAATGAAAATGTTTTTAGACAATAACGTGATATTTACGATTTGCAAAATAGGCCGTCTGAAAGCACTATCAATCGAATTGTTCAAAAATGTTAACGAATTGGTTGGGTACACGTGGTCGTTAGGTCCAGTTCGTTTCAAGATATTTCGTTGCCTAAAAATCTGAATAAAAATATTTCTAGTTTCTTAAAACGCGTCAGAGCTGGAATAGTTTAACTTTCGAATAATTTTGGGAAAAATAAAATATTTTAAAATTATGATTAATTTTTTTTTTCACACATTTCTGTGGTCTATCCTCTTGTTCGACGGATAATTGCTGTTGTTCCGAGTATGACTGCCTTCTACATCCAATGTATGGTATTGTATTCTATTTGAAGATCATTTAAGTGCAGCAATGATATTTTATGCACTAGGCCATTCGCGGATTTTATGAAATGTTTAACAGTAATTTTTTGTTTATGTGCCTTACTCAGATTTTCATCATATCCTGTTTTTCTTACCCACAACCACACAACCACCGTGTCTGGTCTGTTGTGCACCACAATACGATCGGTTATTAGAGATGTATCCCATAAGATTTTTATTGTGGTGTTTTCAATAACGGGTTGCGGTTGTTATTTATAAGGAGGCACCTCTTGGTTTACTAGGCAGGCCCTCTGAGCTATATAACTTTCCCCATGTTGTCATGTCTGCTTAAGTAAGCAGTTGGAGCTAAATAGGTGCAAGCCGAAATGAGATGTTGAACAGTTTCTTCTTCTTTTTTGCATAGCCGGCATTTTGTTGTGCTTAGGAGTTGTTTCATGATATGCTTTTTGTAATATCTAGTAGGGACCACTTGATCTTGGATTGCCATTAAAGCTCCCTCTGTTTCAGGGAACAGATATCCAGAGATGGTGTTGCTTACTCTGGGGTCTGCGTCTTCTTGATTTAAGTTGTTATAAAACCTTCCATGCATGGGTTTTCTTTGCCACTGATTTTTTACAAGACAAATAAAACCTCTCAATAGCGGAGTTCAACGGATGCAACATCCGATGCTTGGTTAACGCAGTGGGTAGCTTGCGATCCAGGGCTTTCACTTCTGTTGGGGACCAGTTTAAAATTCCGAAGGTGTAGGTTATTATTGGAGCGGCCCCGGTGTTGAGTGCAGTTACTTTGTTTTTTTTTTGTTTAAATATGTTCTTAAAATTTTGTTGATCCTGTTAAAATACTCATCTTTAATCTCTTGTTTATTTATTTTTTCATCTGTATTGAGGTCTTGTTGGAATCCTAGATATTTATAGGTTACATGTGGGCGTAGGGCTGGAATAGTTGTGACATTGTCCATTAATTTTCTTTTCCACGTGCAATACTGCACACTTTTTTATCCCCAGCTTCATTTTGATAGCCTGGCTAAATGACTTGACTAATTCTAGCAAAGTTCTAAGTTGTTGTTGATTTTTTGAGTATAGTTTCAAGTCATCGACATAGAAGAGATGTGAGAGCACAACTCGCTCGCCAATGCTGTAATCGTTACTACTGTTCAACATACGACTCAAGGGATTGAGAACCATACAAAACCAGAGTGGGCTCAGACTGTCCCCTTGAAATATTCCTCTTCTAATAGCGATCTCAGCAGTGGTGTAGTATTTCAAACACAGACTGGTTCTCCAGCTCCCCATTAGTTGATTGAGAAGATTGATTGATCGAACATCAATTTTGTAGATATATAGTATTTCTTTAAGCCAAGAATGGGGCACGGAGTCAAAGGCCTTTTGATAATCTACTCATGCTAGTGATATTTTTCTATGTTTTGATTTAACTTGCTTGGTGATAATTGTGTCAATAACCAGTAATTCCTTGCAACCCCGTGCTTGTTGTTTACATCCATTTTGCTCCCAAGCCAGTATATCAGATTTCGTGAGGTTTTGTGAGATTTCGTGAGATTTCTTTGATTTTGTAGCTTACGATTGCGGTGATAATTTTATATATTGCTGGCAAACACGTAATTGACCTATACTTCATGGCTTCTTCCAAGTTTTTTGATTTGGGCAACATGTATGTTATTCCTAAAGTAAAATATGTAGGGATTTTTTCGGGATTATCTATTGCGTCCTGAATTTGCCGTGCTATAACTTCGTGGCTACAAGTGAAAGCTTTCCACCAATAGTTGTGAATCCCATCTACACTAGGCGTGTTCAAATTCTTTATAATCATCCTGAGGTCGGTAATTGTAATATTACCCGAGTCCATTGGTGTTAAAAACTGATGTTCTCTTTTCCTTTCTTCGATCCAATACGCCCTATCATCGAATTTCACACTATTAGACCATATGTCTGACCAGTACTTTGTCATATTTTCTTTATTAGGAATGGCGGTCTCTAACATCAATTTGTTTTTGCTGAGGTTTCTATAGAAGTGCTTTTGAGCTCGATTAAACTGAGTATTTTCTTGGTGTCTTTTTACTCGTATCCGATACCTTCTTAGTCTGTTTCCTAATGCTGCAATTTTCTGTTTCAGAGTTTCAAGGTAAAGCGTAAGGTCCTATCGGAATGTTGGATTGCTAGTCTTTATTTTAGCTTTTTTCGCAATCTGAACAGCCTTTTTTTGGACTTTTTGCAGCAGGCTATGCAACAGACTCACCTTACTCCTTATTTTATTGATTTTATTTTTCAATCTTCTTTCCCAAGGAGGGTCCTGTTGTTTTGCAGCGGGGGGTGTATCAGGTCTCGGCCATTGTTTAGTAAATATCTTGGAAATCACGGCTGCTGCGCAGTACAAAACATGATGGGTTTCCAATAAATCATCACTGTGCTCAATCATTCCCCTTATATTAGCATTTTCAGATGCATCTGCGTTCTTTATTTCCCTAGTGAGTTGAAGTTTGGGAAGTCTGGGGCGCAGTTCCATGGGTATACCTCTGAACATAGCATCATATTCCATAAAAAGGGATATAGCTTCAGGATTGTCTTCCTCTTCAAGATCATTATCTGCCACCTGGTCAGTAATCGGCTGTGCTGGTGAATTTAGACTGGTTCGGGCAATAAATGATTTTCTCCGAATATCTCTTTTGATATTATCGAGTTCTGCATCTGATAGTGCGTTCGTTTTAAGAACCGAGCGTATTTGATCTGAGAGTCTTTGTTCGGATAATTCACTTTCAGGATACTTGTCCTTCCATATTGTTTGCAGTCGGTCTCTATATCCAATCTTGTTCATTTCCATTTCCGTTGCCATGTAATATACGCGCAAAAGCTCAATATTGAGTTCTCTAGTCCAGCGCATGCGTCCCTTTCCCGAGGTTTTTTGAGCGGAGCTCCCATTTTTCGGAGAGCCCAAGCTGTCCTCTTGGATATTCTTTTGGGTTTTAGGTACGGGGCCGGTGGACCTTCTGGATATATTTCGCTGGGCAGTGCCACTCGCTCCACTGTTAGCGCCTCCTTTGCCAACATCATTCTTGTAACAGGAACCATTTAATACATCCGTCAGGGTGGTTAACTCTTAGAAGGGCTGCCATTAGCCGCATGGATTATCCATGCGTTTACCGGGGTGCACCAGACTTGGAAGTGGCAGCACGCACCACCTGATTAAATTATTATTATTATGTATGACTAAAACATTGTTTATTGGTTTGTATATTTTGTTAATAAAATTATAATTTAAATTTAATTGTACATTTAATTCGCCTTCGCTCTCTCTGTCAATTTGATCTACATTAATAATAAGTGGTTCTAAATTATTAGTAAACGATACAGAGGAATCTTCTATTTTAATAACATGGTTAATCGAATCTATACAACTTTCTTTCAGAATACTATCTACAACCTTTCTAATTAATGTTGCAGCATTTGCACTTAGAATCGGAGAAATAGTTTCTACTCTAACGTGGGATTTTACCTGATGTCACATATCTCAATTGAATTAAATATATAGTAATACGGGGGAAGGCGTAAAACCGTATGTCCCATATCGCAGCAATGGTATCACATACATATTCCCTTTTAATATTAAATGTCTTTAATATTTCTAGGTCAGATTTTTTATATGTATTTTTGAAGTATATATCGTTTTTTAATATGTAGTTCTGAATTTCCAATTTAGTGTTATTTGTATTAGGAACTTAATTTTCTTGGTTGTTACAATTACGCTTTCCTTAGACACATTGGGCAAAAAGCTATTTATAAACCAATCTTCAAAAAGTTCTCCTGTGGTGTCGTCATGGTAGTTCAAAGATGAATGTTTAATATTTTTGGAGGACAACCATAAATATTTTGAAACTCATTCATTGTTCACTGGGGCACATGGTTTGGCATTTTCTTGACGTATCTACCCATCCTTTTGCTAGCGTCTCATGTGTATCGAACCACGCTTTATCAAGGTGGATAATGGGATGAACAGTCGGTCAGTCTGTGATTGTCATACCTCTAGCTTATCGATCTAATCAAAGATTGCAAAATCATTGACTGAAATTAATTTTACTGTATAAAGAAAATTTTTATAATATAGAGAAAGTGAAAAAGTTTGAAAAATTTAAAAAAAACCATTTTTTTCAATTAAATAAAAAAAATACAAGGAAAAGTCGGCCCACTCCCCACTGCATGGGAACATTTACAGGAAAAACTTCTTCGATCTTCAACTTCGAAAAAATGACGGCTTTTTTCCAAAAAAACTAAAAAATTTCATAGAACTCGATTTCTGAAATTATTTCGTATTTTTTTTCTAAAAAGTGTACGTTCAAGTTCTGACACTTTTATTGAAAAAATATTTAGTTCTTTTCTGAGATTTTTTGGTTTCGTTCCCCTTTCTATCTTCTTCACTTCATTTCAAATACTTGATAATAATATATTAAATATAGTTTTACGGAATTTGAATAATTTGTATGTATAGAAATTTTCGTTTTCGTTCAGATAAACGTTCAAAACAATAAAGCAACCAACAAAAACACTAAACAAAATCCTCTGTTTCAATAACGTTTTAAAAGATCTAGAGAAAAAAAGTGTCGGCCTAAGTCGGAATCGGTTCAAGTAGAAAGGATTTAATTCCGTCCTATCAAAACCCGATAAAAACTTTAAATGTTACGCTTTATTTTCGGCAGGGTCATCGGGTCTGGTCTCTTCTAATCTAATGCCTGACACGAAAATTCGCCCCCGTTTTTTTTTTCAGTGTCGTCAGATAAATTGTTTTATTTCGGATTTCCGTTTTCACTTTTTTCCTTCCCTTTTTTTTGTTTGGTGTCATTTATATTGCCGGGTTTTTTCCCCTCTTTGTTTATTAACTTACGGGATATTTTAAATTGTTTACACGGCAATCAAGAGGAAGGTATTTTCAACACTTAACACTGAGTTCACATATTTAGAGTTGTTATTTTGCGAGTTTTTTTTTGTAATTTGTTAAATTATTATTTGTTATATTACTATAGTACAATAGGTTTCAAGATTTTTCGCTGCCCTGTAGCAATAAAAATATTCCTATTTCTTAGAGAGTGTTTTGAGTGGGAGTGGTTTAACTTCTGAATAATTTTGGGAAAAATTAAATATGATTAAATTATTATTATTATGGATTTAGCCTATAGGCATTCGCACTCCCTCCAAGGACCGGCCCCTACAACACCAGAACACACCAGGCACAAGCCACACCCAGAGCAAAACCCGAGTACAGCCCACACCTGGCACATCCCCGCACCGCAGAACCGGTCCCAAGGGGAACATTGACTTATCCCAGATATCTTAGATATCAGAAGAATTAAGCTCTTTGGAGCCACATCCATGTTTTCGGGCCACACGGTTGTAGTGGTGACGGTGGATGTCTTTGGTTTCCTATTGTTGTCCATAAACTTTCGAACGGTTCGGGCCGTTTCAAATAATATAGTCTTCTGCGGGGGTCTAAAAAGATGATCGTTGAGGCCCAATAATTTAATATTCCTTACCAAGTTCTTTGGAATGATGCCAGTTGATGACTTTATGATCGGTATTGTTTCGACGCACTTCATATCCCACTGTCTCTTCACTTGTTCTTGCAGATCTTTACACTTCAGCATTTTTTCGGCATGTTTTTCAATTAAATTATTGTTGTTTGGGATAGCAATATATATAAATATTGTTTTTCTTGCAATTTTATCGATTACAACAATATCGGGCTTATTATTATTTAATTTCTGCTCGGTAAGCACTGTTCGGTTCCAACACATTCTGTAACTGTTGTTCTCCAGAACTGATTGCGGATTGTAATTGTAGTATGAGTTTTTTCTGATTCCTTTAGCTGCAGTTTTATTGTTAATTCTTGATGAATCATCTTCGCCACTGCGTCGGGCCTTTCTTTATATGCTGTTGCTGCAAATACTTCACAGCTCCTTGTTATATGTTGAATTATCTCCTGTTGATAATCCACCTGTTGATAATCCACCACACTTCCGTCCCGAAATATGTACTTGAGGTAGTTTCTGGCAGGTATAACTTGGTCTTGGATTGCCAGTAGGAAACCTTCTGTTTCCGGAAACATCTGTCCGGCAGTCAACCAGTAGTTCGACGCTAATATGTCGACTTATTCCTGGGTAACTTCATTCAAATGTCTCCCATGCAGAGGCTTTTCTCTCCACGATTGTAATTTTTCAAGTTCTGTTTTTGCATAGACTTGAACTTGATATTCGTTCAGTTGCGGTGGTGTTGATCCATCAGCGCGGCATACAGCTTTATGCAGCATAGACGTTTTCGCCTGCTACAAGAAACATTTCCGCAGATTTCCTATTTGTTGGTCCAGTTGCTTACTAATATCGATCAATCCCCCACCGCCTTGCTGTTGCGGCAATGTTGTGCGTTGCAGTGCACTTTTAGGATGGTGTTTCTGTGGTTTTGTGAGCAGTGTTCTGATCTTGCGTTGCAAATTTTGTGCGTCAGTTGCCCTCCAATTAACTATCCCGATCGAATAGTTTATACATGTTTCTGCTATTTAAGTCTGTCCTCAAAACTTGGCAATATCAATATCAATTTTGATAAATTGACAGGTAAGCTCTTCTTTCATTAAACCGTGATCAATTCGGCGTGCTTGCTTTATACCCAGATACTTGTATGTATCTACAGTACTAATTAGATATATATATATATATATATATATATATATATATATATATATATATATATATATATATCTATATATATATATCTATATATATATATCTATATATATATATATATATATCTATATATATCTATATATATATATATATATATATATATATATATATATATATATATATATATATATATATATATATATAATTATTATTATTCACGTATGGGCCCTGGTGGACCACGCGAAGTACAATTAGAGGCGTTTGTTGTTGTTAGCCTTCATTTGCGCCTACACTGATTTTATTCTTTTGCTATGAGCTTTTTTTTCTTTCGTCAGACCAAGTTGTTCCAGTCTTTCTACATTTTTCTCTCTGGTCAACCTCCCAAACGTTAAGCTTGTGTCTGAAACAGCCTCTATACTGAATTTCACTTTGTGTAATATTTGCTGATCTTAGGTCCTCTTTAATTGCAGCAATCCATTTAATTATTTCTACTTTAGCTCTACTCCTATTTTCATAAAATTCGACTATTTGTCTAGTTAGCCTCTATACTGAATTTCACTTTGTGTAATATTTGCTGATCTTAGGTCCTCTTTAATTGCAGCAATCCATTTAATTATTTCTACTTTAGCTCTACTCCTATTTTCATAAAATTCGACTATTTGTCTAGTTAGCCTATTCGGATTCATCCGTTTTATGTGTCCGTAAAACTTAAGTTTTCTTTTTCTCATATCGCTATATATATCTGTGTATTGTTTGATTTCTTTCTTTTCTCGAAGTTGGTCTCGATGTCTCTCTTTCTATTCAAAATGAGCGTTTCTACCCCATATAGACATTCTGACATATATATATATATATATATATATATATATATATATATATATATATATATATATATATATATATATATATATATATATAGGGTATCACAATAGTGCGATATCGGTTAGTTTTGCTTTTTCTTATTGAACACCCTATATGTTCATTCATTTTTGCCTATATTCATTCATATATCCTATACCTAAACCCAATAGTTTTATTGATATCCGCCATTTTGTAAAAAATGTCGGAGTTGCAGACTTAGAATATTAGTGAAACTATGACTTGACTTTTAATGGAAACAAAATTTGACTACGTTATAATACTATATTAAATAAAAGGGTATCCAGAATAACCGAGATAAATAAAAAAAAATTAAAACATTATATATCCATTTTTAAATGGAATATTTTTTGTTAAACATGTCCTATACCTATCTGTCATAATTTCGGAGATTTTTACATTTTTGTTAGTATATCTCGTTTTTAATGGAATCCACCTTAGTTTTTTGTTTTTATTAAACTAATGAATAAGTTCATGATAAATCATGATATATTAAGAATTTAAGTAATGTTTTAATATTTGACTAAAAAGCAATTATTACAGAGTAATAAAACTTATTTTTGTAACAAACAAAACGTTATAAATATTTAGTCTTTAGTAAGACAGTTTAAATAGAAACATTTATAAAGAAGAAGTCACTACAATCGTTTAATTAAATGTTTAATATGTCTACCATTTTATGCAATACAAATTCTGAGGCTATGTTCAAAAGAACTATTGACTGTAATGAGCATTGCCTTGTTAATATTCATAAACACATTTCTTATTCTTTTTTTGCATGTCCTCTTTTGTGGTGGGTGGCATTTGATAAATTTGTTTTTTAACAAAACTCCATAAATCAATTCTTCTATCGGAACCTTCGGTGTGAAATACTAAAGTCCAAGAGATTTACCACTAAACACCAAATCACTTTTTGAAACTTCTCGTCGCACGTTTCACAAACCACGTTAGCATCATCGGGAGATGATTGTCTAGGACGTCTAGGGCATCTACGTGTCTTTGTAATTGGATATTCACATTTCTGTTCGATAGTCACAATCATAAAAGATCAAAAAAAAATCATAAAAGATAAAAGATCATAAAAATATTTTTTCCTATTTAATTATGAAAGACGTACACTCTTTTTTCTGTATCATATAAAAAAATTAAAAGCTATGCTAGAACGATATTAGCCATTTGAATTGAATTTTATGACGCTATTATTAAAACGTCTAGGGTCAATTCCATTATAAACGAAATATAAAAAAAAAATTTAAAAAAAATCGAAAAATATGAGGGAAATGTATAGAACATGTTTAAAAATAGTAGTATCTGGCAAGTGTCTGATTAGACACTTGTTAATGTTTTGGATGGCGGATGAAGGAATGACAAAGCACCAACGTGGAGCGCAGGTGAATTTTCTTTGTTTTAAATATCTTTCTCCATGAACCGACCTCACTATTTTTCCGGGAGTAATTTTTTTTCATAAAATGTTTAGTATTTTTAAAAAATAAATACCAATACATTATATAGTTTAAGCAGTTATAAAAGTACTTATATGGTTTAACCAGTAGTTGATAAAAGCTATTCGTAAAATTCACATAATTAAAAAATATACTATTTCCTATATCTGATTTTAAGTAAATGTCTATATCTCACAGAATAATTAATTTTCGACCCAATTTGACTCATATTAATGGAAAACACAGACCAATATATTTAATAAATGATTTACAGCACTTTAGAAGTTGTAATTTATGAAATAATTGAACCAGCTTACATAAATTATTTGGAAGTTTCTGTGTTAGTTATTTGCTTACTACAAAATGAAGAAAGTCCTGGATAATATAATATACCCATGAATGATATATGAGGCTTAACACCGTAAAGTTATAGAACTGTTACTAAATTAATATTGAATAAAATATAACATTTAAAACTTGATAAAATTTAATTCAATAAAATAAAAATAAACCTTTAAAATAAAATGTAAATAAACGTCCCCTTTTTTTAATACATTTTCGGCTCGCAAACGTCAGAATTCTATTTTTTTATAAATTTAACTTTACGACAAATAAATCTTTACAATAATATTCAGTCATAGTCATAGTCATAGTCATAGTCATAGACTACTGTTCCTTATATTGCGTCAATTGACCAGGGAGAGGTACGCAATTCAACAGCGAGTATAAATTAGAAGTTGGATGGAATCTAATATTTGGGGGAAAAATAATATTTTCTTTAACGAAGAGTAGTTCTGACGTAATGAATTTTTGAATAAACATTATTGTTGCAGGATTTGTACCGATGAAAATCGTCAAGTGGTTCAGGTGTTCCTCTTCATACTCAGAAAATCGATAATGATAATCGTGTTACTCTTAATGGTGAAGAATATCATTGGCCTGAACTTGATAAATATAGATATAAACAAGGTTTTCTTTCAACAAGACGATGCACCTTGTGAGACAGTCGTGTCGTGTATCGCCAGACAATCATGTATCGCCTGACAATCGTGTATCGCTAGACAGTTGTGTATCTAAGTAATGAATGAATGATTGTGGCGTGTTTATATATTTTTTGCTTTATTTGGGTTTTTCGCCACGATCTAAAACTCAAAAAATATCAAAATATTTGTTCTTATTTAAATAAAGAATCACTGGGTAAAAACAAAAAACCAAACGGAGACAAATTTCTCAGTGATTCTTTTTTGTAATAAATTTGCATAACGAACAAAATTTCAAAAATATAAAAATGTTCTAAAAAATATACAAACTTTTAACGTTAACGTTTCGGGAAGTATTCTCCTCCCGTTTTCAAAACGAACCTAAAAATAAAGTATATTAATTTCTATAAATTATGAAAAAATAGAAAGTAAATATATTTTTTGTGTATGTCAATGATACAAATAAAGAAAAAAATAAATTGTGTATCACCAGATAATCGTATATCACCAGCAATTGTGTATCGACAAACAATTGTGTATCGTCAGACAATTGGGCTTTTGAACAATATTTTTTATCATAAACGGAAAGATCATCATATCATATAAGTTTTATAATAAAACTATTTTTGTTTTTATTTGTTTCCTTATAATTAAAAAGTTATATCAAAATTAAAATACAATTTTAAAACTAGTACCGATAACACGCCGACAACTCCCGAAAACAATCGGAACAATTTGTGACCTCACAAAATGTACCGAAGGCCAATCGGTTCGGCTCGGGGCAATTCGGTTATACCGAAATTTTCTTTCGCCCTGTTTCTGAACAGACGTTCCGAAAGAATCGGAGTTTCGGGTAAATAAAACAATTTATCGATATTTAGTCATTGTTCTATAGGTTTACTCTATATTTTTGAGTGGTTAACAAAACAGTTAAAATATTTAGTGTTTTTCGGGATTTTGGTAAATGTTATTTATCGATTGAACATATTCATTTGATAGGGTATGTTTAAACATAGGTTAGAAATTTATTATAGGCATTTATATAGGCTGATGATAGGCTGACAGTGGTTTTCTAGTGGGTAGACTTTAACAGGAGAGTCCCACACTTCGACTATAAGTTTTTCACTAAAAAAAAAATGGTTTAGGTGCCTTCTCTTATTTCCGAAATCTTTGGCTGGTCATGCATTACAGTTAGTTAGCAGCCAGATTTATTTATAATTGTAAATATTATTAAATCAAGAGTCTAATGTGGTGGTTTGTAAAACATGTAAGGCGAAAAATCGCCATCGTTTTAAAAATTGGATGGATTTTTGTAAAAATATTGTTAATAGAGTGTGTGATGGTTTGAAGAATCTGTGTGGTTTTAAAAGTATTCTAAACTTCAATGAATACAACCAAACAAATATGTATATAATTTTGGGTAGTAATCATTTTATTTTGAATTGATTATTAATGAAGTTTACATATTATATTCTACTGTAATATATTATTCATATTATCCTAGTTGGGGGAAGTTTTATGTATATTTAACAGTGATTTTTATTGAAATAAAATTAGTGATTTAAACAGTATGTTTTTTGTTTTTCTAATTATGATTTATATTGTTTTTTTTGCTCAAAAAATAATTACAAAACTAGAAAATATCTTTAGGTTACTCAATATTTAACATTTTTCTTCATTGGATGGACCTTCACTTTTCCGATGTGTCCACATGAGTAGTGCTAATGCATGTTTACAATCACCTGTCATCAAATATATACAAAATATTTCTATTTATAACATTATGTAATTTTTTTTGTTTGAGTATTTATTACCTGCTACAGCTGCACAATCGTGACCTTGAGTGTCTTGGACTTTTTTTAATTTCTCATTAATAATCAAGGTAACTTCGAACTTTATGTTCTCAAAATACACGTGTTTTTACCTTGTAAATACCATTTTTGCATTTAAATTGAACAAAACTTATAGCATTAACCGTAACTTTCTCGTGACTCCCTACAACGAGTTTAATTATATTTAATAAAAATATTTTGTTATTTTATTTACATTTACATTATTATTTTTATTTAAAAAACTTACATCGATGCTTTAGCACCTCGAACTTCAGATGAATTGAACCGAATGTCATTTTTCAGAAAATCTATCATCATAAAAATATCAGGTATATTATCAGAATTAACCTTTATGAACCCTTTGTTACACATTACTCCTGCCTCTCCCATATCATATGAGGATTTGCAGGACGTAATTTCTCAACTTCCCCACCCTTTTATATTATGCGGAGACTTCAATGCACACAGCCCATCCTGGGGCTCAACCCACACAGATCCTCGCGGTCAATGGATAGAAAACATTTTACTAAACACCTCCACTTCCATCTTGAACTCCCCAGTACCCACTCACGTTTCCTTATCAACTTTCAATCACTTTCCTCCATCGACTTTCCTCCATCGACCTTTCACTCTGCTCCCCAAATCTTTTCTCGGATCTACAGTGGAGCCCTATTGGGGATCTACATGGCAGCGATCACTATCCTCTCCTAATACATTTCCCTTCTCATCACAGTCAATCCCCACCTAAACTATTATACAATTTCCGCAAAGCGAACTGGGACACCTACCATTCCTCTTTCCCTCCCCAAAAAATAGTGTCCGGAGACCCTGATCACAACATTTCTGTCCTGGTACAGAACATCAAGACGGTTGCCGAAAAATCTGTTCCCCACTCAGAACACAATCGCCATCGTCCCCCCCCCCCCCCCCGTACCATGGTGGAACTCACAGGTTGCTAGAGCTATAAGGCACAGAAAGAGCTCCCTCAATAGGTTCAAACACTATCCTTCTCCCGAGAACTTTATCGAATTCAAACGAGCTAGGGCTGCTGCAAAAAGAACAATTCTAGCGGCGAAACGAGCCTCCTGGTCTTCGTTCGTTAGCTCCATCGGTCCTCAACAATCAACTACCATATTCTGGAAAAAGATCAAGGTCTTCAAAGGAAGACCAACCAGTCACATCCAGGGCTTACTGCACAATGGAACCTGGATCACTTCTGACATAGACCAAGCTGAGTGTTTTGCCGACCACTTCACTTCAGTCTCCAGCAACTCAGGCCACTCCCCAGAATTCATCAGATATAAAGAACAAAATGAGTTCCCTCTCAACTTCAGCGAACCCCAACCCTCTCACTACAGCCTTCCCTTCACTCTAAAAGAGCTACAATGGGCTTTGTCCAAATGTAGACCAAGTGCTCCAGGCCCCGATCTAATACCCATTCCTCTCATCCGACAACTACCTCCCTCAGCTATCCAACTTCTCCTCGAAATATATAATGACATCTGGATCACCGGATCTTTCCCATCTTCATGGCGAAATTCCATCCTGATACCTATCCATAAACCTGGCAAACCCCGTACTCTTACATCAAGCTACCGCCCAATATCTCTGACCGACCACTTGTGCAAAATCCTCGAACGAATGGTGCTCAGACGGCTATCCTGGCTCTTGGAGAAAAACTCTCCTCTTGACAAACATCAACTAGGATTTCGCCCGCATAGATCTACTCTAGATCACCTAGTTGCTTTCGACCAGAATATCAAGGAAGCATTTATACGAGGTTACCACCTCATAGCCGCCTTTTTGGACATGAAGTCTGCTTTTGATACTGTATGGAGATACCAAATCATCAAGTCTCTGCACCTTTGGGGGTATCGAGGCTCATTAATAAAATTCATTCACAACTTCTTAACCAACCGCCTCTTCTCTGTCAGAATCAGAGGTCACATGTTCTCTTATCATCCACAAGAGAATGGGGTACCGCAGGGATCCGTCCTTAGCCCCACCCTATTCAATATAGCAGTTAATAGCATCTCTGCAATCTTCGAAGGTAAAGTGCAGTTTCGCCTCTATGCGGACGACGTTCTGTTTTATTATTCCTCCCCCAGCCCGCGCGTCTGCGAGAGACGAATCCAGAGTGTCCTCGGTGAGCTCTCTACTTGGTCCACCCGCTCCGGTTTTAACTTCTCCCCTGAAAAATCCAATATCGTACATTTCTGCAGAAAAAATTCTTGCTCTAGACTCCAATCCTTCACATTCCTAGATCGGGATATCCTAACTCAATCCACCGGTAGATTCTTGGGCCTAACATTTGACTACCGCCTAACCTGGAAGGCTCATCTCATTGATCTAAAATCTAGATGCATTAGATCTTTAAGCCTAATAAAGTTCCTCGCTCACTCCACTTGGGGAGCTGACTAGCGCTCACTTCGCTCAATTTATCTAACTGCCATCCGGCCAAAGATAGACTATGGCAGCATAGTATACCGCTCTGCTCCAACCTCCTACCTCAACTTGATCGATCCCATCCAGAACACAGCCATCAGACTGTCCTTGGGTCTCTTTCGAACCACTCCTATCCCCAGCCTGCTTTGTGAGGCTGAGATAGAACCACTAACACTTCGACGTCTTCAATTGCTTATAAACTATTCTTACAGCCTCTCATCCAGACCATTTCTCCCTCACGCTTCCTCATTCTTCAATCCTCGACCAATCCCGCCACATCTTATCAGAACTAGTCCTCTTGAGTGCGTGGGCTAGATTTTTCATCAATCCAGGAATAAATACAATCTCCCTTATCAGGACTGCTATCCAATTACCCCTCCTAATCATCCCCCATGGGCCCTACATTCTGTGCCTTTTAACTTCTCCCTGCTCCGCTTTGACAAATCATCCACCCCTGCACTCTTCTTTCAGCATCACTTCCATGACTGATGACTGATGGATCCAAATCTGCAACTGGTGTAGGATCTGCATTCGTACTCTTTCCCTTAGGGAATCTTCTCCTTCCCCAAACCTTTCGCTATCACCTAAGCCCTCAATCTAGCTCTTACACGGCTGAGACCCTAGCCATTAAAAAATCTCTCCAATTCATACTCTCCCAACCACCATCCAAATGGGCATTATGTTCGGACTCCAATAATACTCTTAGAGCTCTGGAAAAGGGATTAGATAATCATCCTCTCATATCCCGCTGTCTGGACCTCATTGAGGATATCCTTGCCACCGGATCCACCGTTCAGTTTCTCTGGATCCCTAGCCACTGCGGTATAGTCGGAAACGCGATGGCAGACTCTGAGGCTAAAATAGCCGCCACAGATGGATCACCATGTCTCACTCTAATTTCAACCGACCTACCTTCCTTCGTCAAATCCCTTGTTAGAGGACAGTTACAGAATCACTGGAGCCTATTACAAGGACACAATAAGCTCAGAGAAGTTAAAACCACCTACTTCCTCAACAATTTTCCGAACTTCCCCTGTAAAAGAATCTCCACCATCTGGTTCAGGATAAGATCGGGACATTGCGCTCTCACTCACCAGCACCTCTTGAGGAACGACCCTCCTCCTACCTGTTCCTCTTGCGGTGAACCTCTGACCGTCCGCCATTTTCTTATAGAATGTCGCGCCACATCAAACGTCAGGACCAGACTTTCCCTCCCAAGTGACCTCCCTACTCTTCTCCGAGCCGGCTCCCTGGATGCTCTCCTCCTCTATCTAAGAGAAATATCCATCATTGATCACATTTAGTCGCTGCTATCGCTCTACCTCTCCCACATCTCTCATCATCCATCCTCTCCATTCCTTAATCTCCATTACGCGTTCACCCCACCACCATCCGAAAACATTCCCTTTTTCTTCAACACTCGCCGTTCTTTATCAAACCCAGAACCCCAAATCTCTAATGTAATCGAACATCCGTCGTAGTCATTCAAAAGGTCTCAATTAAAGGACACACTGTGGTCGCTAAATGGTCTCTGTCACCGATGCGACCTTCATCCTAATATAACTAACTAACTAACTAACACATTACTGAACAAAATTAGTAATCAACAATATTTTATTTTGCAATTAACCAACAATAATTTTGACAGTATATATACGAATAGAAGCCGTTGACAGTATTGACATGAAGACACTGGTATTATGACGTCACAAACCTAGCAGCCCATCGCGGCGCGTTCATAGTCACGTGGTTTTTTTTAATTTTGTACATTTTAATTCATTTATAATTAATTGTAGCAAGTTTTTAAAAATATTTTCGCATCGATTATTAATAATACTTATGATAAAGTTTTAAAATAAAGTAAAAAATCTATAATTATCCACTTCAGAATTACCACTTCAGAAATGACTGAAAATAATCGATCGAAGAGTGAAAGTGCGTGAGATTACTGAGACTGTGGGCATCTTAATTGAACGGGTGCAGAATATTTTAACAACTCATTTCGGTATGATGGGTGACACAGGATGGGTACCGCGATTGCTCGCAATAAACACAGACGTGTGTCAACTTCAAAAGAATGTTTAGTGATATTAAAATGCAATCGGAATGATTTTTGGCCTCGGTTCATAACTGTTAAGGAAACATGAAAAAAGAACAGTCACGAACACTTATTTTGCATTGTTGGAGCAATCGTATGTTTCAAAGTGGATACAAAAGACAGAAAAACGTTGGACTAAGTTTGTCGAACTGAAAGATTATTACGTTGAAAAATAAAAAAAATATTTACAGATAAAATATATATTACATTACAGATAAAAATGTTTCTTGTCAAAGCCAGGTCCTTTTCATACAACCCCCGTACGATGATTGGTGAAGCTGATTGCTAAAAATATAAAATTACTAATATACATATCTACTAAAAAAAGTTTACATATCGGTACAAGTTCCTATAAATGTCATTAAATTTAAACGGCCTTATAAAATTATATTCACGTTCCGATATTACCGTATCGGCAAATCTGAATAGGCTGTTCGGATTTTATTACTGTGGGCGCAATTCGATGCTTCGCTCTTTTTTTTACGACTCCCACGGATGGTATTGTTAATATTGAGATTTTTCATCTTAAAGAAATATCGAATTATACATTGGATGTTCGGTACGGCGGTGGCGATATGCATACGAAATCCTTGGCTTATTCCTTTTCTAATTTTAAAAACACGCATTTATATTTTTTGGATGGAACATTCGATACAATCGGGACTGGTTATTCGTATTCGGGCGATGTACTGAGGAGGGTTGTTAGCGTACAGTGAACGGTGATTGGTAATTTGCATCAGATAACGAATCAAAGTAAACATTGCAATTGTGTAATACTATTGTGTGTTGTATTATTAAATAAATTTCATAATTTATGCATTTTGTTATTTAATATGTATTGCTAAGATATACCGTGTGTCCCAGCCAAATGGAATAAATTCGTTAATAAATAAAAAGGGGGCGTGTTCGAAAAAACGCTCGAACGCGTCGATTGGTATTTTTAGATGCGCATTTTTTTCAACAAATTTTTTTTATACAGGGTGTGTCATGTAACAGTGGCCAATACCAACTTTCTTATTTTAAATACAACACCCTGTATATTATTTAATTTTTGGATTCTTCAGGAAATTCTAGACATATTTCATGTAAAATATCCTAGACTTATCTTCAACTGTTTCGGAAATATTAAGTAATTCTTCGAACATTTTCAGCAAATAGGCAAAGATAAAAAATCATGTTTTCAAAGGTAGGTATTTGTTGTATGAAACGTCAAAAAAATCAACGTGCCTTTTAAATTAGTTTTCGTTGACGTGTGTGATTCATTTGATTTAAACATGGTGTATTTATCAGAAAGTCATAAAATAACTATCTTAATGATGATAGGTTATGGAGATAGGACACGAACTCAAGCCGAAGTTATTCGTCTCTTTAGGGAAAACTATCCTGACTTACCACCCATATCCCAAGGTACAGTAAGTAAAGTTGAAAAACAATTTAGAGAACTGGGACACGTGAGACAAATTAAGAAGGAAGCAGTGTCGTTGACCGATAACAAAAAATTGGATGTAATGCTTGCATTCCAAGACAATCCGTATACCTCAACTCGACAAGTTGCCTTGGAAAACAATGTTGGTCGCTCTTCGGTTGCCAGAATATTGAAAGAGAATAAAATGCATCCGTATAAGCTACAGCCTACTCAAGAGCTTAGTGAAGACGACTTCGACAGGAGAATGGAGTTTTGCTAACAAATGATGCACAGAATAGACAACAACCTTCTGAGAGTGGAAAACATTTTATTTTCTGATGAATTTACTTTTACTCTTCATGGGCATGTCAATCGCCAGAATTGTCGTTATTGGTCGAGAAAATCCTCACTGGATGCGGGAAATTCACACACAAAGACCTGAAAAGATTAATGTCTGGGCAGGTATTATTGGAGATCAAATAATTGGTCCAATATTTTTCGATCAAAATTTAAATGGGGTAAATTACTTAGACTTTCTCCAAAATCACCTCATTCCAAATCTTATAAATTTGTACCCTAATAGAAGAAGTCCTCAATTGCTAGCCGACATAATTTGGTTCCAACAAGATGGAGCACCCCCCCATTATCAAGTTAATGTGCGGCAGCACCTCGATAATGTGTTTCCAAATTGATGGATTGAGAGGATAGGGCCACTAGAATGGCCACCAAGGTCCCCGGACCTCACTCCGTTGGATTTTTTTTATGGGGATATCTCAAAAGCGTCGTATACAAAACCAAGCCACAAGATCTGAATGATTTAAGAGGACGCATTACCGACAGCATTAGGTCAATTACGCCACAAACATTAAATAATGTCAGGAATCAGTTTTACTTGAGGTTGGGGTGTTGCCAGGACGTCCAGGGTTCACAATTCGAGCATTTGTTACATTAAATGTTTTAAATAAAAAATTTATACAAAAACTAAATAGTCTTGAAATTTCCACAATTTTGTTTACAGTGTTAAAAAAAGTGTAGTTGCGCATTTTTTCCAACGAAAACCTTTTATACAGGGTGTGTCATGTAACAGAGGCCAATACCATCTTTCTATTGTGTGTTGTAGCGAATTTCTGTAATCAAATAATTTTCAAAAATAAAATCAAAAAAGTTAGTTAATTTTTGCAATAAATCTGAAAACACTTAATATTTCCGAAACAGTTGTCTAGGATATTTTACATGAAATATATCTAGAATTTCCTGAAGAATCCAAAAATTAAATAATATACAGGGTGTTGTATTTAAAATAAGAAAGTTGGTATTGGCCACTGTTACATGACACACCCTGTGTCATGTAATTGTATAATTTTTTTTTAAATGCGCATCTAAAAATACCAATCGACGTGTTCGAGCGTTTTTTCGAACACGTCCCCATTTATATTTATTAACGAATTTATTCCATTTAGCTGGGACACACGGTATATAAGATATATCGTCAGGCAATCATTTTTGCAACTAATAAATTTGTCTCCTGGATATACTGACGATGGAAGGGTTCTTAAACAGCAGCTATCTCTGAGGTCATCTTATACTTCCTGTGATACCTTGACCACCTTCAATTTTCGCCTCTAACCGAATCGATCTCCAGTAGCCTCTTTCCAATTTTTGATTTGTAGTAGTGCTTTAACATCTCTTTTTACATTATCCTGCCATCGTATTTTTACTCCCACCGTTACTCCCTATCTGCTTATTCATTATTTTCCTTGGTATTCAGCTTGGTATAGCATCCGAATTGTTGAATCCGCACATACTCTATAATATGTAGATTTTGGCATAATTATTTGAATTCGAATTTATACTTGATCGTCCAATTTTCGTTATCATTCTCAGCTCCAAAAATTCTTCTTAGTAATGGAGAGAGGGGCGAGGCTTAAAGTTCCGATTTTCAAAAAAATTATAATGAAATTATAAAAATAAACTCGTTTCACTCATTTTTTATTTATTATTAAATCAGTTATATTTATTAATATTTTTTAGAGAAAAACGTAGAGGAACCATCAACCTCGCTGTGGGACTGATTGTTCCGTCGTTGAGGTCAGTTGTCCCATTCATATTTTTGATTATATTTAATTAAAATAATTTTAGGTTATTGATTGATTTATTGCTAATATTACCAAATTTAATGAAAAACTCATTCACATCGTGTCTGTTAATTATACAGGGTGTTAGGTAAACATGCGGCAAAAATTAAAGGGGTTATTCCTTGACTTATTCTAAGAATATTTTGTTGTATGATGATTTTTGAAAATCCCTTTGTTTCGAAGATACAGGGTGAACAAAATTTACGACATTAACAACATTTTATTATCCAAAAATACATGTAAAGTTGTTCAATCTATCGTCATTGATTGCCGAACTCTTTCAAACACACCAGGGTCGCTTCTAATTGAGTTACACCCAGCAATTATCCGATTTCGCAAATCATCCAAATTCTTCAATGGAGTAGCATAAACTAATGACTTCAGATATTCCCAGAAGAAATAATCCAGGGGGTTTAAGTCCGGGGATCGAGCAGGCCATACGTATGGCCCAGTTCGACCAATCCAGCGATATTCGTATGTTGCTGTTAAAAAATCACGAGCAACCAAACTGAAATGTGGTGGTGTATCGACGTGCATTAACCACATTTCATGCCTTTTTGCCAATGGTATATCTTCCAGAAACTTAGGCAGCGTTGCTTCCAAAAAGTTGCGATACACCTCGCCAGTAAGTTTTTGTGATAGAAATACCGGTCCAATTAGATAGCCACCTATCCAAACCAACATTCAACGAGAACTAATGTTGAAAACTATCTTCGCATACCTCATGCAGATTTTCATCTGCCCACACATGATTATGATGAAAATTCCTTATTGTATTTCTTGCGAAAGTGGCTTCATCGGTGAAAAGAATTTGTGTCAGGAATAGAGGGATGCGAAGTAAAGTTTGCCATATCCATTGACATAATGCAATACGTGGAGGAAAATCAACAGATAGTAGGGCCTGAGCGCGTTGAATGTGGTATCATATTCAAAGTATTTGCAATTTTTCGCGTAGAACTACCATGCTCTTCCGCTATCATGTCCAGCACATTCTGTTCCAATTGTACTGTTCTTACAGTCAGTGATCTTCCTGACCTTTCAGTTCGTTTCAGTGTGCCTGTTTCACGAAGACATCGATGAATGTTTTCGAAGATTTTTCGGTCAGGAACATTACTGGCTGGAAATCGTTCACTGTACAATCGCCTAGCTTGTAATGCATTGCCATCAGCAAGTCCATACATGAAGTGCATGTCAGTCATCTCGGCGCTTGTATACATTGTGATAGAGGACTTCACTCACTATTTAAGACACGTCAAATAGCCAAACGTCACTCAATCTATGTAAACAAATGCGACCGATGAAATCCACTTACTAGATAAAACAGCCGTTCCAAGTGATCGAGATCGAAAAAAAAAATTTGTACTTGATAAAGTCATTGACGTACACCCTACTTTTATTTACATTAATGATTTCAACAAATATCGAATATGGTTGTTGCAAATTTTGTTCGCCCTGTATCTTCGAAATAAAGAGGTTTTTTCAAAAATCATCATAGGAAAAAATATTCTTAGAATAGGACAAGGAATAACCCCTTGCATTTTTGCCGCATGTTTACCTAACACGCTGTAGAAGCACAGCTGAGGCTAGTTGCTTCAAGAGTTCGTACTGATAGAGTGGGTTTTCTTTTTTATAAATCCAGTGAACCACTCAGCTTCAGCTTGTTGATTTTTGTCCTCTGAAGTTAGAATGTTTGGAATATTGAAATTGACAGCAGTTTCGTATGCCAACTCTTCCAGCAAAAGACCAAAATAAATTGAGGATCATTTCAAAACATATTTAGCCATCTCTTCTTCTGGTTCCGAACATTAGGACTGGAGTTGTAAAACACTGAAGTAATTTGATCAGCTTTGATTTTTATAATATACCGATGTAACGTTATTTGACAAATCTCAAGTTTTGTCTCAACAGTTATAGTTTTTCTGCCTTCATGAATAACCGGATTCAGTGCTTGACGCAAGAGTTCTTTGGAGGTTAAATCTCTTTTTGACTTATGTTTAAAATTTAAACGTCAAATTGATTGAGAGCGAAATTTTCACCCCCATATTTCATTTTACAATATAAACATATACAAGGGCGATTCCTAAGTGGAGAATTTTTGAGAAATAGCGTATAAAATTCGATAAAATAGCTTTTTTTCATACCATTTTCAAATACCATTTTTCAAAAAACTGAAAAATAAAAAAACTTAAGCATATTAATTTCGTAAGCAACAATCGTTTTAGTCTTGTGCGTTGTACTTAAAGTACAATGCACTTGTACTTGTTCCACGCAAAGTTTGGCGCGACACTTATTGGGAAAGTTATGTCTAAAAACTCCCGCACTTTACGCTTAAAAGAAGCTGGTGCTTCTTCGTGTAAAGACCACATGTTCTGCCTGACATTTCAAGGCACATTTTCTAGAAGACCGGGAAGATGATTTTGTAAAAAATCGAGATAGTTTTCGCCCGTTAAACGATCCGCTAAAATAAAAGACCCGACAAATATACCGTTGACAATTGCCACCCAAACATCTGAAATATATGTTGAAAATGTGTTTGTCTAGAAGCATGAGAATATCAACTAACGAAAAATGAGTATTGTAGAAATTTTGAAAGTCTCGTTCAAAACCAAAATGTTTGTGGTAAAATTTTGATTCATCTCGTGTTAGTGTAAGAGCCACTCGCAGAACTGAACTCTGTTAAGGTGGTCTTGTGGCTCTAAGGCTTGAACTCATTGCACATGAAATGAGTACAACTGATTTTCAACTCAGTTCAACTTGCCATGCTATGTCTTGAGTAGTTATAGTCAAATGCACGAATTTAATAACGGCTCGATATTCGATTTCGTCCATCTTTACAGAAACTCTCAGAAACGTCAACTGACATAGATGACTGTTAAATATCAACTCAGCATCTAATATAGCTGACATTTTTAAGGTTATCTTTCAACGCATGTGCAGTAAAATTTTTGATGTGTCTTCATGTTGAGGCTGAAAACTTTTCAGACTACTCTCGTATTCAAGTAAGGACAAAGGATTTATATTCTTGAATAGAATAATAAAAATAACCTAGAGAACTTACTTTCCAACCCAATAAAACTATTTTTATCATTCTCGGTAAAATACTAAATAGCTTCTTTATCCGTTTTCGAACGAAAAAAAAAATTGAGCTGGTTTCAAACTTACATTCATATATTTCAAAATTCCGATTATCACGACCGCCTTTTCTATAAGGTTTTCGCCTGGAAACGTATCGGAACGTTGAAATTCCGCCAGTTTTCTTAATGGCGAACAAGCTGACGAAAATTACGAGTTTTTGTTATTAAGTCGCCCTCGAAAACTTTTGTGGTATAAATTCACGAAATCAACACCCTTTACCTTAATTAAGCGACCTTTATAGTGAGAGAGGCCACTTTTTAGGCAACGAGCGGCATCAGAACGAGGAAAATAATTAAAATCTGGCAAAAACAGAGACACGTTTTAGTGGCACGAAATAGAACAGCAAAAAATTTGTTTCCTAAATTAGAATAACGCTTATTTAAGTACTCTTGTAGTTTTCGGGGCAATGTGAAAGTTTATTTCTAAGTAAATAAACCTTAATGATGTACGTATTTTTATTTTACCAATTCGGCTTTTAATATAAGAAGAAAGACCAACTGTCTTCTTCGGTACTACGATGAGTTTTGTTCAATCTTGAAAATCTCCGCAAAAAGTGAGCTGTAAGCCGGAACAACTGGAAATCCATCGAACCGTGGTCGGGGCTGTATGCCGGAACTTTTTGAACCAGAGCTGAGAGGTGTGGATCGATACGACTCCTTCCCCTTCGACGTCGCAACTCTCACGAGTGTTAGTCACTTTGAAACCTGTTTTAAAATAATGTCTTCAAATTGCCATAATTGGACTGTACTTATTCGAAAACGAAAATGAAAATGCAGTTACAGTCAATGGAGAAGGCTATAGAAAAATTATTTCTGATTTTTTCTGGCATGGATCTGGACGACATGTGGTTTCAACAAGATGGTGTAACATGCCATACATCTCATGACACAGTTAATTTATTGAGTGAAAAGTTCAATTACCAAAATCATGCGATATAACGCCATTGGACTTTTTTCTCTGGGGTTACGTTTACACCAATAAACCACAAAAAATCAGTGACCAAACCAAACCAAGATTATTAGTGTCATTGATGAAATAAATGCCGATTTGTGTTGTAAAAGGATCAAAAATTGGTATTGCAGAATAGAAGTTAAAACAAAATCTGGATGCGGTCCTTAATATTAAATTATTTTAAAATAAAAATGCCATGGTAAAAAAGAATCACGTTCATATCTTATACGTTTTCATTTTTATTGTAAATTAAAAATCTATAAATCTTATTTGATGAACTTTTATTTTATTATTATTTGCATCTTTCACATAAATAGTTTATAAGATAATTTCATTCAGTGAATTATTCACAAATATTAAAAAAAATGAAATCTATTCAACTTAAATAGTCACCAATTTGTGAACTGGCCTGAGAAATAATCAACACTAACTTTTAACATTCTAATAAGCTCCTCTTTAATATTTGGTTACCGGCTCGACGACCCTATTACACTTTTTCATAATGATCACCATAAAAACAACTCTGAGATGAATTAATGAAAAGCTCCTGGTCCGCTTCATTTCTAATTACCGCTCTCTATTGGAAAAGGGGCCAATTTTTCGGCATCGACCTAGAGGAGAATAATTAAAACATGGCAGAAACAGACTGAACAATTTAAAAGCGCCTCCAGCAGTGCGGGAGCGATCGATGGCCAATATCAATTCAAAATTTCCTTTTTAACTTGAGGTCGTCCGAATAAGTTCGGCGCCTGTTAAAAAAAAACGAGCAAATATTCCGCTTGTTTGCGGGTAAAATTGCGTGTGAATTCGATGAGGTGGGTGGTTTGGGGTTTTCCTATTTTGATTCCAGTTTCTCCTTGGAGGGTGTGGAGGTGATATTTATAAGGGATAATGCTGCAATTTTTGTTCGGTTAAAACGTCTTTTGATAAGGAACGGAATGGAAAACAACAAGCTATTCCAAAAATTGTATCTTATATAAGTCAATGGTTGTACTGAACGAATTGTGGTTGTTGGTTGTTGGACTGTTAGAATTCTTTGAACTGCGTCCAATGAGACAACAGTGCTGAGTGTCATCAGACACCCAACTGATGGGTTCCACAATCTCATGTGGAACACATAACAACCTGCGTCTCCGCCTAAATAAGCATTTTGTTCCATTTTGTTGCATCCCTTCCATTGGAGGGCACATGTTTCGTCTCTTGATGTTTAGACTCTTCACGGCACCGACACGTGCTCTCTCGTCAAGAATAGGAAGATCCCATTCACAGTCAACAACCCATACTTGTCGCCGACTTCCCGCCGGATGGCGTATATATGCAGTGTTACAATTCTTTGAACTGCGTCCAATGAGACAACAACATCAGACACTCAAGTGCTGGGTTCCACAATCTCATGTGGAACACAAAACGGTTGTGGAATGTGGAACACTCAGCACTATCTCATTCGACGCAGTTCAAAGAATTCTAACACTCTATATATACACCATCTGACGGAAAGTCCTCGAAAAGTATGGATTGTTGACTGTGGATGGGGTCTTCCTATTCTTGACGAGAGAGCATATGTCGGTGCCCTGAAGAGTCTAAACATCAAGAGACGAAACATGTGCCTTCCAATGGGAACTCTGAAGATGGTTTTTTCGTAATATTTTCGAAACGGTTTATGCTAAAGTCGTAAAATTCCTTATACTTATCGAAGTATAAGTCGGAACGGAAAAACATTTTTTTTGTGTTAATAATTGAATATTTTAGTAAGGGGTTTTAGTTTCCTTGATAAATGCTGCCATAACTTTTTTGTTAGTAATATTTTTAAATATTTTAAATCGAATTATTGAATCGGAAAGATTTTTAGTTTAAATGGTTCAGAAAACTGGCTTTTTCTAAATCGATGCACGATTACATGGATATCGAAATGCATCTTAATAATTAAGTAGGCACCCTTGTACGAAAATATTTATTTCGTGGCCAACAATAACAAGACTAATTACTATTAAGGATTTAGCACTGCACTGCCGAAATTACCAGGCTTATTTTTGATATAATCACAAGCTGTAAATATACGTTGCTGCAACTCCTCCACAGAGCTAATCGGGATAGTATAGATCAATGCCTTCAAGTATCCCTACAGCAAGTAATCGAGAGGATTTAAATCTGGGGAACGTAGTGACCAATGCACTGGTCCACTACGTCCTATACATCATCCTGGATATAACCGATCTAAGTGTGCTCCTACATTTACAGAGAAATGAGGTGAAGCCCCATCGTGCATAAAAAACATGCCATAGCTGAACTGATATGGTACATATTCCATTTATCCATACTTCTTTCCAAGAAGTTGAAATACTGTGGTTCATTTAAACGTTTGGGAAGCACAAATTCAATCCAAAATTCCCTTGTATCCCTGCTCAGATATTGACAGAAAACTTGTCCTGATGCTCCGATTCGAAAAATTCATGTGGATTATCTTCCGCCTACAGATGAGTATTGTAAGAATTAAACATTCCATTGTGTCTGAACTTAGCTTCGTCTGTAAAAAGAATGTTCTGTACAAAATTTTCATTTAAACACAATTGCTTTCTTAACCATAGGCAAAACTAGATTCTTTGTGGCAAGTTATCAGCCCATCAAGCTCGAAATTTCTGCAAATTATAGAGCAAGAGATAGAGCGCTTGTTCTAAAACAATTTCCCACACGGTACTTTTTGGAATGCCTTCTTGAACAGCAATTCGTCTGACATTTATTCCTGGGTTTTCTGCTACATTTTCTAAAACTCGTTCTTCATTTACTACAGTTCTGGTGCTTCGGCTTTTTCCACAGTCATGTTTGGAAGGCATGAAGATCCCTTTACGCATAATATTCTATGCCGGTTTGTAAATTACTTATTTATTAAGATACATTTCGATATCCATGTAATCGTGCGTCGATTTAGAAAAAGTCAGATTTCTGGAAAACGATCTATCCTACAGAGATGACTATACATGATATATATATATATATATATATATATATATATATATATATATATATATATATATATATATATATATATATATATGAGTTGGTTATATATGATAGTTTTCTAAAATTGAAATAAAAAAAATTAAAAACTAATTTTAACAGAAATATTTTTTTTGTTGGCTTTAAAAACGTTCTATATGTAGTTTTTATCCAATTCAATTAATTTACCAATATAATCTACTTGCATACAGGTCTGATATTGTTGCTGTACGTCTCCATGTCCAACACTTTGAAGTGACTTCATATGTCTTCCTAAAACTGAAGAAATTGCTCGCTGGAGAAAGATTCACTTAAAAATTGAGATTATCGTCTATTTTTCAGAGTCGTTGTAATGAATCAAATGTGTAGAATTGTGATTACGTCGAAAATAAGAAAATTGAAAAAGAATGACTCAGTTACAATAGCTTAAAATCTGAATAATGGTTTTTAATTAATTCTTTATAGCATTATAGGCGAAAATCTGATCGGTATTTTATATGCAAATTGCACTATTCAAGTTTTTAATTGAAAATAAAAAAATAAGTATATCCTTAAAGTAAAATTAAAAACAACTCTCTGTTTAGAGAGTCTACATATCGCCCAGGATAAAGAAAAATGAACAAGAAGAGAATGGTGGCTTGTTTTTCTTTATTTTAAACAGTAGTGTTCATCGAGACCTCGCGGTACTCGGACGTGTTTTGTCGGTGCCGGGATCAACGCATAGCAGGAATTCCGGGCGAATTCCTCACCGAGTGATTTGCCTATTTATCGAGAAATAACAATAATTTTGTATTGATAATAAACTGATAAAATATCGAGAGATAAGTGAGAAATAAAATATAAATATGTTCTCTTCGGGGAACCTATTAGGGTATAAAAAGGACGGCCAACCAGTTACTGAAACTACACAGAACCTACCAACCAACAATGTTAGACAGGGTGTACCAACCAACAATAACATACAGGATGTACCAACACAATATACAACTTCTGCAACTAGATCGCAGAGCCAGTCAACACCTAATAATAAGTACTATTACAGAATGTCATCAACTAGCGATGATGAGCTAGATGATCAAGAAAATATTAAGCATCCGTGGCAAAACGTGAAACATACCAAAAGGAGGAAAATTAACCCAAACAATCAACAAAGTGTCCCACTAAACAACAGATTCAATAGCTTACCTGTAGATAACGAAGTAAGTAACAATGAGAAGCAGCCAGAAAATATAATTCCAAAACCACCACCAATATTTATTTACGGGGTAACTAACTATCAAGAAATGAGAAACAAGTTGAGTGAAATAGTTGAAGATGAACAATACCGTACAAAAACGCTAGCAGATAATACAATAAAAATTAGTAGCAACGTTTCAGACACCTATAGAAAACTAATACATTTTCTGAGGCAAAACAAAATCATACACCATACATATCAACTCAAGGATGAGCGAGCATACAGAGTAGTAATTAAACACCTACATCACACAACTGGAACAATAAGGAACATATTAAACGGAAGAAAACGAATAACAAAAGAACCATTAAACCTATTCTTTGTTGACTTGAAGCCAGCAGACAATAACAAGGATAATTATAAAATAAATACTTTTCAGAATAAAATAATACAAGTAGAACCACCAAGAAAAACCAGAGGTATAGCTCAATGTATGCGATGCCAAAACTACGGACACACAAAAACATACTGCAATCGACCGTATGTATGTGTAAAATGTGGTGGACCACACAGTACATCCAGCTGCAAGAAAAGTAAAAACGTACCCGCAAAGTGTGCTCATTGTGGAGGCCCACATACAGCAAGCTACAGAGGATGTGAATTCTACCATAGAATTACAGAAAAACCAAATAATGCAAATAACAGACTCAACATCCAACATAACACAACCCAATCACCAGCTCACGTTCGACAAAATATCAGCTATGCAAATGTAACAGGCAATAGAAACATCAATCAAACCAACAACGAAGACAACTCAAATATAATCAGCAAATTCTTAGAGGAATTCAAGGCGATGTTTCAGCAACTCGTCCAACAAAATAGCATGGTACTTAACATGCTCACAACGTTGATAAGTAAAATTCACTAAATTCTTAAGAATTGCCCATTGGAATGCTAATGGCCTTCGACAACGAAAATATGAAGTTGAATTATTTCTCCATCAAAATTCAATAGATGTAATGCTGGTAAGTGAAACGCATTTCACAGATAAAACATATTTTCATATTCCACGCTATATAACTTATATTACTAATCACCCAGATAACAATGCACATGCTGGAACAGCAGTAATTATCAAAAACACTATTAAACACCATGAAATGCCTAAATATAAAGAGACTTTTCTGCAAGCCACAGCAGTCAAAGTTAAACTGATGCCATATGAATTAACTATTGCTGCAGTCTATTGCCCACCGCGACACCAAATAAAAAAAGATAATTTTGGGAATTTCTTTGAAACATTAGGACCGAAATTCATTGCAGGTGGAGACTACAATAGCAAACGTACTCTGTGGGGATCACTGCTGACGACTACTAAAGGCAGAGAACTATCAAATCTGATACATGAACAGAATTACTCGTTCCTGTCAACAGGCACTCCTACGTATTGGCCATCTGATCATAACAAAATACCGGACCTATTAGACTTTTTTATCACCAATGGAATTTCCTCAGAATACATGGACGTTGTATCAAGTTATGACTTATCATCAGATCACTCACCAATAATCGCACCAATTGGTAATTTTGTTATTAATAAATACACAATTCCTGAATTACACAACAAAAACACAAATTGGTCTAAATACCAAAATAAAATCGAGGAGAAAATAGACCTAAAAGTATCCCTTAAAAATCCGAACGAAATCGATTCGGCAGTAACAAGGCTAACCAGTATCCTAATAGAGGCAGCACAACATGCAACACCTCAATCTGACATGCCAAATCAAGGATATAATATACCGTTACAGATAAAAAATCTTATAGCTATAAAACGGAAAGCGAGAGCCAAGTGGCATCGAACCCAGGCTCCGTCAGATAAAACTATCTTAAATAGAGCGATTAATAATTTGAAATTAAAACTAAAAGAAGCTCGAGAAAGACCATTTCAAGAATATGTTACAAAGCTCAACAGATTTGACAATACAATTTGGAAACCAATCAAACATAAGAGAAAACCTAAAATACAAGCTACACCCATTCGCAACGAAGAAATGAGCAAATAGAAAGAGAATTGGCTGCCATCATGACGGACATACCATCCATTCAGGTTGCTACTCCAAAAGAAGTCAAAAGAGAAATTAGTTTACTGATTACAAAAAAGCTCCAGGTATCGATAAAATTACCCCTAAAATGTTAAAGGAACTTCCAAGAAAAGGGATAGTATTAATCACTTACATACTCAATGCTATGTTGAAATGCAATTACTGGCCTAAACAACTGAAAATTGCTCTAATAATCCCAATACTCAAAGCCGGAAAAGATCTGACAGAAGCTTCATCATACCGACCTATAAGTTTACTGACCGTTATGTCAAAACTTTTTGAAAGACTTATACTCAACAGAATAAATACTGACCCCGATACAGAAAACTGGATTCCGGCACACCAGTTTAGCTTTAGACAAAACCATTCAACTGCGCAACAGACTCATCGTATAACCCATGAAATAAATAGAGCAATAGAAAACAAACAATACCGTACATCAGTGTACCTAGATGTCAGTAAGGCTTTCGACAAGGTTTGGCATGATGGCCTACTATTCAAAATCAAAAAAATCTCTTCCTATAACATATTACCATCTCTTAAAATCCTATCTAATCGAAAGGAAATTCAAAGTTAAAATAAACGATAGCACATCGGAAAAATATACCATTAGATCGGGAGTTCCACAAGGCAGCGTTATCGGCCCCTTGCTCTACGTACTCTATACGGCTGATCTCCCAATAACAAAATACACCACAATTAGTACATTTGCTGATGACACAGTCATACTTTCATCAAATATAAACCCAGTCGAAGCCTCAAACAAACTACAAACCCACCCGAACCTAATTCAAACCTGGACTCGAAAGTGGAAAATTAAAATAAATGAGACAAAATCAGCGCAAGTCAACTTTACCCTCACGAAAGGGCAGTGCCCTAGCTTACATTTTAATAACGTAGAAATCCCAACATTCACGATTACAAAATATTTAGGTATACACTTAGACAGTAAACTTACGTGGAAAACCCATATAGTAAAAAAAAGAAAACAAATTTACCTAAAAGTAAAAGAATTGAGCTGGCTTATCGGAAGAAAGTCTAACTTATCTTTAGATAATAAAATTCTATTATACAAGGCTCATCATTAAGCCAATTTGGACTTATGGGATAGAACTTTGGGGATGTACCAGTAAATCAAATTTAGCCATTATCCAAAGATGTCAGTCCAAAATATTACGAATGATTGCCGACGCACCTTGGTACAAATCAAACCACACTCTTCACGAAGATCTCCAGATACCCTATGTTAAGGACGTGATCAAGAGCAGCAGCATAAAATATCACCACAAACTGGAAAGCCATCCTAACACCCTACTACACCCTGTTTTGAATCCAACAAATAACAGAAGACTAAAAAGAAACTGGCCAACAGACCTGATAGAAGGATAATGGGGACTCGTCGTTGGGGGAGTCAGCTCATCACGCCAATATAGGGAAGTCTAGCCCTCAAGCCATCACATTAGCTTATAGAATATTGTAATTCTGATTGCTAATATACGAAATAATAAAAAAAAAAATTAAACAGTGTATGGATAAAATAAATATATGTCCGAAGAACGAAAATAAAATCGCTGCGAAGTGGGTTTTAAGGGAATCTTGGTTTCTTGGTATAGTAGTACAACACAGAATTTTTCCGAATTGGTCGTATTACAAAATTAAATATATCCGATGATTTTTGGATTTTGTCCAGGAAGACGACGATGTGGATAGAAAGTTAATAAGCTGGAAAAACATAATATAAAGATTGTTCGCTTGGTTGGTCCAAATCATGCTTTGATAATAAAAGATAAAAAGCTTTATATTTATAACGATGAATTTTTTTCTGCTTCGATGGAAAAAAATATGTAACCATTTTTTACGCAATGTACAAGATATTCTTAAATAAAAAAAAGCGTATGTGTACTTATGTACGCACCCAAGAACTAATACTCCTTTGTCATCACGGGCGTAGCCAGTGAAAAAAGCCCGAAAGCCCCCCCGAAATAAGCCAAATATTACCTAATATTATACCGAAAAAATACGAGGAGTGAAGGGAGTTAACGAAATTAATTTAACCATTTCATTTAAAGTTAAGAACTTTATAAATATGTCGTAATTTTTCCGATGAATATATAGATATTAAATTTCATGTAAGTATATTTTTGTTGTTTTATTTACTTCAAACTAACTCAACCCCCCCCCCCCCCCCAAACTAAATCCTGGCTACGCCCGTGTTTGGCGTAATTAACAAAAACATTTTCTATGCATCTAAACAAATTTTAACTGAGCAAACGACCAACAGACGAAAGTAAATATTACAAAAAATCAAATTACATATTTTTTCAAATACAGGTTAACAGAAATATATATATATATATATATATATATATATATATATATATATATATATATATATATATATATATATATATATATATATATATATCTATATACATTTATATCAACTTTTCAAACATAATATTAGATAGGTTCATTCCGTAAAAAAATCAAATTTAATATATTTTTGAAATATTCTTTATTATTATCATTATTCACGTATGGGCCCTGGTGGACCACGCGAAGTACAGTTAGAAGCGTTTGTTGTTGTTAGCCTTCCTTTGCGCCTATACTGATTTCATTCTTTCGCTATGAGCTGTATTTCTTTCGTCAGACCAAGTTGTTCCAGTCATCCTACATTTTTCTCTGTGACCAACCTCCCAAACGTTAACCTTGTGTCTGAAGCACCCTCTATGCTGAATTTCACTTTGTGTAATATTTGCTGATCTTAGGTCCTCTTTAATAGTAACAATCCATTTAATTATTTATATTTTAGCTCTACTCCTATTTTCATAAAATTCGACTATTTGTCTAGTTAGCCCACTCGGATTCATCCGTTTTATGTGTCCATAAAACTTAAGTCTTCTTTTTCTAATATCGCTATGTATATCTGTATATTGTTTGATTTCTTTGTTTTCTCGAAGTCGGTATGTTGTGCTATTTATTTGTTTGGGGCCTAAGATTTTTCTTATGATTTTTCTCCTTCTTTTCAATCTCCCCTATGTCTCTCTTTCTATTCAAAATGAGCGTTTCTGCCCTATGTAGACATTCTGGCTTAATAACTGTGTTGTCATGTCTCAGTTTTGTGGTTTTAGATATGGTGTTCTTAGTCTGTTGTTGGTCATGTATTGTGTCTTTTCAAAGGAAATTTGGAGCCCTACCTTTTCTGCTGTTTCTTTTAAGATTTCAATCTGTTTTTGTGCCGTTAATATATCCTAAGCCAAAATTGCTAGATCATCAGCAACCGCCAGACAATCAATTTAGATGTTGGTTTTCCCTACTTTAATGGGCTGGTCAATATTCAGGGCCGACTTTTTTTCACGTCATTCCTGTATTACTTTTTCTAGAACACAGTTAAATAAGGGTGGCGGGAGTCCATTCCCTTGTCTTACTCCAGTTTTAATTTCGAAGGGCTCTGAGATGTCACTCATGAATTTAACTTTTGACCTTGTGTTAGTTAGTGTTGCTTTAATAACTGCCAGCGTTTTCAGATCTAGTCCTTGTTTTTTCAAAATTTGAAATAAAGATTCGCGCTCAATAGAATCATATGATTTTTTGAAATCCACAAATGTTTAGACGAGATTTTTATTGTACGGTTTTTGATGTCTTAGGATCCACTTTAGATTCAGGATCTGCCCGGTCGAAAACCTGCTTGATATTCACTAATTTTAGGTTCTAACTGTTCCTGTGCTCTGTCTAGTAGACATTGAGATAGAATCCTGTAACAAACTGGGAGAAGAGATATCCCTCTGTAGATGTTTACATCCGTTTTATCTCCTTTCTTATGTAGTGGATGGATAAGAGCATCTTTCCAATCTTCCGGAATTCGTTCGGTTCGCCAAACTTGTAGAATTTTGGTTATTTTCTTAATTGTACCTGTACCAGCGGATTTCTAAATTTCAGCAGTGATTCCATCTTCACCAGAAGCTTTGTTATTTTTAAGTCGCTTGATTTGACTAATTATTTCATCTTCATTCGGTGGTAATGAATCTGGGTTTGTTTGTCCAGGGTTTAGTGTTGGTAATCTGTTTAAGGGATCAGGACAGTTTAGTAGTTGTTCAAAATATTTCGCAAGTTCTTTGCAATTGTCTTGATTATTTAAAGCTAATTGTCCGTTTTCCTTTTGAAAGCAAATACTTTGGGGTTGATAGCGTGTTAATTTAGTTTTAAATGTTTTGTAAAAATTTCGGGTGTTATTTTTTTGGATTTTTTTTTATATTTCATTAAGTTGATTGTTTTCATATTTTGTTTTAGTTTGTCTAATTAGCTTCGATGATTCTTTTCTTACTTTCAAAAAGATGTTATAGTTTATTGATGTTTTTTGACTGTTCCACTCTTTAAATGCTTTACTTCGGCTTAGTACTGCTTGTTCGCAACTTTATCCTACCACGGATGTTTTGTACGTTTTTATAAAGGGACCAACTTTAAGGCTGTATTAATAATTTTTTGTTTCAAATCTTGCCAGTTCTGTGCTGGTTGTTTATCAAGCTCTTCTGTTAAGGTTTTATTTTCATAGGGTCGACCTTTGGTATTAGCAGTTTCTTTTGAATACATTTTCGAGGTTTTAAGCTAAGTTTGATTCTACTCAAGTAGTGATCCGTGTCTATGTGGTGGCCACACGTATGAGCCAAACGCCAGCGACCAACAACTGTTTAGCGTGAAGCCTTCTCTTTCGAATGCTGTAGCTCTCGCTTCTGTAAACAAATCCGTATAACCATAGCCTTCGTTCGCATTAGAATTGTTCTTTTATTTCGCCGGAAAAATATTCAGGGTAACAACAGAGCTGCAAATTGTGGTGGAATTTTGCTTGAAACTTGGATAATCGCTACGGAAACTTATAATTTATTGAAAGAAGTGCATGTCAATGCACGTTTATCGCATGCACCTGCTTTTGAGTGGTTTAAGTAATTGTAAAATGACCGAGAAGACGTGGCCTTGAAACTGTAAGTATTGACAAAGAATGCGTGGTGTCTAAAATTCTCAAGTTTGAACAACAAAAATCACGCAAAAATGATTGTACTGACACTTTGAATGCCATTGAAAATAACACAAACTTATTGGAAAGGATAATAACATGTAAGGAATCATGTTTTTTTATAATCCTGAAACGAAGCGGCAATCCATGCATTGGAAGAACCCAAATTGACTGAGAGCAAAAAAAGCTCATATGAGCAAATCAAAATTCAAAGCAATGATTATTGTTTTTTTCGATATTTATGGGATTGTGTACCTTTGCTGGGTTCTTGAAGGTCAAACTATTATTTTTATCTATTACTATTATTTATCTATTACTATTATCAACATTACTACCTTCACGTTCTTGCTGAATTCCGCGAAAGAATAAGGTAAATCGTCCCGAATTGTGGAAAGACATCAAGATAATGCGCCGGCTCATTCCGCATTGTCTGTCAAGAGATTTCTAGCCAAGTACAACCTCCCAATGCTAGACCATCAGCCTTATTCGCGGTACTTGCGTCGTGCGACTTCTATCTGCTTCCTAAGGTAAAATCTGCATTCAAAGCAACAAGATTTCAGTCCGTTGAAGCTGTAATAACGAAAGCGGCATGCGTTGGAGCTGACAGAAGAAGAGTTCCAGCAGTGTTTAGAACAATGGAAGACTCGCATAGAGCGTTATAGGAATAGAAGAGAGATGTATATTGAGGGTGATAATGAGTAAATATATATAAAATCAAAATAAAATGTTTTACAGCGTCAGTCTCCTTATTTAATAGTCACACCTCGTATACCTTTGGTCATTTCTTCAGCTGCTTTCCGAACGTTCAGCTCGGGCCCGACTGATTATGGCTTAAGAGCAGAAACCGGTCTCAGAAAATGTTTGCTGATGTTTAGAACGAATACTTTTATTTATCAAATACGTTTTTACTTTATTTGATAAATCTTAATGATGTTAATTCAATTATTTAAGGAATAGGTTCATAATTTACCATTTGTTTTCGATTAGGCGGCAGAAAATATCTATCACGATTTTTTGTTCTGCTTCGTATATTGTTTTCTTTTCAGTAATGTTTCGTTATTTATGGGAGATGGTTTAATTTCTTTTTGCCATTGGGATTTAACTAGTATAATAAATCATAACTAAAACTTCTGAAAGGTAGCGTAAAAACCTACAAAAAATGAAATGTGACTAACGAGAAAATATTTGCAGCCCCACTGGAAGGAACATATTGTATTCTTTTGTGTGATTTACAGTATGTTTTCAGACTAGATTATATTATCTACTAAACTTAGTTTCAGCCATTACAAATAAATATATATTTGAAATTGCAATATAGAAATTTATTGATTTTGTTGGATGTTTGACATAAAATGATATATAAAGAAATATTTTCGGTGAACTAAGGAAATACTAGGATGTAACAAAAAGTATTTGCGAAAAGAATGTGAAGGGGAGAGTGGGGAAATTACGGATGGCGAGTAATGGGGAAGGCTTCTGTTTAGGTATGCTAAAAAGGGAAATATTTGCTATGATATGATCGGGTGTCGAGCCCGAAACTCTTGCCGGACTGTCAGTGGTAACGTGAAACTGCGCTTGCTGTATAAGCTAAACTTGAAGAGATTTATCACTAAACACCAAATCACTTTTTTGAACTTCTCGACGCACGATTCGCTAACCATGTTAGTATCATCAGGAGATGATTTAATCTGAGATAATGAGATTGATTATAATATTTAATATGAGATTAAATAATCTCCTGATGATGCTGACATGGTTAGCGAAACGTGTGTCGGGAAGTTCAAAAAAGTGATTTGGAGTTTAGTGGTAAAAAAATATTTTGCTTTTTGGTGTGTATCGGCTAAAGGCGGACGAGGTAGTGGAGCAATCTGGGACGTTCATAATTATCACTAAACTGCAAAATTATTATCAGTTTAATTTACTATAAAACTGCAAAAACTTCGCTGGTTTGTCCATATAAGAAGAATGAAACATAACAAAGTAGTAAAGAGAATTACAATGTGGAGACCAGCTATTAACAGAAGAAAGGGGATAGCGAAAAGTAGGTGGGAGAATCAGGTGCTGGAAGACATAAGGAAACTGGAAATACAAGCATCGTGGGAAAATATACAGGACCTAGATACGTGGAAGAAAATAACGGAAGAGGCAAAGACAAATAATAGGATAGAATGAGTCAAGAATGGAGGAATGTAGAATAACTCACCACAAGAAATGAGTTTCTAGAGCTCAAAAGAATTGAGAGGCTACAATTCCTAATGAAATGTAGAGCCGTGTGTGTATATATATATATATATATATATATATATATATATATATATATATATATATATATATATATATATATATATATATATATATATTTATATATATACACACACATATGTATATAACAAATTTAAATTTACTCATGAAGAAGAAAAAAATAAAACAATAAATTTTTTGGATATTAACATCACGTATGATAAGGATCGCAATATCAAAACAAATTGGTATACAAAACCAGTATGGTCTGGAAGATATCTCAATTTTAAATCTTATACACCAAATAAATATAAAAAAGTGTTATTAATTCTTTAATTGATAGAGCTGTTATTTTAACTAATCCAAACAATAGACCAAAATATATAAATAAAATCAAACATATAAATAAACTATCCAAAAAAATTTTACGAACCGGTGATTAAAAATAGAATACATAGAATATATAACAATAATAACATAACAAATAAAACTAAAAATGAAAATTACATACCAGAAATAAATAATAAAATAAAAAAAGTTCTTAAACCATATAAGATAAATATAGCAGAAATACCCAATAATAACACTTAACAAATATTTACAAAATTAAAACCACAAACACCCAAAATGGAACAAACAAATTTAATTTACAAAATTGATTGCTTAAACTGCCCAAGCTCATATAGGCCAAACGGACAATATTTAAAAAACAGAATTAATGAACACAAAAAAAGCATTAGAAACTTAGAACCAAACATCACTGCACTTTCAAAGCATGCTATAGACAAGACAACTTTAATTTTAACAACATAAAAATCCTAGATTTTGAAAAACAATATAAAAAAAGAAATATAAAAGAAATGATTTATATAAAAAAACAAATACCATTAATTTCAGAAATGACACAGATAATTTAAGTTGTATATATAATAACATTATTAAATAACACATAAAAAAATAACACATTCCACATAAAAAATTCAAAACAATTAGGTTATAATAAAAACAAAAAAGGTGGAAGAATTGTTAAATATTTCAAAAGTCAAATATGTCATTTAAAAATTTTATTAAAAATTGACACATATTAGTTAAAAAAAAAATTAATTGATATTGGTAGGTTTTTAAATGTAAGTTTGTATTTTTTTATTTTTATAAAAGTAATTTTGATTTTAGAAGTATTCTGATGATGGTTCGTTGTAGATCCGAAACGTAAATAAAACAATAAAAAATTAAAACTTATTTACATTGACCGAAAGTCCCAATAAATAAAAAATAATAATAATACTAATCGGTCACGAAAATATATGTAATAAAATTGGTCACTTTTTTTTTCTGCTTGGCTTGACAAATTTTGAAATTTAACTAGTTATATCAATTTCTTTAGACAGTGAATTAGAATGGATTTTTAAAATAGACCGGGTGGTAAAACCGGAGGAGGAGGCGTAGCATCATGGTCAGAATCAAATAGAGAAAGATTATGCAACTTGCCTTAGAAACGATTGATTTGCAGAAGGATCCTTATTTTATGAAAATTCATTTAGGATCTTACGAATGCAAATTGTGTTTAACTTTACATAATAAAGAGGGAAGTTATTTAGCTCATACGCAGGGTAAAAAAACATCAGGCAAATTTGGCAAGAAGGGCAGCAAAGGAAGCTAAAGATGCGCCCACATTACTTCAACCTGAAAAGCCAAGGGTGGAGCATAAAAAAATTGTTAAAATCGGTCGTCCTGGTTATAGGGTGACTAAACAAAGAGATCCTGAAACAGGTCAACAAAGTCTATTATTTCAGATTTATTATCATGTATATATATATTACAGAAATCTTTCACCCTTTCTCCACGGGGTGCCACCGATCGCCTTCGCCGAACTGTCAACCATGCGACGTCACGTGTCTCTCGGGACCGGTTTCTAGCCTTTCAGCCGTCATCAGCCGAGCTCTAGACGAACGCAAGGAAAGCAGTTCGGAGAGACGATCGGGGCCAGACCAGATTAACTGGCCATTTTAACTTGCGTTCATCTAGAGCTCGGCTGATGACGGCTGATTTCTGTAATATTTCCCTCCACGGTTTCGTTACGCTACCTTGTGGGCATACCTGGTACTATACCCGAGGTTCCAGGCAGAATGTTACGAGCGGTCCTGACTGCTACGAGCATTCGCCGTATGATGGCGTGAGTTGTGTATGATCACGACCCGTCATTAAAATGGCCAGTTAATCTGGTCTAGCCCGGTGGCACCACGTGGTGAAAGGGTGAAAGATTTCTGTAATATTTCCCTCCACGGTTCCGTTACGCTACCGTGTGGGCATATATATATATATATATATATATATATATATATATATATATATATATATATATATATATATATATATATAGTAGAAATTAGTAGGGTTTTTGAGGATAGTTTTATAAATTGCAACCAGACGGTTGACTTCATGCGGTGACAGTTCATGAGGGATGCTTCTACATCTCTAGTGGCATTCATATGTCTAAATAAGTTAGAATTAATTAAAGGGCTGGATGATATCGACAGTCAAGAAGTTAAAGAACAAAAATAATTAGACGATCAACAACAAGAGGGGAGGTAAAACTCCTTGAATTTACTATCTTACACCAGAGCTGATCAAATACTTGAGAGAAACACAAAAATAAGTTCGAAGAAGTCTAAATGAAACTTCAATGTCGACGTACACGAAATATTAAGCGAACATAATTGCTATGGACCAGCAAGTGACTGTAGGGAGTTCTCGTGCTGAAGACGCACCAGATGTTGTTCTATTTCACATCTAAAGAGGAAGTAAACAATGTTACAAGATCGAACGTTATGCCACTACTCGATGCATCTCGTAAATAAAAGAAGTGGTTTATTAAAAAAAAACAGGTAGGCAGTCATGGGGACTGCCGACAGAAGTGAAACCTTGAAACTTTGGAATAACTGTGTTTTTTTTTTGAATTTTTAAATTAATTATGGAATAAATAATTAAAATTTTATAATTTGTAAATTCCGATTATTAACATTAGCCTGGTTTCCTAAGTGACAAACTAAACTCTAAGTGACAAACTAAGCCACTATGAAATATTTATTGCACGATGTATTGCAGCAATATTAGAAAAATAAAAAATATCAAATTTTTCAACGCCAATATTGATACCAATATTGGAACTATTCGAAAATAATTACCCTTTTTGTTATTAATTTGTCTACATAAAAATATGAGCATATTAAGTACTCACTCTTGTACTGCACAGTGATTCTACAATTAAACAATTAAAAGGATGATTATCTAAAACACAATTTAAACAGTGGACAGTATAAACAAATTAAACTTTTCACGTGGTCAATTTAACTTCGCTTACTGTTACTATAGCATGTCAGTGAGGCGAACTCACAAGATTTTACTCATCCAAGAAGAGTCCAACAAGCACATGATACAGTCGAGTATATACAATGTACTAGTGTATATATGCATATACATGTACACAGACCGTTGCGCGTCGCCAGTCTGTCGCAACACGTCACTAGCATGTCGGTGACGCGAACCTATAATTTTGCCCCTACCAAAAATAGCTCAACGAGGCTTAATAATTTTTCTCTTCAACAATCTCAACACCTCAATGCTCTTCTTTAGGAGATAATGTTGAAAAATAAAATTATTTGAACAGTCACAGACGTTTCGATGTATGCGAACTCACCTCGTACATTACAGCTTGATAAATTTAAAAGATCAAATTAAGTTAAAGCTAGTTTAATATCCACGAAACGAAACGTTGTGTTAAACAGTTCGAAATGACCTTTCCAACTGGTAAGCAATTACTCCAAAAACAACTCAATTCTATCTGTTAATTCCCATTAAATTACGGAACAGATTCAGCAAAAGGCAAAATGTAAAATTTCCGGGTATTAACCTTGACTTCGCCATCTGCCATTGGCTTATTCTCTTCACTTGCACGTACCCTTCGTTACGCCTTTAACTAAAGAGAGTTTTACTTTCTTAATTGCTTCGTTAAGGTAATCTAGGACTGGATTATCGTCGCCGTTGAATTCCGGATTTTTGCTGTTGTCATTCTTCGTGCTAGGAGATGTATATTTTACGCTATTTTCTTGAAATTTGATCTAATTGGATCGTTATACATTTTATATTAAACTTTACTAGAAAGTAATATAAAAATAATTTATTCAAGAATGTGTGGAAAAATTACGTAATTCAATAATTAAAGTGTTAGAGAAAATTCTTTTGGAATGTATAGAAGACAATAAAAATATATTTGGAATAGATTCTGTAATTATCCAAACAAAAACAAGCAAACAAGCATTTGGTCAAGAATAGGGTGTATGATGATACTCACAAGCCTACCATATTTATATAAGATATAGGTAAATTAATAGAAATATTAATCGTTTTATTCTCTCGATCAGGGACTACTAGGAGTGTCATTAGGATGACATTCCTTTTTACCGTTAAAATATTGAGATTCGCAACCAGCAATTAGTATTTCATATTTCACAGATGTTTATGGAATCCTACCGACTGCGCCAAATTTGTATTTTAATACTTAATATTAATTAAAAATGACCATTAATACGTATATTAAATGAGGAGATTCTACTTATCTTCTCAGAATCTACTTACGTTCTACAAAATACGATGGTTGCTATTTATATAGGGTGTCCGGAAATTACGTCGAAATATTTTGGGAGGTGACTCTGGGAATTAAAACATAAAAAAAGTTTCTATAAACATATCCCAAAAATTGCTTCTTAAAAGTGCTAGAGCCCCTTTATACATTATATTCATGTTTGGAAAGCATGAACGTTTCTTTTTCGCATGCCGGTTTCCATGCCATCTCCTATGCCGGTTTCTAACAGGGAAGTACTCTTCCTTGTACAGATTCTCATATGCCTTCCCGTACATAAATGGTCCGGTTTTACGAAACGGTTTTATGTAATCGTGTCTCATTTAGAAAAAGTCAGTTTTCTGGAAAACGGTCTATCCCAACGAGATGAAACAAAAGGACATTTTTTACATAAAAATCTTTGCGATTCAATAATTTGATTTAAACAATTAATACATATTGCAAACAAAAAGTTATGACAGCATTTAGCAAGAAGATGTACCTATATGTGACTTCCCTGACTAAATTATTCAAATATTAACACAAAAAACGTTTTTCCATTCCAACTTGTTATGAATTTTGCGACTTTAACATAAACCTTTTCGAAAATGTTGCGAAAAAACCATCTTCACAGTTTCACAGTTCACAAGCAATTTTGGGGTATGTTTATAGGAACTTTTTTTATGTTTTAGTCTTGGAGTCACCTCCCGAAATATTTCGACGATATTTCTGAACACCCTGTAGATCCGGAATTGAAAACATTGGTGCTTCTAGGTGGCATCGGATGAATAGGAAATTAGATGCCATATATACGCAATCTGACGGGAAGTCGGCAAGAGTATAGGTTGTTGACTGTGGATAAGGTCTCCCTTCTTCTATTCTTGACGAGAGAGCATATGTCGGACCCTGAAGAGTCTGAACATCAAGAGTAATATTAATTTAAAATTACCATTAATATGTACCATCTTCGTCAAAAAATGGAATTAACTCGCCCGATGCTTTACTAAGACTTTCAACGTGGACTATTTCAACAACAGTGCATCCCTCAACTCACTTCGATTTATGGCTATGAAGCACCATCTAAAACTACTGTATATCACTGGTTCAGTGAAGTCAATCGTGGTCGTCGTTCGCTCATGGACAAATTTAAAGGAGGTCGTTCAAAATCGGCTGTTGTACCAGATAAACTGATAACTGATAAAGCAAGATTGTCATGTGATATACCGTGAGCATGCATGACTAGCATACACAAGATTTTAGATGAATATTTAATCGGGAAAAAGATTTGTGCCATTTTCAATGATAAATATTTGTTTTTAATTATTATTCCGCATTCATAAAAAGCAACTCTCGTATATTATATGTCTAACGAGCAACATAACCAGTCTTAGAGAGCGAGAAATATGTTACTGCAATAGGTCACGAAGATCGAGGTATCAGCATACATTTTTGACATATAATGAGTATTATATTCGATTAAAAATACATAACAATCATTATTTTGAACAAAAACTCCGAAAGTTATGTTTTTTGTTGAATTGTTGAATATTTTGTACATATTTTCCCGATCTTTCGCTTCATTACGCGAACTGCGAGCAAAGTTAAAAAAAAATTAATGAAAATTCTTCAACATCCCCGTAACCCCCTTCCTCGAAAAAAAATCGCTAAAGGTTTTATAACGGAGCTGTCGCTAGATAGCCACCGACGACTATGATAAATGGACCGTCATTTAAGTTCAGAAATTTTCATGACAAACATCTCATCTAGATTTATCTTTTTTAATATGACTTATATTTTAATAACGGGGAAAACAAAGGGAGTCATTAATTTAACGTTACAAGGTTGCCCTGAATAACTGATCGAGCCAGTCAACCTTATTTACATAAAAATAAGATTTTTAATTCGAGCCGGGTTTATGTAAACGTTGCCTGTTTTTAGACAGCACAGATCAACAATTTTTTTTGAGAAGTCATTGATGAAAATGAATGGTATATGAAGTATGTTGTACTACTAAAGGTAGTTTTGGGTTAGGTTGACATTATTTTTTATTAAAACAATTTTTCTACTAATGTTATTGTGTCTTGAGGCGGAATGCTTAAGGCCTATAATATGGCCTTGGGTAGGATTGTAATGTTTTTTATTTTGTCAATTAATTCATATAATTTTTTAACGCTATGGTAAGTTCGAAATTTACAGTACGATTTAATGATATCTATTAGGTATCTTTATACTTTATAAGCAGGTGCTTGCACATAAGAGACTGGCCTTATTGGGTAATTTAGTTTATGAAGTTTAATTAAGGAATAAAATTGTGGACATTGTGGATTCATAGAAGTCAATGAATATTTGATTTTCTCGGGTATTATACTGGGTGATATCTCAATTTGGCGTTTGATGTTTGTCTGATATGCCTCTGTGGGATCTCTAGACAATATTTGCTAGTTTCCTGTATTTAAAAGTTCCAATGTTTTTTCCATGTATATATCCTTTTTGATGGATACGACCTTATTTCCTTTATCACACTCTGTGAAAACTATGTCATTTTTCTGTTGCTTATTTATATTGCTCTAGCTATTGTGAATTTCCCGTTGGGTACATTTCTGTTAGATATAATTTCTACTGCTTGGTATTTTAATTATAAGTTTTGAGGTGTATTACTTAAAGCTATCTCTGTTTCTACTCCTGATATTTTATATTGTTTAAATCTGAATTTTTCTGGTAAAATTTTGGGTAAAATTGGTATTAGAAAGATTGATAAATCTTTTAGAAAATGTGTGATTTGAATATTTTTAATTTTTTGTGATTGTTGGTGGGATTATATTTTGAGGAGTGAGATATTCTATTTTTATTTGGTTTTATATTTGTAATTTGGTTTTATATAAGTATTGAAAAATCTATATTGTGTAATCTAAATAATAGTTCTGTGTGGATTACTTTCAAATAAGTATAACAAATTTTTCTCTTGGAGTGCTGGATTTTTCTTTCCTCTATTATGCATTTTCTCTGTCTGCATTTGGTTGCTAGTTGGGTTGCTCTGCTCTTGTTCTGCGTTTTTAGACTGATGTATCTAGGTATTTATTTGATTTGAGGCACTTATTGCAGAACCAGATATTTTGTGTAGTCGTAGCACTTTTTATTCGTAGTTTAAAATAATGTAAAGCCAAATAAACTGGTATCAGTTTATAATGGTGGAAATTCATTATAAATGTTTAATGAAAGACTGTTTTGTCTAGATTTCCACTTTATTATTAATATTTGACGCGTTTCTTTCTTTCCTAACTTTCGTTAAGACTTCCTTCGTTTTACTAGTGAATTTAAAATATCACATGTACGTAACAAAGGCAAACAACTAAACCGTCTGGAGAGTTTAGAAATAAACCCTCTCACACATGCGAAAACCCTTCTAAATGACCAAATAGACCTGAACAAATCCCATTTATTGAATTTTTGCAGACAATAAATAATATCTGTGTGATTTCTTAAAAAAATTATATTTTTATTGTAGAAACTTTTTCTTTTTATACCTATGTTAACATCGAAAATAGCCAGTTCTACAGAAGTTACTCTTTATTAATTTTAAGTAGTGTTATAATTCTAAATATTTAACGATAACTATATATAAAAATAAATGCGCTGACTCTAAATAAGTGCTGACTCCGGCTCAGCATTCAAACGAGGTTGGCTGGTCCGTGATCCAGGTTCTGGTTATCATTGTTTTTCTAATTCCTTGGAGTATTTCTGACATTGTTCTTCGGTGCTTTTGTCTTGTTCAAGACAAAAGTTAAGATGATTAGAAAGATGACTAGAACTATGGACAAGGTCTTCGTCTCTTACCTTGGCTCATTCACAGATAAGAACCGTCTGCTTTTCAGCATCACTCTCCTAGTTTATAAACTAGGACAAACTACTGACAAAAAAATACTGAGTTGCTCTGGATTGGAATCAACCGTTGATGTCCTTTCTTTAATTTTTCTTACCATCTGCTTCATATGCGGGATGCTGAAAATCTCGTTCAGTTCGAAGAGTTCCTGGAGAAAATCTTGGAACCCGTTAAACAGTGTGATGTCCAAGAAAGTGGAAATTGGGATTTGTGTTTGGTGCTGCTATGGCGTCGGCGTTATCGGTATTGGATGAGTCTCCTTCATTTCGCCTGTATAGGACACCCCTTCGTGGATTTGCTGTGTCGCTGATGATTTATTTGGGACTTTTTCTTTTCGAAGTCTACTCCCCATTGGGATAGTTGGCGGCGTAGTAATTTTCATGAGAATTCACGAGTTCACTTTACATTTTTGTTGGTTTCAGTCTTCGCTTTTTCTGTGTTCATGTCTGGTATTCCTTTATAGACCATCTTCGGAGACGTTTCCAACGATCGTTCCTGTAAGATGGGACTACTGCTAATACAGATAAGGAGGTGTTTCTTGACCAGCAAGATCAGCATATTTATCGGTATGTGATTTTACGTACGATTTTAGACTCACCTCTTACAACACATTAGGGAGCTGACGCTCAGAATTCAACAAGATATAATTCGAAGTTCAACAGGAATTAAGCGGTGCGTTTGAGATTGGTAGAGTCTTTACGAAAAAATTGATGTCAGTAAAGTTCAATCGATTAACAATAAAAAACACAATGTTTCTACGTTTATCAGTTTCTCTGACTTTCACTGAATATCAATGCGGCAAAATACAAACAAAAACTTGCACTATTTGTTTTACTATGTCATTAAGAAACGCTTAGATCTTTGATTTCATTGAGAAGAATGTCTTTATTTCATTTAAATCACATCACTTCTGATTACTACTTCAATTCCATTAGGGCACGTACTAAAAAAACGAAAAACGCAAGAAACATTTGATAAATCTTGATGGAAAATTCAGAGAGCGACCCTTTCTCGTATCATACATCCAACGCGAAATTAAATGTTCTTCTGGTTTTTCGGAAAAAGGTTCTCAAAATAACCACTTCATTAGATCAGGTAATAAAATTCACTTTTCCCCTTAGTCAAACGGGTGAATAGATGGACGTTGATTTCTGGATAAAAACCATTCCAGCTTGCGTTTGCGAAAAGGGTTTTCGAATGTTTGGAGATGCGAGCAGAATTTCGGACGGTTATTTTTTATTTTGAAAAAGGGGAGAATGGGAAAGAAAAGGGAGGAGAACGTTTCTTTTCGTTTCGAGATTTTCCAGATGGACTTTGAAGAATTAAGCGAAACGTTTTTAACGGAAAATGTTTGTTATATTTTACCAAGAAAATCCAAGAATTTTTTTGTGATCTTATATACATCTGCATCTTATCTTTACACCCTGTAAGGGTAACTGAATAAATATATATATATATATATATATATATATATATATATATATATATATATATATATATATATATATATATATATATATATATATATATATATATACATATACCGTGTGTCCCAGCCAAATGGAATAAATTCGTTAATAAATAAATGGGGGCGTGTTCGAAAAAACGCTCGAACACGTCGATTGGTATTTTTACATGCGCATTTTATTCAACAAAAATTTTGTATACAGGGTGTGTAATGTAACAGTGGCCAATACCATCTTATATAATAGATGAATATACAGGGTGTTGTATTTAAAATAAGAAAGTTAGTATTGGCCACTGTTACATGACACACCCTGTATAAAAAAAAATTTTGAAAAAAATGCGCATCTAAAAATACCAATCGACGCGTTCGAGCGTTTTTTCGAATCCCTTTATTTATTAACGAATTTATTCCATTTGGCTGAGACACACGGTATATATGCAGGGTGTTAGGTAAACATGCGGCAAAAATGCAAGGGGTTATTCTTTGTCATATTCTAAGAATATTTTCTCCTATCATGATTTTTGAAAAACCCCTTTGTTTCGAAGATACAGGGCGAACAAAATTTGCGACAACCATATTCGATATTTGTTGAAATCATTAATGTAAATAAAAGTAGGGTTGCATAGATTGAGTGACGTTTGGCTGTTTGACGTGTCTTAAATAGTGAGTGAAGTCCTCTATCATAATGTATACAAACGCCGAGATGACTGACATGCTCTTCATGTATGGACTTGCTGATGGCAATGCATTACAAGCTAGGCGATTGTACAATGAACTATTTCCAGCCCGTAATGACCCTGACTGAAAAATCTTCGAAAACATTCATCGATATATTCGTGAAACAGGCACATTGAAACGAACTGAAGGGTCAGGAAGATCACTGACTGTAAGAACGGTACAGTTGGAACAGAATGTGCTGGATATGATAACGGAAGAGCCTGGTAGTTCTACGCGAAAAATTGCAAATACTTTGAATGTGAGTCACTGGACAGTTTGGAAAATTCTTAAGGACAATTTGTTGTATCCATACCACATTCAACGCTTTCAGGCACTACTATCTGTTGATTTTCCTCCACGTATTGCATTACGTCAATGGATATTGCAAACGTTAAATGTTTGGGTTGGAATTGTAGGTGACTATCTAATTGAACCGGTATTTCTATCACAAAGACTTACTGGCGAGGTGTATCGCAACTTTTTGGAAGCAACGCTGTCTGAGTTTCTGGAAGATGTACCATTGGCAACAAGGCATGAAATGTGGTTTATGCACGATGGTGCACCACCACATTTCAGTTTGGTTGCTCGTGATTTTTTAACAGCAACATACGGATATCGCTGGATCGGTCGAAGTGGGTCACACGCATGGCCTGCTCGATCTCCGGACTTAAACCTCCTGGATTGTTTCTTCTGGGGATATCTGAAGTCATTAGTTTACGCTACTTCATTGAAGAATTTGGATGATTTGCGAAATCGGATAATTGCTGGGTGTAACTCAATTAGAAGCGACCCTGGTGTGTTTGAAAGAGTTCGGCCGTCGATGACGAGAAGATTAAATGCTTATATCAAGGCTGGAGGAAGTAATTTCGAACACTTATTGTAGATTGAGCAACTTTACATGTATTTTTTGATAATAAAATGTTAATGTCGTAAATCTTGTTCACCCAGTATCTTCGAAACAAAGGGGTTTTTCAAAAATCATCATACAACAAAATATTCTTTGAATAAATCAAGGAATAACTCCTTTAATTTTTGCCGCATGTTTACCTAACATCCTGTATATATATACATATATATATATATATATATATATATATATATATATATATATATATATATATATATATATATATATATATATATATATATATATATAGGGTGTTAGGGTAACCGAACAGCTTACACGGTGTACAGTCCAGATCTCGCGTCAAGTGACTTGCCCTTTTTTGGCAGCTGAAAAAACTCTGGGAGGACAGCGCTTCCGATCTTACAAATATCTTCAAGACGCAGTGAAACGCAATATCAATATACTAGTGACAAGGTTCTCTGAAGAAGGCATTGGAAAGCTCATCCACCAATATGACAAATATCTTAATCTTCCCGGTGACTAGTTGGAAAAGTCACTTTAATTGTATTTGACTTTTGGTAATAAAATTATTTTGCGATTCCACTTATCTTTATTTGATACCCCAGCGGAGGATAAAAAAATTACCGTTGTATATTGTAATTGTATGTATTGGTATTAAATTAATCCGCCAATCGGTAGACTATTCGAGTTGAATTCCAGAAAGAGTGTTGACAAGGATAAACCGACATTTAACAATCCTAGTTCGGAGCCTACGTTAAGGTGTAAATCCTATAAAAAAAAGTATTTTATGCCCGGTTTGTGCTGGGGGAAAATGTTGTAAAGATAACATGGTTGGTAAGTAACAAGCGGTAAATAAATTGCCCTTAAAAAGGAAAAATACAGGAGGGGATATAAAAAAAATATGTACAAAAACAAGAGCCCTAAGCGTGGTGCAATTAGTGACTCATTTTGATAATCCGCGACAAATTACGGGACAAATATTGATGCGGTCGTAATCCTGCTCTGCCCCGTTTAATCCGCCAGCGTTGTTCACCTTAATTAAAACCGGAATGCATTATTTTCAAGTTTATTATTTCTGTTTTTAATTCCCTTTTTCGTCCATGCCATATCCAAACGAGTTTGTTTATGATTTCTGAAAATTCTGTTTTCTGTTAAAGTTTGTTCGAACTTTCAGTTGGTTGCCGCTTTGAACGTTGGGTAAAATAGTGAAAACGAAGTTTATTTCAAAAGAGTTTAGTGTACTGTAGAATTTTTTTGAGAATTATTAATTGATAGAAAGAATTTTCCAACGCGAAATGAAACCGAACTGAAGTCCACTTTTTTGAATTGGGTTTGAGGCGAAAGTTGGCTCCATTTTTTAAGAAAAAAAATTATTTACTAAATAAAAATAAAGAGTCAAATAGTGGAAACTAGATTTATTTTAAAAAATTTAGTGGGTTGTAGAATTTTTTTGAGAATTATTAATTGATAGAAACAATTTTACAAACCGAAACTAAAACCGAACTGAAGTCAAGTATGCTATAGATTATTTTTTAAATATGAATCGATAGAAGAGAGTTGAGGCGAAAGTTTGTCCCATTAAAGAAAATATTTACCAAATAAAAATAAAGGGTAAAATAGTGGAAACTTAGTTTATTTTAAAGAGTTTAGTGTGCTGTAGATTTTGAAACTAAAACCGAACTGAAGTCAAGTATGCTATAGATTTTTTTTTAATTATGAATTGATAGAAAGAATTTTACAAAGCGAAATTAAACCAAACTGAAGTCAATTTTTTTGGATTGGGTTGTGGCGAAAGTGTGTTCCATTAAAAAAAATATTCACTAAATAAAAATTAAGGGCAAAATAGTGGAAACTAAGTTTATTTTAAAGAGTTTAGTATGCTGTAGATTTTTTGTTATTATGAATTGATAGAAAGAATTTTACAAAGCGAAACTAAACCGAACTAAAGTCAACTTTTTTGGATTGAGTTGAGGCGAAAGTTTGTCCCATTAAAGAAAATATTTACCAAATAAAAATAAAGGGTAAAATAGTGAAAATTAAGTTTATTTTAAAGAGTTAATGTACTGTAGATTTTTTTTAAATATGAACTGATAGAAAGAATTTTACAAAGCGAAACTAAACCGAACTAAAGTCAACTTTTTTGGATTGAGTTGAGGCGAAAGTTTGTCCCATTAAAGAAAATATTTACCAAATAAAAATAAAGGGTAAAATAGTGGACACTAAGTTTATTTTAAAAAGTTAATGTGCTGCAGATTTTTTTTAAATATGAACTGATAGAAAGAATTTTACAAAGCGAAACTAAACCGAACTAAAGTCAACTTTTTTGGATTGAGTTGAGGCGAAAGTTTATCCCATTAAAGAAAATATTTACCAAATAAAAATAAAGGGTAAAATAGTGGACACTAAGTTTATTTTAAAAAGTTAATGTGCTGCAGATTTTTTTTAAATATGAACTGATAGAAAGAATTTTACAAAGCGAAACTAAACCGAACTAAAGTCAACTTTTTTGGATTGAGTTGAGGCGAAAGTTTGTCCCATTAAAGAAAATATTTACCAAATAAAAATAAAGGGTAAAATAGTGGACACTAAGTTTATTTTAAAAAGTTAATGTGCTGCAGATTTTTTTTAAATATGAACTGATAGAAAGAATTTTACAAAGCGAAACTAAACCGAACTAAAGTCAACTTTTTTGGATTGAGTTGAGGCGAAAGTTTGTCCCATTAAAGAAAATATTTACCAAATAAAAATAAAGGGTAAAATAGTGGACACTAAGTTTATTTTAAAGAGTTAATGTACTGTAGATTTTTTTAAATATGAACTGATAGAAAGAATTTTACAAAGCGAAACTAAACCGAACTAAAGTCAACTTTTTTGGATTGAGTTGAGGCGAAAGTTTATCCCATTAAAGAAAATATTTACCAAATAAAAATAAAGGGTAAAATAGTGGACACTAAGTTTATTTTAAAAAGTTAATGTGCTGCAGATTTTTTTTAAATATGAACTGATAGAAAGAATTTTACAAAGCGAAACTAAACCGAACTAAAGTCAACTTTTTTGGATTGAGTTGAGGCGAAAGTTTGTCCCATTAAAGAAAATATTTACCAAATAAAAATAAAGGGTAAAATAGTGGACACTAAGTTTATTTTAAAAAGTTAATGTGCTGCAGATTTTTTTTAAATATGAACTGATAGAAAGAATTTTACAAAGCGAAACTAAACCGAACTAAAGTCAACTTTTTTGGATTGAGTTGAGGCGAAAGTTTGTCCCATTAAAGAAAATATTTACCAAATAAAAATAAAGGGTAAAATAGTGGACACTAAGTTTATTTTAAAAAGTTAATGTGCTGCAGATTTTTTTTAAATATGAACTGATAGAAAGAATTTTACAAAGCGAAACTAAACCGAACTAAAGTCAACTTTTTTGGATTGAGTTGAGGCGAAAGTTTGTCCCATTAAAGAAAATATTTACCAAATAAAAATAAAGGGTAAAATAGTGGACACTAAGTTTATTTTAAAGAGTTAATGTATTGTAGATTTTTTTAAATATGAACTGATAGAAAGAATTTTACAAAGCGAAACTAAACCGAACTAAAGTCAACTTTTTTGGATTGAGTTGAGGCGAAAGTTTGTGCCTTTTTTTTAAAAAAAAATTTTGTTTAGTGAATAAAAATAAGGGGTAAAATAGTGGAAACTAAGTTTAAACAGTTAAGTGTGCTGTAGATTTTTTTTTCAGAATTATTAATTGATAGAAAGAATTTTACAAGGCAAAAAGTCGTCCCATTTCTATAAGAAAAAAATTATTTACTAAAAATTACATTTAGATAATATTTCTCGAATAGTTGCAAATCCCACGTTTGTAAACTTCGAGGGTTTCTGGCTATAGAACTGATCCAAGTTTTTACCAGCTAAACTCTATCGAAGTGCTCTAAATAAATGGCAGTCGAAGGGTACAAAGTCGAGAGAGTATGGTGGATGCACGAAATATCCCAATTAAGTTGTCAAAGTTTGTGTGTGGCTTTAATACCTTTAGTTGCGACGCTTTAATACCTTTAGTTGCGACCAGTATTTATTCGAATTAATGATCTGATTTTAAGGTAATAACTCATAATAAACGATTCCCTTAGTCCCATTAAGTACATAGAATAACCCTCTTCGGGCGTAAATTGATCTCTCACACTTAACATTATTACATATAATTAGTTTTTAATTACCTGCGACCATTTACTTTTAAAATGGGTGAATTTCGTTGTACTTTAATAGAGAATGACACGTTATTTTACGATAGTCGTACGATATCCGTACGACATCCAAACGTGAGGTCTGCTGAAAACATTGCTGCATTGAGCGATAATGTGGCAGGATAACCCGAGGCAGTCAGTTCCTCGTCGTGCCCAAAAAATTGAAATTTTTGAATACTTCGATTGATAGTGCTTTCAGATGGACAATTGTGCACATTGTAAATATCACGCAATTCTAAAATTTTTTTTATTATTATCATTATTATTTTTATAAAATAATTCTAATATTAAAATAAAATAATAATTATTAATATTAAGAAATTTAAAATAATTAAAATAATGTTTTTTTTACTTAATTTATTTATCACTGTAAAACGAAAATTCCTATATTATAAAATCAAAATTTTGGTATATAATAAAGTATTTATCAAAATGTAATATTATCATAAGAAGAAAATATATATCGCTATATCTAAATTGTTATTCGAAACAAGATCTAAAACGGAATATAAATTTGCTACCTCTCCGATTTAAATATAGAAAATATAACGAGATACTAGAGTAAGTCAAATATATGTTTTTCCAATATTAAAATAGAATATGAAGTGCATTAGGTTTTATGTTTACTCATTCTGTGTTTTAATATTACGGGAACGAACGATAAAAAGATTATTTTGTGTCTTCAGCCAGGAGTTAATGCATAACAATGAAGAATATGTTTTCTTGCAGGCTGGATCAGTGGCGCTTGAAAATAAATGAGTTTTATCGGGTTTTCTAATGAAATTTCAATTAAATTCAAATTCATTTTAATTTTAAATATTTGAAGTTAAAATTTTAATCTAACTTTAAATCTTTAAGTAGAAATTATGTTCGTAAAATATTTCGGATATATAAAGGGTCCGACAGGGAGTTATGGTGTTTTTGAAATGATTGTTACGCGCGGCAGTGTCGAGCGAATGTTTTCAGGATGGTTAATATCCACTCGTTCTGGGATACCATCTCAGTACTCATGGAGCCGTGATATGTGGCACATTGCGTGGTTATTTACAACTCTTTTATTGAAACTGGTCGTTCTGGTGTGCTCACACAGCGACGATTTCGGAAAATATTGAAAGGGTGCCATAAGCGGTAGAAACCAGCCCTCGCCGTTCTGCGGTACGCCACGCTCACGCTCTTAGAATATCAGACAGGTCAGTTTGCAGAATTTTACACTTGGATCTTCATTTCCATCCATATAAAATTATGTTTGTTCAAAAATTGCAACAAAATGACTTTGTGAGACGGCGTAGGTTCGCAGAAGGGATATTGGAATTGCTGGACGACATCGTTTTCTTCACGAGTGTCGAGGCCCGTTTTCATTTATCATTTTTATTTATTAGGGTGTTAGGTAAACATGCGGCAAAAATGCAAGGGGTTAGTCCTTGTCCTATTCTAAGAATATTTTGTCCTACGGTGATTTTTGAAAAACCCCTTTGTTTCGAAGATACAGGGCGAACAAAATTTGCGCAAACCATATTCGATATTTGTTGAAATCATTAATGTAAATAAAAGTAGGGTGTACGCCAATGAGTTTATGAAGTACAAAAAATTTTTTTTCGATCTCGATCACTTGGAACGGCTGTTTTATCTAGTAAGTGTATTTCATCGGTCGTATTTGTTTACATAGATTGAGTGACGTTTGGCTGTTTGACGTGTCTTAAATAGTGAGTGAAGTCCTCTATTATAACGTATACAAATGCCGAGATGACTGACATGCACTTCATGTATGGACTTGCTGATGGCAATGCATTACAAGCTAGACGATTGTACAGTGAATGATTTTCAGCTCGTAATGTCCCCGACCGAAAAATCTCCGAAAACATTTATCGACGTCTTCGTGAAATAGGCACATTGAAACGAACTGAAAGGTCAGGAAGATCACTGACTGTAAGAACGGTACAATTGGAACAGAATGTGCTGGACATGATAGCGGAAGAGCCTGGTAGTTCTACGCGAAAAATTGCAAAAACTTTGAATGTGAGTCATTGGACAGTTTGGAAAATTCTTAAGGACAATTTGTTGTATCCATACCACATTCAACGCGTTCAGGCACTACTATCTGTTGATTTTCCTTCACGTATTGCATTATGTCAATGGATATTGCAAACTTTACTTCGCATCCCTCTATTCCTGACACAAATTCTTTTCACCGATGAAGCCACTTTTGCAAGAAACACAATAAGGAATTTTCATAATAACCATATGTGGGCAGATGAAAATCCGCATGAGGTATGCGAAGATAGTTTTCAACATCAGTTCTTGTTGAATGTTTGGGTTGGAATTGTAGGTGACTATCTAATTAGACCGGTATTTCTATCACAAAGACTTACTGGCGACGTGTATCGCAACTTTTTGGAAGCAACGCTGCCTGAGTTTCTGGAAGATGTACCATTGGCAACAAGGCATGAAGTGCGGTTTATGCACGATGGTGCACCACCATATTTCAGTTTGGTTGGTCGTGATTCTTTAATAGCAACATACGGATATTGCTGGATTGTTAATGTCGTAAATTTTGTTCATCCCTTATCTTCGAAACAAAGGGGTTTTTCAAAAATCATCATACAACAAAATATTAATAATATTTAATAAGTCAAGAAATAACCCCATATATATATATATATATATATATATATATATATATATATATATATATATATATATATATATATATATATAACAGCAGAAAAGGTAGGACTCCAAATTTCCTTTGAAAAGACAGAATACATGACCTGCAACAGACTAAGAACACCATTTCTAAAAACGAAATATGGTAACATCAGACGAGTCTCTCAATTCAAATATTTGGGTGAAATAATCATGGGAAATGGGTTGGAAAAAGCGGCCAATAAGGGTAGATGTTAAAAAATGGAAACGGCATTGAGACTTACACAAAATATTTACAATAAAAAATGCCTATCTAAAAACACAAAACTGAGACATTACAACGTGGTTATTAAGCCAGAATGTCTATATGCTGCAGAAACGCTCATTTTGAATAGAAAGAGGGACATCGAGGACATTGAAAAGAAGGAAAGAAAAATCATAAGAAAAATCCTAGGCCCCAAACAAATAAATAGCACAACATACCGACTTTGAGAAAACTAAGAAATCAAATAATACACAGATATACATAGCGATATGAGAAAAAGAAGACTTAAGTTTTACGGACACATCAAATGGATGAATCCGGGTAGGCTAACTAGACAAATAGTCGAATTTTATGAAAATAGGAGTAGAGCTAAAGTAGAAATAATTAAATGGATTGCTGCAATTAAAGAGGACCTAAGATCAGCAAATATTACACAAAGTGAAATTCAGGATAGAGGCTGTTTCAGACACAAGGTTAACGTTTGGAAGGTTGGCCAGAGAGAAAAATGTAGGAAGACTGGAACAACTTGGTCTGACGAAAGGAAAAAAGCTCATAGCGAAAGAATGAAATTAGTATGGGCTCAAAGGAAGGCTAACAACAACAAACGTCTCTAATTGTACTTCGCGTGGTCCACCAGGGCCCATACGTGAATAATAATAAATAATATATATATATATATATATATATATATATATATATATATATATATATATATATATATATATATATATATATATATATATATATATGTCGTCTCATACCGAAGACGCATCAGATGTTGAGCTGCCTCCCTTCTAAAAGAGAAACCAACCGTGTTGCCAGATCAAACGCCATGCCACCAGTCTCACTACCTTATTTACACACCTTGTATAATGTAACTTTTCCGTTTGCATATAAAAGTATGATAGCTTTTCATCAGCCGAGCTTAGAGTTGGGATAAGGTACTTAACGAATTTAATGCTTTGTAGCTTAAGATGGTAAAAATTTATAGTTATTGTTAAAAGAGACTGGTATAGGGTAATAATAAAACACGTTTTTGTTTTAAATCAACAATTTTGTTTATTAATCATTTATAGGACATTTTAGGTAGTGTCACATTACGGTAACATTGAGCGAAACTAAAAAAATACTTATGTGATATGAAAGGATCTAAAACAATTATTTTGTTTATTATAACATATAGCAACATTGCATTTTTCACAAACGGTTTATGATACTTCATTGCATTTACAAAACTTGCAACGTATCCTCTTGTCGACTCAAAGTGCCCAGTGACCGATTTGATCTTGCCATTCCTCAACATGTTGCGCAAAAGCCTTGTGTTTTTTATCTGGATTTCATTTTCAATCGATTTTCCATTCTTGATATCAAGCTTCAGTACAAGTTTGCAAAATGTCTTCCCTACCTCAAGTCGAAAATCTGATGAAGACATTTGTTTGTTTGTTCTTTTTTTGCTTTTGGGACTCTTCGGTATAGAAGCCAAGAATAAGCCATCGTGAGGTCTAATAGATGATAAAACATCCGAACTTGCCGTTTGCTCCGTATTATAATTTTACATGTGCCGACTGAATTTTCCTACGATATGGAGCCTATCAATGTTGATGTACTTTTTATTGAGCTCATCGTAACGTTTGATCTGAGCCTCAGGCAATTCATCGGCAAAATACGATACGAGACTCTGTTGTAGAGACTGTAACAACTTTGTTGTCCTTCCTTATGACATTGGACACATCGATGTCATCCATATCAGCCCCATATTCAACGGAGAATCCGTGTTCTTTTTTCAGGACTTCCTTGTCAGTGGGCAATTTGCAATCCGGAATTCGATTTCGTCATTGTGTTCCAAGACAATATCGAGTCTTGGGACACAAGTACAACATTTTCAGCTCTAGTTTCGGGTTCAATTTTATATAAAAATCCAGAACCTCACTAAGAACAAAAAATGGTCATTGAAGTTTATATATTGCTTAATTTCTTGAAACTTCCGTTTCGATATTGTTTCTTGGGTTCTAAGGGTACTAATGGACGATTTCGAATAACTGGCTACTATCAGTAAGTGTATCATTTGCATCATCATATATATACATACATATATATATATATATATATATATATATATATATATATATATATATATATATATATATATATATATATTTATGTATATATATATATATATATATATATATATATATATATATATATATATATATATATATTTCATTGTTTCCCTTTTCATATGTCTATATTTCTACTATATCATATGTCTTTATTATCCCGCAATGATCGTGACGCCAAAAAAATGAAAAAAAAAATGAACCGATTTAGCGACAACATCCACGTAATTTATTTATATATATATATAGGGTAATTTATTATATATATAGGGTATTTATTTATATATATATATATAGGGTAATTTATTTATATATATATATATATATATATATATATATATATATATATATATATATATATATATATATATATATATATATATATATATATATATATATATATATATATATATATATATATATATATATATATATATGTATATATATATATATATATATATATATATATATATATATATATATATATATATATATATATATATTTCATTGTTTCCCTTTTCATATGTCTATATTTCTACTATATCATATGTCATTATTATCCCGCAATGATCGTGACGGCAAAAAAATGAAAAAAAAAAAATGAACCGATTTAGCGACAACATCCACGTAATTTATTTACTATTAATATTACTAATTTACTACTAATATTACTCTCCTTACTCAATGTAACAGGCAACTCAATGTTACAAACATAAAAACTTGCTGGTCTCATATAAACAGGCAAAAATATTAATTGCTAACAATAAATAAACTTATTTATTCGCTTACCCAGAGATTTATAAGAAAATAACACTATTTTCCGCACTTTTTGTATTTTATTGTGAAACTTAAAATTTGCATGAGTACAAACATCTTCAAATTTTAATCCATTGTACTGTTTAACAATAACAATCAGTCTATAAAATAGTTTGTAAAATGTTATCATTATTTCTTGGTTCCTTTTTCTATTTCACTTAATATACTTGACAAAACTGCAATAGGTTTTCTGCTCTCGACCTCTAGCTTGCATCGAATGTACAAAGTATTCGAATCAGGTTTTTTTCTTTTCGAATATTGATCTACTGTAAATATAATTTGATTAATTACTGTTTTTACTGTAAATACAACTTCAAAAATCAGTTGTTGACCCAATGGGGTCCTCCTCAATATTTGTAAGAACTGATTCCAGCAATTTCGATGTGCTGCTGGAAAAGAGAATAAGCGGAGGATGAAAAATTGAAAGAAATCCTGGTAGTAAACTGCTAGAGGTCGGACAGAAACTGTGAGTAACACCACAAGCTGTTCATAGACGTTTACACAAGTTAGAATAAATTCAAGAGGAGAGTCATTGGGTGCTCTATGAAGTCACAGCTCATAATCAGAATAGATGTTTTGTTGTTGTATCACCGTTCTCTAAATTAAAGAAACATTGACATTCTAGTGGTGTCTATATTTCTATTTCTTTTTTCGCAAACTTTTGGCTTCCTCTTCAACTTGCCCCGATTTAAGTTTTTGTTCCTAGTCAGTAGCGGTTTGTGAGTACATTCTATCAATTCACCATGTAAATATATTCGCTTTAACTGGGACATCTTCATCTTCATAACTTCATCCTCAGAGTCACTGCTTCGAACAGTTTTTAGGCTGAGGGAGTGGTAGGATCATATTATTTGAAAACGATGATGTCTTACTGTTAATGGTGAATGTTATAGAATATGCTTGTGTATATAAAAAATGTTTTCTTTCAACAAGAAGGCTTTTCTGTAAAAGGCTCTGGAATTTTTTGGTTTCAAATAGAAATTAATGTTAATTTTTTGTCACACGATTTCTATGAACAAATTGAAATATTTTTGTTCAATATTGTTAGTATAACATCATTGAAAATATCACAAACCTTTTTTGATCATGTTAAATAAACAATTTAACTGGATGTAAATATGTCGATATATTTTGGGATATTTTTGAATGTTTATGGTATATCACAAACTTGACGATTTTTTTGGGTAACAAAAGGGCGGAATGAAAACATCAAAGACCAAACATTGGAGTGACAGTAATTACTTTCGAATATGCGATGCTTTCACGATAAATGGCCAGTGTTATTATATGGATGGCTATGACAAACTTCAGTTTATTGATATAATAATGGAGGGGAGCTTTGTGACCCATCGCAAAAAAGCGAAATCGATTTATGGCTTTGTATAGGACAAATTTTGAAATATTGGGTTTAGTTTTAGTTGAAATATTATCATGAAAAATTTGATGCAAAATTCATGTGCAGTATATATCTAATTAATTGTTTCGCGACGTTTAAAGTCTCTTTTTGTAGAAAAGTTGACTTTTACAAGTAGAAAAGCTAGGGCTTTTATCAAAAAACGGTAATAAATAAAAATTAACACTACATGTGAACATATAACATACAAAATAAATAAAAACTACATATATACATACTATACGTATAAACTACCCGTTATTCGTAATGATTACCTATACTATTAACCTTAATATAGGCTTATATGCTCCAAAAATGTATTTCTCGCGATATTATATTTTGATCGACTACTGTACGTACCTCATCATTTCTAGCACGCGCGCCAAGAAGTTAAAAAAAACCTAACTCTTCGAGTTAGGCGATTTTCAAAAAATGTTTACGTTCTTACTTTTAAAAACGAATTTATTTTAAATGAACAGATAATATGAACTACGGTAGTCAAAGAAAGTATTTGCACATCCTGGCTTTTAGGGATTACTCACAAGTCCTGGCGAAATTAACATTTTTTTTATTACTGGAAGGTTCATGACATGACAAAGTTGTTTCAGTCAATATCAGTCACATAAATAATATACCAAACGACTATGTAAATGCGAAAAACCTTAATTAAAGCGATAATGTAGTATGGGCGTATTTTTTGAAAATATTGTTAATAGACTTTAGTATGGTGGTTTGACAAAATGCATACAAAAGAAATGCAAACAAAACAAATATGCATATAATTTTGGGTAGCGATTGTTTTTATTCTGAAGTGATTGTTAATGTAGTTTACATATTACAATATACTATAATATATTATACATATTATCCTAGTTGGAGAAAGTTTTATTATGTATATTTAACAGTGTACTCAAAAACATTGTTTCACTCCTTGAGGATAAAAATATAGAATTAATTATACCGCCTTCAGTGAGTTTTGGCATAAATCACAATCTAAGGTTTTAGAAGGAAAAGAAATTTTTGCTCTACGTATTAATATAGAACTTTCTTAACGAAATTAATAGACGAAAAAGACTAGAGTTCGTCCAAAAAATAAAAAAATATATAAATATAGAGCGAATTTGAAGTTTTATCATTATGACGGAGAAAACGTACTAGGTTTAATAGAGAGAATATTGCATTGACAAGCGCAGTTAAGAGCGGTGGAAATGCAATGGTTTTGGGGTGCTTGTCTTAAAATAGTGTAGGAAATTTTAACGTCACAAACGGTAACATAACAGTACGGTCCTATGTGGACGTTTTACGAGATAACCTGCGAGACAGTTCTGTAAAATTTGAGCTGGAAGAGACTTTCTATTTCCAATTGGACCAATAATAACCCTAAACATGTAGCTAACAGAACTACGGACTGACTCCTGTGTAATGCACTTACACAGAAAATTCCGTGAAGTCACAAAAAGTTCCTTATGCCTGTACGACAAAAAAAGCCACAAGTGTTGACCGTCCAGATCATGCGATTTAACTCCTTTAGGTTATTTTCTCTATAGACATGTGAAAAGCAATAAACACCGACTATTGGCGACTTAGAAACTAACATTCGTCGTGACATACACAGCCCGAAATGTGCACCAGAGCACAAAGAGCCGTATCTGTAAAAAGAGCCATGGGGGTCATTTGGCTGAAATCTTGTTCAAATTATAAATTACATGTCTGAGTTTTTTAAATACCGCAATCGAAACCGACTTTGAGCAAGAAATGTGTGATTTATTTAATTTTAAAGTCCCATCATTCTTATTGGTACACCCTTTAGTAATTTAGCGCTATGGTGTTGAGTGGTCCTTTCGTTTACGAGTAGATCTTGATATAACGTTCTCCTCAAAGAAATTTCCGGTTCAAATAAAGCGGATCATTTCGGTATCGTTATGTTTTAGGTGATAAACAGACTTTGATCATCCGAAACACAAAGACGCTGCTAGTCAAACAAATCCCTTAACGGACATATAGAAATTTAATATCCGACTATGTAAATACGTTTACACATGGACGTATAATAACAGATGCCTTTGTATATAAGCGGCATACAGGCGCTGCAGGCTTTATTTGCCAAATAACTTATTTGGTTAAAAAGACCCCGAGGGCGTGCTAGAGTTTCTCGTTCGGCTAAGTAGGTTATGCGAGCGCGGTATTTCGTATTTAAGTCGATCCAATCCGTTGCTCATTGTTTGATTAATTGATGCTTAACATATTACAGCGTTATTATATTTTCATTTAATTATATCGAAACATCAGGATATTGTAAACTGCGCATTTGATTTAACTGTTTTAGTACCTATTTTGTATTATTTTAATACGACTTTATTGCAAATTGTTTTTTATCAACTGGCAAAGTACATTTATCAGATCACCTATATATATATATATATATATATATATATATATATATATATATATATATATATATATATATATATATATATATATATATATATATATATTATTATTAATATTATTATTCACGTATGGGCCCTGGTGGACCACGCGAAGTATACTTAGAGGCTCTTGTTGTTAGCCTTCCTTTGCGCCCATACTAATTTCATTCTTTCGCTATGAGCTTTTTTCCTTTCGTCAGACCAAGTTGTTCCAGTCTTCCTACATTTTTCTCTCTGGTCAACCTTCCAAACGTTAACCTTGTGTCTGAAACAGCCTCTATCCTGAATTTCACTTTATGTAATATTTGCTGATCTTAGGTCCTCTTTAATTGCAGCAATCCATTTAATTATTTCTGCTTTAGCTCAACTCCTATTTTCATAAAATTCGACTATTTGTCTAGTTAGCCTACTCGGATTCATCCGTTTTATGTGTCCGTAAAACTTAAGTCTTCTTTTTCTCATATCGCTATGTATATCTGTGTATTGTTTGATTGCTTGGTTTTCTCGAAGTCGGTATGTTGTGCTATTTATTTGTTTGGGGCCTAGGATTTTTGTGATGATTTTTCTTTCCTTCTTTTCAATGTCCTCGATGTCCCGCTTTCTATTCAAAATGAGCGTTTCTGCAGCATATAGACATTCTGGCTTAATAACTGTGTTGTACTGTCTCAGTTTTGTGTTTTTAGATAGGCATTGTTTGATGTAAATATTTTGTGTAAGTCTCAATGCCGTTTCCATTTTTTGACATCTACCCATAAGGGTAGATGCCCGCTTTTTCCAACCCATTTTCCATGATTATTTCATCCAAATATTTGAATTGAGAGACTCGTCTGATGTTACCATATTTTGTTTTTAGAAATGGTGTTCTTAATCTGTTGCAGGTCATGTATTGTGTCTTTTCAAAGGAAATTTGGAGTCCTACCTTTTCTGCTGTTTCTTTTAGGATTTCAATCTGTTTCTGTGCCGTTAATACATCTTGAGCTAAAATTGCTAGATCATCAGCAAATGCCAGACAATCAATTTTGATGTTGGTTCTCCCCAGTTTAATGGGCTGGTCACTATTCAGGGCCGACTTTTTTTCACGCCACTCCTGTATTACTTTTTCTAGAACACAGTTAAATAAAAGTGGCGAGAGTCCATTCCCTTGTCTCACTCCAGTTTTAATTTCGAAGGGTCTGAGATGTCACCCATGAATTTAACTTTTGACCTTGTATTAGTTAACGTTGCTTTAATAATTGCCAGCGTTTTCAGATCTAGTCCTTGTTCTTTCAAGTTTCAGAATAAAGATTCGAGGTCAATAGAATCATATGCTTTTTTGAAATCCACAAATGTACAGACGATATTTTTATTCTACAGTTTTTGATGTCTTAGAATCAACTTTAGATTCAGGATCTGTTCAGGGATCTGCCCGGTCTGCCGGGCCCCTGCTTGATATTCACCAATGTTCGGTTCTAACTGTCCCTGTGCTCTGTCTAGTAGACATTGAAATGGAATCTTGTAACAAACGTTCGCTTCGCCAAACTTCTTGTAGAATTTTGGTTATTTTCTTGATTGTACCTGGACCAGCGGATTTCAAAAGTTCAGCAGTGATTCCATCTTCACCAGAAGCTTTGTCACTTTTAAGCCGCTTGATTTGCCTAATTATTTCATCTTCATTCGGTGGTAATGAAGCTGGGTTTGATTGTTTAGGGTTTAGTGTTGATAATTTGTTTAAGGGCTCAGGACAATTTAGTATTTGTTCAAAATATTTCGCAAGTTCTTTGCAATTGTCTTGGTTATTTAGAACTAATTGATAGCCTGCTAATTTGATAGCCTGTTAATTTAGTTTGAAATGTTTTGTAAAAGTTTCGGGTGTTATTTTTTTGGAAATCTTTTTCTATTTTATTAAGTTGATTGTTTTCATATTTTCTTTTAGTTTGTCTAATTACCTTCGATGTTTTTTTTCTTACTTTCAACAAAATGTTATAGTTTATTGCTGTTTTTTGACTGTTCCAATCTTTGAATGCTTTACTTCGGCTTAATACTGCTTGCTCGCAAACTTCATACCACCACGGATGTTTTCTACGTTTTTGTAAAGGGACCAACTTTAAGGCTATTTTAATAATTTTTTGTTTCAATTCTTGCCAGTTCTGTGCTCGTTGTTTATCAAGCTCTTCTGTTAGGGCTGGTTTTATTTTCGTTGGGTCGAACTTTGGTATTAGCAGTCTCTTTTGAATAAGTTTTCGAGGTTGTAAGCTAAGTTTGATCTTTATAATTGGGGTACGAAATGGCAACATGGTCAATTTGAAATTCACCCATGTACGTGTTTGGGCACCTCCAGGTCTTTTGTTTTGTTATTTTCTTCTTAAAATGGGTTGACATTATTTTTAGATTAAACTGCGAACATAGTTCAACCAATCTTTTACCATTATGGTTAGTTCATTTATAAGCGGGAAAACTGCCGACTGTTTTCCTGTCCTTTTTTTCTTTCCCTAGTTGGGCGTTGAAATCACCCAATAAGGTTTTTACATGGTTAGAGTTTACATTCGTTAACTGGGAGGTGTGCATTGATTAATGTATATTTTTTGTTAGCAGACTTGAGGGATAGTGTCACAAGTCGATTATTTACTGGCTTGACATTTGTTATAGAACCAAGAATGTTTCTTGAGACAGCGAAAGCAACACCGAGATGTGGTGTATTTTTAAGTATTCTTTTGTGCGTTTTACTTTTAAAAAGTCTGTAGTTGCCGAATTCCAAGGTGTTATCATCTGTCAATCTGGTTTCTTGCAAAGCTAAAATTTGGATTGTTTTGCTGATTTAATGTTTGCCGCAATTCGTGTAGTTTTCCTGGACGCAGAACATAATTGATATTTACCGTTCCAAAGAAAGTTTTTGTTTTCGGTTTCAGACGTTGGCCAGAGGTCTCCGACTCCCTCTGAAAGATTTTGCGTTTAAGCCCGGACGCCCCAGAATCCGAAAGTTCGGTTGTACCAGCAAAGCTGGCAGAGGATTGTCTACCTCCTGGGGTAATTTTGTAATTACTAGAACGCTTCATCTTGTACTTTGAATTAAAGGTTTGAACCATGACGGTTCAGAGGTTAAGACTGGAGGGGTTAGCTCCAGAATTTAAATATCAGCCGCACCACTGGTGAACAGACGCTGACCACTCAACCGCTTGATACAAGTCAGACGCTAAGTGGATTTACTTTTTTTTTGCCTTGGTTCGGGGTTATATATATATATATATATATATATATATATATATATATATATATATATCTAGAAAGTTCTATTTCGGAATAGAAGAGATAAGGCAGATCAAGGACAGCCTCAAAAGAGTATTAGTACAACAAGACAACAGTCAGCAAAAATGGAAGAACAAATTAAGAAATTGCACGGACCGAACCTGTTAGTGAGCTTCCAGAAGAACAAAAAAGATCACATAAAAAAGAAGCCGAAAGATACCAAGAACATACGGGAATTATGAAATATTTGCAGGGCTTAGAAGAAAAGAGACAAAAAGAGAAGCTAGAAGAGCAAGACTGGTTTCAGAAAATTTTGGATCACAATCAAGAATCTATAAAAAAATTGATAGAGAAACAATAAAACAATTTTCAAGGTGTTATAGATTTCGTTAAAGGGCAAATTACTGGTTTGGAAGAAAAAGTAGAAACGCAAATAAACAACGTGGAGAGTAAAGTTGAAAAACTTAATAGCTTCACTGAGAGGGCCTGCATTAGACCTGCTCCAGAGTATACCAGCCTGTCACCAGCCAGACTACCCCCATCTTGTGCAAACGTTGGAGCTGTGATTTGGAGAGCAATACCGACAAAGGGTATTTCGAACTCAAGTTAAATCCCGAGTACAGCAATCTGGGGAGTCACTTCAGGAATTCGAGTCCGAAATAAAAAGATTGATAAGACTAGCATTCCCTACTGCAGGAGAGGAGATGCAGGAATGGATGGCTGTGTTTTCTTTTATTGATGGATTGCGAGAATTGAAAATACAAATTAGAATTAGAGGCTATTTTTAACGCATCAGGGCCAAAAACCAGAGCACTGACTATGGAGGACCCAAGTGAGAGTACACGTGCACACGAAACGGGTTTGGAAAATCTCCTGTGTGCACTGATGGAGAAATCTGACGCTTTAAGTTAAAAGTCCAACCAACGTACCTTAAATCAAGTCGAGTGTTTTCGATGTCATAAAAAGGGACACTTAATAAGGGACTGCAGAGTGAGGATGCCCAGATCTTCTTCGAGGGATCGAAATCAAAGAGTAGATCAGCGAGAAGGTTATACGTACAGCAGTGTAAGGAGGACTGGCATTATTACAGAATATAATTGGACTACAGAGCAAATGAGGATAGATCAAATGGAAGATCCTGATATTGGACCAATGCTGTATCTCAACGAAAACAGTGAGTGCAGAGAAGAATGGAATGAAAAGCCTAATTTTTAAGGCGTTATGGGACCAATGGGATTCATTGGTAGGCGAAAATGGATTGTTGAAAAGAGTTTGGGAAAGTGCCGACGGGAAGTTTAAAAAGAGCCAGTTAGTGGTCCCAAGGAAGAGAATTCATGAAGTGTTGGAAGAAATACCCGAAGGCAAATCTGGAGCTCACTTTGGAGTCAACAAGACTTTGGAAAAGGTTCAGGAAGGCTTTTACTAGGCTCGATATCATGAGGACATTAAGGAGAGGTGCTGGAAATGCAACACATGTGCCTCTATCAAGGGTCCTAAACAACGATTTCGTGGACCAATCAAACAGTACAATGTTGGTTCGAAAGAGTAGCCCTGGACGTTGCAGGACCATTTCCATTATCAGATCGTGGTAACAAATACATCCTAGTTGTCATGGATTACTTCGGTAAATGGCCTGAAGCTTTTGCTCTTCCCAATCAGGAAGCAACAGTTGTAGCGCAGGTGTTGGTGGATGAAATCTTCTGTAGATATGGTGCACCCTTGGAACTCCACTCAGATCAAGGGCGTAATTTTGAATCCGTGATTTTCAAGAAGTTTCTAGAGATTATGGGTATCCACAAAACTAGAACCACACCTTTGCATCCGCAGTCCGATGGAATGGTAGAGCCACTCAATAGAACAATGGAAGAACATCTTTCCAAGGTCATCGCTAAAAATCAGAGGGATTGGGACCAACATCTTCCATTATTCCTACTGGCTTACCGATCCGCAGTCCACGAATCAACAGGTCAAAGCCCAGCCAGAGTTGTTTTCGGGAGGGAGCTACGCCTTCCCTGTGATTTGAAGTTTGGAATACCCAATGAAGAGAGAAGAGATGTCCATGATTACGCAGATGAAGTACGAGAACGCCTTCTAGAAATATACGATATCACTCGTGATCGTATTCAGTTGTCCAGTGACCGGATGAAGAGTAGATATGATATTAAAGCAAATTCTACAGGATTCCAAGAGAATGACTATGTTTGGTTATATAACCCAGCAAGGAAAAAGGGGTTATCCCCAAAACTTTCTCAACCATGGGAGGGACCCTATAGAGTTATTAAGAGGATGAATGATTTGGTGTATCGAGTCCAGTGCAGCCCCATGTCCAAGATGAAGATAGTATACCTAGATAGGCTTACAAAATACCATGGTCGTGAAGCTGATCGGGACGATCTGGTTTAAGAAGAGGGGAGCAATATCGAGGAGTGTCAAGAACAGTATTTTTTATTAGTAGGAGTGTTAGTGTTGTATTGGACCTTAAAAATATATAGTAGCTTTTAAATTGAAAGCCCATTTTTGATTAGTACCTGGACCCAAGGATATTGTCACGGGGAGATGAATAACTAGAAGAATTATAAGGAAACAACACGTGACTGTATGTATATATATATACTACATCTAATATTTTCAGGGATGGTAGATAATGTTTCTAAATCATTCCGGTTGTCGATCCGTTGATCCTGTGAAGAGTCACGACGTTTCGCCAAAATCGCTTTTGACATTTTCAAGTGTTGTCCGCTTCGACTGAAGAGTTCAGCTCGAAACGTCGTGACTCTTCACAGGATCAACGGATCGACACCCGGAATGATTTAGAAACATATATATATATATATATATATATATATATATATATATATATATATATATATATATATATATATATATATATATATATATATATATAGTGTGTCCCATAACCTATTCGCCATAGAGTGTTGGCAAATATTATTCATCAAAAAGATAGTGAGTGTTGAAAGTGAGACTAAATTTTCAAAAAATTGAGATAATTTAAAGACTGCAGAAGATAATGTCTAAATAACCGACAGATCCGAATTTGATACTATCTTGAGGCCAGTTTCTAGAGGGCGCTTGCTACCTACTTTGTGGGGAATTAACTCGCTCATATTTTTTTACCCAATAAAGTTTTGACTTGTGGTTGGCTGAAAAATCTACATTCATAATATGTGCATTGGATGCGAGGAAAAAACACGTCAAAAATACTTTATTTGAAATAACAATTTTTTGAAATTTACTTCAATAGGTGTTGAAAGTGTCCACCGTTTCCCTCAATACACTTTCGCAGGCTCTTTGTTAAGTGACGTTTCACATTTGAGAGGATATTTTCTTCATTTCTAATAGCATTGGCCGATTTTTTGTAAAAGTTTGTCTTGTGTATTGATTTCATTATGGTAAACTAAAAACTTCATATGATCCCACAAATAAAAGTCCATATTGCATGAACTACATGTATTGTTTTAAGCTTAGAGGTATATGGTCCAAACGACTAATAAATCACTTTCTGAAAACTGATCTCTGATATTCTCTCCATCTTCTGATATTGATCTCCATTCAGTCTTTGTGGAAACTCAAACGGACCGATGAAAAAATTGTCGCTAATGCCGGACCAAATGTTTATTGAAACTTTGTGCTGGAAATGTTGTGGTAATACATTTTGAACAGGCGAAAAATAGCAGGGAAACAATTTTTTTATGGAGAACTCTTGAAACGGTAGATTTGCTAATTTCTGTAGATGCCTCCAAACGCCTCCAATATTAACCAAAATGCCCTCTTCTTGTTCTAGTGTGATACATTTCAGTGGTCCACCAGAATTGTTGTAATAAAACGAACCCGTTTCGCTTAGCTGCTTGAAAAACTTGTCGATCTGGGATGATTCTGGTTGAGTAGATCTCTTCATACCTTTCGATTACAGCGCGACTATTGTACTTTATTTGTGCATAAACGCAGAGTATAAATCAGGGCTAGGAAATTGATTAAGTTTGTATTTAAGACATTTTGTACAAATTATTTAATAGCAACTCAAGATTGGATAAACTTGCCATCGAGACGTAATAATTTGTACACAACATTGTGAATTGCGTATTTTTCAGCCATTGACAAGATGTGCCATGGAATATTCGAACGCGAATATCTCGTAAACGGCGTGAGATATCGATATTGACCAAGGGTACCTTTTCTACGTGGAGATTTTGACTCTTCTCTATTTTGAAGTCAAATTATTTCCAACTTTATAGGGTAAAAAAATATGAGCAAGTTTATTCCTCACAAAGTAGGTAGCAAGCGCCCTCTAGGAACTAGGCTCAAGTAAGTGTCGGATTTGTCGCCTTAAACAATGGAAGTAGTTAAATTATTTTAAAGTATCGTATTAACCAAACTTAGCATCAAGTGAGTTTAAATAATTTTTACTCTTATCAAATATACAAATTACAAATATTTTATTGTTTAATGAGGCGAAAATTTATGATAAATGAGATCTCGTTGGAATATTATAAATTCTATTTTTATATAACCTGAAAATTTATGACCAGACAAGTAATTTTATTAGGATTTTCTCGATTTTACGTTAACAAATGAATGGTACAAGTACCGATAAATAATTCTAAATAACATTTTGATAAGTGTTATTTATCTAACCGCTTTAATTGGATCGGGTTTTCGGCGTGGGGAAAATCCCTCAAGAGTTAGGCGGGAAAATTCAATCGAACTGGAAATAAAACGGTGAATTTCTAGCAAAATGATTTTCCTGCTTGTTTGCTGGAGGAAATTTAAGTGGCGAAACGAAAAAGATTTAATTGAAGTTTCGGTTTTGTCCGGTTTATTTTTCCTTTATCAATCAGTTTCTCGGTTTTACTGACGAATTTTGATCGAAAGCCGTTAATTCCGTTGTTATTTTGTCGTCCCTTCTAACTTTACTCGTTATTTTGTTTTTCTCGGGGTAAGGAAAGTTAATTTTCGCGTTGATGATAAAGTTTTCGTGCTCCTCCTAAACTTTTTTGTAATAAACATTTACCCTTTATTATCCGTTTATTTATATATTTTTTTATATTGATTTTATTCTTTTTGAATAAAATGTGACATACTTAAAATGAAAACAATTTTGTGTTGAAGTCTCTTGTGATTTGGTTCTGGTTATTTCAATATATTTATTTTTCGGAATGTTTATAAGAAAAAAGTGATGTAAATGACATTCTAGACACTCTAGGCCAAAGGTCTCCAAACTACGAACTGCGGACCAAATCCGGGCCGACATAGTCATCACTTCTGCCCGCTACTAGCGAATGCTCGTTTAAGGCGCGTACTCGGCGACTAGTTTAGAAATTATAAATTTAATTATAGACAGAAAAATTTAAATGGTTTTCGGCCTTGGAACTTACTGGAGTAATCAGTATAGTTATTAGGCTGTAAAGTTTGGAGAGCCCTGCTCTAGTCTATAAGGTACTGTGATCACAAATTTAGTAATTTTTTAATGCTGTTTGTTATAGCGTGATCCTAAATAACCATGCTATTCATTGCCGCCACAAATCAAATAATAAAACAATAAACGTTCTTAATTTAGTAAAACAAAGTCTGATAGAGTCATAGTTTAAAAAAATTATGTCAGCTAACTTGCACCCTTCACCTTAAAAAAATGTGTTACACTACCCTTGACAAGTGATTTCAAAAGATATTTAGTCAAGATTTCAAAATGGTACAATTGGAACTTTTCTTACCACAAAAAATATTATTGCTTATTTTTTTGAAAAAGAAAAATACTTTTGTGTGCAGCCCCAGTAAAAAAGTTCGATCCGGTCCAAAATCTGCAAATCGTTTTGGAGAAAATACTAGTAGTTGATGCCATTGAAAGTATTTTCAATCATGGTATGAGTTTTTTGAAAGGTGACCCTTTTGCAGAAAAATAAATAAGCAATAATATTTTTTTTGTCGAAAGAAAAGTGCCAATTGTGGTACCATTTTGAAATTTTAACTAAATGTGCCAAGGAGAAGCAGGTACTTGAAAATATGTGATAAAATGTTTTAACAACTACCTAAATGAAACGCAAAAAGAACATTCTAATCAATGTTATAAAAATATATCGATAATGTCCGTATAATTGATTGATCCGTTACTTTGTGATAATTAATTTTTCTAAATAAAAAAACACATTTTTACTTTGTTATTTATCTATATTTTATGATATTATAAGTGATAAATAACAAAGTACAAATTGATTTTATTATATTTTGAAAATTTCTCTTGTTATTCGAATATTTTCGAATACATATTCGTATACAATCTGGACGATGGACTACAATATTACGGTTACATACCTAATAACGACTATCAGTACCAAACGATATTACAAATAAATCAGAATTAACACCCTTTGTCAAGGGAGTCGTACCTGTAGCTACATACAACAAGTTTTACGACAACCTTCCCAAATATTTATATATTGACGTCGTAGAGCAAGAAGATGTCAACCGTCACGTCCTGGAACATGTGTAACTATGATCTTGAAAGCATCTTTTTCATGTTGTCATAAGGGTGGAAGGTGTTTTTTATCACATTCTTGCTTTAGTATGTCCAAAAGCCTCTCAGTATTTTACATGTGATGTAATTAACAAAAGAACATCTTTTACTTACCTTAACAACATACTATACCTTACAGGACACATTTTTATACCTGTACGATCACATTCACAAGTCATACATCTACGAAGATAGAATAGAAAGTTATTTCGTCATGTTTGGAAAGAGACAGAAGTTGGAGGAGACCAAATCCGGTGAACAGAGTGGATGTGGCATCAATTTGTAGCTTACTAAGCATTATCAAGCTGACAATGACAACGACAATGTAAGATTTAACCGGTAATGTAGCATAATACTCTCTTGTGACCGTATTTCAATCGATTCTGCGTTTACTCTGTAGAAAACATTCGAAACACCCATCGCGCTGATAGCTTATATCCAAATGTTCTCGTAGGATTGATGAAATCCGACATATTTATCATCTAAAGAATCTCTTTAACGATCCGCCAACACGATATTATGTATTTTGTAACCATTTCCTCGGTTAATTGTGAGTTAATATTGAGTTAAACTCAATAATCCACTTATAATCTAATCTACCTTCGAATAGTATCAAAACAAAACTAAATACCACATCGGCTTGTTATTCATGGTGTGATATTAGAAAGGAAGCGGATATGCAAGTCAATATCCCGAAAGAAGGCATTATTCGAAGAAGGTGTTTACACGTCTAGCAAGACGCTTACGAGAAACAGGAATTGTGCATCCAGATCCCGTCCGCACCAGGTTACGTTCGATTCATAATGGAGATAATGTCGTAAATGTTCTGGCTTATGTTGAAACCAACCCCCATTTAGGTATCAGACAAATATCTGAAGAACGAGGTGTTAGCAAGACATCCGTTCATCGAATCTTAAGAGATAACAAGCTGCACCCCTATCATGTTGTCTTACACCAAGCCCTTTTGGATAACGATTTCGACAGACGGTTAGACTATTGTCACTGGTTAAAAAATATGTGTAGTGGAAATAAACAATTCTTAAAACGCATACTATGGATTGATGAAGCTACTTTTAGCAGTGATGGAGGCGTTAACTTATATAATATGCACTACTGGGCAGTTGCTAATCCACACTGGATGTTAGAAATCAACCACCAAAATAGATGGAGTGTGAACGTTTGGTGTGGTGTTTTGGGAGACAAAATTATTGGTTCATTTATTTTTAATGGACATTTGAATAGTGAAACATATTTAAATTTTTTACAAATTGGACTGCCAGAACTAATGGAAGATATTTCGTTGGAAACAAGAAGACAAATGTGGTACCAGCATGATGGATGCTCTGCCCACTTCTCGCAGGTGGTTCGAAACTTCTTGGATGCTTCGTTTCCAAATCCTTGAATAGGACGGGGTAGTTTATTTCCGTGGCCGGCGCGCTCACCGGATTTGACAGTCCTCGATTTTTACTTGTGGGGAAGACTAAAAGACCTTGTTTTTCAAACTCGTTCTACCACACGAGAAAACATGATTGAAATAATTCAAAATTCAATAACCAGCATTTCAAGAGCGGAAATTGAAGCTGCCGTTTTTAGTATTTTTCTATATATTATTATTATATATATATATATATATATATATATATATATATATATATATATATATATATATATATATATATATGTATTTATATATATATATTATTATATATATATATATATATATATATATATATATATATATATATATATGTATAGTACATTTCTAAGGATGAAAGGCATTTTGAACATTTAGAAAGACGTTAAAGTTCAGATTCTGTTAATTATTAGACTGTTGTGCTGTTAATTTTATTTGACTATTATTATTATTATCTTCGTTGTTGGTCCGTTGGCCTTTAAACACGCTCCAAATTAATATGGCACGAAGAATTTGGACCAGTCCTAAGCCTGGGTAAAGTGTGAAGGAAGGCAAACATTAGGTTAATATTTTTTTAACTTAATGCAGGTAGTAGTGAAATAATAACTGATTTTTTCATAAAAATCGAAATATCTCTTGACGTGTCAGAGATATCGATTTCGGGTTTTCAGTGGATGATTCCTCTTTAAATTACCTTTCTAGCCATGTAATAAAAGCTGTACCATTCCATTTGAAAAAACTGAACAAAACTTCAAAAAAACTATTGTTTTCGCCACCTCGCGGTTTCATTTATAAACTAAATAATTTATATATATATATATATATATATATATATATATATATATATATATATATATATATATATATATATATATATATATATATATATATATATTTAACTGAAGTAGCCGATACTTGAACTGGAATTCATATTAAATAAATAAGCAAAGATAAATATCTAAAAATTTCCACTACATTTATAGTTATACATAAAATTTTAAATGTAGTGGAAATTTTTAGATATTAATCTTTGCTTATTTATATATACATTTTACTAATATTGAAATAAACTTAAGTATTGGTATGTTAATTATATCATCTATATATTGGGTTGGCAAATATTATCGTTCAATTTATTTTTCGGTGTAGGTTCAGTTCGATTCGACCTCGTTTCCCCGGCGTTATTGTTCGATTGAATACGCCAAGGAAACGACCTATTTTTAGAGTAAATAGTTTCTGTGGATGAAAAATGGATCCTCTACTATAACGTATTGCGTAAGAGGTCATGGGGGCTTAGTAACTAGCGGTCGCAAACAACCATCTGAAGAAGTGTGGCGAGAGTATAAAGGTGTTATATATTATAAAGCGTTACCGTCAGATAAGGCAATTAATTATATATATATATATATATATATATATATATATATATATATATATATATATATATATATATATATATATATATATATATATTTTCTACAAAAAAAAGTTTTAAAGCCTTGAACGTTGATCTGTTTTTACAATTTTATTTTTCAAATTTGAAATTTTGTATCTAATGAACAAATGAATATTTTAAAAAAATACAATACAAATTCTTAAAGGAAATTGAATGCGCTACAAAAAAATATCTTAACATTTTTCGCTAAACTTACTGCTTCCAAAGTTATTCAAGTGTGTATCTTCATCGATAAAATAACTTTAACCTTGAATAGTTTTGGAAGGTGTGAATTTAACGAAAAATGTTAAAATCCTTATTTTTGTAGCGCATTCAATTTTCTTTAAGAATATGTATTGTATTTTTTCAAATATTGATTCGTTCGTTAGTTACAAAATTTTTAATTTGAAAAGTAAAATTGTAAAAACAGATCAACGTTCAAGGCATGATTACACGGAAACGGATTGTTTGACCTAAATTTATAGTAATACCTTTTTTGTAGAGAATTCAATTCCCTTCAAGAATGTGTATTGCTCAAATTTTTCAAATTGATGGTTTAGGAGTTTTGGATGAAAGATGCGATTGCTATTAAAAAACCGAAAGTCGCGATGATACACTTCATAACATAAGTATTAAGGGCTTTAAGTTTCCCAATATATATATATATATATATATATATATATATATATATATATATATATATATATATATATATATATATATATATATACAAAAGTAGAAATATGGTTTTAATTATATAAAAAAAAACTTTATTAAGTCACAATAAACGTGACTGACGTACAAATTGCAATTAAGTACAATCTCTTAAGTGCTCCAATTACCGGTTTTCAGCATTTACAAATTTCTGTAGTTTAGTATTCAACCACATTTTGCCACATAAGTTTTTATTGTCAATTTCTTGGAATGTTTCTCTTATGAATTATTTCATCAACAGTGTGTGGTTTTACCATGCCTTGCGAACCGTTTTAGCATTCGCCAGTGTTATCTGATTATCCACTTTCGTTGGTTGGTTCTACTGATCGCTAAATTACCAACCATGAAAATTTGAAAAATATCGAAAACGTAAAATGCAAAACAATAAATATAAACATAAAATTATAGTATACCATGGTATAGTAGAGTAGCAAATAATAAAGAACGCTGTATAACGATCTATAAGTCTTTTCGTTTGTATTTTGAATATTTTTTCTGAAAACTCTATGAATTAATTTTTCATATTTTTATTTTATCGAAGAATTTTTTTTTTTAGAAAAAGGTATAAATATAATTTGTGCGTGAATATAATACACAATTTTTTACTGTTATTTTTAAAATACTTTAGCTTGATATATTCTGAAACATTGAACAATTAAGCTGATGTGACAGAGCGTTAGTGATGTGGGGCGATATTCCAATTCGATTTAATCTAAAATATCTTCCTTGCCGAATGAAATTACCTGAGTCCTCACCCCCTGTCTTCAGATTCAATTAACTATTTGGTTGTGGGGAATATTTAAATAGTACAACACTAGACACAATTCAATATATACATATATTCAATTATTATACCTAATACAATATTCCATACATGTTATGGTACTGATAAATTTTTCTTTACTACTATATGATGATATAAAAGTTTCATGCTTTAGATGCATTTTTTTATTCAGGAAATAAAAAAAAAAAGATAGAGATTATAGATAAAGAAAAAAAGCGAAATAACATAGTAATGCAAGGATTGAATGTATTAACCTATGATGAGGACACATTGAAGCAGGATATGTACATATAGTTTGGTATATAGTCATGAAAAACAAGCAAGATCCAAAAGAAGATTAGAATCCAAGCAAACAAGGAAAAGGAAACCGGTGAAAAGGTAAAATTAGGACATATGAAACTAATAATTGATGATGCAGGATGGATCTGGAACGATTGGGAAGGGTACTTAGAGAAGGTAAAACAGGACAAACAACCAACAAGCCTAAAAAACTAAAACTGGAATATGCAAAAGTGGAAAATTACATAATTGTGAACCCGGCAACAAGTAAAGGCTTGGAGAGAGGGAAAAGGTAAGAAGCAAAGCTAAAACAAAAATTTTAAGGATTCGTATTGGCTGTACAAGAAACAAATCAGAAAGATAATACAATCACATAACAAAAGAACTTCTATACTTCTCTACACTTCTCTACATTTTTATAATAGAGTATGAAATAATTCGTTGTGGAATTTAAGGTTGGATCCAATAGAATTTGTTATATAAGAGTCAGACATATAAACAGGAAAATAGGCATCCTGAATATACATGCGCCAACGGAAGACAAGCACAGGGAGGAGAAAGAAATATTCTATTACGGGAGGTAGTTAAAATACCAGCTTATGATAATAAGATTGTTATGGGGGATAGTAATGCGAAGATCGGCAAAGAATACGACTATATGTCTACTATAGGAAAATATAATAAACATGAAATTTCGAATGAAAATGGACAGAAACTAATAGAATTTCCCAATGGAGGCCGACATTGATAACTAAGAGCACATGTTTTGCAAACAAAGAAATATACAAATGAAACTTAGATTTCACCCGATGGCAGGACAATAAACCAAATAGACCACGTTCTGATAAAGAAAAAACATATAACGATCATAGACCAGATTAGGAGTTATAGAAGAGCGGATTTGAGTACGAATCGTTTTTTTGGTAAGAGTCAAAATGAAATGGGAAAATACCAATAAAAGAGAAACTGAAGTGAATAAAAGAAATTTATTTACAAATAATCTGAAAAGCGTGGAAATGAGAAGGAAATACGAGGAGAGGATGGAGAGTGAAATTAGAAGAATGGTACTTGAAACAATAGTGTAAACAGTGATTAGCGAAAACAATAACAACAGTGGCTTAGGAAATATTATCAACGGATACAAGAACAAAGAGAAATAGCTGGTTTGACATAGAATGTCAGGTAGCAATAGAAAAGAGGATTAAAGCGAACTTAGTGGTTCTGGAGAAAAAAACGGAACAGTAAAATTGAATAAAAAAAAGAACAAGAGAGGTCAAATGAATATGCAGGAGGAAACGAAGACAACTTTTCAAAAGAAATATAGAGGAAATTGTAAACAATATAATATACTATAATCAAAAGCAAATAAGGATTTTTTACCAAGGGATTAGGAACAAAAAGAAAGAATACCAACAAAGAAACATATACTGCGAAAACGTCGATGGAAAACTACTTATAATCGAAAATGAAAATATAGAAAGTTGGGGAGGTTATTTTGAATGAATATTGAACAAGCTATGAAGCGATGATGGAGAGGAGGAGGATAGAACGGACAGAGATATCGAGAGGGAACTGGAGGAACGAGTGGAAAGGTATAACACAACGGAATCCAACATTGAAGAAATTAAAGAAATCGTAAGACACATACAAAATAATAGAAGCCCAGGCGAGAGCCAGATTAGTATAGTACTCATAAAATATGGCAGTCCAAAGCTACTACAGGAAATTACGGAGATAATAGGCCAGTGCTAGAGGAAAGAAAAAATGCTAAGGAAATGGGAACTAGCGGTATTGTGTCCAATTTACAAGAACGGGTATGGAACATCATGTGACAACTACAGTTTTAAAAGTTACAGATGAACAGTAGACCAGATAATGTTACTAAAGCAACTGCAGGAAAGACACTACCGACAAGGCTTAGACATGAACATGCTCTTTATAGATTAACAACGGGCCTACAACTCTATCGACAGAAAGAAACTACTAAAAGTAATGGAAGAACTGGGTGTTAATAGAAAACTAATAGCTTTAACAAAAATGACTATAGAAAATACAGTCAGCTTAGTTAAAATAAATATCCGTCATTTAAAACTATTCAAAGGTGCGGCTTCAGATAAGGAGACCCATTGTCGCCTGCTGGTTTAATTTGGAGTTGGAAGCTGTGCTGAAGAGAAGTCAGATACATCGAACAGGGCTCATATATGACAAATAACCGACGATGTTACAATTACAACACAAGAATTGGGAGAAATGAAAAATGTAACTCAAAGATTAATGAGAGAAGCAGGAAGGTTCGGATTCCGAGTAAATATAAACAAAACAAAATACATGAAAATGAGAATTAAAAAAGGCGAAATGTGCAAGCAAGCACAGGAAACACTATACTTGATCGTTTTTGTAGCCTTGGCTCAAGTATCACAGACAAACATAAAACAAGAATATATCATGAAAAGCCAAAGTAAGAGTTTATAAGACAATAATGAGAGCAGCTGTAATATATGCGGTAACAAGTAAAACAAGTAAAAAATTTGTTTTTCTCAGCTTTTTAAATCATTTGCTACACTTTACTAATTATTTACAATTTTTGACAGAAAAATAAAGGTAAAAATCAACAAAAAGTATATATGTATACTGGATGTTGCATTTTTTTCTGTTGTTTTCTGTAAAAACCCCACTGTTTTAAGACAATATTTTATTACTACTACAATTTAAGTATTGTTTATTTGGTGTTTTATTTGAGACGCAAAATGAAATATTCTAAAACATATTTTTAGATCCTACAATTAATTTGTGAGTGAGCTTTGCTGAAGTGGGACGATATTCCAATTCGATTTAATCTGAAATCTCTTGCTTACTGAATGAAATTAGCTGGACCCTCATTCTCCTGTCTTTACATTCAATTAACAATTAAGTTGAAGATAGTATTAAAATAGTACGTCCCCAAGCAAGATTTAATTTATATCTTTAATTATTCCTAAAATTAAATTCTCTTTTGTTATGGTAACACTATACATATGACCTTAACATAAAAGTTTCGTTTATTTTCTGGTATAATTTTTCTAATTTAATTTTCTGTTCCAACAAATTATTTATTAACCAATGAATTGGTAATGACGAAAAACGGGACAAAAATTGGTCCGAAACCCCTTTCACAGGATCAAAACGACAATAGGAATTAAATATGTCTGGACTTTTTGGAGTGGATTCAATATGATCCTTATTTTCTCGGACATGTAAATGGTAATAATTCTTGGTTATTGGAATACGACCCGGAAACGAAGCACCAGAGTCACGAATATCACACTCTAACCTCACCATGGTCAAATCAAAGATCAAAAGCATTCTACTTTGCTTTTTGGATAGTCAGGATCGTCTATAAGGAATTTGTGTCCCAAAGTCAAACGATAAATCAGAATTTTTTCTGAGAAGTTCTTGAAAGTCTTTAAAGGCCATTCTAGTCGCCATTTTTGATTCTGGAGTGTAATAATATAACCATGTTTCATTACATGTCACAATATGCTTCAAAAAGTCTCTTCTTCTCGCCGAAATTGATTCAGAAGTCTTTTACTGATTCGCAATCGGATGTTTTTCTTGATCTTCGGTCAACAACTTCGGAACCCATCGGGCACAGACTTTATTGACGCCAAGATGATTGTTCGAGCACTTCCAAAGCCAATGCCCACCTTTAAAGATATTTCATGAATAGTTAGCCGCCGATCACCTTTGATAAGGTCGCGAACTGCACCAATATTATCAACAGTGACACTTGACCTGGAACGTCGATTATGACTCATTTACCACAATTCCTCGTCCACTCTTAAACTTCTTGGCCCAACCAAACCCTTGAGCCTTAGACAGGCTATCGTCCTCATACTGAACCTTCAACTGAGCTAATATTTCGGAAGGTTTAACGACTTCCTTGGCTAAACACTTTATTATAACCTGTTGCGCAGTGGATGGTGGAATCTGTTGCCCACTCATGGCTGTACTGATAAAAGAACTGAGAGAAACAGCTCAGTTAAAAAAGTTTAAATGAAATAAAGCGTATATTAGTTTTCTTATATTTTGTTATTTTGATTTGCGAGCGACTTTGACAGATTTTTTCAGTTTCGGGTCGAGTGTTAACCATTTCTCGGCATTATTTGAATACTTTCTACCAGTTGGAACCACATTGCAAACAGCTTATCCATTAATGACACGTTCCATAAAATGTTCTACATTTTCAATCCGTCCCAAAAGGTCAAGATATGTTTCCCTTCTAGAATCCCGCTAGTTCCTGCGAATCCCGCTGTTTCCTGCTAAATGTTTTCCGGAATCATTTTCGCTCAGATTTTCTTTACCTCCAAAGAACTCTTCTCATCTGTGGATATTTTCATTACTTTTTGCAGTTGCAGAGAAGGCTCTCCGCTGCGAGGTCTATCTTTAATCGAGTCTTTGCCTTCTAGTATACTTTAAACCAGCTGAAGACTTGGGTTAAACAAGACACTGTTTCCATAGGTCTGTTGAAGTTGTGCAAACATTTCTGTCGCAGTGTGCCCGAGTCTGAATTAAAACTTGATGGCGCACAGTTTTTCGAAATTGTGGTCACTCATTTTCAAAACGCATCGAAAAAAATTCGGTTCACAAAAAGTAACCCCCCCCCCCCCCCAATGGGAAGCCAACAGGGTTGCCAGATTGAACGCTATACCACCAGTCTTTATGGCTTTACTTTCACATATCGTACATCATACTGAGAAATATCTCACGATGTAAGATTTGATAAGTTTCATTTTGCATATATATAAATAAATATTTTCGTTTCATTTCGATTAACTTAACAATAAATATATTTAACTATAATAGAGATTAGGTTATATTAAGTTAAATTATTGCCAGTAGACAGTTTAAAATTTTAAAAAGACAGCATTACTTATGGGTACACATAATAATATATTTTAAAATGTTAACAGTCTACGAACACACGAAAATTATAACTGCATGGACAAGTTGGAATATTTTAATCAGAACAAGAAATCAGGAGAAAGTTACTGTTAAACTAATGCGACTAGACATCAATACAAGTCTGGTCCCTTAAGTTATAAAGAAAGAATATCCACTAATAAAACAGTCTCATGAAGATATTTTTATATGAAATATTATAATGAATTTTATACTATTTTAATATAAATGAAGCTGAACATTATTTGGTAACGCTATACTCATTATATTAATGTTGTTTGTTATTATGCTGTTATTAGTTTTTTAGGACCTAGCAATCTCACCCCAGAAAGAATTGCTGCTACCTGAACCTGATGCTACAGGAATCTTATATGTTTTTAATCCAATTGCACACTCTTCATAGCAGTGCAGGAATTCAGACACTGGATATGGCCAGCAGCTGGTCTGTCTGGTTTTAGATAATGAGGTACAAATTCCTTATGGGTGATTTTCGGGTTTTCAGAAAAGAAAACCAGCATGGTTTGTTTTTTTGTACTTTAGCAAAAGGAATAAGAGACAAATATAGACTGAACTTGAGCTATATATAATAAACTTGGTTTGTGTTTATCGACGCGCGTTTCGCTAAGGATGTTATCATCATCACGAGATGATTCAATTTCCTGATGAAGAAGATTGAATCGTCTCCCGATGATGCCAGCTTGACTAGCGAAACGTGCGTCGAGAAGTTTAAAAAATGGTTTGGTGTTTAGTGCTAATTCTCTTCGAGTTTTAGTGTTCGAGTAATGTGACGATGTCAGCACTGATGTGGTCCCTGTGTTGCTGTTGGGGCTTATTTATGTACACCTTTTTCTTAAAAAATCTCCATAAATATTAATCCGAAGCCGTTAGATCAGGAGATCTGATGGCATTACAGTATTCTAATAGCTTATTATTGTCAGTAGACAACAGGTCTTGTATCTTGAAACATGTACAAGTTTCTTCTCGATAGACTTTCTTCTTGATAGACTTATAGTTAAGCACAACTATATAGATAGCTTGAGGGGGATATGAGGCACAGATCGATATGGATATTTTTGTCTAAATTCACATTATTATTATTATTATTTAAAATATAATTTTTTTAATTGTAAATTACAACAATTTTGAATAATTTACAACATAATAAAACTTGCAGGTCTGCACTACACAACCGTGAAATCCAAACTGTATCACGAAGCGAAATTGGATAAAATTGTTCTTCTTGTAGAAGAAATCCTGTAACTACGCAGCAGTAATAATAAAATGTTTTTATTCAATTATATAAAATAATTCCCAAGTCATTATAATACATAGAATTTTTATTCACATCATTTCAGATTATAATAAAATAATAGCTCAATTTAGAAACAAAGTTCAAATAATGCAAAAAATTTGAATTTGTATATCGTTCGAAATTATTAAAATTGTTTCGCCAATTGGAGTTGCCTTTTTTCTTAATGTTGTCACATCCTCTTTGGAGGGTTCAAGAAAGAAACACGCCAAAGTCATATAACTTTTTCTTTTGTCGTATATTTTATGCAAAGGCACTTAATATTGTATTTAGAATATTTTCAGAGAATTTCAATTTCTGCATAAAATTATTAATTGGTTTCGTTGGTATTTGTGTAAATAGAATTTTTCTGAACCAAATTTCATGTATTATTTTTTCGTTAACGTAGAAGAACTTGAAAATAATGAATGGGTTAACACAAATAGGGAAAGGGTTGTCCAATAAGAGTCACAGAAATTAAAAATAAGACACAATGATAACTACAAGTGATAATCAGGTTATATTTATTTTATCTTAATGAGCTAATAATGGCAATATATTTACATTTACTCTTTCACACACATCGAGTGACATATTTTCAATGACGGCTTGAATGTTTTAGTTAAGGTCAAGAATTGTTCGAGGTTTATGTCTGTAAATCAGAATTTTATCATATACTGAACATAGCAATCTATGAGTAACACAATAAATAGAATACAGCAGTCTATGAGAGATATTTACATTTCTAATAGTGTTGCCGGTATTGCGTTTCAAACTTCTGATAAACTAATTGGAAAACTCTTTATAATAAATATGCAGATATTAAAAAGTTAATAATCATGTATATAAATAGTGTTTCTGAAATTGAATATTTGCCAGTGACCCTCTCTTTGAAATCACTTACGATGATGAAGCAATAGGATTGAAATAATTCATAGTATTTATCCTCATATGCTAATAAACAGGCAACATTTTTAATTGAATGTTTCCTTAAACAAAAAATAAAGATATTTTTTTTTGTCTTTGCACTGAAGTCCATAGGGATAAATAAGGTAGTGAAAGGTAAAAAATATACATAACTAAATAAAAATTAAAATTTCACTTAAAAACATATACACTATAAAATCAGTAGGTGTTTGAAATTATGCAGCTTGCCGATCAACGCTAGGAAGAGCCAAGTGATAATATTTACCAAAAAAAAAACTACACCACTGGTTTACGATATCCTCATTTTTTTGGTTATAATATGCAACTTGTTATTCGATAAATTATTTATATGTCCGCAATATCCCTTAATATGCAGAAATCAGAACCAAAATCAGAATTCTGAACTTTCAAGCTGTTGTGGGAATTAATTTATTATACATAGCTCAAGTTCAGCCCATATTTGCTTCTAATTCCTTTTGTCAAAGTACGGTATGTCGCTCTTAAGGCTAGTGTCAGACAAGGCTACCTGTGCGGAGCGATTTAGGATGCGCACTTGATTTCACGACCTGGGAAGCACCACTCATGCTTCAGGTGCCTCAGTTTAATTTTTGGAAGTCGGAGAGTTAGAAGATATAACCTACTTTCACTTGCTTCACTAAACTCTTCTATATCAAGAGCTTTCATTCTGTGACAACATGTGACAAACGGATAAGAACATCTTAGCTGACGGGGTGGCGCCACCTTCTGGGCGACAGAAAACTCCCAATAGTAGGCCAGGCCGCACCACTTGTTGGGTGGTACCATCCCGTTTAAACGTCCAAATTAAACTGTCCTAGGATCCGGGGTCGTGAAACTCAGGACACCTCGTCTGACACTATCCTAATACGTCCAACACTCTTTAAGAAGAACCGGATTACCCTTAATTTCTTATCTTCGAAATGTATAACATATGTCAAAATTTAGTCAGTGTTTTTGACTTACATTGTTTAAAATATTAAATCGCAAACTAAAATTTAGTTAATACGTAATATTAAAAAAGGTAGGACAAGTGTCACTTGTCATTTTTCTTTGGGGCCAGTTTCATTCGTGATATGTAATAATTTGTGTTGTATAGTTGTGTAGTGCAGAAAAGCAAGTTTAATTCGGAACAAATTTCTGCTGAGAAAACGCAGTAAAATTGTTTTAATTTACATAAAATAATAATTTAATTGTTATAACTTAACGTGAATGTTGGCGAAACTATTTTAATAATCCGGCGTCTAAGTTGGTGATGGGCCCCGTATCAGAAGTTCAAGTACAGTCCGAAAATATTTCACGGTACAGTGTTTTTCGCACTGTGCCCAAGTCTGAAACGAAACTTGATAGCGCACAGTTGCTTGAAATTTGCATTTTAACTTTATGTTAAAATGCATTATTCATTTGTAATAATTAGGCTGGTATTAGCTCAGGAAAATTAATTGAAAGAATCTGTAAAGTTTCGAAACTCATTATGTTTTAGAACGCACTAGGAAACTCCGATTTATGAAAAGAATTACCGACCACCAAGTGATTCTAGGGAGTTCAAACTATTACTGAAGACGCATCAGAGGTTGGCCTGTCTCCCCTAAAGGGACGGTCAACAGTGTTGTCAGATCGAATGCAACGCCGACAGTCTCAGTAATATTACTTAACAACAAGGCACCTCTCAAATCGGATCGGACGTCTCATATCGTTTTATTTAGTAATTTTTTATCTCGGAATTCGCTTGATGATACTGCAAAACTCGTAAATCAACAACACAATTAACAACAGTCCAACTTCCAAGTCGGGAAATTATTATTTCGAAAACTACCAAAAGTATTCCGGACTTCTGCAAAATAGTTGCCTTCAGTTCTTCGCTTAATCGTTCGCACTGTCCTATTTCAGTCTCCATTCTTGCGTCGAGCCATGGCTTTAACCCTTTATTCTCTGAATGACCCAGAAGAGTTTCTCTCGCCCGGTCAGATCCCTTTTAAAAGTTTAGAATTGCAGTTTCGGACGAAGGGAATTTCTCAAAATGACTGTGAGCTTCCAAATCGCTAATTGAGTCAAAATATCACAACTATAATAGATATACAGTCTATCTCTACTTCGAATACCTTTGTTTCAAAATAATTTAAATTATGCATTATAGTTTATTTCATTATTTTTTCTAGAAATTCAGATATTAAGAAAAAAATCAAAGATATATCTAGGCTTATTAAAATGTACTTGGAACAAAAGAGGGGAACAAAATATATACTGGGGAACAAAAGAGTATAATACCGAGTACACATATTTGAATCAATCTGAACATATACTTACTATATGGTATATCTTGAATATAAAAACCGATATTATTTGTTTCTGGTTCATTGAATGTTATCTTGATTGTGGAGAGGGACTCTCTATTCTTGACGAGAGCATATGTCGGTACCCTGATGAGTCTAACCACTAACAGACGTCCTCCAACACGTGAACATGTGTCCTCCAATGTGAGGGATATATATATATATATATATATATATATATATATATATATATATATATATATATATATATTATGTATATATATATATATATATATATATATATATATATATATATATATATATATATATATATATATATATATATATATATTATATATATATATATATATATATATATATATATATATATATATATATATATATATATATATATATATATATATATATATAGTTCGAAATAATTTCGGAAATAAAAGCAGAATTTAAATTTAAAACGTTTCCAAGCAAATAAATTGGGGGAATATTTTGCATACACTTCTTCACTTCACTTAATTATTTTTAGATCTATTAAAGTGGCGATTCTTTAGCTCCATTAACAGCTCGAAAAGGGATATTTACTTTGGGAAATTTCATTCGTTTCCAACTGCAAGTTGAAACTTTTAAAAGGGATCTGACTGGGAAGGAGAAACTTTTCTGAACCATTCACCTAGCGACTAACAGTTCAAAAGGCCTGCGACGCAAGGACGGAAACAGAAATGCGACAGGGAGAACGATTAAACGAATAACTGGCGGTAACAATTTGGCGGAAGTCCGAAACACTTTGGGTAGTTTTTGTAACTATCATTTTCTACGTTGGAAAATGCACTGTTATTTTGGTGATGCGACAAATTAATTGTCTTGAAGGAAGTAGCATACATATTTACGTAAAGGTAAAATTTTGATTAAAAATCTTTTCTGAATAAAGTATACCATTATTGTTAAGATGGACTCAGAAAGACAGAAAAAGTAGTACTATTTCAAAATGCATATAATAACTGATGCATATAAACTGATGTCGTCTGAACATCGTCAGCTACTAATAAGAAATTTAACTGAGGTAACCGATACTTGATAGAAATTAATTTTAAATAAATAAACAAAGATTAATATCTAAAAATTGTAGTGTGTAGAAACAATTGTCATACATACAATTTTCAATATAGTGGAAATTTTTAGATATTAATCTTTGTTTATTTATTAATAAGAAGATAAAGGCAAGATTATTTCATATGAACGTCAAAAATATACTATTGTATGTCTAGGAAATATATCAGGCGAGCAAAGAAGTTTACTAACTACATACCACACAATCCACACTTTCGCCAACTTTTCGTCGAACCATGCGTACATGCAGTGTCAGACTTCTTTGAACTGCGTCCAATGAGATAACAATAGCCAAGTGTTATACACCCGAACTGCTAAGTTCCACTATATTATGTGAAACACACATCGACCTGCATCTCGCCCTAAATAAACATTTGTTAGGGTGGGGTGTACAACATTCGGGCTACTGTTTAGAAATATAACACGCCGACGTTTCCGACGAGAAGTCGGCGAAAGTGTGGGTTGCTGGCCATTGGTAGTATAGTGTTTCGTTATTCTTGGCGAGAGAGCATGTGTCGGTGCCTTGATGAGTCTAAACACCAAGAGAGGAAACATGCACTCTATAATGGAATGGTGGGGTGGTGTTCGCTCTCGGTTAAGTAACACCTAACAACATGCATATATATATATATATATATATATATATATATATATATATATATATATATATATATATATATATATATATATATATATCTTTCACCCTTTCTCCACGTGATGCCACCGATTGCCTTTGTCCAACTGTCCATCATGCGACGTCACGTATCTCTCGGGACCGATTTCTAGCCTTTCAGCCGTAATCAGCTGAGCTCCAGACGAACGCAAGGAAACTAGCTGGGAGAGACGATCGGGGCCAGGCCATGTCAACTGGCCATTTTTATGACGGGTCTGTTGAAATGAAAGATTTCTGTAATATTTCCCTCCACGGTTTCGTTAGGCTACCTTGTGGGCATAATAATAATAATAATAATATTCAGCTCTACAGGCCTAGTGGCCCTTAGCTTCGAGTTCTTTCACTCTTCTTTTCCAACTTTTTCTATCCAAAGCATCAGTCTTCCAATCCCTCACTCCTACTTTTCTCAAATCATTTAGCACCTCATCCAGCCATTTGTTCCTCGGTCGCCCTCTTCTTTTCCTTCCCTAGCTCGCTACGCTCTCACCACCTGAACAATGTTTGGCTTTTTGTACAGTTCATCTATTTCTTTGTTTGTTCTTCTTCTAAATTCATTCTGAACTTTAACTCCTCCAAAAATTCTCCTTAATATTTTTCGTTCCCAGACTTCCAACTTAGTTTCTTCCTTCTTCATCATCGTCCATGTCTCGCACTCATAGGTAACCGTGGGCCTTAGTATTGATTGGTACACTCTTACTTTTGCTGCTTTTGTTATATTCTTTGCCTTTAAAATTTTTGAAAACATTCCTGCAGCTTTGCTTCCTTTCGCTAGTCGTTTCTCTATTTCCTTTTCTTCGTCCCCTTTACTCGTTAGTGTTACTCCCAGATATTCAGCTTGTTCCACTTTCTCTATTGTATACTTCTTATTTACTGCACAATCAATGACTAAATCAGTGGAGAGTCCTCTGGTGCTATCTTTCATTACCATATATTTGGTTTTATTCTCGTTTATTGTTAAGCCATATTATCTGGCCTTCCTTTCCAACATCTTGAAAACCTTTACTACTTCTTCCTTGGAACTCGTCATCAATACAATGTCGTCGGCATAAACCAAGCATTGGTGTCTGTTACCATATATTAACCCCTTGGTATTGATGCCACTCTCCCTCAGAATCACTTCCTGCACCAGATTGTGGGCACCTTGTGCATATATATATATATATATATATATATATATATGGCATTCCGGTAAACAGAAACAAAACTAATGTTTATCAGTGCTTCAAAATTTGTAAATAAGATTCTTCATAACTTAAAGTCTCTTGAGGAAAAGTAGTTTAGTAATGTAATCGACTAACCAGGCCCCTATGATCTAGGAGGAGATTAATACCATTAAACGAATTTTTCACCACTAGCAAAGTAGCGGAGAAACGACTTTTTTATATTAAAAAGTGGTTTAAAAATAATACAATTAAAGAAAAAACAACTTATGAAGTATCTGCATATCTTTAAAATATCCATAGTTTCTGTGTAAATCCAAGATTAAATTAGACAAATATATGTTTAAAAATAATGAAACTTTACTATAGAATTCCAAGAACTACATAAAGTCGCATTAGAAAACTAGAAAATAATAAAGACTGGAAGTCCATGCTGTTATAAATAAATGAAATAGTGATAAAGAAATGGTACAAAACCAAATAGAAATGTGTATAAATATTTCGATTTTAATTCGTATACATTCGAAAACAATGAGGCCGACGAAGTACGATACTATTTACCGTCGAATAATTACGTACAATTAAAGAGTTTTCTTCGTGGAAAACTTTTCGCCCAAACTTGTTTATTAGAGTTTTTCCTCTCCCTCCTTTCGTCGACCAAGGGCGCGGGTGCGGTCGAAGTCACAGTAGGCCCTGTGTGGTTCTGGAATGTCGTCGGGGAAACTTCGAAGCGGACTCCTCAAAGTTGCCAAAACAACTTGGCATCAACGTGAGACAACTAATGTTTTCGTTTTGTTAAATTTCGTTTGTATATTGTGTAAGGAGAAGTTTGCGAAGTTGTCGGGCCATGGTGGGTGGCACTGAACGAGAATAGAAACTATTTTCTGTTGTCTTTTCTTTTCATTTTTTTTTGGCGTGATAAAAAGAAAGTGCGATAGTGGGGTTAGGTTTTATTATTTTTAGATAAGTTCTTATTTAATATATATATATATATATATATATATATATATATATATATATATATATATATATATCCTCTGCCACTCTGGTCCAATATACTTAACGATGCCATCAATCCATCGTGCTTTCGGTCTTCTTCGCGGACGTTTGCGATCAAGCGGTATCCACTCCAGGATTGCCTTGGTCCACCTGTCATCCCATCGCCTCGCTATATGGCCCACCCATCTCCCTTTCAATTGCTTTGCTCTTCCAATGATGTCACAGACTTTCGTTTGTTCCCTGATCCATCCTTTTTGTATCGTCTTGTAATGCCAAGTATACATCTTTCCATTCCTCCCTGTGCTACCCGAAGTTTTTGAATTGATTGTGATGTGAGTGTCCAGGTTTCATTTCCGTATGTCATAACGGATAGAACGCACTGATCGAAGACTTTTCTTTTCAGGCAAAGTAGGAGAACCTGCCAAATGTTTCCTTGAAACATGTATCCAAATATTTCCGTGGTCAAAATTTCGACCAACCATTTCCTCGGAAAACAGGTTTAATTTTCGTAACAATAGCAACGTCTATTATTGTTTTGTTTATTTCTGTCCATCCGGATTCAGTTTTTGTTGCATTGGCCTCTTAATTATATGTAAAAAATATAATATTTTTATAGTCATTTATTCCATACGCTTGAGCAGAAATTTGGCTTGTTTTGCTTAAAAAAATGTATATTTTAGACGTTATTATATTCAATGTCAAAGTTTTTGAATTGATTGTGATGTGAGTGTCCAGGTTTCATTTCCGTATGTCATAACGGATAGAACGCACTGATCGAAGACTTTTCTTTTCAGGCAAAGTAGGAGAACCTGCCAAATGCCTGCCAGCCACATTTAACACGCCGTTCCACCTCCCGGGCGGTATTCCTCTCCATTGAAATCATCTGCCCAAGATACATAAAGCTGTCCACAATCTCCAAATTTCTTTCTAAAAGTGAAATTCTTCTGTCCTGAGCTAAGTTATTGAACACCTGGCTCTTTTTCAGGTTTATTTTCATGCCAAATGGTTCGCCAGCCGTTGCAGTTCTTGTATGTGTCGCGTCTTTGCAGCTCCTCTGGGTCTTGTGAAAGAAGAACGATATCATCTGCAAATCTAAGATGGTTTAAGTTTGCACCATTGATCTTTACACCATTCTGTTCCCAATCCAGTTTACGGAATACTTCTTTAAGACCAGCCGAGAAAAGAATAGGCGATATTGCGTCACCCTACCGTATCCCTAGTTCTACATTAATTCCCACTTCAAGATCATCAAGGTGAATTGTGGCTGTAGCTCCGTCATATGTCGATCTTAATAGGTTTACATATGCTTTATCCACCCCTTGGCTAAACAGTGTATCCATTATCGCATGCTTTGAGATGGAGTAAAATGCTTTTCCGTAGTCGATAAAAGCCAAACATAGTGCCATGGTGTATTGGTTGTGCCTTTCTATGGCCTTCTGTACAACCTGGATGTGATCCATTGTACTGAATACAGTTCTGAATGCTGTTTGTTCTCTTGGTTGTGCGTCATTCAGTTTTTTTAATATTCTTTTAGAAATTATCTTAGTGAAAACTTTGTACATTACTGATAGGAGGCTTATTGAACGGTAGTTATTTAAATCATCCTGTGCTCCCTTTTTATATAAAAGGATCACTTATGCATTTTTCCACAAGTCAGGTACTTTTTGTTCTTTTCTCTTTTTTAGAGCCTTACCGTTTTCCATCGATTTATAGAATCGATCGAAATAATCGAAGTAAGAAATGCTATAGCATTTCTTACTTCCTCCACTAGGATATCTTGCATTTGTTCTTCCGTGGGCATTGTTGTCTCTGATTGGTTGTGATCTTCATATAACTGGGAATAAAATTTTCCGACACCCTCAAACATTTGCGTACGCGCCCTGCACACTGTGCCATACTCACGCCTTAAGGCATATATTTGCGTTTTTTTGTTTCTCAACTTCTGTTTAGCCTTGTTAATTCCTTTGTTTTCTTCTAGGGTTTTTGCACTAGCTGCATGTTGAATAGGCGCGTGTCTTTTTTTATACGTTTTGTTACTCGTTTGTTATACGTTTTAGTACTCGACCCTGCTAAAAGGACTCCCTGTATTTCTCATTGCCCGCCGTTTCTTCATTAAATCAATGGTCTCACTGGACATTTTTGTTTCTTTAAGACATTTTTCTTCTGGTGTTATTTAAGCAGCCGTTTGAAGCACATTGTTGACAATTTCTTCATATTGAACTGATAGTTATACTTTCCCCGGATCTTGTAAGACAGCAAACCGGTTTGACAAAGCAATCTCAAAATCGCTTCCTCTCTCCAACAGTTTCCCATAATCCAATTTACCCTTCTTTGATCTTACCATTCATTCGCGTTCTCTTCGACAGTTGATAATAACTTTTGCTCGTATCATTCGGTGGTCCCTTCCAACATTAAAATTGTTAAGGACATTAAAATCGGTAAATATTGTTTCATCATTGGTATATATATATATATATATATATATATATATATATATATATATATATATATATATATATATATTATTTTTTTTATTTATTGGGTAATTAATTTTTGATTTTTAATTTTTTTATTAACGTTTCGGTTCAAACAAAGAACCACCCTCAGAATAATTCTACAATACATATAACTTTTATAAAAAACACAAACTTCCATTTAAAAACATACCAATATTTAAATAAACAATTAATTTTTAATTTTTTTAAAATAATATGTGATAATTTTTTAAAACATTTGTTAAATAACATGTTGTTTGATATGTCGACATTATTTGACATGTTGTTAAATAAACAAAGTTCTTAAACCATATAATATAAATATAGTAGAAATACCCAGTAATAACACTAAAGAAATATTTACAAAATTAAAACCACAAATACCCAAAATGGAACAAACAAATTTAATTTACAAAATTGATTGCTTAAACTGCCCAAGCTCATATATTGGGCAAACTAAACAATACTTAAAAAACAGAATAAATGAACATAAAAAAAGCATTAGAAACTTAGAACCAAACGTAACTGCCCTTTCAAGGTATGCTATAGTTAATGAACACAGCTTTAATTTTAACGACATAAAAATCCTAGATTTTGAAAAACAATATAAAAAAAGAAATATAAAAGAAATGATTTATATAAAAAACACATAATACCATTAATTTCAGAAAAGATACAGATAATTTAAGTTGTATATATAATAACATTATTAAATAATAAATTTTCATAATTTTTTATTTTTGCATCTAATATTCCACATAACACATTCAAAATAATTAGGTTATAATAAAAAACAAAAGTTTAAAGGTAAAAGAATTGTTAATTATGTCAAAGTCAAACATGTCATTTAAAAATTTGTTAAAAAAATTATCACATATTATTTAAAAAAAAAATTAAATTAATTGTTTATTTAAAGATTGGTATGTTTTTAAATGTTAATTTGTGTTTTTATATAAAAGCTATATGTATTGTAGAATTATTCTGAGGATGATTCTTTGTTTGAACCGAAACGTTAATAAAAAAATTAAAAATTTAAAATTAATTACTGACCGAAAAACTCAGTAAATAAAAATAATAATAATAATAATAAACGGTCGAGAGAATATATGTAATAAAATATATATATATATATATATATATATATATATATATATATATATATATATATATATATATATATATATATATATATATATATATATGTATATATATATATGTATATATATAGTGTTAGATTTCCTTGGACTGCAGTAGCTGAGTGTCTTCATATACCCAACTGTTTAGTTTCACAATCTCGTGATCGTAAATCTCTCGTAAATGACATGCTTTTTGGACTTTTCTTTTTTCCAGATCGACTGACAGGTAAAAATTATTTAGACTTTCTTCAAAACAGTCCGCCACAATTGTTAAAAGATGTTCCTTTAAATGTTTGACAGAATATGTTATGATGTCACAGTTTAGACGGGAAGTTCACGAACATTTAATAATGACTTTCCTAACAGATGGATATGGCGCAATGGACCCATTTCTTAGCCTGCACTCTCCCCTGATTTAATGCCTTGTAATTTTTTTCTGTGTGGCTATTTAAAAAAGTTAGTTTATCACTATGTAGATGTAAACACTGTGGGAGAAGTATAACAGCGCATCGAAAACACTTGTAAAGTTATTCGTGAACACCGAAGTTCCACGCCCTGTTAAAATAAATGGCTCAACTTTGAAAACACCCGAACCTTTACAGTTTTTTGAACAAAAAGTTTCCTTGAAACATGTATCCAAATATTTCCGTGGTCAAAATTTCGACCAACCATTTCCTCGGAAAACAGGTTTAATTTTCGTAACAATAGCAACGTCTATTATTGTTTTGTTTATTTCTGTCCATCCGGATTCAGTTTTTGTTGCATTGGCCTCTTAATTATATGTAAAAAATATAATATTTTTATAGTCATTTATTCCATACGCTTGAGCAGAAATTTGGCTTGTTTTGCTTAAAAAAATGTATATTTTAGACGTTATTATATTCAATGTCAAAGTTGAAATTATTAGTACTAATTTTTCACACTATAACACATTTTAAATTATCACATTACGTCACATTAAGATTCACTTGATTTCATTAAATCAAATGTCCATATCTTCCATTCTTGGTGATAGAAGCTTCGTTGGTTGATAAAATATTGGACAGCATTTATGGATTCCTTTGGTTTTAGTTAGTTAGCTAGACGATAGTCAAGTTGTCGAGCAACAATTCGTGTGTTTCTGGTAGACTCCTCTTCAACAATATGTAAAATTTGTTCTTCGACGTCAGGACTAATTTCACTGTCTGTCGCCCATATATGGTTTTTACGGATGTTCCGTTATAACTACTGAACCATTCATCCGATTGACTTGAAACTTGGTATCCATTTAGAAAATACATGTACTTAATGGATAGGCTAATATTTATATGAGTGTTGGACTCCCTACACCAGTTGCGGGGGCGTTAATAATGAGAATCGCTAATTATCTGATTTTATAGCTATTACAAACTTATTATTATAATGAAAATTTGAAATGATTTTTTTCTTTCTTGGGCTATATTAAGACTAATTAAGAACGTCTACAACGGAGTTCAAACTCCTAAAGCGATTGTGAGGGCGCTAATGATCAAAAACGCTAAATTTAAAATTTCAGCTTTTATCAACTCATTATTGATTATTATTATCATGTACATTCGCTGAAGAAAAAGAAGAAAAGAAGGAAGCGTGGAATAATTAGATTAAAACGAAAAATTAGTTTCCCAGTATTAAATTAGTAAGATATTTATTTCAACTTTTTATATTGAATTTTCGGTTGTCAATCTCAAGATAGTTTTTAATTATTTCCAATTATTTGTTGTAGTCATAAATGACTAAAAAAGGAAAGTCCAAATAAAATTTGGTAACGTCTAAATCAAAGTATATGAAAGTTAAGCGTGCATGTGAAAGTCAACATGAAACGGAAAATAGATTACAAAAAGGACAAAAAAGGAAAGAAGATTTTCGACATATGAAATTAAAAATTCATTGGAAAGTAAAAATAAATTGTGGTTTTTCGTATGATTCTACAGTTGATTATAATTAAGAATCAAAATTAAGTTCAATGACAAAAATTTGTAGTTATTGTAAAGCATTAAAGTGGATTGGTAAATGTGAAGGTTTATGCTGTTCAGCTCGCAAAATTAAACTAGAACTTTTGCGATAACTTCCAGAAGTATTAAAATCGCTTCTCCATGGAACACATGTAAAATCAAATGCATTTTAAAAATCTATCAGACCTTACAACAATGCTTTCCAAATGATACCATTCGGTGCAATCAAGAAGATGTCGTTTTAACTCATAAGTGCATGGGGCTCATGAACGATTTGCGGCCAATCGAAACTATCATCGAAGAAGATGAGATAGAGGCTAAAGATTAAATGTTAGGAAGATTTAATACTATATTTGACGGCACTATATGTAAGCTTGATTTAAGATGGGAAGGGAAAAAAACCCAAAACATGTTTTTCCATCAGTGAAACAGTACGCACAAACCTAGTCTAATCTTTTATCGTGAAGATCACATATCTCATATTCATATTTCATATCTCTCTCCTGCCATGGATTGTTGTGTAAGATTCTCTGGCTCATCGCTTTTTTGATGTTTTTGCTCCAGAATTTTCTAAGTCTATATATTTTCTTTGTCTCAATGGAACCCAGTCGAGAAATAAATTTTTCAATCAATTTTCTCACAGTCCTTCTCATCTGTCCGTATTACTTCTACTCCCGCAATTATTGTTTCATTTTAACTCGGACATTTATTATTGTACCTAACCTTTATTATTTTACTAAACCTAACCTTCGTGCTCTGTAAGATCTTTTGAAGAATTCTGTTTCCAGTGACTAAATTTTTTGGTTTGTTTTGCTTAAAAAAAAGTATGTTTTGGACATTATTGTATTCAATGTCAAAGTTGAAATTATTAGTAATAATTTTTCACACTATAAGACGTTTTAAATGATCACATTACGTCACATTAAGATTCACATGATTTCATTAAATCAACTGTGCATGTCTTCCATTCTTGGTGATGGAAGCTTCGTTGGTTGATAAAATATTGGACAACATTTTTGGATTCCTTTGATTTTAGTTAATTAGCTAGATGATAGTCAAGTTGTCGAGCTACAATTCGCGTGCTTCTGGTAGGCTCCTCGTCAACAATATGTAAAATTTGTTCCTCGACGTCAGGGCCAATTTCAGTGGCTGTCGCCTATATATATATATATATATATATATATATATATATATATATATATATATATATATATATATATATATATATATTTCATCGTGTAAGACTGAAAACGACGTCTAAATAGAGACGTGTGAAACTACGAAAAAGAAAAACTAATCTTTGATTGAAATTGTATGTATATGTTGCTTGGCTCAATTTTATTAAGCGGGTTTAAAACGCCTGACAACCTAGTCTAATCTTTAATCGTCAAGATCACATATCTCATATTCATATTTCATATCTCTCTCCTGCCATGGATTGTCGTGTAAGATTCTCTGGCTCATCGCTTTTTTGATGTTTTCGCTCCAGAATTTTCTAAGTCTATATATTTTCTTTGTCTCAATGGAACCCAGTCGAGAAATAAATTTGTCAATCAATTTTCTCACAGTCCTTCTCATCTGTCCGTATTATTTCTACTCCCGCAATTATTGTTTCATTTTAACTCGGACATTTATTATTCTACCTAACCTTTATTATTCTACTAAACCTAACCTTCGTGCTCTGTAAGATCTCTTGAAGAATTCTGTTTTCAGTGACTCAATTTTTTGGTTTGTTTTGCTTAAAAAAAAGTATGTTTTGGACATTATTGTATTCAATGTCAAAGTTGAAATTATTAGTAATAATTTTTCACACTATAAGACGTTTTAAATGATCACATTACGTCACATTAAGATTCACATGATTTCATTAAATCAACTGTGCATGTCTTCCATTCTTGGTGATGGAAGCTTCGTTGGTTGATAAAATATTGGACAACATTTTTGGATTCCTTTGGTTTTAGTTAGTTAGCAAGATGATAGTCAAGTTGTCGAGCTACAATTCGCGTGCTTCTGGTAGGCTCCTCGTCAACAATATGTAAAATTTGTTCCTCGACGTCAGGGCCAATTTCAGTGGCTGTCGCCTATATATATATATATATATATATATATATATATATATATATATATATATATATATATATATATATTTCATCGTGTAAGACTGAAAACGACGTCTAAATAGAGACGTGTGAAACTACGAAAAAGAAAAACTAATCTTTGATTGAAATTGTATGTATATGTTGCTTGGCTCAATTTTATTAAGCGGGTTTAAAACGCCTGACAACCTAGTCTAATCTTTAATCGTCAAGATCACATATCTCATATTCATATTTCATATCTCTCCTGCCATGGATTGTCGTGTAAGATTCTCTGGTTCATCGCTTTTTTGATGTTTTCGCTCCAGAATTTTCTAAGTCTATATATTTTCTTTGTCTCAATGGAACCCAGTCGAGAAATACATTTTTCAATCAATTTTCTCACAGTCCTTCTCATCTGTCCGTATTATTTCTACTCCCGCAATTATTGTTTCATTTTAACTCGGACATTTATTATTGTACCTAACCTTTTTTATTCTACTAAACCTAACCTTCCTGCTCTGTAAGATCTTTTGAAGAATTCTGTTTCCAGTGACTAAATTTTTTGGTTTGGTTTGCTTAAAAAAAGGTATGTTTTGGACATTATTGTATTCAATGTCAAAGTTGAAATTATTATGTATATTATTATATATACTTGTTACCTTCGTATAGGTTGTTATTTTCTAACCTCTCCAACATAGTTTAGTTTTAGAATTAGAATAAATCATCTTCTAATGATGCTAACATGGTTAGCGAAACGCGAGTCGTGATGTTTAAAAAAACTGAGTTGTTGTTTAGTGGTAAAACTCGCCATGTTTAGTATAGAAACTATTATTAAGTTTAATTAATACTATTATGGAAATACGTTTTAATCAGGCTTTAGATGGAAATATTACAGAACTAAGTAAAGAAGATTTTTATTGCAATTTCCGCGAGAGAAATAATTCTCGCTTCATTTTTTATGACCTACTTTTTATTTAGATAATACAAACATGGTTGTCTCTCTCAGTTTCCCGCCTTTATTTATTCTTACGATTGTTGTACAGGAATAATCTTTATTAAAAATAAAGAAAATACAATTGCAAAAACCTTGTTTTTATTTCATTTTCATTTTATGTTACGGTATTTGGAAGGGCAAATAAACTTAATCTAATGGGCTGAGTGTGTTCGATAAATTTTATTAAGGTTTTTGCGAAGTCTCAAGAAAAGGTGGAAGGAAAAAAAAACTGAAAGAAGCTCTCAAATATAGTATAAATCATTTCATTTGTGTAATCAGATAAAATCTCGATGAAATATTTAAAAGTTACGAACATTTATGCTGCGAAGAATTAAAGTTCAATCCTCAGTACACATATGCTAACCAAACTATGGTATATACTCTATATACACACTGTGAAGCATATCTGGAAAACAAAAACTGATCTTTTAGCTTCTTTATGGATTCTATTATAGAAAATGAGGCCAAATAAAACGATTTGTCGTATGGTACTAAGTTAGGTAGTATTTTTGACATTGTGTCAAACATACTAAAATACCACGAGTTCAGGCACCATATTGTTTTAGGTATTTGCCCGAATTTGAAAACCATGAACTATTGGTATGAAAAAAGCAGGCTAAAATGTTCGTGAAATAGCAAGACGATTGGGCATTGCTGCTTCTACTGATATAAATAAGATGATTTAAGTATGAAAGGTATGCACGAGTACGACATCCTCGCACTAGAGGTATCGAAGAATGAAACAAACGACATCTTAGACTTTTTGCTGTAATCGAAATCGACCTGAAAATATCCGAAAAGTAAAGTAAATTATACCTTTTGATGAGTTTCGAAAGTGATTAATTATCGACATTCAAATGCGATAGGGATACGTGCATATTATCCTTATTGGATATTTCATCATAAAGCTCATCACAATACATGTCGTTTGTTTCCTAGATAGAATAGAATTGAACTTGGTACGAAACTCTATTTAGTTTAGTGATGAGTGTAGATTTCGAAGCAGAATTAGACTTAATCAGATGAAAGGCAATATCTAACTTTCGCATTAAAACGGTATACAGTTTTTATCCACTCCACTAATTATGGTATGTAGAGCCATATGTTTGGGAAGCAGATCGCCTCTTGTAACAATGAGAAGTTTAAATGCAGACTGTTATGTAACCGAAATATTGCGATCTGTTTTAAGAATGCATCTGCAAGCTTGTCTAAACCTTATTTTTCAGCAAGGCAATGTAAAATTGTAAATTAATAACAGAGAAAGCGCAGAGCAGATTTTTAAAAACTTTACACCAAAGATTTGGACACTTTATTCGAACCTATACTGGTTCAGACAACGAATACTCATGATAAATTATTAATGGTTGTTTTTGTTCTAATTACTAATTGTTCTAATTATTTATTGAATGTTCTTATGTCGATGCAGGCTTAAGAGTCATACAGCTGATGCAGTTGTGCTAGTTAGGACTTCTTTTTAGATTATGATTATAGACGCATCGGTTGCTGTTGCCTTTTAGCATCTATTTTTTTCCCAGTATTTTATAATGCTCTATTAAAGTTGAGTAGACTGTAGAAATTTCCATACCCGAACCAGAGACCCTTGAGTTACCAGACGAGTGACTAGCCCATCTGACCACTTCGGTTGTTAGAAGATTTTGCGATAGCAACACTTGACAGACTGGGTAAACCATTCGATTTATCGCCACTAAATCTACTGGATATGACTAATCAAAATCTTGAGATGACAACCCTGGTCGCGCCTGATATACCTTGCCACAATAACACATGGATCATCTAATTCCGTTCATGCTTCGAATAGATATAGATTGTTATAATAACCGTGATAGGTTTGCTTAAAGAAAAAATTGTATGAAATGTAAATGGAATTATATTGATTTATCAGTTGTGTCCTGATTTTCAGTTTATAGCATATCTATGTTTGGTTTCCCTGCTACATTTTCACGAACGGCATCAGTAATATTTTTTAATATTCCCCTCACATTTCTGCTTTCTGGTAACTTGGGAAAAACAATTTTCACTAAACGGTGAAAAGTAAAATAAAGTTGAACAAATTTCACCCGCTGTTCCGTACTATACGACGTCGTCTTTATAAATGGCAACTATTAATTTCTAAAATGTCAAGGCAAATAAAAAGGCAGCTGTAAATATGTAGTAGATTAGCTGTCAAAAGACTAGAAGAAAACTCTATATTCATAGTATTCAAAAATCCGTTATTTCAACATAAAATAAATTTTAGACTCGAAATTTTAGTATAAGATGATCGATAACATCATAAAATATTTCTTAAAAAATATGCCAATACCGAAGGAAAGAATTTTCAACATTTACGAAGTTAAATTAGTTTTTGAGCCTGAGATAAATTATTTATATAAAAATAAAAAAATATTAAATGCAACATCCCTTGTTGAGTAAATATATATATATATATATATATATATATATATATATATATATATATATATATATATATATATATATATATATATATATATATATATATATATATATATATATATATATATATATATATATATATATCTTACGTTGGGATTTTAAAAAACGTACGAAGTTTTAAAAAACACTTTATTTTATTTTATAATATTTGTACTTTGTTTGATTACACTTTGTTACTGTTTGTTACTAATTCTTACACTTTGTTACTAATTCTTGTATTTTTTTAATTGTATACGGTTATTATTATTTTATACGTCGATGCTGAGTTTTTAACTGTTCGTTGATGATGAGTTTATAACTGAGGTGGCTTCGCCGGGTCTGTCCTTAAATACGGATGGGACTTACGAAGTCATCGAAAGTGCAGGTGTTTGCTGGTGTTGTTGTGATTCCTGCTCACGTAGCATGGAATGGATATGCCAGGTGTTAATCATATGATGCTAGGCGTGGGAAGCTTTGTCAGCAGTTTGAGACTTGAATCGATACCTGTTTTGAAATCTTTTGATAAGGATTCCAACTGCAAACTGATATACGTTTAGTTCGTAAATAAGGTCATTTGAAGGTGGCTAATTCTGATGATAACATATATATATATATATATATATATATATATATATATATATATATATATATATATATATATATATATATATATATATATATATATATATGTTCGACCCTACAAAAATAAAAGCAACCCTAACAGGAGAGCCTGATAAAAAACCAGCACAGAACTGGCAAGAATTGAAACAAAAATATTATTAAAACAGCCTTAAAGTTGGTCCCTTTACAAAAACGTAGAAAACATCCGTGGTGGGATGAAGTCTGTGAGCAAGCAGTATTAAGCTGAAGTAAAGCACTCAAAGATTGGAACAGTCAAGAAACAGAAATAAATTATAACATCTTTTTGGTAGTAAGAAAAGAAACATCGAAGCTAATTACACAAACGAAAAGAAAATATGAAAACAATCAACTAATAGAAAAAGATTTCCAAAAAATAACACCCGAAACATTTACAAAACATTTAAAACTAAATGAACAGGCTATCAGCCCCAAAGTCTTTGCTTCCAAAAGGAAAACGGACAATTAGCTCTAAATAACCAAGACAATTGCAAAGAACTTGCGAAATATTTTGAACAAATACTAAACTGTCCTGAGCCTTTAAACAAATTACCAACACTAAACCCTAAACAAACAAACCCAGATTCATTACCACCGAATGAAGATGAAATAATTAGGCAAATCAAGCGGCTTAAAAATAATAAAATTTCTGGTGAAGATGGAATAACTGCAGAACTTTTGAAATCCGCTGGTCCAGGTACAATCAAAGAAATAACCAAAATTTTACAAGAAGTTTGGCGAACCGAACGGATTCCGGAAGATTGCAAAGATGCTCTAATCCATCCACTACATAAGAAAGGAGATAGAACGGATGTAAACAACTATAGAGGGATATCTCTTCTCCCAGTTTATTACAAGATTCTATCTCAATGTCTACTAGACAGAATATAGGGACAGTTAGAATCTAAAACTGGTAAACATCAAACAGGTTTTCGACTGGGCAGATCCTGCCCTGAACAGATTCTGAATCTAAAGTTAATCCTAAGACATCAAAAACTGTACAATAAAAATCTCGTCTGTACATTTGTGGATTTCAAAAAAGCATATGATTCTATTGACCGCGAATCCTTATTCTAAATCTTGAAAGAAGAAGGACTAGATCTGAAAACGCTGGTAATTATTAAAGCAACATTAACTAACACAAGGTCAAAAGTTAAACTCATGGGTGACATCTCAGAGACCTTCGAAATTAAAACTGGAGTCAGACAAGGAGATGGACTCTTGCCACTCTTATTTAACTGAGTTCTAGAAAAAATAATACAGGAGTGGCGTGTAATAAAATCGGCTCTGAATATTGACCAGCTTTATTATTATTAAACTGGGGAGAACCAACATCAAAATAGATTGTCTAGCGTTTGCTGATGATCTAGCAATTTTAGCTGAAGGTATATTATGGCATAAAAACAGACTGAAATCCTAAAAGAAACAGCAGAAAAGGAAGGACAAATTTCCTTTGAAAAGAATCAGTACATGACCTGCAACAAACTAAGAACACCATTTCTAAAAACAAAATATGGTAACATCGGACGAGTCTCTCAATTCAAATATTTGGATGAAATAATCATGGAAAACGGGTTGGAAAAAGCGGCCAATAAGGGTAGATGTCAAAAAATGCAACACAAAACTGAGACATTACAACACAGTTATTAAGCCAGAATGTCTATATGGGGCAGCAACGCTCATTTTGAATAGAAAGAGGGACATCGAGGAGATTGAAAAGAAGGAAAGAAAAATCATAAGAAAAATGTTAGGCCCCAAACAAATAAACAGCACAATATACCGACTTCGAGAAAACCGAGAAATCAAACAATACACAGATATATATATATATATATATATATATATATATATATATATATATATATATATATATATATATATATATATATATATATATATATATATGAGAAAGAGAATGAGATGAGATGAGAAAGAGAAGACTTAAGTTTTAGAGACACATAAAACGGATGAATCCGAGTAGGCTAACTAATGAAATAATGAAATGGATTGCTGCAATTAAAGAGGACCTAAGATCAGCAAATATAACACAAAGAGAAATTCAGGATAGAGATTGTTTCAGACACAAGGTCGATGTTTGGGAGGTTGACCAGAGAGAAAAATGTAGGAAGACCGGAACAACTTGGTCTGACGAAAGGAAAAAAGCTCATAACGAAAGAACGAAATCAGTATGGGCGCAATAGAAGGCCAACAACAACAAACGCCTCTAATTGTACTTCGCGTGGTCCACCAGGGCCCATACGTGAATAATAATAATATATATAGGAAGGCGAGGTCGATAAGTTGCACTACGTGGAGAAAGGGTGAAAGATTTCTGTAATATTTCCCTCCACGGTTCCGTTACGCTACCTTGTGGGCATACCTGGTATTATACCCGAGGTTCCAGGCAGAATGTTACGAGCGGTCCTGACTCGCCGTATGATGGCGTGAGTTGTGTGCGATCACGACCCGTCATTAAAATGGCCAGTTGATCTGGTCTGGCCCCGATCGTCTCTCCGAACTGCTTTCCTTGCGTTCGTCTAAAGCTCGGCTGATGATGGCTGAAAGGCTAGAAGCCGGTCCCGAGAGACACGTGACGTCGCATGGTTGACAGTTCGGCGAAGGCGATCGGTGGCCCCACGTGGAGAAAGGGTCAAAGATTTTTGTAATATTTCCCTCCAAGGTTCCGTTACGCTACCTTGTGTTTATATATATATATATATATATATATATATATATATATATATATATATATATATATATATATATATATATATATATATATATATATATTAAAAACAAAGAATACAGCCGCGCTCCTCGTTAATGCTTTTTCGTTCCCCCATTCCCCATCCAAAACGCCAGCAAGTGTCTCCCAGGACCGGTTTCTAGCCTTAAGCCGTCATCAGCTGGGCTCAGGCTAAACGTCTGGAGAGCGGATGAAGGGAATGACTAAAGCCATGACCATATAAATCGGCCATGCCGAATGGTGCCTGCATCAAATGCAGCACTGCCATCCTATGGTAAACCGTCGCGACAACTAAACTGTGCGAGACCGTTCGTAGCCCGTCTAATATCGGGTAAGTACCAGCTCGTGGAGGAGGATATTAAAACGAAGACCATGCACTTGTTCCAATTGTTCTGTGGTGGTTCTATGGTTTTAGATATTGTAAGTAGTGAAGTGTTAAATTTCTAGTGTATTTCTTCCATCTAGTGTATTTCCAATCTTCATAATTAAATTTTATATAAATGAAGATTGTTTTAAGAAAACAAGTATTAATAAAACTACAGCGAAATTGAACTGGAATATCCACGACTTCGGATGGAAAATGGGCCAATCTTCACAAACAGATTCACGGAAGATCTCCATAATATTAGCTGAAATTGATGAGCCCATGTGATAAAAAAAAATCTATAAGAAAAGTAAATATTCTAAAACTGCAAATAAACTCTTCACGAAATATATTTCTTATCATCATTAGATTTATCAATATTAAAAAAAAATGTATAATTTACAATTATACGATAACCGTCAAGACTTCACTAAGAAAAACATCACTAAACTCATGATATCACAGATCAAGTCAGAGAAATTAATTTGAAATATTAGGAAGATAAAGGTGAAGGTAAAGTTTTGGGGTTAGAGGCGCATCAGCAACTGAAAAGGCTATTTAGCGACTGGACCTACAGCTTAACGTGGGTTCTGAACCACGGTCATCAGCTTCCGACAAACCCAGGCTAGCACCCCCCTCAGGCTATCAATCCTTGGTTATGTGCTTGCCCATAAGTCTATCAGGAAGCCAGGAAACCTACCGACTGGCGAGTGACCAACGTAGAACACTTCTCAGAAGGCATCCGGCCTTACCCAGCTTTTAACTGGCGTGACTGAGGGGTAATTCGTTGTCGGATTTTACACTCTTGCCTAGAAACAATCACAAACATTTAGGAAGTAAACAGATAGAAGATAGAAAAAGAAAAACAACCATCCCAGCGCTGGAATCGAACCAACTACCGGTTCGATGCGGTTTCGGCACAGCAGCGGCAGGCCGCTGCTCATACCGTCTGCATCAACGCGACCGGCGATTAGGAAAATGTATAATTTGAATTTAATAATTGAACATTTTAAGAAGGTTTATTTTTAAAATATCAATTATCAAAAAAATCTATTTTGAATATTGAACGATTCAAATAAGTTTCATTTCTTAGTTCGAGTAAGACAAATAAATTAGAACAATGCCTGAGTACATCTCACTGGTTTAAGAATGATTAAAAAATATTAATACAGTGTGTCGCATTTAAGATGAAGACACCCCCATATCTCCGCTAAATAGCGGAGATATTTATATTTATGTATTTCTTCAAATGAAGGAATACAGATTTGAATTTTTGCACAGTCATACAGGTGGATGGGTCTCATTTTTTAAGATGCTCAACTGAAATCTGAACTTTAAACGAAACTACGAATTAACAAATAAGGTCAATCCTGAATATTTTGCTTCGCGTTGGATTTATCGAAAAAGGTTATTAGAAAAAGATCTTCGGAATATTATTTTAATCCTACATACCAAGTTTCATGATAAAATGCGTATTTTTAATTTTTTCATTATTTTGGTCTAATTTTAAATTATTATATGTTTGTTTGTTTAATTTGATAATTAGTGTGCCATGGTGAGCAAAAACTTGACACATTGTCAATAGTGTCAAGTATTCAAATATTTCAGTAAAATAAATAGCACTTACAAAGGAATAATTATTTTATTATTATTGGAAAACAATTTTTGGTAATGATCCAATTTAGAAAAAGTATATAGTATATAACAATAATTTTCATAATACAAATAATTAACTATCAAATGTGATCTCTCACAACTAGTCCTCCATTTATTCGAATACATTTTTCGGTTCTTTTACGATTCTGTTGTAATAATTTGGTGTATAGACCAAAATAATGACAAAATTAAAAATGCGAATTTTGTTTTAAAACTTGGTATATAGGGTTAGAATAACATCTTGAACAACTTTTTCTAATAACTTTTTTCGATATATCTAACGCGAAGCAAAATATCGAGAATTGACCCTATTTGTGAATTCGTAGTAGGCTTAGCTTAAAGTTCAGATTTCAGTTGAGTATCTTGAAAAACGTCACCAATCAATCTGTCTGACTGTGCAAAAATTCAAATTTGTATTCCTTCAAATAGCGAAAATGTGGGGGTGTCTTTATCTTAAATGCGACACACTGTATATATATATATATATATATATATATATATATATATATATATATATATATATATATATATATATATATATATATATATATTTATAGTTTCAAACGTTAGTTTGTTATTTTATATCGTTATTTGTTGTTTAAAGTTTTCATTTCAATTCAATGATAATATAAAGGTCACATTAAAACATTCTATACATTATTTAAACAGTATTTTTATGTCGTGATTTACTTCTTGTACTTAAAAAAAATAAAGAATTGTATAGTTCCAAACTATTTTGTAATCAGCAAAAACGACATATTCCAGATTTTTTTTTATGCGATCTGTCATTGAAATAATTCACAATATAAACAGATTTCATTTATAATTGTGACGCATTCGTTAGATTCTCATTCAGATGATTCTAATCATTAGATTAGAGAAAATATGCATAACTGAATGAAGTACCACACTAGAAAGCAAAATATGAGAAACCAGATTTCTTATGATGTAATTATCAGCCCCATAGTCAATACTTTATGGTCGCTATAACTGAAACACCAAATAATTACAACTCACACGTTCGAAGACGGTCATCGGCACTGAAGCAAAAAAAAAACAACAAATCTGAGAAAAACCACCAAATATTTCTCGATATATAGATGTCTTCCCAGTCGATAGATTTGAAAATATACCAACAAATATAATCTTATAATATACATCAGTTATCCGTAAAGCAACTAATATATTTTAAATTAGCATTCATCTCAGAGTTAGAATAAATTACTAATATACAGCACAAATTGTTCCAGCATTTATTTATAACTTATCTGCAAAGTCGTTTCATAATATATAATCTATGAATATATTATTAATCAATCTGCAACTATCAATGAACATATAAAAATTTTTTATAGAGAATCAAAACAGAATATTGTTATTACTTACATTAGCTGCTAAAGAATTACAAAACTCCAAAATCCTTTACTGTCTTAAAAAACAATTCTCATTCCAATCACCAAAACTCAACGGTCACTATTACCATGTCACCAAATCACCATCGTCCACATGTTTTAAAACGCTCATCGTTAACTCGACACTGAACCGAGAAAGAAAACAACCAAACTGACCAAACTCCAGAAATTGGGTTCGGGTTGGAACTTTTCGAACTTCTTTGCCGGCGCTTCGCGTCAAAAGCTCGTCGTTGGTGGCGTCGGGGTGCACGTCGACGCGAGCGTCGGGTCGGTTCGCGAGATACTGGAAAGGCCCAGCCTCGCTTCCAGCGCCGAAAGGTCTTGCGCGGAATGAGGATGAACTAACTCGTTTTATTTTTTTTTAAACTTGAAGTTTCTTTTATAGTTTCAAACGTTAGTTTATTATTTTATATTGTCATTTGTTGTTTAAAGTTTTCTTTTTGTCCTGAGTTTGGTCCAGGTTTTCTTTTATTGTACCTATCCTCTTCCGTCTTGGTCGTCCTCTTCTCCTTTAGCGAGTTTTGCCTCCATTCAAAGGACATTTTAATAATGTTGCTTTAAAAATTTAAAAATTAGTGTTTGGGCGTTGAAGCTATGCCAAAAAAAATATATTTACAAGTGACACAAAGACTCTAGTGATGGTAGAGGAGCCGTTGAAGATTAACCTCGTTCAGGAATATCTTCCACATTAAACATGAAGACAAAATTACCAAACTCAAGGACCTTCTACTGAGTAGTTGTTGATTAGGTATTAGAAACATTGCGTACATTGCTGGAATATTTGTGACAAAAACGTGTCTTACTACACCGTATCAATTATTCGTCAATTTTTCGCTAAGAATCAAATACCAGAAATCAGAATATGACATATAAGCGATATTAAAACTTCAGTTGGTATGCTTCTGGCAACGTTTTCCTTGGAAAATGGCTATGAAACCTGAAAAAGAGTCAGGTTATGTTCAATAACTTCGCTCAGGACAGAAGAATTTCAGTTTTTGGAAGGGTTTTGGCCTTCATTTGGCAGGCTCAATATTGTGTTTAAGAGCAGACTCCTACTTTGCCTGAAAAAAAAAGTCTTCGATCAGTGCGTTCTACCCGTTATGACATACGGAAGTGAAACTTGGACACTCACATCATAATCAATTCAAAAACTTCGGGTAGCATAGAGGGGAATGGAAAGATGTATGCTTGGCATTACAAGACGAGACAGAAAGTCCTGCGCATGGATCAGGGAACAAACGAAAGTCTGTCACATCATGGGAAGACTAAAGCAATTGAAATGGTGATGGGCAGGCCATATAGCGAGGCGATAGTAAGACCCCGCTTAATCCAGATATGCCCGAAAACACTTTTTTAAAAACAAGGTTTTTTAAATGTTTTTTTATTAATTTTGATATAGAACATAAACAAAATATTACTCATGCACTAGTTCTATGGGACCTGGAAGGGCCAGTCCTACATATAGGTCGTTAGTTACCAAACCACAGCCAACAACACATGTTTTCGCCGACCTCCCGTCGGATGGTGTATATATGTAGTGTTAGATTTTCTTCAACTGCGTCCAATGTGACAGCAGTAGCTGAGAGTCATCACACACCCAACCGTTGGGTTCCACAATCTCATGTGGAATACACAACAACCTGCGTCTGCGCCTAAATGTACACTTTTGTTGGTTGCTTGACCTTGATCTGGAGACGCAGGTTGTTATGTGTTCCACATGAGATTGTGGAACCCAATGGTTGGGTGTGTGATAACACTCAGCTACTGCTGTCTCATTGGACGCAGTCCAAGAAAATCTAACACTACACACACACACACACACACATATATATATATATATATATATATATATATATATATATATATATATATATATATATATATATATATATATATATATATATATATATATATATATATATATATATATCATCAGCTCGCGTCGATCCACTGCAGGATGAAGGCCTCTTCAGCATTCTTCCAACTTTCACGGTCCTGGGCTCTCCTCTGCTACTCGGATCCAATATACTTAACGATGTCATCAATCCATCATACTTTCGGTCTTCTTCGTTGACGTTTTGCGATCAAGCGGTATCCACTCCAGGATTGCCTTGATCCATCTGTCATCCCATCGCCTCGCTATATGGCCTGCCCATCTCCATTTAAATCGCTTTACTCTTCCAATGATGCCACAGACTTTCGTTTGTTCCCTGATCCATGCGCAGGACTTTCTGTCTCGTCTTGTAATACCAAGCATACATCTTTCCATTCCCCTCTGTGCTACCCGACGTTTTTGAATTGATTGAGATGTGAGTGTCCAGGTTTCACTTCCATATGTCATAAAGGGTAGAACACACTGATCGAAGACTTTTCTTTTCAGGCAAAGTGAGAGTCTGCTCTTAAACACAATGTTGAGCCTGCCAAATGCCTGCCCGCCAAATTTAACACGCTGTTCCGCTTTCCGGGCGGTATTCCTCTCCATTGAAATCCTCTGCCCAAGATATATAAAGCTGTCCACAATCTCCAAATCCCTTCCTAAAACTGAAATTCTTGTGGCCTGAGCAATATTATTGAACATAACCTGACTCTTTTTCAGGTTTATTTTCAAGCCAAATGGTTCGCCAGCCCTTTTCAGTTCTTGTATGTGTTTTTGCTGTAGATATATATATATTTATATGTATATATTTATATGTATGTGTAGATATATATATTTCTAATGTTGTTTTCACGAATCATGTTCAAAAGTTCTGCACGAATCTTATCAGGATTCGTCGCGAAACGTATGGTGTGAACCAGCTCAGATTTTTATATTTCAGCCTGCGATTTTCTAAATAACACAGGTGATCTACTATCTTCAATAAACTTTGTAATATATATGCTCTAAGCTTCAAGTATTTGGTTTTCATCAAGAATTTCTTTTTCCGATTTACCTGTAATGCTATTCGCTGGATATATTGCTTTTTTTATACAAACATGCAACTTTCCTAACTTTTCTAAACGTATTGAACGTGTCATATTTGATTTGTTGATATTCCATTTCTATATATTTTTCAGCAGTCGGATTCTTAGCTTCGCGCATTTTTATATACTTTTGCGTTTTTTTTGCGAATTTTGTTCGCGTATATGTTCTTGAGGCACCATATCCCATGCTTGTTCGCTTTAAGTTGCTGGCGACCTAGAGGAAGGTTGGGGACCAAGGGAATCTTACCGGTCAGATTTTTCTAAAAACTGAACGGTTTGATGAGCTGTGTGGGAGTTTGGCCTTATCTTCTTAAAAAATGGAATTTGGATGGACTATCAGATTCGGCTTAACGAGCGGCTATATGGAGCAACGAACTTTTTCGGATACTTAACGGGGTATATTTAAATCTCCTCTTTTGGTTTTCTAAGTTTGACCTGTTCGTTACCCGTTGTATTTTGAAAGTAAAATTACTCCTCTCATCCCGAGAACATATAACACCTCTACATCACTTATCTACTTCCCAATAAAATCTAGATTCACTAATATAAATTGAGTTCGACATGAGATTTCATTTAATTTTAACTAGGCGCCATTCTAAGCGAGCAGTTTTTGGTGAACTGCAAAAGGCAGCACCTCCATTAAATACAATAAAATTGACTCCCCATCGTAACCAAATCTCAGTTAGTAGTTGTATTCTCTCAACAAACAAAACAACTCTACCTGTAGATTTAACAAAATCATCACGAACTTGGAGGGTATTGATTTCATGGAGCTATAAGTCAAATAAATTATTCGCCATATCCTTGGATACCTCTACGACGACGCAAACTAGATCATTCGAACATTACTCTGGCCACCAAATAATGTCCAATGTGATTCTGCTTGTTTTAAACGAATAAGTCGTTCGTTTTCATATTCGGATCATTGCCTGAAATAATATACTGCACGAAATAGGGTTTTGAACAAAAAATAATTATCGATTTTTTAAATTTATTTTAAAATTTTATTTTATCGTAAATAATATTGATAATCGATGCAAAAAAACTTAAAAGAAATTGTTTGCAATTAGTTATAAATGAATATACATTTATAAAATTTAAAATAAAATCACTTGGTTTCAATAGCTCCACGACTAGCGTCCATGGTTGTGACGTCATTATGTTAAAGTATTTTTATGGAAGTACTCTCAACGGCTTTTACCTGTGTATATACTGTTAAAATTACTAAGTTTAGTGACTAAAAATTGTTGGTTACTAATTTAATTAAGTAATCTGTGACAAAGGCTTCATAAAGGCCACTTCTGTTAATATACATGGTCATAGATTTTCTCTTTAAGTTCGAGGTGCTAAAGCATCAATTTGAGTTTAAAAAAAAATAATAATGCAAGTGTAAATAAGAAACAAAATATTTCTATTACATTGAATTAAATTATTTGTAGTGTTATTTGTATGAAAGGACGTGTATGTCCAGAACATAAAGTTCTGAGTAAAGCTTATACAGTTACCTTAATTATTAATGAAAAACTAAGAAAAGTTTAAGACACTCAATATCAGGATTGTGTAGCTTCGGCAAGTAATAAATACTCAAACATAAAAAAAATGATATAATGTTATAAATAATAATCTTTCGTATATGTCTGATGACAGGTGGTTGTAAAAATTTGATGTTGTTTTAGGATTAATACGTCGTGTTGCTTGGAACCATTGATTTTGACGTTTAAAATCTTGTGGCCCATTTAAAAATATTTTTTTGAGGGTTGTTTTTGTAGTATTCATACAAAACTAATTAGATTTTATATTTTCAATAAATTTATCACTACACTGTTGATAATAACAATACTAAGTTGATTAAAAACTAAAACACTCGTATCAGCTGTCTGTAATGTTGAGGGAAATAAACATTGTGACGTCACACGCGCTAGGATTTTTCGGGAACTGTCGGCACGTCATCGGTACTAGGTTTAAAAATGTATTTTCAATTTGATGTAACTTTTTAATTATAAGGAAAAAATAAAAACAAAAATAGTTTATTATTATTATCACAAACGTGATTAATCGATCATCTCAGCCTAGGCTGGTCGGGTTTACAATGCCAGAATGAGAAAGCAGTTCAGCTACTCCCATTCAGCTTAGTACCTTACGAACAATGTGGCAAGTTTGTAAGAGAACTGCTCGTTGTCCTACTGTGGTAATCGATTTTGAAACACCAAGAATTTCCAGATTTTTGGAAAAGGTTTTGCTTACTAGGCCTTCGGCGGATATAACAAAAGGTAACACCTCTACTTTCTGGAGTTTCCATTGATTTTTCAGATCAATTGCAAGATTTTCGTACTTCGTGACCTTTTCCATTTCAGTTTTTTCTGATGTTATGAGAGAGTGGTATCGCAATGTCAATTATGAAAGCTCTCCTCTGCTTTTTGTTAATTAGAACAATATCCGGCCTATTATAGTCAACTGTCCGATCTGTTGTAATTGGTCTATTCCAGTAAATAATTATATCGGCTGACTCAAGTCCGGGGGAAGGCGTGTACTTGTAATATGGTGGAGGCATCTTATCAAATAGAGAGTGCTTTAAAGCGATTTGCTGGTGTATAATTTTCGCCAGCTGATTATGCCTGCCTAGGTAAGCATTAGGGGCAAGGACTGGACACACTCCAACAAGGTGTTCAATTGTTTCTCCTACACCACCGCACTTCCTGCACTTGTCGACAACATCCATGTGTAGATTATGTCTTTCATAATTTTTTGTCTTTACTACCTTATCTTGAATAGCTGTCGCGAAGCCTTCTGTTTCTGGATATAATAGTCCATCGGTAAGCCAGGTTAGAGACAAACATTTGTCAATGGAGTCATCCTGAAGTGATTTAGGAAATCTCCCATGTAATGTCTGTTGTTTCCATTCTTGAACGATATCCTTCAGTGCTGTTCTACTATCAACACGATTTTGTTTATTTAGATTTAGTGGGGTGAAACCCTGGTCTTTCTTAACAACCAGTTTCATTAGTGTGCTATGTGAACTAATGAAGCGCTCTCTCATCCTATTCTCCTGATTGAAACAAAGATTCTTGACATTCACAAGCCCTCTGCCTCCCAACTTTCTTGGAATATATAGCCTTTTTGTGAACGAATTGGGATGTAAACATCGGAACTTTGTCAATGTTCTTCGTGTCAATCTATCCAGTTCATCAAGATCTGCTTCAGACCATTTAACAATGCCAAAAGAATATGTCAGAGTTGGCACCGCCCAGCCATTGATCGCTTTAATGAGGTTTCCACCGTTCAGTTTGGTGTTTAAGAGTTTTGTCAGTCGTTTTTTGTACAAAGTGGAAAAATTCTTCTTTAATAGGCTCTGATCAAATTTATGATTTTGAAGCATTCCTAAATATTTGTATGAGTCTTCTGATGCTAGTTCTTGTATACCGCAGACTGTTGAATGTTGTTCTTTTATGATTCCCTTTTGTATGCTGATAGTGGAGCATTTCTCGAGTCCGAACGACATTTTGATATCCTTACTAAATATTTCGACTGTTTTTATTAATGAATTTAGTGTCTCTCTTGTTTCTCCATAGAGTTTTAATCGTCCATGTATAGCAAATGAGATAGTTTCCTGGAATTTCTCATGTCAAGTTTGTAGCCAATATTGCTATTGTTAAGTAATGTGGACATCGGATTCAACACTAGACAAAACCAAACAGGGGAAAATGAATCTCCCTGAAATATTCCTCTCTCGATATTTGTTGTTCCAATGTACTGTTGGTGGACAAATAAATTAGTCTTCCATTTACTCATGAGATACCTTAAAGAGTTTGTAATCTGCGGACAAATTTTGTAGATGTTCAAAACTTCTAATAACCAGTCATGTGGGACACTATCGAAAGCCTTCTTGTAATCTATATAGCACATATTCAAATTGCGCTTTTTTGTCCGGGCTTGCGCAAGAACTACAGTATCAATCGTCAGTTGCTCCTTGCATCCCATACTTGCCCTAATACACCCTTTCTGCTCATCTTCTAATATGTTATTATAGTCACAATGTTGGTAAACTTTGTCATTGAGCAGGGCTGTGAATAATTTATACAACACGGATAAACATGTTATCGGTCTATAGTTACTGGGTTGGTTAGCATCACCCTTTTTATATAACAAATATGTATTTCCCTCCATCAGAAAGTCGGGGAAAGTATCAGGATTTTGATCCAGAAGTTGTGTAATCCATCTGGCCCAGGTGTCTTCCAGTTTTGAGTTTTCTTGATGGCAGTGCAGATGTCAATCGCTTCAAGACCGTTGAATTCCATTTGTGGAAGTGCATCAGTCTGTTTTCGAATTGTTGCAACCCACGGGGCCATTTTTTCATAACCATCAGATCTTTTCCAGACATTTTCATGTTTTGACTGGTTACCCTGAGCTTCTAGTTCTCTATAAAACTTCTTCTGGCTATTTTGAAACATTGCATTTTGGTGTTTTCGTTTTTCTGTCTCATTGTATCTGGCTAGTCTGGCTCCCTTCGTTTTAGCCTTCTGTCTAAATCGATCTTTCAGGTCTAATAATTTCTCGCGAAAGTTTGACTCTTCAAATCCAATGCCAGATTTTTTAGCAATTATTTTCGTTTTTTTCGTCACTTGTGTATGTATTTCTAGCAAGATACTCAGAAATAATGTCAACCTTCGCTCGAAAATCATTGATATCAGTTTCCAGGCGCTTTTTCCAGGCAGGTGTATCTTTTTGGATATTACGCTTTGTCGCATTGAGGGTGTAAGATTTTTGACCTGAAACCTCGATTACAGTTACTGCTGCACAGTACAACGCAAGATGTATGTCACTAAGGTTCATTATCCCCGATAAATGCGATTCCAAAACTTTATTGACCTGCATTATAGTAAAGCCTGATTTTGCAATTTTGCGCAGAATCGGTATTTTTGGCCTATTTAGTGGATTTGAGCCAGTAAAATGAGCCAATAGACTGTAAAATATTTCTCGTATGTTAAAAAAGTTTCCATTCATGAAAGTTTCTTCATTTTGAGTTGATGATACTTCTGTTGTTAGGATTGGAGTTTGTACTACCGGTTGGTTCTCTGTGTTCAAATTAAGGATATCCATGTTATTTTCTTGAGGTGGGTCATATGTAATCCTTTGGTGTAATTTATTACCGACTTCTCTCTTGATGTTCATTAATTCTGTTTCGGTAAGATTTTTTTTTTTAATATAAGATTTTTACGGTCTGCTAAGTTTTGTTCCGATAACTGTGTTTCAGCAAACCTCTTCTTATATTCTTGGTGAAGTGCACTTCTCCATCCAGGTAGCGGTATACCTGCACACTGGTTCACGTAATAATAGGCACTCATTACTTCAATATTCATTTCACGTGTCCATCTAATACGTGGAGTGCGTTCGGTCCTGCTGACAGCCCTCCTTATGGGGGGCGAGCCAGCCGGTACCTGATTATTAGCTCCTGCTTTTTGTTGGGTTTGTATTGAAGTCTCTGGTGTTGATTGACTATTATATTCTAATTATGGATGGATTTTTTCAGTTGCCTTGTTCATTGCCATTCTTGTGGTGCCATAGAGTTGGGAGTTGCCACTCGCTCCAGACTCACCAACCCCGGACAAATCCTCCCGACGGTTCCGAAGGGTTCTTGTCCGCAAAACCCTACCGCCTTGTATAATATCATTATATGTTTCAATCTCCATAAAAAAATTTTTGGGTTCAAGGGAAAAAACCGTCACCCAAGGCAGAGCCCCGATTTACCATGGGAAAGCTATTTACTACCGGAGGGCGCTAGGTATCCGGAGACATCGTTAGAGACACTTTAACCCTGTGCCATTCAGCTCCTCGGCACGATGGATTTCCACCTTCAGCTTGGGGTTTTTTTCCAGAGGTGTACTCCTCTCAGCTCGGGAAGGTGGTGGCACCACTCACCAAGCGGTCTATCCGCCCTCTGCCTTATTTATTATTATTCTGCTCATCCTTACTGTAGAATCTCAGCTCATGCTGGCCGGTATTCCAATGCCAAGATGAAAAAGCAATTCAGCTCCTCTCACCCTAGCATAATATCTTACGAACAATGTGACACGTCTGCAAGAGCACGGCACGCTGTCCCACTATGGCAATCGATCTCGAGATCCCGAGGCTCTCGAGGTTCTTTGAAAATCTCTTACTTATCAGGCCTTCGGCGGATATAACGAAGGGCACTACATCTACCTTACTCAGTTTCCACTGGTTCTTCAAGTCGTATGCCAGATTTTCATACTTTGTGGATTTTTCTATCTCAGTTTTTCTAATGTTGTGAGATAGTGGCACTGCGATGTCAATTATAAAAGCCCTCTTGTCCTTTTTGTTGATTAGAACAATATCCGGCCTGTTATAATCAACCGTTCGATCAGTAGTGATTGGTCTGTCCCAGTAAAGAATGGTATCGGATGATTCAAGTACAGGAGAAGGCGAGTACTTATAATATGGAGGAGGTGCATTTTCTAATAGCGAGTATTTTTTTGCAATTTGTTGATGTATAATTTTTGCCAGCTGATTATGCCGTCCTAAATAAGCATTAGGAGCAAGGGCCGGGCAACCGCCAATAAGGTGCTCAATTGTTTCCCCCAAAGTACCGCATTTCCTGCACTTATCGACTACGTCCAAATGCAGTATGTGCTTTTCATAGTTTTTTGTTCTTGTTACCCTATCTTGAATAGATATCGCGAAACCTTCTGTTTCTGGGTACAAGAGTCCATCGGTCAGCCACTTCAGAGACAATTGTTCGTCAATGGTGTCATCTTCGAGTGACTTAGGAAACCTTCCGTGCAATGTTTGTCCTTTCCATTCTCGAACACAGTCCGTGAGTGTTGTTCTGCCATCAATACGATTCTGTTTATTTAGGTTCAGTGGGGTGAAACCCCGATCCTCATTTGCAACCAATTTCATTAACGTACTGTTTGAATCAAGGAAGTGTTTTCTCATTCTATTTTCTTGATTGAGACAGAGATTTTTTACGTTTACAAGGCCTCTACCCCCCAACTTTCTTGGGATGTATAGTCTTTTCGTAGATGAGTTTGGATGCAGGCATCGGAACTTTGTCAATGTTCGGCGCGTCAGCCTATCGAGTTCATCAAGGTCAGTTTCTGACCATTTAACTATGCCAAAAGAATATGTCAGAGTTGGCACCGCCCAACCGTTGATCGCTCTAATGAGGTTTCCTCCGTTCAGTTTGGTGTTTAAAAGTTTAGTAAGTCTCTTTTGGTATAGAGTGGAAAAGTCCTTCTTTAACTGGTTATGGTCAAGTTTATGCTTTTGGGGTATTCCTAAATATTTGTAGGATTCTTCTGGTGCTAGTTGTTGTATGTTACAAAGTGTTGAATGTTGACTCTGAACCTTTCCCTTCTGTATACTAATGGTAGAGCATTTGTCCAGTCCGAATGACATTCTGATATCCCTACTGAATGTTTCAACCGTTTTTATCAATGAGTTTAATTTTTCTCTAGTTTCTCCATATAATTTAAGGTCATCCATATATAGTAGATGAGAGAGCTTTCTTGGATTCCTCATGTTAAGTTTATATCCAATATTGCTGTTGTTGAGTAGTGTGGACAAAGGGTTCAATGCTAAACAGAACCAAATTGGAGAAAGGGAATCTCCCTGAAAAATTCCCCTCTCGATATTTGTAGCAGCAATGCATTGTTGGTCGACAAAAAGATTCGTTTTCCACTTCCCCATCAGGCACTTTAAAGAATTAATAATCTGGGGGCTAATTTTATAGAAATTCAGAACCTCAACCAGCCAATCGTGAGGGACACTATCGAATGCTTTCTTGTAGTCTATATAGCAGATATTTAAGTTGCGTTTTCTTTTTCGCACTTGCTCAAGAACTACAGCATCGATCGTCAATTGTTCCTTGCAGCCCATACTTGCTCTTATACATCCTTTCTGTTCTTCTTCAAAAATGTTGTTTTTATCACAATGTTGGTAGATTTTTTCATTGAGTAGGGCTGTGAACAGTTTATATAACACTGACAGACATGTGATTGGTCTGTAGTTATTGGGTTGCTTAACGTCCCCTTTTTTGAACAGTAGGTATGTATTGCCCTCCATTAGAAAGTCAGGGAAAGTGTCTGGATTTATTAAAACCTCTTTAAATGCATTTGCAAGTACGGGATAGGCGGCTGTAAAGCTTTTAATCCAGAAGTTATGCAATCCATCTGGTCCAGGCGCCTTCCAGTTGTGAGTCTTCCTGACAGCAGTGCAAATGTCAATCTCTGTGAAATCGTTAGACTCCATATCTGGGAGAGCATTTGTCTGTTCTTGAATGGTTTTAACCCAAGGAGCCAATTTTTCGTAGCCGTCTGATTTTTTCCAAGCCGATCTCCAATATTTCGCAAAGGAAGACACATCGATATTCTTAAGTTCTGACTTGCTGTTACCTTCTGCTTCGAGTTGTCTATAAAATTTCTTTTGGCTGTTTGCAAATACTGAATTTTGATGTTTTCGCTTTTCTAGTTCATTATATCTTGCTAGCCTGGCTCCTTTCGATTTAGCTTTTTGCCTAAACCGATCTTTTAGATCCAACAATTTTTCTGTCAGGTTTGAATCATCGAAGTCAATACCAGATTTATTGGCAATTATTTTTGCTTTTCTCGCTACTTTATTTGACTGATTACCAGAAAGATACTCTGAGATAATGTCAACTTTCCTCCGGAACTCATTGATATTGTTTTCAAGGCGCGTTTTCCAGACAGGTGTATTTTTCTGGATACTACGACCAGCCGCATTATGGGTGTAAGTCTTTTGACCTGAAATTTCGATGACAGTCACTGCTGCACAATATAATGCAAGATGTATATCGCTTAAATTTGTCATCCCAGATAGATGTGATTCCAAAACTCTATTAATCTGCATTAGAGTAATACATGATTTTGCAATATTACGCAGTACTGGAATTTTTGGTCTATTCAATGGGTTTGAGCCAGTAAAACTGGCCAAATTGCTGTAAAACTTCTCTCGTATGTTAGAAAAGTTACGTTGCGAGATTGATTCTTCATTTTTAGATGATGATGCTTCTGGTGATACATTTTGAGTTTGTTCTACTTGTTTCTCCTCTGTATTCGAGTTAAGAAAGTCTATAGTATCTTCTATATGTTGTTGATATGTAATGTTTTGATGTAGTTCATTACCGATTTCTCTCTTGATGTTCATTAATTCCGATTCGGTTAGATAGTTTTTCCTTAGAATTACATTTTTACGGTCGGCTAAGTTTTGTTCCGACAGCTGAGTTTCAGGGAACCTCTTTTTATATTCTTGGTGGAGTGCATGCCTCCATCCAGGGAGCGGATTATCTCCGCACTGGTTTACGTAGTAATAGGCACGCATTACATCAATATTCATTTCGCGTGTCCATCTGATACGTGGAGTGCGTTCGGTCCTAGTGACAGCCTTCCTTATTAGGGGCGAGCCAGCAAGTACCGGGGTATTTTGATCTTCTACTCCATTATTAATTTCCGCTCTCTGTTGATTTTGTAGTAAAGTCTTTGGTGTTGCTAGACTTAGATGATCTAATTGTTGTTGGAGTGCCTCTTTCATTGCCATTCTTGTGGTGCCATAGAGTTGGGAACCGCCACTCGCTCCAGATTCACCAACCCCGGACAAATCCTCCCGACGGTTCCGAAGGGTTCTTGTCCGCAAAACCCTACCGCCTTGTATAATATTATGTGTTTTATTCTCCATAAATATATTTGGGTTCAAGGGAAAAACGGTCACCCAAGGCAGAGCCCCGATTTACCATGGGAAAGCTATTTACTACCGGAGGGCGCTTGGTATCCGGAGACATCGTTAGAGACACTTTAACCCTGTGCCATTCAGCTCCTCGGCACGATGGATTTCCACCTTAAGCTTGGGGATTGTTTTTTCAGAGGTTTACTCCTCTCAGCTCGGGAAGGTGGTGGCGCCACTCACCAAGCGGACTAACCGCCCCCTGCCATTATTATTATTATTATTATTATTTTTATTATTATTATTATTCACGTATGGACCCTGGTGGAGCACGCGAAGTACAATTAGAGGCGTTTGTTGTTGTTAGCCTTCATTTGCGCCCATACTAATTTCATTCTTTCGCTATGAGCTTTTTTCCTTTCGTCAGATCAAGTTGTCCCAGTCTTCCTAGATTTTTCTCTCTGGCCAACCTTCCAAACGTTAACCTTGTGTCTGAAACAGTCTCTATCCTGAATTTCACTTTGTGTAATATTTGCTGATCTTAGGCCTTCTTTAATTGCAGCAATCCATTTAATTATTTCTACTTTAGCTCTACTCCTATTTTCATAAAATTCGACTATTTGTCTAGTTAGCCTACTCGGATTCATCCGTTTTATGTGTCCGTAAAACTTAAGTCTTCTTTTTTTCATATCGCTGTGTATATCTGTGTATTGTTCTATTTCTTGATATTCTCGAAGTCGGCATGTTGTGCTCTTTATTTGTTTAGAGCATAAGATTTTTCTTTCTTTCTTTTCAATGTCCTCGATGTCTCTCTTTGTTGTAATGTCTCAGTTTTGTGTTTTTAGATGGGTATTTTTTGTTGTAAATATTTTGTGTAAGTCTCAATGCAGTTGCCATTTTTTGACATCTACCCTTATTGGCCCTTTTTCCAACCCATTTTCCATGATTATTTCACCCAAATATTTGAATTGAGAGACTCGTCTGATGTTACCATATTTTGTTTTTAGAAATGGTGTTCTTAGTCTGTTGCAGGTCATGTATTGTGTCTTTTCAAAGGAAATTTGGAATCCTACCTTTTCTGCTGTTTGTTTTAGGATTTCAATCTGTTTCTGTGCCGTTAATACATCCTGAGCCAAAATTGCTAGATCATCAGCAAACGCCAGACAATCAATTTTGATGTCGGTTGTCCCCAGTTTAATGGGCTGGTCAATATTCAGGGCCGACTTTTTTTCTTGTCACTCCTGTATTACTTTTTCTAGAACACAGTTAAATAAGAGTGGAGAGAGTCCATCCCCTTGTCTCACTCCAGTTTTAATTTCGAATGGTTCTGAGATGTCACCCATGAATTTAACTTTTAACGTTGTGTTAGTTAATGTTGCTTTAATAATTGACAGCGTTTTCAGATCTAGTCCCTGTTCTTTCAAGATTCGGAATAAAGAGTGGCGGTCAATAGAATCATATGCTTTTTTGAAATCCACAAATATACAGACCAGATTTTTATTGCATATTTTTTGTCGTCCTAGGATCAACTTTAGATTCAAGATCTGTTCAGGGCAGAATCTGCCCGGTCGAAAACCTGCTTGCTACTCACCAATTTTAGGTTCTAACTGTTCCTGTGAGAGAGATATCCCTCTGTAGTTGTTAACATCCGTTCTATCTCCTTTCTTGTGTAGTGGATAGATAGGAGCATCTTTCCAATCTTCCGGAATCCGTTCGGTTCGCCAAACTTCTTGTAGAATTATTGTTATTTACTTGATAATAACAAGAATAAGTCCGTTAAAAACTAAAACACTCGCATCAGCTGTCTGTAATGTTGAGGGGAAATAAATATTGTGACGTCACATGCGCTATATATATATATATATATATATATATATATATATATATATATATATATATATATATATATATATATGATATGACTTTTATATGATCTTTTCATTTATGACAACTTTGTTTTCAAAACTCCTATTAATATCCTTTTAGGATTTTTACCAATACCATAAGAAAATTGATCGGCTCCCATACCAAAAATACCTCATAACATAATGGCATACAAGCAGAGAGTGTAATTTTTTTGTTCTGATCTGTTATAAAGTGAATATACTTTCAGTGTGATTCAAATATGTACACTAAATGTAGCACTTATCCCTTGTTCCCCACTTAAACAAATATTTAGTTTTTCACTTAACTTCAAAATATTAGGCGTTATTCATTATTAAACTTCCACTGAGAATACATACTTTTCTTGTTTGTTTATCATTATTTTGAAGCAACCCTGCACACTAAATAAACGTGTATTGTAAGAAAACTTACTTAGAGATAATGAGATCAAATCTTCTAAGACTGCGCATTAACTCTAACTGAATTTTCTCTTCTTTTTAATACCATAATCTACAATTACTAGAGCCCATGTAATATAGTAAAATACGCTTAGGTGAAGCTCGATGGAAGTTCGTGGCATTAGGTCGGAAATAATGCTATATAAATGCATTAAATGATGTGAGAGGTGAACTGGCACCATCTCGAGCCGAGTTTTCATGCAATTTAAAAAAAGAATTTCCACTTTTTATCGGTACTTTGTTGAAGTTTGTTTGATGGTGATCAATGCATAAGAGGCTTTCGAATTGAGGAAGGGCTCCCCTTTATATTTTCGGCTAATTTTTGCACACTTGTTTTAAAAATAGGAATCTACTATACGACGTGTAATTTTTAGTTTTTTTTCCTTAATTTTTTCAGTGTTGATATATCCTGCTGAAAGTTGTACCATTAAAAAACAAGATCTCAAGTTTATTGATTCTTTTATACTTTGGTGTGCGCTTTCGTACTGCATGAATTTAATGCTTTTACATGGACGAGTAGCGGTTTCTAAATCACACGTCAAACTTCCCAAAAGACGGACAGAGCAAATTAAAGACCTTACTAGTTCATCTCTCTAATATGGAACCAGAAATAGAGAACTCTGGCGAGAAATAATTCGAAAAGTATACATATGGAATGAATTTCTATATATTACTCTTCTATAAAGGAGAATAAGAATAATACGAGATGTGAAAAGAAAGTAATGATACTTGTTCCATAGTGTTCGATCTGGCAGCACTGTTAGCTTGTCATTTGGCATTTGAGGCATTTTGAGTATGAGTTTAAACTTACATTTTCCGTAGCACTTCTTTTCGTGAACAGGTTACAAATAACCTAACTACCCTTCGGAAACAGTGGAGTTCAATAATCCAAAGAAAACAGTGTTTTGACAAAGGCCCAGGTTTCCAGGTGGTTTAGAGGCTCGATGAAAGATGAAACTAGCAGCGACAGGGACGCTGAAACTATCCCTAGAATTGGGGATCTTTCGTCGTCGATCTGTTGATCTTCATCTTGCTGAATAGTGATCTTGTGATATGTTGACCACTATATCTACTATTTGTATTTTCTTTATGAATATTTTCTATTAATTTCTTATTTTCGCTTATAGTATTTTGACTTACTTCACTTACTTCACTTTTGACTCACTTTTATTCATTGTAGTATTTTTATTTCAGTTGCATTCAAATGCCTGCCGGGTCATGTTGTGTTTAATCTTATTCCACCTGCTGTATGTGCTAGTATTAATCTCATTATAGCTATGTATATTTCGGTTTCGGCTTATGTATTTAAATATTCTTATATTTATATTTATATATATTCTTATATTTATATTTATATATTGTTATATTTATATTTATATATTCTTATATTTATATTTATATATTTTTATATTTACAGCCAGTCGCGTTGGCGCGGATGGTAGAGCGGTGGTCTGCCGCTACTGTACCGAAACCGCATTGGCGCGGTAGTTGGTTCGATTCCAGCGCTCGGATGGTTGTTTTACTTTAATTCTTCTGTTCGTCTTACTTCTTACCATACACACACATATATACACTTACATATAGACACACACGCACAAACATATCCACATCTAAATATCTGTGATTGTTTCTAGGCAAGTGTGTAAAATCCTACAACAAATTACCTCTCAGTCACGCCAGTTAAAGATCATCATCATCATCATCATCATTCAGCCATTGTCGATCCACTGCAGGATGAAGGCCTCCCCAGCATGCTTCCAATTCGCACGGTCCTGAGCTTTCCTCTGCCGTTCGGGTCCAATATACTTGATGATGTCATCCGTCCATCGTGTTTTCGCCCTTCTTCGCGGGCGTTTATGATCAAGCGGTATCCATTCCAGAATTGCTTTGGTCCATCTGTCGTTGCATCGTCTCGCTATATGACCTGCTCGCTATATGACATTTTGATATCCTTACTAAATATTTCGACTGTTTTTATTAATGAATTTTGTTTCTCTCTTGTTTCTCCATAGAGTTTTAAGTCGTCCATGTATAGCAAATGAGATAGTTTCCTGGAATTTCTCATGTCAAGTTTGGAGCCAATATTGCTATTGTTAAGTAATGTGGACATCGGATTCAACGCTAGACAAAACCAAACAGGGGAAAATGAATCTCCCTGAAATATTCCTCTCTCGATATTTGTTGTTCTAAATTGACAAATAAATTAGTCTTCCATTTACTCATGAGATACCTTAAAGAGTTTGCAATCTGCGGACAAATTTTGTAGATGTTAAAAACTTCTAATAACCAGTCATGTGGGACACTATCGAAAGCCTTCTTGTAATCTATATAGCACATATTCAAATTGCGCTTTTTTGTCCGGGCTTGCGCAAGAACTACAGCATCAATCGTCAGTTGCTCCTTGCATCCCATACTTGCCCTAATACACCCTTTCTGCTCATCTTCTAATATGTTATTATAGTCACAATGTTGGTAATTTTTTTCATTGAGCAGGGCTGTGAATAATTTATACAACACGGATAAACATGTTATCGGTCTATAGTTACCGGGCTGGTTAGCATCACCCTTTTTATATAACAAATATGTATTTCCCTTCATCAGAAAGTCGGGGAAAGTATCAGGATTCACCATTATTTCTTTAAATGCATCAGCAAGTACCTGGTAAACAGCTGTGAAGTTTTTGATCCAGAAGTTGTGTAATCCATCTGGCCCAGGTGTCTTCCAGTTTTGAGTTTTCTTGATGGCAGTGCAGATGTCAATCGCTTCAAGACCGTTGAATTCCATTTGTGGAAGTGCATCAGTCTGTTTTCGAATTGTTGCAACCCACGGGGCCATTTTTTCATAACCATCAGATCTTTTCCAGGCAGATTTCCAGTATTTCTCAAAGGTAGATACATTCACATTTTCATGTTTTGACTGGTTACCCTGAGCTTCTAGTTCTCTATAAAACTTCTTCTGGCTATTTTGAAACATTGCATTTTGGTGTTTTCGTTTTTCTGTCTCATTGTATCTGGCTAGTCTGGCTCCCTTCGTTTTAGCCTTCTGTCTAAATCGATCTTTCAGGTCTAATAATTTTTCGTCACCCCATCATCATCATTCAGCCATTGTCGATCCACTGCAGGATGAAGGCCTCCCCAGCATGCTTCCAATTCGCACGGTCCTGAGCTTTTCTCTACCGTTCGGGTCCAATATACTTGATGATGTCATCCGTCCATCGTGTTTTCGCCCTTCTTCGCGGGCGTTTATGATCAAGCGGTATCCATTCCAGAATTGCCTTGGTCCATCTGTCGTTGCATCGTCTCGCTATATGACCTGCCCACTTCCATTTCAATTATTTTACCTTTCTAATAACTTTAATTCTAATAACTCCTCTTTAATATCTCCATAATAATAACTTCTCTTTAACTTTCTAATAACATACCTTCTCTGATCCATATGCAGGTCTTTCTGTCCCGCTTTGTAATGCCAAGCATACACCTTTCCATTCCCCTCTGTGCAACCTGAACTGATTGTGATGTGAGAGTCCATGTTTCACTTCCATATGTCAAAACAGGCAGCACGCACTGATTAAAAACCTTTCTCTTCAGACAAAGTGGGAGTTTGCTCTTAAATACTATATTGAGCCGGTCAAATGCCTGCCAGTCACACTTAACCCGCCGTTCCACCTCCCGGGCGGTATCACCCTCCATTGAAATCCTTTGCACAAGATATATGTGGTGGTCCACAACCTCTAAATCACTTCCTGAAATAGAAATTCTTCTGTTGACAGCAAATTTGTTAAACATAACCTGACTGTTTTTTAGGTTTATTTTCAAACCAAATGGTTCTCCCGCCCTTTGAGTCTGAACCTCGTGAGACGAAACATATGTCATCCAGTTAAAGGGATAGGTAGGGGTTCTTCCCAGTCAAGCAATCAACAAAAGTGTTCATTTAGGCGGAGACGCAGGTCGTTGTGTGTTCCACATGAGACTGTGGAACTCAACGGTTGGGTATGTGATGACACTCAGCTACTGCTGTCTCATTGGATGCAGTTCAAGAAAGTTAAACACTATATAACAATATATATACACAGTGCTAGCCAATAGTCCCCCCCTTTTATCTTTACTTATTATACTTATACTTAAACTAATGAAATTTGGAATGTGAAAATGACTGAACGTAAACTCCTTTTCTAGTTATAGCTGATAACGTAATTAACATAGATGAGGCCACAGTGCCATTGTGACTAATAATTTTTAATAGGATCATATGGCAACTGATCCCTCGTTTGAAAGGTATTCGAAGACCTATTCAACCGTACTAATTTTGTGTGGGTTCAAGTTAGTTTTGACGCATTAAATAAATCGATATTAAAGTTTCAGTTTTGCGTATAATTAACACAATTTCAAAAAAGTTGACGTTTTTGTAATTCTCCAACTTATTTTACTTTTTCTGCTTTTACATGGTTTCAATTTTTAAATATTTACTTGAAATCTTTTTGCACGAAACGTTTGAATGTATGAAGAAAGTTCCCTCAAATAAGTCCTCGATGTAGGGCGATCGAGATACCTCTCCTTAAAAAGGCGCTCGGTAGCATGAACATTCTTTTCATTCACCAAACATTAAGATAGCTGCTACCTTGTCTTTTAAAGTACGTAACATTGTGTTTATTTAGAAACTCAAACGTTTTTGACCATATACCCATTTTTTTGAGTGTCTAGAACATTGTCTTGTGAACTATCTAGAAATTATATATATATATATATATATATATATATATATATATATATATATATATATATATATATATATATATATATATATATATATATGTATATATATATATGTATATATATATATATATATATATATATATATATATATATATATATATATATATATATATATATATATATATATATATAATTAAAATGTGCATTTACATCACTTGCAGGATTATTATTGAATCTCCAGTTCTAACTGGAATATGATCGGATTTCAATTTTTTGTTTCGTTTTTAAAAATTGTCATTTTTAATTACCAAAATCGTAAAATATAACACTTGGTCACCTTTAATCATTCCTTCTCCCATTTCTTTTGCTTTAGTTAATTAAAACGTCATTTATCCGGATGGAAATATTAAAATATTTCCTCTTCTCAACACGAAATCGTTATTAATGTCCTAATTATAAGATCGGGGCTCAGTCAGCCAAAATAAACAATTTTCACAGTTGTTTCATTGTTTCCTTCTTTATTTTTGTCTATTTTTAGTTCTCCTGCTTGAACTTGAACTTATTTTCTTGTGCAAATGTGTTCTGAAGCATTCTTATAAGACTTTCATTGAAATGTAAGATTTTTACGAAAGTGAATCAATTAAAAGTCAAATATATCGCACAAAAGTTTCATATCATTCACATCTTTACAGTTATTTGATCGATGTCACAGTTGTTAGATCGTTGGTTGTGAATTGTGAACTTTGGTCAGGCATACTCGCACTGAAGACACTGCCCCCACGAGCCCTACGTCAAAGAACAGGAACAAGGCTAGCGGGGCTCCACATTGATGAGTAAAGACCGGATTTTATGCATTTTACATATATATGCATATTCTGCATATTTTGTGATTTTAAAGGAAACATGCATATTTTAGGAACTATTGCATATCTAAGCATGTTTTGGGATTTCTGTATTCTTTTCTTACGTTTTATGGTCACACGGCGCCGTGTCTGGGCGGTCCCGGTCTGCAGATTGGGTTTTCCTTAATGGGGCAATAAAATAAAATAAGTACAAAAACTTCTATTTTTATTTATTTTCTCATATTTGTTACTGTTTGCAAAGTTTACAGACTGGTGCCAGTCTAAATTCGTTGCTCGAAGTACCGACGCCTAGTGACTTAACTTATATTTATTCTGTAAACCTTGCTGTTTGTCAGTATTATTCAGGTTGTCGTTTGTTGTAGTCGCAGTTATTATTGTGCAGTTAGTAAGTGCAAACAAAGTGAAAGTGAAAGCAGTGATTATGTCGAAACTATTATGTACTTCTTGGATTAAGCCTTACCCAGAACTTGCTTTGGACGGCGACCAGGTTTTTTGCAAATCTTGTTCAAAAATTGTTTCCTGCTGAAAGAAATTTTAAATAGACCATCATATTAAGACGTCGTCTCACGTAGCTAAGGTTAAAAACATGAAGAAGTTTGGGCCCATACAGTCAACGCTGAAGCAGTCATTTGAGATTTTTAAAAACGGAAACCATGACCAGTCAGAATTTAACGTAGATCTATGTAAAACGTTCTTCGCTGCTAATATTCCTTTAAACGAGTTAACCAACCCGCAAGTTAAGGCCTTTCTGCAAAAATATACAAAATTTAATGCTCCAGATGAATCAACATTAAGAAAAAACGTCGTTGGAAAGGTATTTGGTACCGTAATAGATGAAATAAAAAAAGAAATTGGAGGTAACTATATGTATATTGTTGTCGACGAAACAACTGATTCATGTGGTCGTTACATAGTTAATTTAATGATCGGAAAACTCACAGAAGAAGAACCTGGAAAAGCTTACCTTATAGCCGTAAAAGAAGTGAAAAAAAAACAAACAATCTTACAGTTACACGTTTTATTCAAGAAACCTTAACACATTTCTTTTTGCCGAACTCAGTTCCTATAGATAAAATTCTTGTCCTGTTTTCCGATGCTGCGCCGTATATGATAAAGGCAGGAAAGAATTTAAAAATATTTTATGAAAATTTGATTCATGTAACTTGTCTAGCTCACGGATTAAATAGGGTTACGGAAACTATTAGAGTTTCTTTTCCGTTGGTCAATGACCTAATAGCAAATGTCAAAAAGATATTCATAAAGGCCCCATTGAGAGTGCAGTTTTACAAAGAGAATTTGCCCGTAGTACCATTACCACCTGAGCCTGTCGTGACCAGATGAGGCACTTGGATTCGTGCGGCATTATTTTATGCAGATAATTTTCAAAAATTGAAGGACTTAACTCACAAATGTCTGGTGATGATTCACAGTGCATCCAAAAATCGAAAGAAATATTTCAAAGTACTGTAGTGGAACAACAGTTAATGCATATTTAGTGTAACTATGTATTTATAGCAGACAGTATTTTGCAACTAGAAGAATCGTGTACAAGTTTACCAGAGTCGATGGATATAATAGAGACATGTGTACAAAATTGCAAAAATATACGAGGTGAGGTAGGGAAAACAGTAGTGGCAAAATTAGAAAATTTGATAGAAAAAAACACAGGTTTCAAGATTTTAAGGCAGGTCGTCGACATAATATCAGGGAAAACTGTAAATAATTTAGCTATTGAGCCTGCCTTAGTTCCGAAATTAAAATTTTGCCCTATAACATCAGTAGATGTAGAAAGATCGTTTTCTTTGTATAAACATTTCCTTAGTGATAGACGCCACAATTTTCTAGTTCAGAACCTTGAAGCACACATTATAACTAGTGCGTTTTATAATTTTTCGAGTTAATATTAATATTTAGTATACGTTTCATATAAAACATTGTATTAGGTGTTAACTGAATTAATAGGGTATATTATATTATAACTTGAATTTATCTTTATTCAATACTCAATCACCTAATTAAATGAAAATGTAATTTAGGAAATCAAAATTTAGTTGCATATTTACGGATTTTTTGCATATATCCTGCATACATTTAAAAAAAATATGTCCATATATATGCGCATATTCTTAAGGTTTTTGGTTGCATATAATCCGGTCTTTATTGATGAGTAATCGTTCATTTTACTGTAGCAAACTGTACTTTACTAGTTTTTGAGGCCAACGTTTGTTGCCTAGAGGTATCTAGAATAGGATAGTTGAACATGCGATGCTCCGAAATAGAGTAAAAGCCACGTGGAAGAGAAGAACGAATAAGGAGCTGGAGGAATTATATGATAGCGCGACTGTAACATCTGTGGTGAGATCTTGAGCTGAATCAGGTCATAAGACTGCTAAAGGACCAACTGAAGAGATGTATAGTGGAGGAGGCTTCGTAAAAAATTCATGTAAAAATGCGAGAACAAGTTAATGAATACACAAAAGTGGAGAAGTACTGCCAATCAAACCTTAGACCTGCAAAGCATTTTAAGAAGGTGGCGCGAAGCAGTGGAGGAGGCCTTGCAAAGATGGAATGAAATAAAATCTGAAAGCAAATCAAATAATAGAAATAAGTGGACAATTATTGCTGATCAAGCCTTAAACCTGCAAAGCCTTTATTGATGTAGGTAAATAAAATGGCAGGAGAGATCATGGACGACCAAAAATAGTGTGAATAATAACACACGGAGAAGATATATCTCTGGAACTAACATGGACTCAAAGTGGGTGAAAATGCATTCCATTTATAGTCACAATCATTTCTTTATGCTTCTTTTCAGTGGTTACCTTGTTCTTTTACTGGAATAACGTAATATATAAAGAAAGGGTAGAACATAATCGATTTTAGATAAATCTTGGGGTGGTTTCTGGGCTAACTATGGTCGAAGAGTTGATGTATCAGAAGCATGTCCAGGTGAATATCACAATATGCATTATGCACACATATATAATGCTATAAAATATTGCCAAAAATTCAGCTGGAGCATTTTTTTGACAACTAGTAAACAATTTTTTTCTTTTTTTTGGCTTTTTTGCCGTGGTCTAAAAATGTATATATATATATATATATATATATATATATATATATATATATATATATATATATATATATATATATATATATGTATAATAAAAAAATATCAAAAATATCTGTTCTTAAGTAAACACTTTAATACATTCAGACAATATGTAGTAAAGGATTATCAGCTTAGTACTATGTATTTTTGTAAAACGTCATAGTCACCTTTTTTTATTTCTTATTTGCACCAAAATTGACATTTGTGTTTAGTATTATTTGGCACATCATTATTATTATTATTATTTGGCACATCAAAACATCATTAAAATATATACAGTTGCACAGCGTATACAAATTATTCAAATTTATTACAAAAATAATGAATCTATTCAGAACAATCAAATACACGTCGTACTCAAGAACTAGGGCTAGGGCTAGGAAAATTGTCGCATTTAGAATGAAGAAAATCAACATGCTGTACTTGAAACATCTTTACATATACAAAAATTATGAATTTGGTGTGGTGTAGGGTCTGGATTTATAATTGGACTGTAGTTATTTCAAAACATGCTCCAACATGCCATATTATGATCGTGACAATCAATTTTTTGTGAGAAAAGTTTAATGACCGTGTAATCCCAAGAAATACCGATGTTTCACAAGCCATCATTTATATGAAATTATTTTCGATTAAAAATGCTAAAAATGAAGTAATATTAATTTCTTTTTTTAATCACATTGATCATGTTCATCAGGTTATACCATTTTGTTTGACAGGACGTTGATCATGTTATACCATAAATTAATTTTGTCCAATCCTAACCACCAATGTATATACACTGACGGTTTTAAATAGGAAACTGAGTCGGATGTAGCTTTTTATACCGTACAAAGTCTTTAAAGTACAAACTCCCTATATCCACAAATATTGCAACTGCAGAATTAGTTTCTGCAGTTGTAATATTTACAAGCTATTATTAGGGGTGATTATCTGATTCCAGAAATGCTCTTACATTAACACAAAAACAAAGTCGGAAACATCCGGTCGTGAGCAAAATCCTTGAAAGAATTGAAAACATTTTCCGCAAGAAATCATCTATAAAATTTATGTGGTGCCCAGGACACAAAGAGGTACTTGGGGATGAAAAGGCAGATGGACTTGCTAAATCAGCAATATCTGAAGACATAATTTTTTCTAAAGGCATTCTATTATAGGGATTTTGCCTAAGAATACTACTCAAATCGAGTGGGACTCAATTATAGGGACCAGTAAACTAAGGGAAATCAAAAATTCATTTTATCCTCCAGTCTCAGAGGCGTTTCCAAATGAAATGTAGTCAGTAACTATACACCGCCTTATGATAGGACACTCTGAGCTCACTCATAAGCACTTATTAAAAAGTGATGATCCCCCTTGGTGTATTCAGTGTGACTGTTCCCTAACAATTAAACATCTACTAATCGAATGTACAAACACCTCTCGAAATGAAGAGAGAACTATCAGCAATTTTCTTACCAGAAAACTGTCAAAAACTAATAACATTCGTAAAATCCTGAGTACTGGGGGGGAAATTATGATCAGAATAATAATGTATGTCATTGCGTTTAAGCTTTTACTTTTGTTTTGTCCTCATTTATTTCTATATTTTTATCTATTTTATGTTTACTTTTATTCATACTCAAGTATCTGTTATTTAGTGTAGAGTCTCTCTCTCTCTCTCCCCCTCTCTCTCAATCTCCCTCCCCTCTCGCCCTTCTCTCTCCCCTCCCCACTCTCTCTCTCCTCTCCCCACTCTCTCTCCGTCTCTATCGCTCTTTCTTTCTTCCTCTCCCTCCCCCCTCCCTCTCTACATTAATTTTATAATTTTTATGAACTCTCTAATATAATGAAAAAACAATAATTAGATTGATTTCTTCTATGGTAAGAAACATGCTTCAAGCTCGCTTAAAGATGCCGATGATTATATTATACATATTTTTTCGGTGATAAATCAGGGCATAACGTCCGCTATGGGTGAATATACACATTCTGTAGTCAAATACATTCTCGTGCTGGGTATTATGACAATTCCAGTTTGAAGAAAAATTCCAAACATCTGCTCAATTTATGACTGGTCTGTATTTAGAATTTCTGCATCCTTTTGATGGGCATACATGTCGGTTTGTTCTGAAATCTCCTTGAATAAGAATTTTAGTATATTCATAAGGAGTTTTATGTTCTTCAGGAGGTAGTGGCGTGAAATCTCTCCATTCACTTGCTGGCGGTACAAAGTCCATAAGTATTTTTCCATTTTTGGAAAATCCATTTTTCTATAGTTTGTAGTTAGTTTTTCTTGATTGTCTGATTGTGTTTGCTTTTAGGATTGTGTTTGTTTTTGACTGTGCTTTGCATTTTAGCTTCCTTTTGTCCTGTAGCCGTCGGCTTCTTTTTAGCTTCAGGGGAGTGAGATGAATCAATTTTATCAGGTTCAGGTGAGTAAGGTGAGTTTAGCTCAGATTCAGACGTGTGTGGTGGATTGACACTCTCCATTTCTGATTCAAATTTAGGTTTGGAAGTGTGACGTGGATCAATTTCAAGTTCAGGTGAGCACAGTGGGTCTATAAAATAGTCATATTCGCGTTCAGGAGGTTGTTCTTTATATGTACGAAGCACATCATCACATAATTTCAGTAATACTTCATCTTCAATATCAGACAAGGCTTCTTCTCCATCTACCTCTGAAGTATTTCCAACAAACTTAATAAACAAATAATCATGTGTTAATTTGTTCTACTTAATCCTTTCCATATTAAATTTTTATAAAAAATCTGCATAAAAACGAACAAAATAATCAGAAAACACACGACAGGATATTTGCAAGAATGTCAAATACATACAAAATATTTTCCTTACAGTTCCACTGTTCTTACTGAACAATACTAACTTTATTGATTGATTAGTCCGTTACTTTGTGATAGTTAATTTTTTAAAAAGGAATAAAACAATTCTTTACTTTGTTATCTATCACTTTTATTTAAAAAAAAAATTGTGTGACTATAGTTTCGTAAAACGACTTTAAAGTTTTTAGAGTTTTAAAGTAGTGTTTGAGAATGTAAAGTCATTTTATGAAACTACAGTCAAACAAATTTTGTTTAAAAATAAAAGTGATAGATAACAAAGAAAAAAATGGTTTTATTCCTTTTTTTAATACTAACTTTACTTATTTGTTTTATTTAAAAAAACTAGAATTTATACGATTATTAATTAGATTGTTATTAAAACAATATTTATATTTAGCATTTAAAACCTTCCGAAAACAATTTCCAAAAGAAAACATCAACTTTCGCCACCTAGAGACAAAATAACCTTCATGTTAAACCTTTCTACAAAAACACAGTAATTTATTAAACATTTTAGAGATTCTGATACCATCTAGCGGTACGATTTGAAACTAATAAAGATGTAATGTTCACAAACCTCAATGGGCTTTAGGGGGTTGATTCGATTTTAGTTCCCTTTTATGTAAATTGATGTTGTTCAGGAACGACCCGGGGTCAGAAAGGGTTAAAGAAGATTTGAATTATTATTATATTTTTAAAATATTTTTATTCGGTCGATTCTAAATGGAAATATTGAAAGTTTCATAATAATTTCCACGAAAGAACGCGACTGTAACAGTTATAATCAAAAACTCCATTCTACAAACAAAAAGATAAATTAATTTTTATTATGGCGAATCTCCGAGATTCTGATTGCGACTCGTGTATTTTTCGTCCGGCTCTCTATAGATATAATAATTGTATGGGGAGGATGGAGAAACTGGTGGAAGGGAGCGAGAGAGTGAAGAGCGGCGGATAATGATGATGTCCAAATGAAACTTTAATGTAATTGGTCAGTATTTTGGGGCTAAATTAGGATTTTGTTTGGAGAGTTTTGGCCTACTTAATGCTGATGGAAAATGTATTAGTCTCTGTATCATAATAAATAAGTTATTTTGGACATCTATTAGAACAACTATATAACATAATAGAGTAGGACTCTGTTGATCTATAATAAATAACTATAAAAGTAATAACACAAAGAGATTCTTTTCCATGACATGTTTGCAGTCTAGTCTTTTTTTTTATATAAAGGATTGTCCAATAACAATATCAGAAAGGCACAATGATAACTACAGGTGATAATCCGGATTTTTTTTTTACTTAAAGAACGAAAAAATTGCATTTTATTTTAAAAATAGTGTCTTTAGAATATCCATTACTTCGTCTGATGGCATGCATTCTGTAGACCCACTTTGCGATTACTCTTTCACACATATCGCGTAGTATATTTTCAACGGTGACTGCATGTTTCATATAATATCAAGAATTGTTCAGCGTTTCCTGTAAACCAAAAAGTTTACATTACTCCATAAAAAAATAATCCAAGGGTGTGAGATTGCTTGATCTTTATGGAGAGAAATAATGCGCCCAGGAAACTTTTCTTGCAATAATTGGTTTTCTGGTGACATGATTTTCATAACCGTCTTCAAAAAAATTCCTATCACTCCTTCAGCCCAAAAACTGCACCAAACATAAACTTTCAGTCGATGAAGAGGTAACGTCTGTAAAATTTGAATATTTTCATCGGTCCAAATCGTGAAGTTATGTTTGTGAACAGACCAATTATTCCAATTGTTCTAGAACCCAATTCTCGTATCTTGGATGTTTTGGTGGATTGACACAATGTACTAAACACAGTAGGAGCTTAGAAAAAGTTGCTGCAGGCTTATCTCGGTATTGCTACGCACTGAGAATCATAGTTCAGAATGTTGGTTTTGAGGTTGAAATGTCAGCTTACCATGCCTATGTTGAATCGATGATAAGATACGGTTTGATTTTCTGGGAAAATTCCAGATATAGAGAGGATAATTGTGCTCGAAAAAAGATGCATAAGAAGTGTTTTTCAAATGAAGCATTACGAAAGCTCCAGAAATGTTTTTATTGGCAAAAGAATTCTGACACTTGTCAGCATGTTTATTTTGGATTCGTACACTTTTGTATTTAATAACAGAGATCTTGTTGGGGATGCTATCACAAAGCATCGTTATATAACTAGGTATAAGTCGAATCTCGTGAATGAATAATGTAGTTTTAGTTATATACAGAAGAATGTGCAGTATACTATTATGAAGATATATAATATTTTTCCGGAGTGAGTTCGGGATCTGCCACGCAAATTCAATTAAATTATTAGAACAGCCTGTTTTGGTGAATTTAACTGTTAATATTTGTACTAATTATGTTATCGGCTGATTGATGTAAATTATATTAACAATACTACTATGTAGAGGGGGTATTTCTCTCCTCTTTTCTTTCCAATTGTCTTTTTTTCTTTCTCTCTTTCCTTCTTTTCTTTTGTGCCTTGTATTGTAGATATTTGAATTGTAATTAATTTTTTTTCTATTTTTTTATATAGAATTAAGTGTTTATTATGTACTTTCTTAACGATGTTCAATGGATTATGGTTTTGGGAACAAATAAATATTAATATTATTATTATTTTAAATTTTAACCAGTGTGTTGCCGCTATAATAATAATAATAATAACGTTAATAAAATTTCGTTGTTTGTACATCAATGCTTCTGTGTTGAGATTATACATTCTTCAAAAATATGGAGGTAGAGGGCTTATTAACATCAAAAAATTGTGTCTTTGTCAGGAAAAAAAGTTTCGCACACATTTTCTTAGTTCGAAAGATCAACTTATGAGGCTCGCACTCACTCACTAAAACTGAGCCATGCAACTACACTATCGAAACAGGGTCAATACAAAACAACATAAACCCCTGGGAATATAAGTTAATTCATGGTAGATATATAAAATTATTAAATGGCAATAATATTAATAAGAAGGCTTCTCTGCTTTGGTTAGACGAAAATCAACTATATCCAAAAACTAGGGGTTTTGAATTACAAGAAACATATCCTTAAAGAAAATACTGAAGATTCATGTAGAAAGTGCGGAAAAATAGGGGAGACTATTGAGCACATATTTGGTAGATGTCCTAATTTAGCAGAACACGCATATTTAGGAAGGCATAATCAGCTTGCTAAGATAATCCACCAAAAACTGGCACTCAATCATGGTCTTTTACTAACATCTACTGCGCCGTATTATAAATACAGTCCTCAAGCAGTTCTGGAGTCTTACGATGTACTGATCTACTGGTGTAGGCCGATAATAAGTGACAGAGCTATCGACAACAATAGACCAGACATAGTCTTAATAAATAACAAATAAATGCGGGGAACAATTATTGATATTGCCATACTACTGTCTCACAATATACATAAAACGGAAGTAGAAAAAGTTTCTAAGTATGAGAATATTTCTTATGAACTGAAGAACATGTGGTAACTTGAAAAGGTCAACTTCGAACCTTTTTAAATTTTCGTAGAGGGATTAAGCTACAGGTATTCCAAAAGTTTGACAAATTGCGGACTAAACAGAAATATCATAAAAGTGGGACAACGGGCTATACTGTTGCAAACCTGCCACATAGTTCGAAAATATTTATCTTAATGCTAACGGAATACTGGGTTATAATAAAATGTATCCCCAGGCTCGGAGCCGAACTTCAATGTCGCGAGGGAGGAATCGGTTTACGGTTTCCAGTTTTTAAGCTGAGTCGACCAAGTCGATGAGAATAATATAACTTGATCATAACAAGTTAAAGAAGGATTTTTCCACTGTAAACCAAAGGAGACTTTTAAGCACCAAACTGAATAGTGGAAATCTCATTAGAGCGATAAATGGTAGGGTAGTGCCAACTCTGGCATATTCCTTTAGCATTGTTAAATGGTCAGAAGCTGACCTTGATAGGTTGACACGCCGAACATTGACAAAATTCTGATGCCTGCATCCAAACTTATGTACGAAAATACTATACATCCCAAGAAAGATGGGGGGTAGAGGCCTTGTGAACGTAAAAAATCTCTGTCTCAATCAAGAAAATGGGATGAGAAAATGTTTCATTGATTCAAACAGTGCGCTAATGAAATTTGTTACAACTGTGGACCGGGGTTTTATACCACTAAACCTAAATAAAAAAAAAACAAAACTGTATTGATAGCAGAACAACACTTACAGATTACGTTCGAGATATGGAAAGTATCCTAAGTCACTCGAAGATGACACCATTGACGAACAGTTGTTTGTAAAGTGTCTGATCTATGGACTGTTGTACCCAGAAAAAGGATGGGATGGAACAGGCACTTGGATGTAGTCGATAAGGGCAGGAAATGTGCTACTCTCGGGGAAATAATTGGCGATTTAGCTGCCAGAACTAGGGTGTTCAGAAAATACGGAAATACGGAAATACGGAAAATACGGAAATTCAACTTGAGCCTTTCAAAACAAAGTAAGAATAATTTGATTTTCTTTCTTGTTTATTTTCTGTTCTTTTTACGCGATGCCTTTGAAGTGATTTTACTTCGATGAGTCGTTGTAGACATGTGTATTGCTCGTTTTTCAACCCACGGTTGTACAGCTTTGATATAACATATTTCTTTTCTCCCTCAGTAAACTGTTCCATGCATTTTTTGTACAGCTGAAAAATAAAATAGCTATTTTAAAATGCAAGCTGAAATTTACGTCTTTTTCCTTCTTAGAAACATATGGCTGACCTTGCAAACGTGCTGTTTTTATGGCGTTGTGTTTCCAACTAGCGGCATCCCTTTTTCTTTTTCTGTTACCACTGCCAGTATTATCAACCTCTCCACTATCACTGGATGACATAATTTTACTTTAAATTATTGAAAAATCACGAATAATTTGTTGTTGAGATGAAAACCGTACTAATCCGGGACATGTACGGGTTTTGTCCTCATTTCACGGGTGTAATCAACTGTACTACGTTAACGGCTAAGTAGAGAGTATGGTTTTTATGCTCAATCGCTGAAGAAATACATTTTAAACGAAATAGTTATCTTATTTCAAAATGTCAAATTTTGAACTTGTACGGATTTCGAATTCACCGATTCATTTACGGAAACCGACCGACACTCTAAACGGAAAACTCTAAATATTTAAATATACCATTCTATAAAACTTTGTGTCCAGAATATATTTTTAAAAATATAAGTACTTTATATTGTTACTTGAAAGAAAAAAAAACATAACAGGAATTGTCAGAAACAAGAAGAAGAACAAATAAAAGGTAACATACGGAAACCGGAAACGGGAATTGATTTACAGCATCTCGGGGGTAGATTAGACATGGGCAAAGTTATATTTTGGGATGTTTTAGGAATGGAAATTTATTTGGAGTTCGCGACCCACGTCAAACAATAATGTAGTTTCAAACTCAATTTTATTTTAAATAAATAATCCCCTTTTTTCCGGAAACAACGTTTTGATACTTACTTGGTAAAATAAACTGAAGGACAGAAATAGTACGACGCCATGGAATATTAATTCGATTGAATTAAATTTGTATTTTTGTTTTTGTTATTTTTATACGGGATGGTGATGGCTGTCAACAAGATACGAGTATGACCTTAGCCATGGCTATTACTTTCGCTGAGCTATTATTGAAACATTATGTGTATAATTGTTGTCTAAATGCAAAAAACTAAAAAATATCAAGAATATTTGTTCTAATGTAAATAACAGAATCACTGGGTAGAAAACAATACGGAGACTAATTTCTCAGTGATTCTTTTTCTAAAAAAAAAGGAATTTTTTACTTTGTTATCTATCACTTTAGATAACAAAGTAAAAAATTGTTTTATTGCTTTTATAAAAAATTAACTATCACAATGTAACGGACAAATCAATCAATGCCTCTTTTTCTGTAATAAATTTGCGAACAACTAGTAATAAATAAAACAACTAGTAATAAATTTGTCAACGAACAAAAATTTAAAAAGTTCAAAATTTTCTTAAATAAATACAAACTTTTGAACGTTAACGTTCGGGAGGTCTTCTCTTCTCGTTTTCAAAACGAATCTAAAAATAATTTATATTAATTTCTATATAATACTCTCAAAGATAGCCAGTAAATATATTTTGTGTATGTCAATGATACTTGCATTGACCATATTTTTTACTGACAGTGACATACTATCAAAAAAAAATTTGTAGGTGAGGTTTGCGGTGTGTTTATTGTGTATTGAAATAATTAAACGCTTTTAATTGTATTCTTTAGAATCAGGAACCATAATGAATTTAAATCTACCGAAGTCATAGCAATACAGTTATTTTTATTTAAATTAATTATAGCAGTTTCTTTTATTCTTCTATATAATATATATATATATATATATATATATATATATATATATATATATATATATATATAGAGGATGAAGGAACGAGTAAAGCCTTCATCCGCTCTTCAGGTGTCCAGCTTGAGCCCAACTGATGACGGCTTAAGGCCAAAAACCGGTCTTGGGAAACGCTTGCTGGCGCTTTGGATGGCGGATGAAGAAATGGCAAAGCTCGACGTGGAACACGGGTGAAGTTCCTTAGCTTTTCAATACCTTTCTCCACGGGGCATATATATATATATATATATATATATATATATATATATATATATATATATATATATATATATATATATATATATATCATCATCATCATCATCATCATCAGCCCGTATCGATCCACTGCAGGATGAAGGCCTCTTCAGCATGCTTCCAACCTTCACGGTCCTGGGCTTTCCTCTGCCACTCGGGTCCAATATACTTAACGATGTCATCAGTCCATCGTGCTTTCGGTCTTCTTCGCGGACGTTTGCGATCAAGGGGTATCCACTCCAGGATTGCCTTGGTCCATCTGTCGTCCCATCGCCTCGCTATATGGCCTGCCCATCTCCATTTCAACTGTTTTACTCTTCCAATGATGTCACAGACTTTTGTTTGTTCCCTGATCCATGCGCAGGACTTTCTGTCTCGTCTTGTAATGCCAAGCATACATCTTTCCATTCCCCTCTGTGCCACCCGAAGTTTTTGAATTGATTGCGATGTGAGTGTCCAGGTTTCACTTCCGTATGTCATAACGGGTAGAACGCACTGATCGAATACTTTTCTTTTCAGGCAAAGTGGGAGTCTGCTCTTAAACACTATGTTGAGCCTACCAAATGCCTGCCAGCCACATTTAACACGCCGTTCCACCTCCCGGGCGGTATTCCCCTCCATGGAAATCCTCTGCCCAAGATATACAAAGCTGTCCACAATCTCTAAATCCCTTCCTAAAACTGAAATTCTTCTGTCCTGAGCGAAGTTATTGAACATAACCTGACTCTTTTTCAGGTTTATTTTCAAGCCAAATGGTTCGCCAGCCCTTTGCAGTTCTTGTATGCGTCTTTGCAGCTCCTCTGGGTCTTGTGAAATGAGAATAATATCATCTGCAAATCTAAGTTTGCACCATTGATCTTTACCCCATCCTGTTCCCAATCCAGTTTACGGAATACTTCTTCAAGGCCAGCCGAGAAAAGAATAGGCGATATTGCGTCACCCTGCCGTACACCTCGTTCTATATTAATTCCCACTTCAAGATCATCAAGGTGAATTGTGGCTGTAGCTCCATCATATATCGATTCTAATAGGTTTACATAGGCTCTCTCTACACCTTGGCTAAGCAGTGCATCCATTATCGCATGCTTTGAGATGGAATCAAATGCTTTTTCGTAGTCGATAAAAGCCAAGCACAGTGGCATGGTGTATTCGTTGTGCCTTTCTATGACCTGCTGTACAACCTGGATGTGATCCATTGTACTGAATCTACTTCTGAATCCTGCTTGTTCTCTTGGTTGTGCGTCATTCAGTTTTTTTAATATTCTTTTAGAAATTATCTTAGTGAAAACTTTGTACATCACTGATAGGAGGCTTATTGGACGGTAGTTCTTTAAATCTTCCTGTGCTCCTTTTTTATGTAAAAGGATCACTTCTGCATTTTTCCATAAGTCCGGTACTTTTTGTTCTTTGAGGCATTTTGAGTATAATTTTGCCAGTGTTTTATGTAACGTCCGACCACCAGCTTTTAGCATTTCGACAGTTACACTATCCTTTCCTGGAGCCTTGCCGTTCTTCATCAATTCTATAGCATTTGTTACTTCCTCCACTAGGATATCTGGTATTATATATTGTTCTTCCGTGGGTATTGCTGTCCCTGACTGGCTCTGATCTTCATATAACTGGGAAATATATATATATATATATATATATATATATATATATATATATATATATATATATATATATATATACAAAATTATTTCATTTATTGAGATTTTGGTTGGTTATTGCTTTGTTAACATTTCAGTTTAATAATAAAAAAATATATATTTAAAAAAAATATATATATTAAAAAAAATATTTAACAAATTTTTTACCTTTAAATTTTTGTTTCTTATTATAACCTAACAATTTTGGATTTTTTACGTGTAATGGTATTAGATGCAAAAATAAAAAAAATTATACGAAAATTTATTATTTAATGATGTCATTATATGTACAATTTAAATTATCTGTATCATTTCTGAAATTAATTAAATTAAATAAATTAATATCAAAGTCAGAGATACGTCAACTGAAAATTTAAAAAAATGTCACTTAGTTCAAAAATTTAGGAAATTAATTATTTAGTTAGATATTGGTAGGTTTTTAGCTGTAAATTTGTATTTTGTTTAAAAATAAGGTATATTGCAGAATTGTTCTGAAGATGATTTATTATTAAACTGAAACGTTAACAAAGCAATAAAAAAATATAATTTAATAACTGACCAAAAATCTCAATAATTAAAAAAATAATAATAATATTAAATGGCCACGAAAAAAAAAAAAAAAAAAAAAAATATATATATATATATATATATATATATATATATATATATATATATATATATATATATATATATATATATATATATATATATATATAAATAACAGAATTCTTTCATCTGTACTTCCACGTATCTATGTTCGTTTCAAATCAGCCGTCCCCATCACGTCGAGACAAGTACCTCCCAGGGCGGGTTTCTAACATCTTTCTGCATTGGTTCTGTTCGTTTCTATTCAACTGTCTTCTTACGTTAGACTCGAACCCAGCTGATGACGGGTGAGGCCAGAAACCGGTCCTGGGAGGCACTTGGCTCGACGTGATGGCACGTGGTGATGATGACGGTTGATTTGAAATGTATAGAAGTACGTGGAAGTACGGATGAAAGATTTCTGTTATTCAAATATCTCTCTCCACGGTCCTACTACGCTATATTTATAATGTGTAACGTCTTGTTTCTATTAGACAGTACATTTTTTTAGCTTTTCATTTTCGAAAAAATATCAGTTTTTTCGGATAACATAAACATTGTGATTTTTAACCCCAGTCTGTTTTTTATACTAATAATTTTACTGGAATCGTGATGGTTTCTTTCATATTATCCTGCCCTCAATAAGATAGGATCATCAAAGATATCGATAATAATAAAAAAAAACTTAGCAATCTGCTTAATTCAATTACGAACCTAAAACACCCGGCAAGTTCAAGCCGGCTTTCGTCACACCGACCCTTTTACTTTTCCCCAACCCGAACGAAGAATTCGGGATTCTGTCACGATCTTCGCCACTATTAATTTTACCAAAATTACCCTTATTTTACTGGTTTACTGCTTTTCTATTGCGCCTAGGTGGTTTATTTCTTGGTCTCTTAAAACGCCCCCAAGGTTTTAGGTCCAGCAATCGCCTCCATTTAATGAAGTTATATTTTGGTTTTACAAAAATTTGCATTGTGAGATAGGGCACAAAACAGTTTATTCGTGTCGCTAACAAAACAGCGATAACTTTATTGCCGTTGTATTTAAAATTTTATTAAAACCAACTAGAGTTCCTTGTTAATATATGAATATAAAGGATTTTGTTCCTTCTATTTTTCTTAAATAGCTTGAAAAATAAATAACTAATTGATCTGTGGATGACGTGGTCTTTCCCTATCTTCAAGGCCTATATCTCCTCCTGGAACTTTTTGAATCAGAGCTGAGTAGCGCGGATTGATACTGCACGTTCTTCATCTAGTTCGCAAATCTCTCAAATCAATCGCTTTCTTTAAATAAGATCTTAAAATTGCAGTGGGAGTGAAGTAAAATTCTTTATTTATAAACAATGGAAAAAAACTTTTTTCTACTTTATACTTTGTTACACAGATAGTTTGTATTACACACTACTATGTTAGTGTTTTTGGTGTATCGATAAGAAAGGCCTTCGGTGTCTTTGGAAAAATATCCATTTCTTAACTCGTCAGCCTTATTTATATCATTGATTACAACTTCCTTAATAGACTGATGAGTTGCCCATAGAGATGGGCAAAACTGTTATTTTTAAGTAACAGTTGGAACTGTTACTGTTATTTTAAAATAACTGCTAAAAATAGCAAGCAGAGTCGAAATATTATTTAAATATTTAAATAATTTATTAATTATTTAAATATTTAAAAATTGGTTTTTTTTAAGCTTAAATTTGTACATGCCTGTAAACAAGGGGGTATATTAGTCATATCCAGGGTAGATATTATGTATAAAGATATAGATATATATATATATATATATATATATATATATATATATATATATATATATATATATATATATATATATATATATATATATATAACTATTATTTTTTTATTTATTGGGATTTTCGGTCAGTGTAAATAAGTTTTAATTTTTTATTGTTTTATTTACGTTTCGATTCTACAACGGACCGTCATCAGGATACTTCTAAAATAAAAATTTACTTTTATATTAAAAAAAATACAAACTTATATTTAAAAACCTACCAATATCAATTAAACAATTAATTTTTTGAATTTTTTAAGTAATATGTATTGTTTTGAATTTTTTATTTCAAAAGGCAAATATGTCATTTAAAAATTTTATAAAAAATTGACACATATTAGTTAAAAAATTCAAAAAATTAATTGTTTAATTGATATTGGTAGGTTTTTAAATGTAAGATTGTATTTTTTTTTTTTATATAAAAGTAATTTTTATTTTAGAAGTATTCTGATGATGGTTCGTTGTAGAATCGAAATGTAAATAAAACAATAAAAAATGAAAACTTATTTACACTGACCGAAAAATCCCAATAAATAAAAAAATAATAATACTAAACGGTCACGAAAATATATGTAATAAAATATATATATATATATATATATATATATATATATATATATATATATATATATATATATATAACGTTTTATTAAAACAAAGTACAGTAAAGTTTATTAAAACAATATAAAGCTATACTTATTGCTAATGTTCTTTTCGAAACAGCAATTCAGTCAACTTTACTAATAACGCTGCCCATGTCGATCGCTGACACTGTCCTCCTGTTAGTTACTAAGATTGCTAAATGCGGCAATAGCAAACAACGACAAATAATAATCACGATCATTATTTTCTTTTGGTTATTAAATGCGCTACCTGTTAATTGTCTGATGAGAAGTTATTTGTTACTTCGTTTAGAAGCGGGGATGCGGCAACGAACAGCGACTACGAAACTCCACATAATATTAACACTGTATCTGTTATTTCTTCTCGTCAACAATCTCATCATTTCAATCTCAACTACAGTTGTTAAGCGTTAATATGATATAACAGTTATAAAATAACAGAACTTTAAATAACGACCCCTTTTTAGTTCCCTATAAATGTCGCTTATGCTTAGTCAATAAAAATATCTGAGAGTAGTCAGTTTAAAGAAATAATTTATGTTAAATGAGAATCAGATAAAAGGTAGAAATGTAAGGTAGAAACAGTCAGGGACATAAGTCCAAAATGCCAACCTTACGTACACCGGTGGCATCGTACTTGATAACTCATGGGGTTCTCAAGAACAATTTGAGTATAAGTTCCAACAATCTTAGAATTAGAATTAGTCTTAGAATAGGTTAACCATCCCTTATGACAAGTGTGAGGCCACAATTGCCAATGTCCCTCAAAGATGTCAATAGAAAAAACGAGACGGAAATCGTAATCAGGGAGATAAACTTAAACATCAAAATAAATTAGAATTATTTTCAAAAGCTTCTGAAAATGTAGGTTTCACCATGAACATTAGCAAAACAGAGATAGTGAAGAATAAAGTCGATTTAGAAATATGTCTCTTAATAGCTGCAATCGGGAAACAGTAAACGAGTATCGGTATCTTGATACTGTCAGAATAATTGTAGCGTGTTCATAATTTTTTTTCCTTCGAAACGTTAACGTTAAAAGTTTTTATTTTTTTAGATCAATTTTATATTTTTAAAATTTTTGTTCGTTAGGCAAATTTTTTACAAAACAGAATCACTGAGAAATTTGTCTCTGTTTGGATTCATTATTTACATAAGAACAGATATTTTTGATATTTTTTGAGTTTTAGATCGTGGCGAAAAACCCAAATAAGGAAAAAAATATATGTGTGTCTTGGATAGGGAGTAAAAACTACTAGGGAGATGAAAACAGCGGAAATAATTAGAAGCATTAGACTGGCTTGGGTAGTTTTCAGGAAATGTATATTTATATTGAAAAACAATGCCTCAGTATTTGAAGACCAGAGTGTATGATCAATGCATTCACCCTATTCTAACGCACTAACTATTCTAACGCATTCCATATTTGGAATATTGACAAAATACAGTGATAATAGTATCAATGAAATATTGTTGTTTAAACATTGGCCTGTTATCTTTTTCCCTATTTATGAGGTTTATATCTATTTAACTGAGGTAGCCGATACTTGATGGAAATTCATTTTAAATAAAAAACCAAGATTATTATCTAAATTTCCACTATATTTAAAACTTGTACGTATGACAATTGTTTCGACACACAGTGTCCTTTTCAAATACACACTAAATTAAACTAACCGTAAGAAAAGCAGTTACTACCTAAACTAATCTAATAAAACCATAAATGATGATAGTGGGAGTCCCGCGTCTCAATGTCTAAAGTAATATAAGTTTAACAAGGGTGAACCATTCAAGTCTACCTGATCATTAAGTAAAATACCCAAATTTTTTCTTTTATTAATTTCTAGGCTCTCTAAAAGATTTATTTTCGTTATGCAACATTTTGAAATTATCGTTGAAAGTGTGATTTTCTAACATTAAGTGATTGGCATAATGAGAATTATTCTGTTCTTTAATATAACTTCTTTTATGTTCATTAAGCCTGGTGGAAAAGGATCTTCCTGTTTGTCCAACATAGACTTTTGGACAAGAACCGCACTCAATTAAATAAACTCCTGATTTATGAAGTTTATTTGTTTGATTTTTATTGTTTTTTATTAAGCGTTCAAGACTATGGTTTGTTCTGAATGCAATATTTATATCGCTTGTTTTTGACAAATGTTTAGAAATTAATTTGGTGACCTTTCCTGTATATGTAATTGTTTTGTATGCGGTATTCTTGACTTTATTGACAGGATATATTAAATATATGGTATTATTATTACATTTTTTATTAATTATTTTATTTATTATGTTTGGGTCATAACCATTATTCACTGCGATCTGTTTGATGATATTCAATTCTTTATTATAGTTATCTATTGACAGTGGGGTATTTATTAATCTGTGTATGAATGAATTAAATGCTGCCATTTTTTGAGAATAAGGATGACAAGACTTATTATGTATAACTAAATCTGTGTGAGATGGCTTATGATAAATTGCAAAATCATGTTTATTCTCTTTTCTTGTAACTGTTAAATCACTCTTCAACTGTAAAATGAATGTTCTTATGTAAAGAGTTTATATAAGTTAGGAATTAATTTAATTGTCTGTGCCAGTCGCGTTTGTGCGGCGGTAGGAGCGTCTGCTTTGCCGAATCCGCGCTGGAGCGGTAGCTGGTTCGATTCCAGCGCTCGGATGGTTATTTTTCTTTCTTCTGTCCGTTTATCTTTCCTAAATGTTTGTGATTGTTTCTAGGCAAGAGTGTAAAATTCGACTACGAATTACCCCTCAGTCACGCCAGTTAAAGGCTGGGTAAGGCCGGATGCCTTCTGAGAAGTGTTCTACGTTGGTCACTCGCCAGTCGGTAGGTTTCCTGATAGACTTATGGGTAGGCACATAACCGAGGGTTTATAGCCCGAGGGGGGTGCTGGCCTGGGTTTGTCGGAAGCTGATGACCGTGGTTCGGAACCCACGTTAAGCTGTAGGTCCAGTCGCTAAATAGCCTAGTTGCTGATGCGCCTCTAACCCAAACACTTTACTTTACTTTACTTAATTGTCTGTCAGTACGCGTAAAACAAATTATAATGTCATCAACATATTTATACCAGTAAAGTGATGATTTGAATAGCTGATGTTGACATATCTTATCTTCTAAATTATCCATAAAAATTTCCGCCAGTAAAAAGGTATTTTACTTAATGATCAGGTAGACTTGAATGGTTCACCCTTGTTAAACTTATATTACTCTAGACATTGAGACGCGGGACTCCCACTATCATCATTTATGATTTTATTAGATTAGTTTAGGTAGTAACTGCTTTTCTTACTGTTAGTTTAATTTAGTGTGTATTTGAAAAAGACACTGTGTGTCGAAACAATTGTCGAACGCACAAGTTTTAAATATAGTGGAAATTTAGATATTAATCGTGGTTTTTTAGATCTAGTATATTACACAAGATGGATCTATCCTTAAGCTTCAGATCCTATATGATTCTTACTCCTTTAATGGTTAAGAAACCACATGACTTTACCAATTGTATCTTTGTAGAAATAACCAACATAATGTTACTCTGTCTAACTGTAATATGATATTTGAAAGACCATGATATTACTATATCAAAATGATTCAGTTTTTTATAACTAGCGATGAAAAACTTAATTAATTCTGGTAGAAAACGTGAGATAATTACGGCTTTTATTGAGAAAGGTTCCAATTCGTTTAAAATTTGTTGTGAAATTAAAAAGTTTTATATTAACAAAACGTTAGTCTGCTGTAAAAGTTAGTTTTAAAATTAAAAAGAAAATCGTGACTAAATTTATTAAAAAAGTTCGCGAATCTCCTTGAAAGAAAGTGTGCCCACCGGTGCAGAAAATTAGTTAAAGCATATGCAGTGTCATCGGGTAAGGCTGATAATTTAATGGAACTTTTTAAACTGTACCATCACAGAAAAACAATCTTCTCTTGTTATTATTGCTTATTTTTAATATGTTTGCAAAAAACGTATATTTTGATATATTAATTAAAATAGTTGCATAGGCGAATATTAAAAATATTCAAAAACAAGAACATTTGTTCCGGGCTTTCATTCCTGTAGTTGTTTTCGAACGTTCATCTTAAGCCCGACTGATGACGGCTTAAGACCACAAGACCGGTCTCGCGTGCCGTTTCCTTACAGTTAATAGCGATTGAGAGGAAAAAGGAAAGACTAGTTTTTGAATATTTTTTATCAAAATATATTTTATTCTCTATTTCCTCGATTAACGCTGGACTCCGTTGCAACAAAATAACTAAATTTAGACCCAATCACTTCGTAAATACATTTCCGTTTGTCTTTATAATTAAATTAAAGGGAGAAATACGGTCTGAGTAACTTTTGGAGCACTGTCCACAACAATCCATTATATTATATATTGCATTTTCGAACAACCTGTGTGATAGTAATTTTTTTCTTTGATTTTTTTATCTATTCAATAAAGAAAGTGATCACGGTAGTCACGAGCGGCGGACGGAGTGGGGTAAAGGTGGTGAATACCCCCCCCCCCCCCCGGGGGTTTGTATTGGCATTATTACTGTTAAACTTGTATGTTGCAGACCTCCCTTCAACAACCTCACGGTAATTTACTTCTGCTTATTATGCCGTGGCCGCTCGTGAGGGAGGGCGTTGGGTCGCCGCCCCTTCAGCATTTATCACAGTAAACAATTTTTCAGAACAAAACACCATAATTTATTTCCGTTCACCTCCTGTATATGCTTTGAATAGCACGAAAAGTAAAAAGGAGGAAGGGGAAAGCAAAAAAAATCTTCAGCAGCACTATTTTCTTCTACGCCCTCTCACTTTAAAAATCCACGAGCCGCCACTGTGCTTATCGTAAAAATATCTCCTCATTGAAGATGATTATATATATATATATATATATATATATTTATATTATATATATATATATATATATATATATATATATATATATATATATATATATATATATATATATATATATATATATCCAAAAGTACATCCGACCGACTGGACCAATGCGTCATCAAATCGTCCAAGCTTATGCACCAACTATAAGCCATAGGGATGAGCAAATTGAGGAATTTTATGATGATGTGGCCCAGCTTTTATACAAGGAGAAATGTAGGTACAAAATCCTGATGGGTGATTTTAATGCCAGAATTGGAACAACAAGAACTGACGAAAATGTAACTGGCCCATATGGAACTGGTGAGCAAGACAATAGAGGTGACAGATTGGTTGATTTTGATGAAGGGCAAGAATTATATATTATGAATTCATTCTATAAAAAAAATATCAGCAGAAAATGGACATGGAAAAGTCCATCTGGGCTCACAAGCGAAATTGACTACATCATGACCAACGATAAAACAATATTTACAAATTGTACTGTCCTTAACAATTTTAATGTTGCAAGTGACCACCGAATGGTACGAGCAAGGGTTCGGATTGACTGTCGAAAAGAGCGTGAAAGAATGGTATGATCAAAGAAGGGCAAGGTGGATTCTGGAAAACTTCTGGAGAGAGAAAGCGATTTTGAGATTGCTTTGTCAAACCGGTTTGCTGCGTTACTAGATCTAAAGGAGGTGGAAATATCAGTTCAATATGAGGAAATCGCCAACAATGTACTTCAAATGGCTGCTTCAATAGCACCAGAAGAAAAATGTCTCAAACAAACAAAAATCTCTAGTGAGACCATTGATTTAATAAAGAAACGGCGAGCAATGAGAAATGCAGGTAGTCTTTTTGGCAGGGTCGAGTATACTGAGCTCTGCAAAACTATAAGAAAACGTATCAGAGAGGAACGCGCCGATTCAATATGCAGCTAGTGCAAAAAACCCTGGAAGAAAACAAATGAATTAACAAAGCTAAACAGAAGCTGAGAAACAAAAGAACGCAAATATATGCCTTAAGGCGTGAGGATGGCACAGTGTGCATGGCGCGTACCCAAATGTTAGAGATTGTCAGAAAATTTTATTCCCAGATATATGAAGATCAGAACCAATCAAAGACAACAATACCCACGGAAGAACAAATGCCAGATATCCTAGTGGAGGAAGTAACAAATGCTATAGAATCGATGAAAAACGGCAAGGCTCCAGGAAAGGACAGTGTAACTGTCGAAATGCTAAAAGCTGGTGGTCGGGCGTTACATAAAACACTGGCAAAATTATACTCAAAATGCCTCAAAGAACAAAAAGTACCTGACTTATGGAAAAATGCAGAAGTGATCCTTTTACATAAAAAAGGAGCACAGGAAGATTTAAAGAACTACCGTCCAATAAGCCTCCTATCAGTAATGTACAAAGTTTTCACTAACATAATTTTTAAAAGAATATTAAAAAAACTGAATGGCGCACAACCAAGAGAACAAGCAGGATTCAGAAGTGGATTCAGTACAATGGATCACATGCAGGTTGTACAGCAGGCCATAGAAAGGCACAACGAATACACCATGCCACTGTGCTTGGCTTTTATCGACTAGGAAAAAGCATTTGATTCCATCTCAAAGCATGCGATAATGGATGCACTGCTTAGCCAAGGTGTAGAGAGAGCCTATGTAAACCTATTAGAATCGATATATAATGGAGCTACAGCCACAATTCACCTTGATAATCTTGAAGTGGGAATTAATGTGGAACGAGGTGTACGGCAGGGTGACGCAATATCGCCTCTTCTTTTCTCGGCTGGCCTTGAGGAAGTATTCCGTAAACTGGATTGGGAACAGGATGGTGTAAAGATCAATGGTGCAAACTTAAACTATCGTAGATTTGCAGATAATATTATTCTCATTTCACAAGACCCAGAGGAGTTGCAAAGACGCATAGAAGAACTGCAAAGGGCTGGCGAACCATTTGGCTTGAAAATAAACCTGAAAAAGAGTCAGGTTATGTTCAATAACTTCGCTCAGGGCAGCAGAATTTCAGTTTTAGGAAGGGATTTGGAGATTGTGGACAGCTTTATATATCTTGGGCAGAGGATTTCAATGGAGGGGAATACCGCTCGGGAGGTGGAACGGCGTGATAAATGTGGCTGGCCGGCATTTGGTAGGCTCAACATAGTGTTTAAGAGCAGACTCCCACTTTGCTTGAAAAGAAAAGTCTTCGTTCAGTGCGTTAGTACTCGTTATGACATATGAAGTGAAACCTGGACACTCACATCGCAATCAATTCAAAAACTTTGGGTGACACAGAGGGGAATGGAAAGATGTATGCTTGGCATTACAAGTCCTGCGCATGGATCAGGGAAGAAACAAAAGTCTGTGACATCATTGGAAGAGTAAAGCAATTGAAATGGAGATGGAAGAAGACCGCGAAGAAGACCGAAAGCACGATGGATTGATGACATCGTTAAGTATCAGATAGAAAGTAAATATATTTTGTGTATATATCAATGATATGTCAATGTATGATGTCATTGACAATAAGTTTTTAATGGCAGTGACATACTACTCAAAAAAAAACACAATGTGTAGGTTAGGTTTACTGTGTGATTATTGTGTATTGAAATACTTAAAAGTTTTTAATTGTATTCTTTAGAGTCGGGAACCATATTGAATTTAAATCTGCCGAATGCATAGCAATACAGAAACTTTTATTTAAATTTATTATAGCGGTTTCTTTTAATCTTGTTACCGATTCTTTTAATACGTTTTTGGAATTATTCCAATTGATTTTATGTCCCGATTCCCATGCTTGTCGGCAAATTTTAGGTTTACTAAAATCGGCCTTTCTAAGAAGGTTTTTATGTTTAAGGACATAAACATCTGCTTAGATTCCAAAACAGTATTAAAAGAATCGGTAACAAAATATAGAGTAAAAAAAGAAACCGTTAAAATTAATTTAAATATAAATAACTGTATTGCTATGCCTTCCGTAGATTTAAATTCAATATGGTTCCCGATTCGAAAGGAATTTTACGTTTACGTTTATGTTATTATTGTTACAATGTTTAAGTATTTCAATAGACATTAATCACACAGTAGACTTTACCTACATATTTTGTTTGGTAGTATGTCACTGTGATTAAAAACTTATTGTCAATGTAAGTATCATAGATAAATACACAATATATATATATATATATATATATATATATATATATATATATATATATATATATATATATATATATATATATATATATATATATATATATATATATATATATATATATATATATATATATATATATATATATATATATATATATATATATATATATATATATATATATATATATGAGCATTTTTGTTGGTTGATGACTGGATTCGAGCCCCACTCATTCCTTCAAGTGGAGAGCATATGTTTCGTCTCTTGATGTTTAGACTTTTCAGGGTACTTACACATGCACCCACATGAAAAATAGGGAGACAATATCTGCAGCCAACAACCAATGTTTTTTCGCCGACTTCCCGTCGGATGGCGTATATATGTAGTGTTAGATTTTCTTGGACTGCGTCCAATGAGACATCAGTAGCTGAGTGTCATCACACACCCAATCGTTGGGTTCCACAATCTCATGTGGAACACACGACAACTTGCGTCTCCGCCTTAATGAGCATTTTTGTTGGTTGATGATTGGAGACGAGCCCCACCCATCTCTTCAACTGCAACAAGAGACGAAACATATACCCTCCAGTTGAAGGGATGAGTGGAGCTCGTCTCCAGTCATCAACCAACAAAAATGCTCATTAAGGCGGAGACGGAGGTTGTTGTGTGTTCCACATAAAATTGTGGAACCCAACGGTTGGGTGTATAATGACACTCAACTACTTTTGTCTTATTGGACACAGTCCAAAGAAATCTGACATTGCATATATATATATATATATATATATATATATATATATATATATATATATATATATATATATATATATATATATGCTAGACTATTAGTCCGAGAGTACATCCGATCGTTAGTTTCCCGTTTGTTGGGAACGTGCAGACGCCAAGGTCACACTTGGCATTCTCAATGCTTGTCTGAAGACTGACATTGAGAATGCCAAGTGTGACCTTGGCGAAACGTATGCACGTTCCCAACAAACGGGACACAAACGATCGGATGTACTTCCGGACTAATAGTCTAGCGTATTCTTCCACCCGCAAAACACTACGAACCAACATTATTATTACGAAACGTTATTGTTCAAGAGTTTGTATTTATTTTTTAAAATTTTCTTCGTTAGGCAAATTTATTACAGAAAAAGAATTATTGAGGATATTGTCTCCGTTTGGTTTTTTGTTTTTTACCCAGTGATTCTTTATTTATCTAAAAAACAGATATTTTTTTGAGTTTTAGATTTTTTGGAGTGTCTTGCTTCCACCTGAATAGTAGGCAGGCACATACCACTTTGAATGTCAGTCTCCGCGACACTACGCTGCCCTATAACTCCCACCCTAGATACCTCGGTGTAACTCTTGACAGGACATTGACTTATAAAAACAACACCTCTCAAAAACATCTGCAAAGCTGAGAGCGAGGAACAGCAAATTGATAAAGCTCGCCGGAACCTCATGGGGTTCATCGGCAGCGGTGCTGAGAACAACGCCTTGAGTCTACTATGTTCAACTGCCGAATACTATTCAACTGTGTGACTGCAGGGGCTGTCGAATGGCTCAGTCATCTTGATATCTGACAATAATGCCCATTGTGCTGAGGCATAAAGAGATTGATTGATGAAAATAAATTCTGATTTGCAGATGTTATAGACATTTTTTAAATAACTTTATTTTTATAAAATACCGCGTGTGAATGATTTCGCATGCAACAGCTGTTGTGGGGTCGCGAAATGTGAGACTTAGAATTTGTGCAATCTCTGCGTCGCGTGCTGAGATGAGCGTTTTCTGACACCTATACGTCAGCCGTTGAGGTGGTTGGCGTTAGTTTTCTTCACTGGATTAATTAAATGTACACATGTTTGTTAATGTAGAACCATCTGAAATTAGAGAATTATTGTCTGTATGTTTCGTTAGTGACATCACTGCATAATGTGATATTTTTAAGGTAAATATATATACAGGGTGTCCCAATAGTGCGATATCACTTGATATCGACAATGGATGGAAAGAAAAAGTTTATATATATATATATATATATATATATATATATATATATATATATATATATATATATATATATATATATATATATATATATATATATATATTCAGTCAGATGTCAAGGACAGTCATACCAACTTAAAATAAAAAAATATGATGGTAGCCAGCTAGCTATTATATGTTTTTCTCTTAATTACTTTATGTAAGATAATACTTATGTACAAAAAACAAGAAAGGTGAAACTTTTATGCGATTCTTCTAAAGCTGATTTCTTTATTAAGCTTTGTTAAGACTATTATAATTGTAAAAACCCCAACTTCTACATTTCTAGTTAGTCTTTTTAAAAATATTTGTATCCTACATTTTTATTTTCATATATTCACCATAATAGAGCATACAACAATGAATAAATTTACAACTATATAAGCCCTAAAGCATTTAACGCTATTCCATCAGTCTAGCTATTTATTTTCCATTACGATGACGCCAGATTAGGAAATCGGTCTATTTCACCATCAGGCGCGTGTTTAAAAAAAAAAAAGACCGAAATATTATAGGCTAGATTTATGGGATACGTATACAATCAGTCGGCTGCAGATTAAACCCTTAAAGAGACGAAAATATCTTCCAATAAATCAAAGGATCGGAACGGTGATCGATCAATCGCTGAGCCGATTGAACTGTACAGATCGGGCTTGATAAGATTTAATTTAAATATCGTGAAATTTGATTGAAACTGAAGACGATCGCAATGTTAGTTTATACTGGGTAATGCGATATATTGAGGGATAAAAGGGGGAATCCTGTAGGGGGAATACTGTAAAGTAGTATCTTGAAATTTATTTAGTAGAATGTATGCAAAGGCTTATTAAAGGTAAAGTGTTAGGGTTAGAGGCGCATCAGCAACTAGGCTATTTAACGACTGGACCTACAGCTTAACGTGGGTCCCGAACCACGGTCATCAGCTTCCGACAAACCCAAGCCAACACCCGCTCGGGCTATAAACCCTTGGTTATGTGCCTACCCATAAGTCTATCAGGAAACCTACCGACTGGCGAGTGACCAACGTAGAACACTTCTCAGAAGGCATCCGGCCTTACCCAGCCTTTAACTGTCGTGACTGAGGGGTAATTCGTAGTCGGATTTAACACTCTAAAAAAAACCTTATTAAATTAATAGTATATATTTTTCTAAAACGTCATAACAGCCATTTTTTTCTCATTCCCACCAAAGTGTGAGAAGGAAAAAGCAAAACTGGTATTATATTGTAAAACAAATGAGCTGTCTAATGGAGAACCGATTTGGTTAGAAACAAAATATTTCTACAAAAAGAACATACGAAGAAAACAAACTGTTTTTAGTCATTAGAAGCCGCCCAAGCATCTTCTGTTAGTTTTATTTGGTTGCCGTAATTGGTACGATCATAATCAAAGCCCTTTAATAAGAATATTAATTCTACAACCCTCCCTTTTCTCGTTTTTTTTGTGGATTCTCTTGCGTTTAATAATAATTTTATTAAGCGTACGGAAGGAAGAATTTGAAAACCGAAAAAACCAAAATGTTTATTAAAACACAAAAAAAAAACAAATTGGATTTTTTTAATGATGTTTTAGCTTTAAATATTCTTTTCTTTTGTTAAATAAAATATTATTAAGAATTACAAATAACAAAATGTCAATACATATGTTTTTTATTTATGCCTTTAAGGTTTTTAGTCAGTGTTTTTACATAGAACTCCTGAGCTTTGATATAAAATCTACCTTTATATGATCGTTCTTATTAAGATTTTTAGTATTGTCTGGTTCCAAAATTTTAGCTTAGATGTTTTCTTTATATAAACTGCTATGATTTCGCTGTTTGATTCTGTTTGCCGGTTGGTGACACTCATTATAGACTATTTTTTTAGTTAGAAGGAAACTGAATTAGGTTTTCGACTTCTATAGTTCAAAAATGATTTTTTTTTAAAATTTTGCTCAGCAACAAATTTGTTCACAACAAGATCGTTTTTCTCAATTTCAAAAAAATAGCGGAAACGACCCAAACATTATAAATAAGATAATTAATAAATAAAATTATAATAAAATCATTATTTTAATATATTCTGTCAATAATATCAAGCCGTACAGCATACGAAACAATTATAATATATATAAAAGAAACGTTACCAAATTTGTTTATAAACCTTTATCCAAAACAAACAATATAAATATTGTTTTCAAAACAAACAATAGTCTTGGATACCTCATTAAAAACAATACAAGTCAAACAAATAAACTTTATAAATCAGAAATTATTTAATTGAGTGCGGATTTTGCCCAAAAGTTTTTGTTGGGTAAACAGGAAAGTTTTTTCTACTGGGCTCAATGAACATTAAAGAAGTTATATTAAACAACAAAATAATTCTCATTATGCTAACCATTTAATGTTAGAAAATCGTACTTTCAATGATTCAATGATTTTAAAATGTTAGACAATGAAAATGAATCCAAAAAATTAAATTTTTTAGAGAGCCTAGAAATTAATAAAAAGAAAAATTTGGATATTTGGCTAAATGACCAGCTAGACCGGAATGGTTCACCGTTATTAAACTTATATTGCCCCCCTAGACGTCGAAAAAATTTGATTTCTCCATTTTTAATAATATTTTATGGTATTATTAGTTTGATGGACAGTTTAGGCTGTATTTACTTTTCTTACTGTTAGTTTAATATAGTTCGTATTTGAAAAAGGCACTGTGTGTCGAAAGAATTGTTATACATACAATTTTAAAAATATTGGAAATTTTAGATATTAATCTTTGCTTATTTATATTCATCAGTTAATTTACCTCTGTAAAATTTATAAACCTTTCTATTAAACTATTTGAAACAAAAAGAAAGACCGCACAATTTTATTTCTTGGTAAATTTTTATATTTTAACGTATATGCATATTTTTTTGCCTGTTTTAATCAACAGTCCACCCTCGTTTTTTAAAAGTTTACTTATTAATTTTGCCAGCTATCTCTCGCTTGGTGGTCTCATGTTGGTTTTATTCGGTTACTAGCTTGAAAGTAATTAAAAATAAGAACATTAATTCTACAGCCCTGCTTTCCCTCCGACATTCTCTTTTCACGGTTGCTTTTTCGTCTAGTAGTAATTTTATTTAAAAATTGGACCGAAGAAAAGAATTAGAATATCGAAAAAACCGAACTGTTCATTAAAATTCAAAAAGAAACAATTGAAGTTTTTGTTTAGTACTTCTTAGAAGTGTTTTTTTATATTAATTAGAAGTAAAATAATGTTTTACTTTGTTATCTATCACTTTTATAGTTAGTGTTATATATCACTATTTATAAAAGTGACAAATAACAAAGTAAAAAATTGTTTTATCTTTTTTTAAAAAATGAACTATCACAAAGTAACGGACTAATTTAATTTAATAATTAATTAGAAGTATTAAAAAAAAATTTAAACAATAAAAAAAATATATTTAATTTATGACTTTAGGATATTTAGTCATGTTTTTTATTTTATTAACCCAAGTATCATAGTTACAAAATGGCGTTTAAAATCTACTTTATTTTAATAACGGTAAACCATTCTAGTTTAGACCGTAGTAAAATATCCAAATTTTTCCTTTTATTAATTTCTAGGCTCTCTAAAAGATTAAATTTTTAGATATATTTTCATAGTGGGAATTATTTTGTTGTTTACTATGTTAACCACTTAATAAATATATAATAATTTTAAAATGTTACATACTGAAAATAAATTTAAAAAAATAAATCTTTTAGAGAGCCTAGGAATTAATAAAAGGAATAATTTAGATATCTTCCTAAATAACAGCTAGATTTGAATGGTTCACCGTTTCAAACTTATATTGCCCTCCTAGACGTTGAAAAAATGGGTTTCCCCTATATAATAGCTTATGGTATTTATTTTTAGATTGATGGACAGTTTAGATTGTAGTTACTTTTCTTTAGTTTAACATTGTTTGTATTTGAAAAAGGCACTGTGTGTCGAAACAATTGTTATACATAGAATTTTAAATCTAGCGGAAATTTTAGATATTAATCTTTGCTTATTTATTTAAAATGAATTTCCAAGTATCGTGTACCTCACTCAGTTTTAAAAACCTTTAATTTTCCTTCAATTTCCGAAAAGATGTTTTTAAATGTGTTAAATTTTAAATGTCAAAATCAATAGTTCGAAGCAGCACGACGCAGTAATCCAAAACCAACATCAAATTTTTACCAACCACCTGTCATCAAATATATACGAATGGTTATTATTATTCACATATGGGCCCTGATGGACCACGCGAAGTATTGTTATTGTTAGCCTTTCTTTGCGCCCATACTAATTTCATTCTTTCGCTATGAGCTTTTTTCCTTTCGTCAGAGTCAGAGAGCTCCAGTCCCCCTACATTTTTCTCTCTGACCAACCTTCCAAACGTTAGCGTTGTGTCTGAGACAGTTTCTATCCTGAATTTCACTTTGGGTAATATTTGCTGATCTTAGGTCCTCGTTAATTGCAGCAATCCATTTGATGATTTCTACTTTAGCTTTTCATTTTCATAAAATTCGACTATTTGTCCAGTTAGCCTACTCGGATTCATCCGTTTTATGTGTGCGTAAAACTGAAGTCTTCTTTTTCTCATATCGCTATGTATATCTGTGTATTGTTTGATTTCTTAGTTTTTCTCGAAGTCGGTATGTTGTACTATTTATTTGTTTGGGGACTAAGATTTTTCTTTCCTTCTTTTCGATCTTCTTGATGTCTCTCTTTCTATTCAAAATGAGCGTTTCTGCTCCATATGGAAATTATGGCTTAATGACTGTGTTGTAATATCTCAGTTTTGTGTTTTTAGATATGTATTTTTTGTTGTAAATATTTTGCGTAAGTCTCAATGCAGTTTCCATTTCTTGACATCTACCCTTATTAGCCGCTTTTTCCAACCCGTTTTCCATGATTATTTCACCCAAATATTGAATTGAGGGACTCGTCTGATGTAACCATATTTTGTTTTTAGAAATGGTGTTCTTAGTCTGTTACAGGTCATGTATTGTATCTTTTCAAAGGAAATTTCAAGTTCTACCTTTTCTGCTGTTTCTTTTAGGATTTCAGTCTAATTTTGTGCCGTTAATATATAACGGTTAACTATATGTCTTATAAAAGTTATTATTTATAACTTTATATAATTTTTATGAGTATTTATTACTTGCCGAAGCTACACAATCGTGACATTAAGTGCCTTAAACTTTTCCTAGTTTTTTAATAACAGGAGTTTTTTAATAACAATAACTTTTACAGTACAAATACAGTTTTTGCGGTTAAAACTGTGATGCTTTAATACCTCGAATTAAACTGATTGTTATTTTTAAGAAAATCTGTGACAATAGAAATATCCACACGAGGTATATTATCACAATTGGCCTTTATGAACCCTTTGTCAGTCATTACTGAATTAAATTAGTAACAAACAATTTTTTTGCACTAAACTTTAATAATTTTGACAGTATATACACAGGTAAAAGTGGCTAATAATAGTTTCGTGAAAGCACTAACATAATGACGTCACAAACATAGCAGCAAATCGTGGCGCTTTCGTAGTCACGTGATTTTATTTTAAATGTTATTAATTTGAATTCATTCATAATTAACAATTTTTTTAAAAGTTTTTGCATCGATTATCAATATTATTTATGATAAAATTTTAAAATAAATTAAAAAAATCGATCATTTTTAATCAAAACCCTAATTTGGCGCAATATGATGCCAATTCCTTTCAAATTCATAATTTATTTCGGTACCTGAGGTAGCTGTTGATTTTTTTTGTGTAATTACATCAACGTTGATAAGGGAAAATGTCTTATCCATAAAATCTTTAATTTAAATAAACAAAAAGGATCACCGAGTTACCTCTCCTAATTATTATTGTGACTCATTTAGACATTCAGCACTTTTATTGAACAACCCTTTATTATATTCATATTTTCACAGTTTTACAAAAATATACAAAATTGACGTTCATACATTTCCTGGGTTTTAATCAACACACCAACCTCAATTTTTCAAAGTTTACTTATTTACTTAATCATCTCTCGCCGGTGGTCTCGTGTTGGTTTTATTCGGTTACTAGCATGAACGTAATTAAAAAATTTTAACGGGAACATTAATTCTGGAGGCCCTGCCTTCTCCCTCGACATTCTTTTTTCTTTGGTTGATTTTGTATTTGTAAATTTATTTAAAAATGTTAAGCGGGAAATAATTAGGACACGACAAACCAAGTTGTTTATTGGCGAAATCATAATTTGAATTTGCCTTCGATTTTTTGGTCTGTTTTTTTTTTGTTCAGTAATTACGTAACATAATAGGTATTCTCATTTAAAGTTTGTAGATATTTAGTCAGGATCATATAACCATCGTAAAATTTCATCGATTTGAAAAGCAGTTTCCATTAACACGGTTTTTGATGGAAGAATAACGTTCAATAGAAATGAATATAACCGGTTTACAAAATTTAGGCATGACGAATTTTGTGAAGATTATCCGTCGACATCCGCGGTTGCAAGAAATATCGCCGTTGTAAGAGAAATAATCATGTCACCTACAGATGAAAGTAATATACATCGTGAGGCACCAATCACCATCACTTTAATTATTTGTAATTTTTAACCTTCAAGCTTCAACCACCCCATTTGATACATTTTCGGTCATAAAATCTCACATCTACTTCACAAGTATTTCCCATCTTTCGTAGCCTCTTAAGCTGGATCCACATCAATAGAAGTTTGCGTTGTGCGGGCTTTATGTGTTGTTTGTAGTGTGCCTGCGCGGCAAACGCTCTAACACACAAAGTCACACAAAAATTTTGTCGCCGTACAGGACGCACACGAACCATCTGATGTCCACCAGATAATTTAAACAAATTGTTCCTGTAAATTCAACACATACGCAAAATTTGATTGGTGTGGACCCAGCTTTATAGGCCCACCACGTAGAGAAGAGACTATATTCCCCTTTCCTGCGCGCGGTTCGTAATGTACAGATAGCATTAGTTTCAGTCGTAGCTAGCATAAACGTCGAATTGTATGCACGCCCGACGTCCAAAAAATTACGTACGATGTTCTTCGCGATAATATTTTTTGCATACAATACAAAAATATATACGACTTTCGATGAGTTTGTATTTTCTATTTTTTATTATTAAAAATGGCTTGTAAGCAAAGCCCAACTAGTGAAATTAACAAAAAGGCAGAAATGTATTCATTTAACTGTATATCCTTAGGTTAGATCCAGTGTCCACACTTGTGTACACATTTTCAAAGAGATGCAAGAAGACTATACATTTGAATTTACCGCCAAATCTAGGTCCAACTAGTGTTACTACCTAGTGGTAAAAATAAATACCTATTATCTTCCAAACAAGGAGGCACTGCATGATAAAAGCAAGTGGTGGAAAATGGACCAACCTGTTGCTTCGAGTTCCACCCGAGTCTTCAATTTAGTCTTCTTAAATAAATGTTTTAACTATTATTTATTAGCTTTTGATGGATACTTAATTGAATAAATAATCAAATTAAATGTTCACACTGTTTTTATTAGAATAATTAATCTTTATGTTAGAAAATTCATTTGTTAATAAAATATGTACACATATGTGTACGTTTGGACTTGAGCCTCTTATCACTCTTATCAATTGTCCACAAATGTGTACGTTAGATTACAAAATTACATCTTCTATTTTATTAATGATTTTAATTTTTCAATTTTAGGACCAAGCAGGCGCTTATCAAGCTAAATGATGAAACTGATGTTAACAAAATCTTCTCTATTTTGAATTAGAGTGGTATCGATGTTAGTAGCGATGATTCTGATGGAGACTACATCCCCGATCCTCAAGAAATTCCTTCAAACATTGATGATGAATGCAATTACTCTGATGGAAGTGATGAAGTACCTAGTTTGATAGGAAGTGGACCAGATGAAGCTTCTGTTTCAACTTCATATGCTTCAGCACGTATCGATGAAATGTTTGTTGAATTGACAAATTCAGTTATGCAATCCCCAAAAACGGAGGAAAGGAAAGTGCACAGAGAGGGAAAGCTCAGCGGGGAAGATGCAAGTTAAATACAAATACTACTAACGTTGAGGAGACCTCAGTGGAACCAGTTTTCATGGAAAAGTCACCAATTATCTACTTTTGCGAATATATTTCTGATATTTTTATTACTGAAATTGCTGAATTCACAAAAATGCAGCCATTAAAACTTCAACTCAAGAAATTAAGAAGTTTATTGGTATCACATTTCTCATAAGTACAATGAAATATCCAAATATCAGGATGTATTGGGAGGGTGATTTTAAAGTTTCACTTATTGCGACAGTCATAACCATAGACCGTTTTTTTGCATCCGCAATGCCATACATGTGGCCAACAACGTGGCAGTGACCAATGAAGAAAAGCAAAATGATTTTTCATGGAAAATCAGGCCGTTAATATCAACTTTTAGGGAAAAAGTTCTTTATCAGCCAAGATCTCAAAATGTATGTATTGACGAACAAATTATACCGTTTACAGGACAAGTCGCTGTAAGGCAATTTGTTCTTCGAAAACCCCATCCTACTGGACTGAAGATGTATGTGTCGTGCCCAACGGTCTAATTCTTGATTTGAAGTGTATCAAGGAAAAAATAGGTTTTTCCTTTATTTGGGTTTTTCGCCACTATCTAAAACTCAAAAAATTTCAAAAATACCTGTTATAAAAAAATACCTGTTATAAAAAAGAAAGAATCACTGGGTAAAAACAAAAAACCAAACGGAAACAAATTTCTCAGCTATTCTTTTTTGTAATAAATTTGCCGAACGAACAAAATTTTAAAGATATAAAAATGTTATAAAAAATTTACAAACTTTTAACGTTAACGTTTCGGAGAGTACCCCCCGTTTTCGAAACTAAATTAAAAAACAAATTATATTAATTTGTAATATATAAAGTAACGAGTGAAAGTAAATATATTTTTTTTGTGTATGTCAACGATACATTGACAACAATAGATTTTCATGACAGTGACATACTACCAAAAAATATATATAGGTAATGTTTACTGGGTGATTGTTTATTGTACTGATTGTGTATCCAAATATTTAAATGTATTTAATTGTATTCTTAAGAATCGGGAACCATATTAAATTTAAATCTACCGAAGGCATAGCAATACAGTTATTTTTATTTAAATTAATTATAGCGGTTTCTTTTAATCTTTTGTATTTTGTTACCGATTCTTTTAATACCGTTTTGGAATTATTCTAATTGATTTTATGACCTGATTCCCATGCGTGTTGACACGTATAAGAACAGGTATTTTTGATATTTTTTATATTTTAGATAGTGGCGAAAAACCCAAATAAAGGAAAAAAATATATGAACACGCCACAATCATTCAGATATTACTTAAAGGAAAAAATACCACCCTACATCCAGAAATAGACGGAAGATTCAAGTTGGGCAATGGAGGAAGGGCAGTTATGCAGTTGGTTCGAGATTATGCTCCTGGAACGAACGTTTATTTTGATAGATTTTTTTACCGGAACTTTTCTTCTTGAAATATTAGTAGAAAAGGGTATTTCTGGAACCGGGACTATTATGTCCAACAGATTCCCAGACGTTGGATTTAAAACCGACAACAATATCCGTGTGTATCCGTGTGAACGTGTTTAATGAGCTCTTAAAATTATTATAAAACAAGGCGAAATAAGTGAGTGACAAAGAAATAAATTCTCCAAAATAAACCCATGTACTGAGTGCATCGATAACGAGTAATAACACAACAAAATAAGGTAAATAATTGCATTACGTTATTAAAATATCAACCGAAATTTAACACGTATCCCATCTAAACCAAGATAGCTACATTCCCTATTTTTTGCGTGTTTGCCGCGTTGCCGATCTCCTACCTCTATATACTGCCCAACACAAAAGACCTTGTCCGTTGCCTACTGTTTCCTTTTGTATGTAATAATTGAAAATCCCTGCAACAGGCACTGCTAGGGTGAAGTGAGTGTCCCTGTCTTTTTTCCTATATACCTGCGTGTTTACATAGGACAAATACAAATAACAACACAAAACAATAACTAAATGAAAAACAAACGCACAAAGCAAGACAAACAGAATACAATAGCAGACGTAGATAAAATAGAAATCGACAAAACTGTTTCAAATGCAGAAATTTACAAAAAAATAGATGAAATGCAAAAAAGTTTAGAATTCATTTCAGAAAAATTTGATGTAATGCAAGACGAAAATAAATTTGTAATAAATATTAATTGAAAAATATCCTAAAAAATCAAGAAAAAGACAACAAATTGTTGAAGGACAGAATGGCAAAGCTAGAAAGAATTATAGAAAAAAGCGAAAGAGAAAAAATAAAAAATGGTATTATTATAAGCGGAGTGGACAAAACCGAGCAAAATGAGAACACAAAGGAGATCGTAATAACAATACTTAAACAAATGTGTTGTGATACAAACACCATTGAAAATATACTGTTGTAGAAAAAATATCAATAACGAAAATAACCCAATCATAGTTACACTAAACAACAAACAAACAAAAATTGACTTAATAAAAGCACGTAAGGAAGTTGGAACATTACAAACCCGAGAATGTCACATCAAAGGGCGAAATAAAGACATTTATGTAAACGAACATATAACAAATTTAACCGGGGAAATTTTCTATGCTACTAGACAACTAAAAAAGGAAAGATAAATTAAATATACATGGATTCGAGATGGTGATGTATATGCCAGAAAAACTAAAACAAGTGATAAGATAAAAATTAAACAATTGTCCGATGTCGAAAAACTAGAACAATAAATACAACTAGCAAAACAATAATAATTACATGCAACTATATAATAACGAATATCAAGATGATTAACATAATAAGGCAAAATATAAAAAGCATCAGAAACCAAGAAATTGAGATCATCCCAAAAACACAAAACCATCCGGATCTAATTGCCCTTATAGAAACATGATTATCACCAGATGAGGAAGATTTATATAATATTAACGGCTACAATGCAATATTTAGATCACGCCAAAGAAGAGGAGGAGGTATATTGATGTATATAAGAAATGGTATAGATTATAAAGAAAAAATAAACTGTATCATAAGCAAAATAGAAATAATAAATGTAGAATTAACTTCAGAAAATATCAATATCATAAGCCTTATATCAAAGGCTTATCAATAAGCCTTATATATAAACCTCCCGATGTCAATTTTGACTCGTTGGAATATACTTTAAAACATAATATAATAAACAGAACCAAACGTCATATCATTATCGGTGATTTTAATGTAAATATTTTGGGGAAAAATAGTTTGATTGACAGTTACTATAACATGTATAAAGAACGAAACTATAAAATTCTGAATAAAAGAAAGACGAGTGCATACACTAGATACAATGAAAATACTAACAATACCATACTTGACCATGTAATTACAAATATTGAAAATAAGCTCGTTAACATCAGCATAATTTCTTCCGATATATCAGATCACAATATAATTAAAGTAACAATAGAACCACCAACAAAAAAAAGACCTACCTATGTACACTGCAATGCAATTAAAAGAAACAATGAAAAAACAAATAAAATGATTTCGGAATTAAACTATGACCAAATTAAATCATATGAAGATCTTTCAAAAACGCTACAGAGTATTATAGAAAAAAATATGTGCATTACGAAAATAAAACGAAGAAACGACTGCCCTTGGATAACTAGCAATATAATAAAAGAAATAAGAAAAAGGAATAAACTTTACAAAAAATATCGAAAACATCCACACAATGAATTTCTAAAAGTAAGATATATAGAACAAAAACAATATACAACACTTACATTAAAAACAACTAAAACGCAATATTTACAAGAAAATTCAATGAATATAGAGATGACAGTAGAAAAACATGGGAATTTATTAATAGACAAATACACTCCACAAAAAATGATAACATTATAGAAATTATCAAGGAAGACGGAACTAGTAGCACCGATACAAAAACTATAGCAAACGAACTAAATAATTATTTTGCCACAATAGGCCAAAAACAAGCTGATAAACAAATACAGGGAAAAAGAAAACTACCACCACAACTATAATAAATAAAATATATAATAAATCTGATGTTAAAAATGTAGAACAAGAAGAAATAGAAAGAATAATACAAGACATAAAGCCCCAGGATTTGACAAAATAACAAATGACGTGATCAAGAATAAGAAGAAAACCTTAATACCAATTTTTACAAAGCTAATAAATAAAATGTTAGACACAAGAATATATCCACAATACCTAAAACAATCCATAATAGTCCCCATATACAAAAAAGGAAAAAAGAATGAAACACAAAATTACAGACCAATTACTTTAGTATCAGCACTGAATAAAATAACAGAAAAAATCTTACACAACAGAATGATAGAGCATATATCACAAAACAACATCATAAATATAGCACAATATGCCTTCCAAAAGAAATCGAGCACGACTTCAGCTGTTTATGATTTGATAGAAAATATGAAAAAATGCATAGAAAAGAAACACACGGTCGTAGTAATATCTTTCGACATGAAAAAAGCATTCGAAACAATCAATAAAGAAAAATTACTAGAAAAACTCATTACATATGGATTTGATAATTACATAAGAATAATTGAAAGCTACTTGATGAACAGACCCCAAAAGACTAAAGTAGGAGAGACAGAAAGCAACACTAATATAGCGGCGTACGGCTTGCCGCAAGGAGGTAACGTGCCACCATTGCTATATATACTCTATACAAACGATTTATTCGAAGAAAAGTTCACTGGAAAAATTTATGCTTACGCTGATGACTTGTGTATGTTGTATTCTGACAATGATTACAACAGATTACAACATAATATATATAACGATATGAAAAAGTATGAACTATGGTGTTTTAACAACTCACTCACGATAAACGAAACAAAAACAGAATACGTAATATTTAACGAGAAGAAACAAGCAAGAGACCTAAACATAACGATAAGAAACCAAAAATTAAAGGAAATTTCCGAAATTAACTACCTAGGAATTTAAATTCACACTACCTTAAAATGGGATAAGCATATAAATAAAATAAAAAAAGAAAATGCCAAAATAATTACTTTGCTCTTAAAAATGAAGCACATCATACCAACAAAAATGAAGAAACCACTGTACCATGTACTATTCTCATCTAAAAATGCTTATATGATTAATACATGGAGCAATACTACAGAAAAAAAACTTAAACATACTACAAAGACAACAAAATAAGACATTGAAAATATATATTATATAATCTCAACAGACTAACGCCAACCGAAGAACTATACAAAAAAACAAAAGAACTAAACATCAGACAACCAATACAATATCACAATATACTGCTGCTATACAAAATTCAAAATAAATTAATAAAGACACTATCACATTCACGACAAACAAACAAATACATACATACGAAACCAGAAGAAAATCAGACATTAGAGTTCATAAAAATACAGAAGTAAGATTCACACAAAAACTCACAACTGGAACCGTAGTAAAATTCAACAAGATACCGAAAGACATAATAAAATTAAACCTAAAAAATTTTAAAAAGAAGCTTAAATACTTACTACTAGAACACAAGATCTGAGTGACATCGACTAACAGTTAAAAAAAAAAAACATGACGCCTTCGATACCATCTGCCCAGAGAAAGACCTAGAAGACTTCAAACTGTTGCAGATGAAGAAGGATACAACCCACAACTGCATGAATCCACCAACAATAACAAATAGATTTATGTTGTAATATGATATACAGTTGTATATGTTAATATTTTTAATATAATAATATATTTATATTAAAAAAAAACTTTTGTATTGTCGAGATTGAAGAAGATATGTATAAACTAGTATATACATAGTTTTTACTAGCTTTATACTATATAGCAGGTGTGACTTTTACTACTTTGAGATGAAGTATTATCTTAACATTATCTTAGCTTTTGATTTATTCTGAGCTGATTCATTATCCCATGAATAACATAAGAAGAAATATTCTAACTTTCTTTGGATTGTATAATTCACAATTCTTCAAAATAAATGTATGAAATATCAAGTTAAAAATTCACCAATTTGCTTTGTTTTAATTGTTTATACCATTATTTAGTAAAATGTGCAACATAAGCCATTAAATTGTCTGCAGTGCGGATATGAATGACCCAAAAAGTTTTTGTTAAAACGACGCAGGAAAAAATATAGCGCAATTTAATTTTTTTTGTACTTTGTACGTATACAACGAGAACTTACGAATTACTGTCTCTAATAAAAAGGGAAACATCTGGAATACTTCAAACATTTTTATTTTTTAGTATTTTCTTGTAAACGTTTAATTTATTTGCTATATCGACGACAAATGACTTCGATACTACTACTATACTTCGATATTATTCTTCGATACTATATTACTCATTCACGCCGCTAGCACACTTTTATCTTCGGAAAAATGAGATTCCCGTAAATATTAACTTAGCTTATGAAAAAATCGTAGAGTGCACATTTGGAGAATATGCAGACTGCTAAACTCTTGTTTAGGTGGGGTATTGTTCTGGTGACTCAACATAATTTCTCCTATTTTTTAATGTTTTCCTTAACCAAATTTCCTTAAAATCCGTATATCTATATTCTTTTTTTTTTTGTGTAAATTTCAATGATGGATCTAGGTTTCATTCTAAACAGTATTCTAAAGTTTTAAATTAGACTCAGCGATGACTCACCTGCTGCATTTTTCATTAACCGTTAACGTTTCACCACATAGGACCTGGAAATGAAGAATAACAATACCGACAGGCTCAAGTTACTTCTTCCTAGCTGTAATGTATGCCAGCACACTTTAAAATATCTGGTATCTCGAATGAGGTCTCTAGAGTAGCGCTGGGCGATATTATTGAAACATCGATGTTTTGTTACCGATGTTCGTTGTTTTTGCCATCGATATTAGAGGTCACAAACATCGATGTCAACATCGATGTATACCTTTCGATGTTATATCAAGAAAAGGTTTGAAATTTAATTTTCGTAGTTCAAAAAATAAAAGTTTAATATTTTGAGCTCAACGGCGCGAAAGTAAATTGAATCTATTTGATTTCACTTGATTAAGTTGACTGGAATAATTTCTACCATAGTCGGCGTTCGGCAACATGGCCTCTTAGATGCGTAATGTAAATATGCAACCCCGTTTAGGTGAAGCCCCGCAACAAACTTTGGGAATTACCGACTTAATATATTTTAGATTAAATTATATTTTTTATGACATATGGCAACGCTACGGTATACGAGGTGTGGCTATTAAATAACGAGACTGACGCTGCTACAGAATAAATACGCATGCGCCAAACACGAGCGATCAACAGCTATTTAGCTTTAAGCCTTCTCTTTCAAATGCATCACTTCTCGCTTCTGCATACAAATCCGTATAACCATAACCTTCGTTCGATAAATGTTAAGTGTAACAATAGAGCAACGATTTGTTGTGAAATTTCAATTGAAACTTGGAAAAACCGCTACTGAAACTTATAATTTATTGAAAGAAGTGTATGGCAATGCATGTTTATTTCGTGCACGTATTTTTGGGTGGTTTAAATGTTTTCAAGATGACTGAGAAGACGTTGAAGATGATTCACACCCGGGTCCACGTCAAAAACGGATGACAATATCGAAAAAATCGGTAATGGTTCGATCTGACCTTCGGATAAATATTCGTGCGATTGCTGAAACTATAGGAATTGACAAAGAATGCGTACGGCAAATTTATATAACAATTTTTACATGCAAAAGTGTCTGCCAAAATGGTGCCTAAAATTGTCTCGTTTGAACAACAAGAAGCTAGAAAAATGTTTATACTGACGCTTTAAATGCATTGAAAATGACCCAAGCTTATTGGAAAGGATGATAACATCCTTTGCAAAATCAGCAAATCAATAGTCAAAGCAATTATTTTTGTTTTCGATATTCATCCCCTTCAGTGGATTCCTGAGATCAAACTATTAATCAACAATACTACCCTCACGTTCTTGCTGAACTCCGTGAAAGAATAAGGAAAAAAACGACCGGAATTGTGGAAGAACAAGTCATGAGTTCACCCCAGTGTTAGACCATCCGCCTTATTCGCCGGAACTTGCGCCGTGCGACTTCAATCGGTTTCCTAAGGTGAAATCGGCGTTAAAGGATTGAGATCTGAGTCTGTTGAAGCTGTGAAAGAGAAAGGGGTACGCGTTCTGAAGGAGCTGACAGAAGAAGACATCCAGCACTGTTTTGAACAATGGAAGATTCGCATGGACCATTCACATGTACGAAATCAAAATGAAATGTTTTACAGCGCCAGTCTCGTTATTTAATAATCACACCTGGTAGTACACAATGGAGCATAATAGAAATAGTTGAAGTGATTATTTGTTTTTACATTTGCCGATGTTTATTTTTTATTTATTAGGTAAGTGCATGTTTATTACATTACCAAACATACGGTTTTCCAACCCTAATTTTTTTTCAGACAATATATTTATTATAATAATGAATAATAGTAATACTCATTGACTTATATTAATGTATGTCATGTAAAATGTAAGACCAATAGAACAGAGAGTAAATTTCCCTTTCAAATATAAAAAAAACCACCAAAAAGCGATTTATGTAAATATTTTGAAAAATAAAAGGATAATTCCATTACTGATAATTTCATTAGTTCCATTACTGCTATGAAGAGTAGACAAATCGTATCCAGCGGTGTGCGGCTTCTCAAGGCAACTATTTCGTAGGAGCCAATGCAGAATTGTAATTCCAGTTGAATAAAGATATTATAGAAAATCAGTCTCATTATTTTCTAAGCCCAAAAGGAACAAAGACGTTTTCTAGAAATGTGTCCTCAAGATACGCTTGAGTAAATAAATAAATAAATAAATACACACTTTATTTAGCATATGCAGCTAATAGTAACAAAACAAAATCGATATACAAAAAAAATAAAAGTAGGAAAAATTCTAAAAAATCTTAACAAAAGAAAATACAATCAAAAGGCAATAACCAACATTGTTCAAATGATAAAACACTCTATTGCTTCAAATCATAATTTAACAGTCTATTAAATACATGCACATTAGGAGCGCTCCCTATGTGGACGGGCAAAGCATTGAAGAGACAAACACCTTCCCAAAACAATGTCTTCTGAAGAGCAGTAGTTCTCACAATTGGTACATCATAATTGTTCTTAGAACGGACATCGTAAGAATGCATATTTACTCTTTGTACCAAAAAAGTATTCAAATAATGGGGCAACAAATTATGTTTTATTTTATATATCAATCTAATGTTAACCCCTTCAATGGCCCGCGCAACTGAAAACCAATCCAATGACCGCAACATTACCTCTATCAGTGTATACCTGTTACAATTCAATAGTACACGCATAGCCTTGTTCTGCTGTATTTGAAGTCTACCAATACTCTCCTTATTACATGATATCAGCACAGACATACAATAGGTAAAATGGGGTAAAACTATAGTATTATATACAAGCCTCTTGGACCATGGCAATAAATGTGACGATATACGACTAAAGAACCCTATTTTTTTCCAATCTTTCTACATAGATAACTGACATGATTACAAAATGTTAGCTGAGGATCCAACAGTACTCCTAAGTATTTAATTTCATTTACAATTTCAATATCAGAATTATTTATATTTATTTTTAACCCTAACTCATTAAATCTTTTGCAGTTTGCTTTAGATCCTATCATCATGTACCTTGTTTTCAGTTCGTTTAGTTTAAGTTTATTTTTGCATAGCCATCTAAATAGTATTGCCAGTTCACTATTCAATGTTTCAACCATCTCAGGCAAATTATACCCAGACACAGATATGAGAGTATCATCTGCAAAAAGACTAATAAAACATTTATCCAATATTGAAGAAATATCGTTGATATATATCAAAAACAGCAACGGGCCCAAAACACTACCCTGAGGAACTCCCCACGCACTTTCCCTCTTTGCCGACACTTTTCCCCCAACCCTCGTCCTATGATGTCTGTCAGTTAAGTAACTCTTGATCCATTTTAAGGCTTTCGATCTTACACCATAACATAATAATTTTTTACACAGTATTTCCCGGTCAATTGTTTCGAATGCTCGCTTTAAATCTATAAATACACTAAGCACAATTTTTCCGACCTTTATATCGCTCCCCATATTGCGCAGACATACTGAATAGCCGTCTCACAAGAATGTTTTGTCCTAAACCCTGATTGAGCAGAAAATAACAATTTATTGGTTTCAAAATAAGTTTTCAACTCTGTACATAATATAGTCTCAATGATTTTATCAACAACAGGTAATAAATTAATTGGTCTAAAGTCACTTGGTATACTAGGCTTTAGTATTTTTGGAATTAGTACAATAATGCTGGTTTTTAAGTCCTCAGGAAATGTATTCGTTTCAAAACTTGTATTAATTAAGTATAATAAAGGATAACCGATGACACAATTTTTTTTTTCATTAACCTTATCGTAATTTCATTGTCACTCGTACTTCGGCTTTTTAAACTAAACACAACTTTTCTTAATTTGTTTAGAGTAACATGTTTAAACTCAGAAAAATCGGGAGTCTTGCATACTTGGACATCACTGCTTCAGTCCTGCTCTTCGATACTCTGTTCTACTTCATTCAAACTATCGAAGTAAAAGTTATTGAAGTTCTCCTCCGTAGGTCCGTAGTGAGTAGTGACTAGTGCGGTGGGCACTGGCGCTATTCCCAGCTTCGACTTCTTTGCCGAAATTTTGACAACCTCACTCTTTTTTCAGCTCTGGTGCATGATCTCGATTCTCTTATACATTTATAATCAGAAAATGAGCGTTTAAAGGAGTAGAATCGCCTAACGCATTAGGACCGGGAACGTATGTTTTTTTATAATAATAAACTTTCAAATTTTGAAAGCTCTCATTCCAATGGCATCAATTTTTAAACTGCACAACTTCAGATTTAAACCAAATTTGAATCCCCAATCTCCTTTTTTCATTTGAAGATTAAAGATAATGTGGTGTATCACACTGCTGTTAATTACAATAATTCGTGATCCAGCCCCGTATACAACATCATCATTTGATTGAATTTGTAATCCAACCTCATTTTTCAAAGTTTACTAATTCATTTTACCAACTATCCCCCGCCGGTTGGTCTCGTGTTGGTTTTATTCGGTTACTTGATTGAACGTAATTAAACTTTTTTAACAGGAACATTAATTCCAGACCCTTGCTGTCGATCCCAAGATTGCGTTTCGCTTTGGTTATTTTTTTTTATTTGTAAATGTTTTTATGACTTTTATGTATTACGTAATTTTTTGTTAATAAAATTTTATTTAAAAATAAAACTAGATTTTTATTCTGTTGGCAGTTTTGATGCTTCTTCCTTAATATTTGATTTTTCTATGCTACAACAGTCTTAGATTAATGTAGATAATAGTAATAAGGTAGATAATTTTCTACCTATCGGGCTTAATGTGTGTACAAATTGGACTTTTTATTTTCATTTTTTTCTTTAGATTTTATTATATCTACGCCGATAACTGCAATTTTTACATTGTTTTTGTTTTGAAAAACATCAACGCTGCAAAAAAGTTATAGGGTCGTATAAAAGAACCGCTAAACATTGATGTAAAACAAATTTGAGGGTTTTTCGAAAGGATTAGTAAAAAAAGCCGCACTGTGTCGAGTATCAGTTCTCGATAACTAAAGTTAAGCGACGCTGGGTGCGGTTAAAACTTTGAAGGGTGAGGGTATATATATATATATATATATATATATATATATATATATATATATATATATATATATATATATATATATATATATATATATATATAGTAAAAACTGTACCATTTCATTTGAAAAAACTGAACAAAACTCCAAAAAAACTATTGTTGAATGTAACGCCACCTCGCGGTTTCATTTATAAATAATTTATCTCCCAGATTATCTGATTGTTCCAGCAATTGCCTTTTAAATGAATCCAAATTGAGGAAAATCGGTTAAGGCAAACGGACATTAGACGACTTTTTATCTCAATAGGTAAAACTCCCCCCCACTCTATTCGTGAAATTACGACAAAATGTCATAAAACAAAGTTGTAGGAGACAGTTTGCTAATTATAACTGAGAATTTTTCTTACTCGGTTAACACTTGAAAATACACAAAAAAAATTATTTTTAAAAATGTTTAGCTCGTCACGCCCTCTTGCGGTCGTTTTAGAAGCTTAAAAATATTTTTGGTAAATTTCTCATGATCATTTCTAGTACAATATTTTTTTCCCCAAAGCTGTGGGATAAATAGTTTTCAAGATACGGCCGCGATCCATCCTTAATGGGACACCTGGTATATATATATATATATATATATATATATATATATATATATATATATATATATATATATATATATATATATATATATGTAGAATACAAGAACATAAAAACAACTTTAAAAACAAACCACTTCCGCTCTGTTCCATCTACAAACAGGATATAAAATCAATTTTGGAGCCAAAAATAGTGAATGTTGAAAACTACAAACGAACAATCAGAGAAGCCCTTGAAATAGAAGAAAGGGGTGAGCTAAACACGCGAACCGACGCTCGCAACATTCCAAAAGTATGGAAATCGCTTCTGAAAAAAGAAGAAATTCGGCAGCATGGCGACGAAGAAGAAAAACTAATAAACACCCGAGAGCATTGCCGAGCGCCGCGAATAGTCCCGAACTACCCCGATGCAATCTGCGCAGTCGCCAACTGTCTATAAGAACGAGCGTAACGACCCGTGCACGTCAGTTGGATTCTTCACTCGAAGCGGGTAACACTTGAAAATGCCAAATCAGATTTTGGAGAAACGTCATGTCTAGAAACCTAGAAACACACACTACACACACACACACATATATATATATATATATAAACGAACATCCTGGTCGGAAAAATTTCGTGGTTACTCAAAGTAACATTGAAATTTTGTATGAATTTTTAAAAAATCAGCCAAAATTTTCGTTGCGATTCTTGGAAGTGGAAGTGATCATGTCCAAAGATTCAATTCATCTCATTGTAAATGATCACTTGGAACTTTGGAAGGTTTGTGCGCGTTTTGTTCCACACAAATTAACTGACGACCGAAAATTGCTCCGAATCCAACATTGCAAGGACTGGATTAAAAAGTCGAAAAATGACGAAAACTTCACATACAGAATTATTACTGTACAATAATTTTTAGAAGGTACTAGAAAAATCCGATTCACCAAAAAATTGATACAAACCACCAAGTCACTATGAAGTTCAAACTGGTACTGAAGAGGCGTCAGATGTTGGGCTGCCTTCCCTTCAAAAAAGAAGCTTAGAGTGTTGCTAGATCGAACGCTGCGTTTAAAAGATATAAAGGTGAATGAAAAACCTACCAGCACGCTATATAAATAATTGTCTTATTTTAAAAACAACTGAGAGATAAAACAAATTTCTTAAATAAAACTAGAAAAAAAACCTTCTGAACATAATTCTGAATTTTATTATATGTAAATATGTGGCATGGTGTAATATCTAGTAACATATTTAATAACATTTATTATTTCATAATAAAAATAAAAATTCTGAAACCTAAATATAGCAGTGTAATTTTGAAAGGATTTTTTTCTTGTAAATTAAATCCTGTTTCCTTTAAATTGCTCGATACTCTCGTTTTCTAAATAACGATCTCGACAATTTATTTTTTCAACGTAACTTTATAGCATCTCGCTTAATTGTTCCCGGGTAATTGGAACTTCTTAATTTCTGTTTAATTAATAAAGCGAGATGTTCTTTTACAAAAATCGATAAGGCGGAAAAGAGATATACAAAAATAAAATATATCCTATACTAATTACCAATTTTCTGTTATATGCCCATAGTCATTTCATTTTTTCTTTGTTTACGTTCATATTTCATTGTCAGTTGTGAACGAACTGTATCACGTGTAAATTTTATTATATTTTGTATACTAAACTCGAAGAGATTTACCACTAAACACCAAATAACTATTTTAAATTTCTCGACGCGTGTTTCGCTAACCATGTTAGCATCATGAAGAAATGATTTAATCTTAAGGAGACTAAATAATCTTCTGACGATGATAAATTTCTTCAGGTATAGCGGTTCACGCCAAATGCTTAAAAAGAAGTTTGTATTGTTAATATTACATGTTTAAAATTTAAAAAAAAGTTCTGATTGAAAAATATATTTCTTATACAAGGGGAGAGAATATTTTGTGTCTAATTGATATTATGACTAATCTTTATTTCAATTAAGAAAAAGTTACTTTATATATAAGAGATTATCCTAGATATAACTAATAATAATTGTATATAACATAACAATCAACTTAATATATAACAATCAACTTAATAAAATAGAAAAAGGTTTCCAAAAAAATAACACCCGAAATGTTTGCAAAACATTTAAAACTAAATTAACAGGTTATCAACCCCAAAGTCTTCTGTCAAAGCTCACAAACAGATTACCAACACTAAACCCTAAACAAACAAAACACAAAAAGTCTTTGCCTCCAAAAGGAAAACGGACAATTAACTCTAAATAACCAAGACAATTGCAAAGAACTTGCGAAATATTTTGAACAAATACTAAACTGTCCTGAGCCTTTAAACAAATTACCAACACTAAACCTTAAACAAACAAACTCAGATACATTACCACCGAATGAAGATAACATAATTAAGCAAATCAAGCGACTTAAAAAAAACAAAGCTTCTGGTGAAGATGGAATCACTGCTGAACTTTTGAAATCCACTGGTCCAGGTACAATCTACAAGAGGTTTGGCGAACCGAATGGATTCCGGAAGATCGGAAAGATGCTCTAATCCATCCACTACATAAGAAAGGAGATAGAACGGATGTAAACAACTATAGAGGGATATCTCTTCTTTCAGTTTGTTACAAGATTCTATCTCAATGTCTACTAGACAGAACACAGGGACAGGTAGAACCTAAAATTGGTGAATATCAAGCAGGTTTTTGACGGGGCAGATCCTGTCCGGAACAGATCCGGAATCTAACGTTTATCCTAAGACATCAAAAACTGTACAATAAAAATCTCGCCTGTACATTTGTGGATTTAAAAAAAGGATATAATTCTATTGACCGCGGATTTTTATTCCAAATCTTGAAAGAATAACGACTAAATCTAAAAACGCTAGCAATTATTAAAGCAACACTAACTAACACAAGGTCAAAAGTTAAATTCATGGGTGACATCTCAAAGCTCTTCGAAATTAAAACTGGAGTGAGACAAGAGGATGGACTCTCACCACTCTTATATAACTGTGTTCTAGAAAATGTAATACAGTAGTGGCGGGTAAAAAAATCAGCCCTGAATATTGACCAGCCCATTAAACTGGGGAGAACCAACATCAAAACTGATTGTCTGGCGTTTGCTGATGACATAGCAATTTTAGCTCAGGATATATTACAGGCGCAAAAACAGATTGAAATCCTGAAAGAAACAGCAGAAACGGTATGACTGCAAATTTACTTTGAAAAGTCACAAAACATGACCTGCAACAGACTAAGAACACCATTTTTTGTGTAAAAAAAAACACCAAATAATTGTGTAAAATAATAATCGAAAACGGGTTGGAAAATTGTTTACTATGATAACTCCTAGAGAGGCGGCGCCTCAACGCCCTCCCTCACGAACCGCCACTGTTCGGGGAATATTCCACAGAGTTAATATATTTTAGGACCAGTTGACTTTAACATTTCGCAAAATAATGCGTCCAGGAAACTTTTCTTGGTTTTTGACAGGGCAGTTTCTGCCCTTAACAGATCCTGAATCTAAAGTTTATCCTAAGACATCAAAAACTGTACAATAAAAACCTCGTGTGTACATTTGTGGATTTCAAAAAAGCATATGATTCTATTGACCGCGGATCTTTATTTCAAATCTTGAAAGAACAAGGACGAAATCTGAAAACGCTGGCAATTATTAAAGCAACATTAACTAACACAAAGTCAAAAGTTAAATTCGTGATTGACATCTCAGAGCTCTTCAAAATTAAAACTGGAGTGAGAAAAGAAGACGGACTCTCGCCATTCTTATTTAGCTGTGTTCTAGAAAAAGTAATACAGGAGTGGCGTGTAAAAAAGTCGGACCTGAAATTTACCAGCCCCTAAATTTGGGAAGAACCAACATCAAAACTGATTGTCTGGTGGCGTTTGCTGATGATCTAGTAATTTTGGCGCAAGATATATTAAAGGCATAAAAACAGATTGAAATCCTAAAAGAAACAGCAGAAAATGTATGACTCTAAATTTCCTTTGAAAAAACACAATACATGACCTGCAACAGACTAAGAACATCGTTTCTAAAAACAAAATATTGTAACATCAGACGAGTCTCTCAATTCAGATATTTAGGTGAAATAATCATGGAAAAAACGGGTTGGAAAATTGTTTACTGTGATAAATCCTGGAGAGGAGGCGCCCCAACGCCCTCCCTCACAAGCCGCCACTGTTCGGGGTATATTCCACATATTTAATATATTTTAGGACCAGTTGATTTTAACCTTTCGCGAAATAATGCATCCAGGAAACTTTTCTTGCAATAAATCGATTGTGTAGCGAGGTGTGTGACAAGTTTTGTTTAAAGCAGCATCCTATTGAAAGAATACATAGTTTATATCCACATTTATCAGTTCAGACTAAACATATTCTGTTACCGTATTTCCATAGCGTTCACCATTGGCATTAGTACTATTTTCATTATCGTCTTAAAAAGAATAAGGGCTTGTCACTCTGTCAGTCGAAAACCCGCACCAAACAGTGATTTCCTGAAGATGGAAAGGTAATTCCTTAATTACTTGTTGATTTTCACCGCTCCAAATTCTGTGTATGAATGACATTTATATTTCAAACAGCTTTTTCGTTTTAATTCTCCATCCAAATTGTCAATTAAAACTATAAAAAGTACATTACAAATGATCTCTATATTATTTAAAACAGTCATTTGTAATAATATAGGGTTATCAATTTTATGCTTCGGAAAGTAAAATTAAAAAAGCACACGAAGAATTGAAATTTCAATGATTTTTCTTCAATTTTATTGCTTGGACTTTGCCATTAAGTGTGGAATATATCATCATTTAGATGTCTACCACCTGACCGCTTGCACCACCTTGACGAATGTTGGTTTTAAACTGCTCAAGACTTTGAGGATTGTCTACGTAAACAAGATATTTTGCGCAGCCCCGCAAAAAAACCAACGAGGTCAAATAGCATGATCTCGAAGGCCAATTTACATTACCAAATATCGAAATTACGCGACCTGGAAACTTCTCGCGCAATAAAGCCAACATTGGTCATGTCGTGTGGCTTGTGGCGCTATCTTTTTGGAATCACATATCCCTCAGATCGAAATATTCAATTTTTGGCCAAAAAAAATTGGTTATTATACGATTTTAGCGCTCAGAATTGACGTTAACAGTCATTTACAGGCTAGTAACTCCACCAGACCATAACGCACCCCAAACAGTCACCTTTTGCGAATGCAATGGACCCTCCACAATCACTTGTGGGTTTCCAGAGCCCCATATATGGCAATTTTGCTTATTTACGTACCGCCGAACGAGAAATGAGCCGCATCGTTGAAGAAGACTGTGCGAAAAATCAGATGAATGTTCAAGCACCCGATCGGCTTATGCTCGGCGCATTCTACGGTCGACGGGCTTCAATTCTTGCGTGACTTGAACTTTGTAAAGATGACGATGCAAGTCCAAATCCAAAAATGCACTTTTACTAACAGCAGCGATATTCTCCATGGATCGGGCATTACGATAATGCACATGTCTTACCGCATTCGTAACAGACCCAGTATTTTCAAATTTCTTGACTGTATTGAAAATTGTGCATTCAAACACACATTCACATTCTGCTTGTAAGCTGCGAAATGTGACCACATCAGGATAACCATTTTTGTAAAAACTTTTAACAACTCTAACGCGTTGTTCGGTGGTTAAACGATCCATATTGTAAAGTGGCAAACCTTAAACTAAACAAATCACGCTTTGAATGACATTTAAGTTTGACAGTTGTCAAAATACAAGACAGGCATTTTAGGACTACGAAAAATACTTTACTAAAAATACATTAATACATGACTGTTAAACTTTTTATCTTCTTGTTCAATCAAATTTTGTTTTTATCATAAAATAAATATAAATAAAAAATTAAACTAGATTTTAAACATATTCCACAGATTTTACAGTGTCATTGCCATCCTCAAACGTGTTATAGGGATATTGCCAAAATGTTTACAGCGTGGCACTAACTTATATTCTTTCCGTGCCCCATCCCACAACGAAAATACTTTTATAAATATTCAGATAACGATGCTTTTAGTGAGTAACCGGATAACCGAACAGAAATAATTTATAAGCAATATAGAAGACGCATGCTGCTTTAAAATTTATTTTAAATAAATTGGATATAGGATTTACTTTTTGTACTAATTTTTAACTATATTTTGACATTTTATAAATTTGTTTCAGTCTTTTTTGTTCCTCGTTATATTTACCTCAATATGTCAAACATATTGGCCTCATTATATACCATCCTATCTTAGTTGTCCTCGTTCTATATATTCCTCTAACCGTTCTATTTTTAAATCTTCTGTTGTTTCATCATCATTCATCATTTTCGCTATCAGCGCAGGGATAGAGCCTTGTATGTTATTTTATGATTATCTTCATTTCTTTTTTTTTTATTGATGAATCTTTTTAGTTATTTTCCTTGTTATTTGTTATTATTTGTTTTGTTTTCTTTGTTTTAGTTTCGTATATAGGTTGTTATTATTTGTATTTTTTGCCTACAGAATATTAGTTTATGTTTATATACATTATGTAAGTCAGTATTATGTATTGTAATAGGTTTTTGGATACGGGTTGAGTATGAATGGCTATCCTTTAACATTTGATTGAGTAATAAAGACATTTATTATTCTGCTCATCCTTACTGTAGAATCTCAGCTCATGCTGGCCGATATTCCAATGCCAACATGAAAAAGCAATTCAGCTCCTCTCACCCTAGCATAATATCTTACGAACAATGTGACACGTCTGCAAGAGCACGGCACGCTGTCCCACTATGGCAATCGATCTCGAGATACCGAGGCTCTCGAGGTTCTTTGAAAATCTCTTACTTATCAGGCCCTCGGCGGATATAACGAAGGGCACTACATCTACCTTACTCAGTTTCCACTGTTTCTTCAAGTCGTATGCCAGATTTTCATACTTTGTGGATTTTTCTATATCAGTTTTTCTAATGTTGTGAGATAGTGGCACTGCGATGTCAATTATAAAAGCCCTCTTGTCCTTTTTGTTGATTAGAACAATATCCGGCCTGTTATAATCAACCGTTCGATCAGTAGTGATTGGTCTATCCCAGTAAAGAATGGTATCGGATGATTCAAGTACAGGAGAAGGCGAGTACTTATAATATGGAGGAGGTGCATTTTCTAATAGCGAGTATTTTTTTTGCAATTTGTTGATGTATAATTTTTGCCAGCTGATTATGCCGTCCTAAATAAGCATTAGGAGCAAGGGCCGGGCAACCGCCAATAAGGTGCTCAATTGTTTCCCCCAAAGTACCGCATTTCCTGCACTTATCGACTACGTCCAAATGCAGTATGTGCTTTTCATAGTTTTTTGTTCTTGTTACCCTATCTTGAATAGATATCGCGAAACCTTCTGTTTCTGGGTACAAGAGTCTATCGGTCAGCCACTTCAGAGACAATTGTTCGTCAATGGTGTCATCTTCGAGTGACTTAGGAAACCTTCCGTGCAATGTTTGTCCTTTCCATTCTCGAACACAGTCCGTGAGTGTTGTTCTGCTATCAATACGATTTTCTTTATTTAGGTTCAGTGGGGTTATACAGGGTTATACAGGGTTACATTTATTATTATTATTATTATTATTATTGTTTCTTCTTTTCAGATTTCATCTTGGTAACATGTTTCAAATCTATAGTTAAATATTGACCTGTATACGGTTTTAAATACATTTATTTTTCTCTGCTTTGTTATTTCTCTTTTATTCAAAAATTCTTTATTTATAGTATAATATATTTCATTTCATTTTCTATTGTTGAGATATATTTAGATTTCTCCTTGTCTTCTAATATGACAGCCAAATGCTGGAAATTATTAACCTGTTCTATTTGTATTCCATTTATCTGCCCCTGTACCTTTCTTTGTTCTTTTATAACCACCATCATTTTAGTTTTTTGGTATTCATCTTGATATATTGTATTTTATTTAATATTTTGTTCCATATCGTAAAGTTCTTCTGTAAACTTGTTTCGTTGTTTGCTATGATATTATATTTATGGAGAATACATTCACTTAAAAATAATTCAATATAGTGAATAAATATTAATATTATCCTAAGTACAATTCATAACATAACAGTATTTTTAACAATGTGCATTGTAAAGATAATCAATCATAAACCAACATTTTCTCTGCTTATGGTAATCCAAACATACATATTTAAACAAATTGACCCGATTCCATGTTTAATATACACCAAAGGCCGATAAATATGGAGCAATATCACCGACAGTTACGCATTTAATAATTTTCAAAATAAATGAAATATTCCTCACTGCTGAACGTAAAAAGAATAAATCTGAATGCCTTTACATTCTCTGCTTATCTCCTCTCGAAGGAGATGAAAATCCAAAGTGCCAAGTCTGGAGAATACGTTGGGTATGGTGAAATCGCTTAGTCCAAACTCGATGATCGTTTTCAGAATCATTTTTGCTGTATATGACCACCTTGCGCAGTCCTGTTATATATATACATATATATATATATATATATATATATATATATATATATATATATATATATATATATATATATATATATATATATATATAGTTAAAATATTAATTTTAAAATGTAACAATGGAAGAGAGGCTTTGGAATGAATATCCGATAAAAAATAGAAAACTAATAGAATTTTCATTTTAATTGGGTCTAAAGTTTTATTAATGATCAATCTGCAATTAATACAGATTTGAAAAGTTGTATTTTTAATTAAAATAATTAAAAAGGTTTTATTCTTTTTAAGTTACATTTTTAATTGATTAATTACATAAGAAAAATTGCTATTAAATGGTTTTATTAAATTAATCTTTACACATTTTTGTTCGTATTGAATATTGAAATTGTTCGAAAAGTTATTAAGAATTTTTTTAAATGGGTTACATAGGTTTCGAAGGGCAAAATAAACATATTTTCTATATATTTTTTAATATAATCAAAAAATTATTTTATTCGAACTTTAAGCATATAACAGAACAACATTTAAATAATATTTTATAAAATTTTCATCCACATATGTTGAAAATTCAGCCATCGAGAACTGTTTTTCGGATTTTTGGTCAGGATAACTCATGGTAGCTTTATCCGAAATCAAAAAACTAAATACTTTCTATTAGTAGGTGAGTATGGCTCATTGAACGAATGATTAAAAAAAAATTTTTTTTAATTTTTGGCAGAGTTATATACAAATTAGTACGATTTTCGGTAAAATCTTGACCATTGTAAAATAAGTTGTTATCAAAGAAAGAAAAAATCCTTCTTTCAGTCACTAGTCAATTTTCAACAAGATCGGTGGATTAGTTTTTGAGAAATCGTGTTCGACGGACCGAGAAAATCGCGATTAAGTTTTAAGTAGGAATAAAACGGATTTTTTTTTAACATACATGGAATCGTCAACAAACCTATGACTCAGTTATAAGGAGGAAGTTGTAGTACCAAGCATTGAACGTACTCCAACTCCTGAAGAAGATTATTCCAATGATAAAGATGATACTAAAGAAAACAGAATACAACGTGGTGGTGGAGGGGTGCCTTTTCACAGAAAAAAATGAAGTAAGAAAGAAATTGAAACAAGGGGATCCCTGTCTGCAGTCCTTTTTAATGCTGTGCTAGAGGTAATAATCCGCGAGAGCGGAATAAGAGCAGGAGGAACAATTTTCAATAGCAAGAACCAAATATTAACATACGCAGACAAAGTAGTACTCTTGTCAAGTACAACAACAGAGCTAGCAAGAATGAATTTGTCTGAATGAATGAATTAATGAATTTCAACTGTTTGAAAGAGCTTTAACCTTGGATGTCTAGAGCATGTTGTTGCTCTTGTCTGCAGCTAATTCGGCCTTGTTTGCTTTGCTCCACTCGGTTTATTCGATTTTTGTCTGCTTCTTTCGCCCATCCATGAGAACTTGGTCCTGTACTGATATCATTTATAAAGGCGAGAAGAGTAAAACGTGAGAGCAAAGCCTTCGTTAAATGTAGATGCTGCTACATGAGCCGCAATTTCAACGATGTTTGAGGTACCACTCAATATTTTTGGAGCAATTTTCCAAATAAGTTGGTTCAAACTTTCATTGTTGTTTTGAGTAAAACCTCCAAGACATCGCTCCAGAAGAGCGTAGTTATTCAAGTTCTCATATATAGATTTTTTCTGCTTCTAAAACAACACTTGGAAGTACGATGTAACTGTCTTTGAATGACTGCAGATTATTTTTAGCTGCAGCTCTCTGACATTTCCACTACGAATCTTCGCCGCTATCACACTTCTGATGCTGCGAATTCTTGTCTGTTGGGATATAGTGGTAATAAGTTGCCCAAATGGCATTTTTTATTTTTTCCACAGAATTATAATTCTGTGTTCAAATGGCCAGGTTATAAGTAAGTTATCTTTTCCAGATAGACTTTTTCTCGTTACTTTTTTCCCGGACGTAGAGGTCGATTCTACTGTAGTTTTATTCACTATATTAAGCAATTGGGTACCCATTCGCTTTTGAATATGTCCTATACATTCTTTTTTGTTTATCAGAAAATCATCACCATAAGGTTTAGATTTCACGACTGCAGAGCATATTTTTGAATCACCGTCACAGATAGTTGCGATATTTCACTTGATTATTATTTGAACGCTGAAACATTAATTTAATGGCATCAACTTCCATGTTTCTAGATTGACCAATATGATTAGCATGTCATTTTTCTCCTCCTCCATGTGTAGCATGCCACTCTTGGTACTCTGCAGAATCTAGTTCATTTTCCCACGTTTTGCAATCGTGACAATAGGAGCTTTTTACATAAATATTTAGGACATTTCTGGTATAATAATCGACCAAGGATGACACGCCATATAAAGAAACGAATACTCGTTTTTCCAGTTGCCGTCACCTGATATGATCAACTCTGATGTGTCTTACACATTACACCTACATTACTAAACATATTTTCTGTATGTATGAACTGTACCAACGTTCCGATAAGAAATGAGTTGATAAACCCATCAGGCCGCAAAACTTTTCACATCCAGCTAATCCTAAGCCAAAGACTCGCATGCCAAAAGTAAATCGATAATTGATTTCATATACACCAGATTGAATTCTCTCGCTAGAAGGAATATAGCGAGGCTTTTTACATTTTTCACAAGTAACTTGGATGTTGAATCCAAGCCTACATTCTACTTGAGGAAAAAATAACTGTTACAAAATAAAAGTAGTTTCTAACAAAACAACGAAAGGGGGAATTCTGTTGAATCTTGGTGTGGTCTTCCTGAGTCTTCTAACGTCTTCGTTCATTATGGCCAACTGATAATAGTGGACGTCTTGAATCGTAACGCACTTTTCTTTGTAATGGGTAACGGAGACTTGACTCCCGGAGGTACTGCTACACTGGACTCAAACACTAACAACTGACTTTCGCGTGACAGCTAATAGTTGAATTCTGATTATGTCTTGTGGTCCTCTGTATTTATAGTCCTGTTTGAATTGCGAGGAGTGCACAATAATTTTATCGGTTTACTGAAAATTACTATATTGGTATTTAATCTAAATATTTATTATCAATATTTAACATTCCATGCTAAGATATTTTTCTATATATAATTTATTATATAATGTTTTTCAAGATCCTCCGGTACGTTTCGAGCAGTGTTTACTTTTTTTGCTGACACACTGATTGTTTCGACATTGTCTGGTTTACGTTTATGCGGGGGTACTATTTTTTAGATTTAACCAACCTTGACCTACTGCTCTTATGATCTTCTCTTGTAACTTTATTTGGCATATTATTAATAATTAATACAAAATCACTGAGAAAACTGATATAAATATGAAGAACACGTGTTCGGTAAAACATGTACCTAACCTAAACTGAACTATATATTATTTACTGGATTTATTGAGGCACATTTACAAGTATTTATGTAGGTATACATATTATACATATACATGGACCCCTCGACAGAAAAAAAAGACCTGGGAATTATACAAAAAGAGCAAAACCATATTCCTACCGCGCATGAACTGTAAACCGTATCGGAGGAACGGAGACTAAAAACGCTCTATCTCGGTCAGTTTTTTTCTGATCAACTTAAAATTTTAACACAATAAACTTGCAATATTCAGACACATTAAAAACCTCACCCGCTCCCTTAATAAAATAAGTCAAAATTCCTTGAGATGGGAGAGGATGTGAATGATGTAGACAGAACAAGTTATTATTAAAACGGAACAAAATAAACATTATACATTTAAACCAGTCAAAGAATTTGAGTATTTGGGAGTTACCATAACCAGCGAAGGCGATGAAATAAAGGAAATTGAAAAAAGGATGGCAATGGGAAGCAAATCTGTGGGAGCGTTACACAACATTTTTAGATCAAATAAAAAATTACATGGTCAGTAAAGTTAAGGTTGCACAGAACAATTATTCAACCCATGGTACTATATGACTGTGAATGTTGGATAATTAATAAAAAATAAGAAGAAAGATTGAGTCTGGAATGTCTGGGAGCGAAGAGTACTGAGGAAGATATTTGATCGAGTGAAAGTACAGGAGACAATATGGAGAAGGAGAACCAATGCAGAAATTAAACTTCTATACGGAAGGAAAACCCTCTATAAGTCAGATGGATAGGTCTCCTAAGTTGCGGTGGTTGGGTCATGTATTAAAAATACAAGATAGTAAATGGGAAAACAGATATTGCCAAGAAGAGATGGACGAAGAAGAAGAAGAGGACGACCAAGGAGGAACTGGTTGGAGGCATGTACGGAAGATTTAGGTTGGGCAAGGGTAGGAAGATGAGAGGATGCAGCCATAAATAAAATGGAGAAAGATAGTAAAGAAAACCGAGGCCATGAGTCTTTAAGGCCTGTCAAGCTGCCTTATTATTATTATATTACTGACTTAGTATATGGTTCTTTAAGTATTATGGACCATATTTCCTCTACATCAGTTGTTAAAAGACGGTCAGGATGCGGTTTTCCAGATCAAAAATCTCGGTCACAGAACAGATCAAATCAATTTTGCACGATGGTCTCCCCAACAGAACGCTCTCCATAACCGGTTTAAATCATTTTTGTCAGCGTTTTTGCTCTATATCTACCGACATTTTCAATTTGAATCAACTTTATTAACTGAAGGAAAATAAAAGCAAATCTGAAAGTAAATACCACAGGAATTAAATTATATCTAAATAAACATTACTAATCCAACACAGAATATTGTTTACAATCGCTAAATGAGCAACTAATTTTGGTTTTTCTAAAAGTATTTTAACTATAACACTGTAACTGTATTTAAGATAAACTCACCTAATTTACTCTAGTAATTCTATTCGTTTTATTTTATTTCTAACCGGAACGAACGTGGACAAAGGTTCAAACTGAATTTAAAAGATGTCACATAAATTTTCGCCTTACTGTTGCAATCCTGTGACATGTCAAAAGGATATTGCTTAAACTTCATAAGGTGAATGCAGACAAATTTTCTTTACGTGTTACTGTCGGTAACGCAAATCATTTCCTAAACGGACCGACAATGATGCAGTCGGTTAACTATTGTATGATATAAGAAAACAGAAATGTATTTGTTTATTAAGACTGAGGTATACACACCATCGATCCATCGATGCAAATAAGTAGTAATCGGACAGAGCCAAGTCTGGTGAGTAAGGCACATGCGAAAGTATTTCCCAACTAAATGCCTCAATCGTTTCCTTGGCCAGTTTTGCTGTGTGTGATGGTGCATTATCATGCATCAAAATCATTTTGTGTAGTGTCTTTTGATATTCTGCTCGTTTTTCACGCAAAGCTTGAATCAAACAGATCATTTGTTGTCGGTAGCGTTCAATATTGATGGTTTCGCCAGGTTTTAGCAGCTCATAATATATCACACCCTTCCGATCTCACCATACAGTCTTTCGTCCAGAGCGATTTGCTCTTGCAGTCGATGTCGATGGTTCGCCTGGAGTTACCCATGATCTTTTACGCTTAGGATTCTCAAAATATATCCAATTTTTATCGCCAGTCACAATTCGATGGAGAAATAACTTTCTTTTGTACCTGGCGAGCATTTCGCAAACGGTCTTTCGGTATTCTTGATGTCCAGTTTGAACGTCATCCTCAGACAATAATGCTTGCAATTCGCTGCCTTCAAACTTTTTCTGTTGCCTTCTACGTTCTTCGTTTTTCACGTCAAAATGGCCACTTTTGAATTTGTAAACCACTCAAAGCACTGTGATTTACCAAGAGCATGCTGACCGTAAGCTTCGATAAGTATTCGATGCTATTCTGCAGCAATTGTTAAATGGAAACAGGAAATCAATGCTGTCGCAAATCGTAGTTTCCAGGCACAAAATTCGACATGTTCAACGCTATAAGCTGTTATATGAAACTTGTATTGTTGTGAGTTGCCATCTTTGCCATATGGAGCATTTCAAGTGAAGCGGACAACGAAAAAAAAGTGAGGTTCTGAAATTTGCTCATATTGTGCATATTTGTAGTTCTAGGGAATATGAAACTATGTACAAAATATTGTTTTTATATGAAGTTTTGTTATTAAGATATGCAGTGGCGGCTCGTCAGGGGACGCGGGTGAAGCACCGCTTCACCCACAATTTCCAAAACAAAAACTTACATTTTATTTTTTATATAAAACATAATTGGTATAATAATTTATTTAATTACGTATACATTAATACATCAGCATTATAATAATTAATGCCAAATTAATACAATACTAACAATTACATGAATTATACAATATACAAACGTAGCGTATTCTTAAAGAATAAAGCGACGACTGCGGCGAGCGGCGAGCGCCGTTGTTCAGTTAAATAAACAGTCAGAAAACTTTACCTCGTATAAGATGCATGGGAAGCGCAACCAGCACGATCGATAATACCGCTGTCAAATTCAAGATTTGTTTACGGAGGTTGCCATGGTAACGCACGAAGCCGTCTTCTAAATACGTGAGCTAAAAATAGAAAACGGCGCGGCGCGTGGATGCTGCTGCAGCAGGCTTTTTTATTGCACGCATTTCGTTTCCTTAAGAATAAAATTCAGTGAATTTACATCTTATCGCGCCGTGCGGGTGGCTGTTAAAGTTTTTGAAAATGTGTCCATTGTACGATCCGGTGTGCATTTTGTTGGAAACGCCATTTTCCAGATGGAAAAACGATGACAAAAAAGACTTTCTGCATACAGAGGGACCTAACACCAAACCTTTTCTTGAAATAGAAAAAGAAGGAAAATCAAAAGACAGAGTTTTCGTTCGAAAGCTTCGCAATCAGTGGTATGCTGATTATAAGTGGTTGTGTGGAAGTGTTTAAAGAAACTGTTTTGTATGCCCTGTTTGACAGTAGGTGTAAAATCAAGTGTGTGGAATAAAGAGGGTTTTAACAATTTTGGAAACGTAACAAGGGGTTGTAGTAGACATGAAGCTTCTTCAGATCACATTCACTGTGCATTATCGTTTGCCAAATTAAAGAAAAACCTCAGCACAATTGAAGACGCGTTGAAGGAAAATTCCAGGTTGTATTTAAAAATGTTCAATGACCATGTGCTTTTAAATAGAAGATTCATGCAGTTACCTATTCGCGCCACTGTTTATTTAGGAAAACAAGAGTTAGCATTTCGAGGGCACAACGAATCTGATTCCTCGGATAATCGGGGGAATTTCAAAGAACTTTTGGACTCTTATATATCAGTGAGCAGTGTGGACATTCAAGAACACTATAAGAAGATATCCCCCATTTTTTCTGCAAATTCAAAAACAATCCAGAACGAATTGATAGACTGTATTTCGGATTACATCGATGAACATGTGGATCGTGAAATAAAAGACAGTGATTTTTTCTCTATTCAAGTCGACGACTCAACGGACATTCTTCAGAAATCTCAGTGCAGCATTATACTTCGATACGTTAATAGTGCGGGAAAGTTAGTTGAGCGGTTTTTGGGCTTCTTTGATGTTAGTATCGACCGAACAGCGGATGCTCTTTTTAATTTGGTGACTAAACATATTGAAAAATACGATTTCCGTTCAAAATTAGTAGGACAATGCTACGACGGCGCTAGTGTCATGTCAGGACATATAAATGGTCTCCAATCAAAAATAAAAACCGAAGCTCGACAAGCCATTTTTGTACATTGTGCAGCTCACCGTTTCAATTTAGTGCTTCAGCAGAGTTGCAGTACTATACCACAGTGCCGTATTTTTTTCGCAAACGTGAATAGTTTCCCGACTTTTTTCATCATTCTACAAAGAGAACTCACTTGTAGCTGACACAATAATGAAAAAAAGGGTACACACATCTGTTTCAACCCGTTGGACATCGAATTCTAAGATAGTGAATGTGATTGATAATGAATAGGACGGTTTAAAAACAGTTTTTACTGAAATTAGAGACGACAAAACTTCGGATCAAAGTTCAATAACTCAAAGTGTGGGCTTCTTAAATCATCCCAATAATTTTGAATTTGCTCTACTCAGTGCTATTTTTAATGACATTTTCAAAATGACTGATATTCTGTTTGATGTGTTACAGAAACGTTCACTTAACATTAATCTTTGTATAACACAAGTTAGGAATACTCAATGTCTTTTAAATGGAAAAAGAAATGAAGAAAATTTCCAAAAACTTTTTGATTCAGTCAGTGTAAGTATCAGTACCAACTAATTATCGTGAGGGACGAAAAACTTTAACGACTGAAGAAATCTTTGAAAAATACAAAGTGTTGTATTACGAAATTTTAGATACTATCTCTGGACAAATTGACACACGATTTCAAGACATGGATAAACTTATTTTCGTTACACTCATGGACACAGCACGGTTTGCAGAGACTGCAAAAAACTTTCCTTTAGAGTCAGTGAATAATTTAAAAGCATTTTTTCCCGACCTATTTCCCGATATATCAAGGCTGAAAAATGAATTAACCTTCATTTATAATGATGAAAATTACCACAAAATTCAATTGGATCGAATGTTGGAACTTTTACACGAGAATAGAGATATCTTCAAGGAAGCTTCCAGATTATTATGCCTGATTGTGACGATTCCCTCGACTAGTGTCTCAGTTGAACGTAGTTTTTCCTGTTTGAAAAGAATCAAGACATTTTTACGAAATTCAATGACAGAAAACAGACTAAGTAATTTGGCGAAAATTTCTATTGAAAACGGACTTTTGAACGAACTTTTAAGTGTGGAACCATTTTATGAGAACATTATTGAAAGATTTGCAGCTTTAAAAGACGAAAGAATTGACCTTACATTTAAAAAATAGAAACATTATGTGCGGTTGCAGATTTTGCAGTGCCCCTAAGTTAGTCACTGTTGAAGTGCGGGTGAGTAAGCTATTTTTTGTATGTTATTGTTATGTTTTTATACATTTTTTGATTTGCTGCTTATGATATACCTATTATTTTTCGTGCTGCGCTTCACCTCCTATTTAGACCACGAGCCGCCACTGAAGATATGGGATTCTATAGAATACCACCTGATTGACGAAAAGGGTTTCTTTGAAAGTTTAACATTTATAAATATTACCATAAACATTACAAAATGTTAAAAAATTAGTTTAGGAGATAAATCAATTAGAATACTTTCATGTCATACAGGGCGTTTGTTACAGTTGGCTGATTTGTGCAAAAAAAGGACAACAAGAAGCTGGAGCCTATGACGCGGTTTAACGGTAACTATATTGACAACCGGCGCCATCTATTGGCAAATTCCGGTTTTATATATGCTGACGTTATATGAAAAGATACAGAAATTATATGAAGTAACAAAAATCTACTGAAAGACAATAGATTGAGCATAAGGAATAAATTCGGATTAAACAAGATAACAATAAAACCAATAGTAACAAATCCCGCCGGAACTATAACACTCACAAACAAGACAAACTAAATATTCTAAATGCAAAATAATAAGAATAATAATGCGAACATACATGAGTCACATTAAGAAACACATGATTAATTGCTTTATTAAAATATATCATTCTAATCTGTTTCCCCGAACACGTTGAGAAAGTTCTGGTATATTTTTAATCCGGTTGGTAGCAGCTTCTTCGCAAATAAGAAGTATATCATGATGTTCGCGTGCAGAATACAATTTTGGTTTTAAATCGAATTTAAATAGATCTACTAAAATAATTTTCTCGCCAATACCCTCGTCATGGGGATCATCTCACTTATTCTATATGCGGTTGCCACTTTCGTTTTTTGGCTGATGTATGACTGATTCTTGATACATAAAAACTGTTGGGAGTTAAATAATAACCAGCTATTATTAGCCAAGTATGCGTTTACACATATTTGGTTAAAATGATAATTCGTGCTGGCTGGTTCACGTAGGCTTTCTCTAATATTTTTAGTAATTATTTTGATAACAATACAATATATTAAAAGAAAAATAAGTACATTGGTAACAATTTTTCCATACCCTTTCCGTGAGCTTTATAAACGATGAATTCTCAGTATGTATATAACAGAATGTATATTTCCATTCACCCATATTATTACTAGACATCAACAACCAAAATGTTGTCAATTCTCAATTATCCAAATCTACATATTTAACCAGATAAAATCGATACTAGGTTTATAATTCACCAAACTGCAGTAAATTGGGAACATTTAATATATCCGAACGTTATTCATGTTTATGTTCAATTAGTGTCAGAATAAAAAATATTCTTCACACCATTGAATAACAAAACTGAATAAACCTAAACGTTTTTACATTTTATGCTCGTGCTCCTCTCTGCTTATGTCATATCCAAATGCCCATTTTGAATAATTTCGATTATTTAGTATGTTAACAAAATTAAATTATTTTTTCAGGTTCGAACTGTCGTGAGCGAATCAAAGCGTGGCAAAATACAGATAGAAATAAACGATAAAAATCAGTATATTGCCATCAAAATGAAATTATGCGAGTGGAATAAATTACATGGCCAATTTCAACAACTAGAACATATTTATTATTATATTTTTAACCTTCATAACATCGATAACAATAACAAAAATTCTAAAGAGCTGGCAACTGCCCCGCAGCAAAGCCAAAAGGTCCGCTTCAGGTGGCCTCAAGCAAGAACAGAAGAAGAGAACATTCTAAAGCATTCTCTTTTTTTATCCTTTATTTGGGTTTTTCGCCACTATCTAAAACTCAAAAAATATCAAAAATACCTGTTCTTATTTAAAGAAAGAATCACTGGGTAAAAACAAAAAAACCAAACGGAGACAAATTTCTCAGTGATTCTTTTTTGTAATAAATGTGCCTAATGAACAAAATTTTAAAGATATAAAAATGTTATAAAAAAATTTTACAAACTTTTAACGTTAACGTTTCGGAGGGTACTCTCCCCCCGTTTTCAAAACTAAACTAAAAAATAAATTATATTAATTTGTAGTATATAAAGTGACGAGTAAATATATTTTTTGTATATGTCAACGATACTTACATTGACAACAATAGATTTTCATGACAGTGACATACCACCAAAAAATATATATAGGTAATGTTTACTGTGTTATTGTTTATTGTAGTGTTTGTGTATTCAAATATTTAAATGTGTTTAATTGTATTCTTTAGAATCGGGAACCATATTGAATTTAAATCTACCGAAGGCATAGCAATACAGTTATTTTTATTTAAATTAATTATAGCGGTTTCTTTTAATCTTCTGTATTTTGTTACCGATTCTTTTAATACCATTTTGGAATTATTCCAATTGATTTTATGACCTGATTCCCATGCGTGTTTACAAATTCTAGATTTATTAAAATCGCCCTTTCTAAGAAGCTTTTTATGCTCTTTTACTCTGACATCTAACGGTCTAGATGTCTCACCTATATAGAATTTGCCACATTCGCAGGGAATTTTATAAACCACATTTTTGGTATTTTGTTGTATATTGTTTGGCATAGTCTTTGCTAATAGAGATCTAAGAGTATTTTTTGTTTTAAATGTCGTTCTTATGTTGTATTTATTTCCTACTCTTTTAATTGTGTCAGAAATACCGCGGATATAAGGAATTGTGAGGTTAATTGTTTGAGAGTTATTATTATTGTTATTAATAACTTGTCTGTTTTGTCTAGTATCAAAATTTTTAACCGATTTATCTATAAATTTTTTTGGGTAATTGTTTTTTATTAAAATGTCTTTTATGTGATTTGTTTCTTTTTGTAGTGTATCACTGTCGGTATAAACAAGTTTTGTTCTGTCATATAAACTTTTAATTACTCCTATTTTGACCGATTTTGAGTGATTTGAAAAGAAATTGAGATACCTATCTGTGTTTGTCGGTTTTCTGTAAACTGTAGTTTTTAATGTGTTGTTTTGTTTTATTATTAAAGTGTCGAGGAATGGCAATTTATTCTCCTTCTCCATCTCTAAAGTAAACTTAATTGTAGGCTCTCGAGAATTTATATCTTGTAAAAAAAATATATGAACACGCCACAATCATTCAGACATTACTTAGCATTCTTTTTGATATGATTTGTTTTCAACCTTTTCACCCATTGGGTTTTCCATTTATTCTTCTGTTTCTTCAGTCTTTGAACATAGGCCTCTTCTAGATATTTATATTTCTCTCTGTTCATTGCCATGCCTTTCGATCGAGTTCCTGTATACTTTTTCCTCTTCTATTTTCCTAAGGTCTCCAGTGCATGATGGTCTTATTCCACCATTCATCTAACTTAAATAAACAAACAAATATTAATATCTAAAATTTGCACTATATTCCAATATAATTCGATTATATTTCAAGTTCTAATCTAGTGAAAAATTTTATATATTAATATTTGATTATTTATTTTAAACGAATTTCCATTAAGTACCGACTGCCTCAGTTAAAATTATTCATCTATTTGCTTCACGGTATGCTCTTCGAATTTCCATTTTTGTCTCTATACCTCACGTTGTTCATTTTAATCTTTTTTCATATCCAGTCATTTTGTTTTCTGTCCAGTTTTACTTAAAACATCAGTATTTCCATCGGTATTTGAGCTGTACTAATCTTATTCATAGTAGCCTTTGTAATTGTCCATTCTTGAGATGTGTGAGAACCGAAAGAACACACTTGGAACAAAACTTGCCTTCAAATACTGCGAATATTTCTGTTTTAGAACAAATCTTAGTTTGCCAAAAATTTCCTATGTCAAACAAACTATTCTTTTTATTTTTTCGGTATAGTAACTGTCGCTGTAGCTTCAGCATACATGGATCTCAGTAGGTTTACATAGGCTCTGTCTATCCCTTGGTTAATCAATGCATGATTATGGCTTGCTTTGATATTGAGTCAAATGCCTTTCCATAGTCAATAAAAGCCAAGCACAATGACATGGTGTATTCATTGTGTCTTTCTATGGCCTGTTGAACAACCTGCATATGATCCATTGTACTAAATCCACTTCTGAATCCTGCCTGCTCACTTGGTTATGGGTCATTCAGTGTTCACTCACTGAAAACTTTGAACAATACTGACAGGAGGCTTATTGGGGGTAGGTTATATATATATATATATATATATATATATATATATATATATATATATATATATATATATATATATATATATATATATATATATATATATATATATATAGTATTAGATTTTCTTGGACTGCGTCCAATGAGACAACAGTAGCTGAGTGTCATCACACACCCAACCGTTGGGTTCCACAATCTCATGTGGAACACATAACAACCTGCGTCTCCGCCTAAATGAACATTTTTGTTGGTTGCTTGACCGGGAAGGAGCCCCACCTATCCCTTCAACTGGATGACATATGTTTCGTCTCTCGAGGTTCAGACTCATCAGGGCGCCGACATACACCATACCATCAAGAATAGGGAGACCCTATCCACAGCCAACAACCCATGTTTTCCCAACCGTTGGGTGGGTGTGTGATGAAAGACGCAGGTTGTTGTGTGTTCCACATGAGATTGTGAAACTCAACAGTTGGGTGTGTGATGACACTCAGCTACTGTTGTCTCATTGGACGCAGTCCAAGAAAATCTAATACTACATATATACGCCATCCGACGGGAAGTCGGCGAAAACATGGGTTGTTGGCAGTGGATAGGGTCTCCCTATTCTTGATGGTATGGTGTATGTCGGCGCCCTGATGAGTCTGAACCTCGAGAGACGAAACATATGTCATCCAGTTGAAGGGATAGGTGGGGCTCCTTCCCGGTCAAGCAACCAACAAAAATGATCATATATATATATATATATATATATATATATATATATATATATATATATATATATATATATATATATATATATATAGTAACCAAGATAACGAGTATTACAATTTTCAATTTTCGTTGTATTTTCAATTGTAGAGGGCGCTGTTTGCTACACTTTCCTTTGTTTGAAAGGTCACAACTTTTTTGCGCCTTAATGTAGTCGCGTTTTTAATGAAAATATTATTTCATCCACCTTTTTTTACGTAAAAAAGGTATACCTTGTAAATGTCGCTCCGACTTACTGTTTTCTACATATCTGCGTATAAATTGTTCATTTCACCATTTTAAATTACGTAAAAAAGATGGACGAAATAATATTTTCATTAAAAATGCGAATATATTAAAGCGCAAAAAAAACTGTGACTTTTCAAACGTAGAAAAGTGTCGCAGATAGCGCCCTCTACAATCTATATAAGAATTTTCGTTCTTAACAGATCCCCACTACCAAATTGCATTCACGAAAGATACTTTTTAAGAATTTTATTGTCGAAAATTGAAAATAAAATTATAACTTTAACATCCTGTATCTTGGTTACTATTAACTTTTTGACCACGGTAAGTTGAGTTAAATCGCAATATTTTTATCCAAAAAATCTGCAGTTTTGCTGTGTACCATTAATTAGTGGACACCCTGTATATATATATCTATCTATCTATCTATATACCAGGTGTCCCATTAAGGATGATCACTAAAAATGATCATGAGAAATTCACCAAAAATATTTTTAAGCTTCTAAAACGACCGCAAGACCGTGTTCTAAAATGACCGTGTTTTATGATATTTTGTCATAATTTCACGAATAGAGGGGTGGGGGGAGTTTTACCTATTGAGATAAAAAGTCGTCTAATGTCCGTTTGCCTTAACCGATTTTCCTCAATTTGGATTCATTTAAAATGCAATTGCTGGGACAATCAGATAATCTGGGAGATAAATTATTTAGTTTATAAATGAAACCGCGAGGTGGCGTTACATTCAACAATAGTTTTTTTGAAGTTTTGTTCAGTTTTTTCAAATGGAATGGTACAGCTTTTACTAGATGGCAAGAAAGGTAATTTAAAGAGGAATCGTTCAGTGAAAACCCGAAATCGATATCTCTGACATGTCACGAGATATTTAGATTTTTCTGAAAAAAATCAGTTAGTTTTAATTTTTACCGTAATATTAAGTTAAAAATTGGTCTTAATATTTAGGTCGCAATCGCAACCGCAACAACTTTATTTAAAAAATAAAATTATCTATTCAGTATCAATCATCATAAATGTTCTAATCCTGACCTTGATAATATTTTCTAATTTAATTACATAAGCGGAAAAAATGCTTTTCCCCAATTGTTGCATTTTCTCTTTTGTGATGCTTAAATACTACTTGACAGAATATTGAAATCAGTCATTATTATTAATATTTATATATACCTATATTTATATATACCTACTCTTTCTTTTAAACTAAATGAAGGGATGAATGAAATTATGCGTTTTCGGGTTTCCAAATAAACGCATGCAATCCTTAGGTACATTACACAAAGAGTGTAAGAAGGGAACCATGGAAACAAACAAAAACAGTAAAATTAACTTGTCAGTTTTCAAATGCATTACATTTTCAACATTGCATTTATTGATTATTAATAATTATTATAATAATATCTAACAATACCTTTTACGAATAACGAGGCCTATGACATGTTGGCGGTGTATTTCCAATGTTTTGAAAATGCATGTATTGTAGAGCGGCAATATGCAAGTCAATATCCCGAAAGAATGCATTATTCGAAGAAGGTGTTTACACGTCTAGCAAGACGCTTACGAGAATCAGGAATTGTGCATCCAGATCCAGTCCGCACCAGGTTACCTTCGATTCGTAATGGAGATAATGTCGTAAATGTTCTGGCTTATGTTGAAACCAACCCCCATTTAAGTATCAGACAAATATCTGAAGAATTAGGTGTTAGCAAGACATCCGTTCATCGAATCTTAACAGATAACAAGCTGCACCCCTTTATCATGTTGTCTTACACCAAGCCCTTTTGGATAACGATTTCGACAGACGGTTAGACTATTGTCACTGCTTAAAAAATAAGTGTAGTGGAAATAAACAATTTTTAAAACGCATACTATGGACTGATGAAGCTACTTTTAGCAGTGATAGAGGCGTTAACTTACATAATATGCACTACTGGGCAGTTGCTAATCCACACTGGATGTTAGAAATCAACCACCAAAATAGATGGAGTGTGAACGTATGGTGTGGTGTTTTGAGAGACGAAATTATAGGTCCCTTTATTTTTAATGGACATTTGAATAGTGAAACATATTTAAATTTTTTACAAAATGGACTGCCAGAACTAATGGAAGATGTTTACGTCGGAAAAAAGAAGACAAATGTGGTACCAGCATGATGGATGCCCTGCCCACTTCTCGCAGGTGGTTCGAAACTTCTTGGATGCTTCGTTTCCAAATCGTTGGATAGGACGGGGTAGTTTATTTTCGTGGCCGGCGCGCTCACCGGATTTGACAGTCCTCGGTTTTTACTTGTGGGGAAGACTAAAAGACCATGTTTTTCAAACTCGTCCTACCACACGAGAAAACATGATTGAAAGAATTCAAAATTCAATCACCAGCATTTCAAGAGCGGAAATTGAAGCTGCCGTTTTTAGTACTCGTCGAAAAATAAATCTTTGCATTTCTAAGGATGGAAGGCATTTTGAACATTTAGAAAGGCGTTAAAGTTCAGATTCTGTTAATTATTAGACTGTTGTGCTGTTAATTTTATTTGACTGTTGTTATTATTATTATCTTCGTTGTTGGCTCGTTGGCCTTTAAACACGCTCCAAATTAATATGGCACGAAGAATTTGGACCAGTCCTAAGCCTGGGTAAAGTGTGAAGGAAGGCAAACATTAGGTTAATATTTTTTTTAACTTAATGTAGGTAGTAGTGAAATATCGACAGAGATATCGATTTCGGGTTTTCACTGGACGATTCCTCTTTAAATTACCTTTCTAGCCATGTAATAAAAACTGTACCATTCAATTTGAAAAAACTGAAAAAAAACTTCAAAAAACTATTGTTGAATGTAACGCCAACTCGCGGTTTCATTTATAAACTAAATAATTTATCTCCCAGATTATCTGATTGTCCCAGTAATTGCCTTTTAAAAGAATCCAAATTGAGGAAAATCGGTTTAGGCAAACGGACATTAGACGACTTTTTATGTAAATAGGTAACCCCCCCCCCCCACGCCCTCTTGCGGTCGTTTTAGAAGCTTAAAAATATTTTTGGTAAATTTCTCATGATCATTTTTAGTACAGTTTTTTTTCTCCAAAGCTGTGGGATAAATAGCTTTCAAGATACGGCCGCGATCCATCCTTAATGCGACACCTGGTATATTGAATATAATTAAAGATAAATTTTAATTCACTGCACATCATATACGTTACCAATAAACTACGTCTGTCCAGTCATCCAACGAGTGTATCGTTATCTGAATATTTATAAAATTATTTTCGTTCTGGGTTAGGACACGTAAAGAAAATAAGTCAATGCTAGGCTATATAGGTTAAGTAATATCCCTATAACATGTCCGAGCATTGCAATGGCAACACAGAATTTATATGGCGTATTTAAAATCAAGTTCGAACTTTTATTCACGTTCGTTCGGGGTTGGAAACCGAACGAAATTAACGTCGAAAATGAAATGAAAAAAAAAAAAGAAAGAAGGAATATATTTTATTGTAGAATCATTTTAACGATATTGCGGCTTTTCGTTGAGAGGGAAATAAAGAATCAATTGTTGGCAAAGTTAGCAGTTAACGATAGGCGGAATTTACAAAATAATTTAAACAAGCTTATCACTATTTATTTTATGTGTCGTGAGCATTCAACGGCATTAATGTTTGAAAACAAGTTCGAATAATTGTCCGCCGCGGCCACTTCTGACAAAGTGTATTTTGTCAATCCAGTTTCCGACAACTTTTTTACGCATTTGGGATCCTATGTTCACAGTTATCCGAGTTATGTTGGCTTCCAAGCATCAATAATTGCATGGATCCGTCCTGTTCGAACCACATATCTAGATCAATATCATTCAAATTCGGAATTAATTTATAATTGGTAATAGCTCTGTAATGATTCCCATTAATGGTAACTTTTCTCACCAGCTAAATTTTGAAATAAATACGATCAAATGCTTCCACAGCAGTAATTCTAGATGCAACGGTAATTGCTAGATTATATTCACTCCAAATATAACAAATTTACTAACGTAACCACTTAACCAAAAATGAGCTTCGTCGTTGAACACAATTTTACGGTTAAATTCTTTGTCAAGTTGCAATTATTTTTGAGCCCATTCACCAAAAACTTGAGTTCTTGGACAAGCTGGATCTTGTAAGGCACCAAACCAATATCTTTACTCAATTTTCACGTAGTCGAATTGATAAATTTGGATCTTCATCAACACTGCCAGGTAGCTGCGGTGACATTTCTTTCGAAACGCAAAGTTTTTGATCTTGATTTTGTTTTGATATCAAGCAGAGTGAAATGCGTTGAGAATTTGTCGGTAATTCGGCGAATACATCGCTAATACACAAAATTCATAAAAGGATCTATAAGCGACGCACAGAACACAGATTGAGATAGAAAATTTCGACAATTTGCAAGCGTTGTTCTGATGTTAAACATTCCATCATGATTTGCGAGACTGTATTTAATAATTTTGGCACCAGAGGCGCGCAACCTCACAGTTCGTTTGCCAACGATACCTATCGGAAATTCCGATGCAATAAAAAATCACACGTTTCTTTAACATTGTATAAAAAGTTATAACAATTTAAATTTTTAAATTGTTAATAATATTGACTTAATAGCTTTAAAAAAAAAGTTACTGATACGGTTATTTTAAGCTGCTGTTTTTGTACGAATGAATAGACAGATCGACAAAATATAATGGATGATCCTTCAAAAATTAGTAGAAGATTATAAAGTTCCCTTACTGCTCTATAGCTGCTGCTATTAGGCATAGTTTATATTATTAGGCTAAATCATGAAACGAATCGTGAAACAAAACGAATCATCTATTTGTCTATGTATAAAATGACGGATGTATGTGTGAATGGGCCGTTACACTTAAGCTGGGTCCACATCAATACAAATTTGCGTTGTGCGAGCTGTATGTGTTGTATGTAGTGTGTCTGTGCAGCAATATAGATGCTCTGATATACAAATATTGGCGCCGCATAGCAAGCATATGAACCATCTGTTGTCCACCAAATAAATTGTTCCAGTAAATTCAACAGACACGCAAAATTTTATTGGTGTGGACCCCGCATTATACTGAAATACCGCTCACAGCCACAGATACAAAACTACAAGACTTGTGTAACCCCTTGTTCGTATAATACTTTTACCAGTTCGTACATGTGCTTGCTTGTAACCTCGCACCACCCGCCCACGCTTGCGATACGGACCATTCGTCCCGAGCACGTTTAGGCAAGTTTGTGCAAACCATACGCTTTGGAAAAACAATGGAACGAGACAAAGAGTTTCATTGTTAATTACGTTTTTCCGAAAAAGTTTTACTATTTCTTCTCTCACCCAGCGTTAAATACTGTGATCTCTTCTCTTACTCAATGTTAACTAAATTAATGACAGTGTGGTAATAAAATAAATTAATAATATTAAATAAAAATGACAAATTTGTCACAAAACAAAATGCACCGTCTACATCTGGTGAATCAGTAAATAAAAACATCAGATTCTACAATGAAGCATATTTAAAAGATGGATTCATTGCTTTGAATGACAAGCCACTATTTGTTGTTTATTATCAAGTTCTGTTCGCGGAAAGCACGAAATCTTCAAGATTAGTCCGCCGTCTGCAAACAAAACAGCCGGCATGTGCACACAAAACAAACCATTAGAATTTTTCGAGCGTAAATCACTCGTCTTGAAAAATCATCAAACTATTATCAACAAATCAAACCGTAACTTCAAGCATCGTATTTAGTAGCATTAAGAGTGACCAGGGAGTTTAAGCCCCACACGATTACGGGAAAACTAATTTTAACCGTTGCCATGATTATAGTTAATGTGATGATAAGTCCGGAAAAAGCAAAAAAGCAAGCAAAGCAAATTTTTTGTTATTCAATTCGACGAGTCAACAGATGTATCTTGGCTTGGTGCCAAACTTGGCGCAATTTTTGTATTTTGATCGATGCGAGGGATCGATTAAAGAAAATATGCTATTTTGCAAATCAACCTCTAGTCATGCAACCCTGCGAAGGACTATTTAAAGTTTTTATTGATGTAATACAAAACAAAAACTTGGACCAGAACATTAGTCTCAATCAATCATCAATGTACTAAAACATTGATCCCCTTCGCTATTTCTTACTTATGCGAAAAAAAAGGTTCTCGTCTTTGATGGCTTTCAAAACTAAATATAGAAATTGCCTTTAATCACTGGAAAATAATTTGCTTATAATACGTATATTTGTACGTATACAAAAACTTTTAAATGAAAAGCAAAATCAACCGTCGCATTAAATTATTATTTAAAACAACTTTGGCTATTACTTTATTTAATTTAATTTTATTATGTTGTTATTACACGGGTGTAGCCAGGATTTAGTTTGGGGCGGGGGGTTAGTTTGAAGTAAATACTTACATGAAATTTAATATCTATATATTCATCGGAAAAATTACGACATATTTATAAAGTTCTTAACTTTAAATGAAATGGTTAAATTAATTTCGTTCCTCTGCGCTAAATCTAAAACCATTAAAGAAGAAATCTTCGGCTTTTTCTTTTAAATATATCCACTACTTCATCTGCATGAATTTCTGTTCCATAGTAAATGTTCATGAGAGTAAAACCATTAAGGCTGTTTTCACTTGTAGTGTTTCGTAAATAGTTTTTCAGTCTTCTTAGGCCCGAGAAAGACCTTTCTGAGGTAGCAGTGGATAAAGGAATGGCAGCCAAGATTTGTAGTAATGTGTAAATATTAGGATAAAGGTTTTTATCGCACATATCTAGGCATTCCAAACTAGATTTCGGGGTAGGCGAGATACTTGTCATCACTGTTTTCCATACTTCAAGTTCTGCTTTAACCACTGATATGTTGCTTTCGGGAAGCAGTGACGAGTACATGGAAATTGCTTCTTCAATTTCAGAACTGGCAGTAAAATTTGAAGGTAGCACACCAGATAATGCTGATACTACTTTACGATGTTTGGTAAACCTTTCAACCAATTGTTGAATTGTATGATCAAGAAATGGAATGAACGAATTAATTTTGTAATACGTGCATACATCCAATGCAGGAATGTTCGGTCTATTTAACTGTTTTCCGACGACGCATGGCATTCGCAGTATACAACCATTTTCTTCCAGTAAAACCTTTGCGTCTTCATAGAGATGAAGATATTCGACGTCAGTGTTGTTTCTCAGGAGTTGTAAGATATTAATAACATCATCTACATGTCTGAATGCCGTGATAAGATGGATGTCAATTGTCTGTAATTGTTTTGATAGCGACAATGTATAGCTCATAACATTTTGAAGAATCACTAAACACATCACAAAATCCGAAGATCGAAGCGTACTTAGCAATTGGGCGGCTTGTTGCGATGTTTCCTTATTGTGATTAAATTGGAGTTCTTCGAAAGCATTCACAATCGCTGAATAAATTTCCCTGAATCTTATAATAGCTTCTTGTTTGCGGACCCACCATGTTTCACACATTGAGAGCAAGCTTTTTTGGTTACCGACGGGTAGTAGCTCTTGAATTTTTTCTTTCAACAAAGTAGTGCGTTGAGCAGAATGTCGAAAGTAGGAACCAACAGACTGCACAATACCAATGCAATTTCGGACATTTGCTAATGAACATGAATCAGCAATAGCAAGGTTGAGAGAGTGTGCACTAGAGTGTACATAAAGAGCAAGAGGACATTCTTGGCGAACATAAGCTTGGGCACCGTGCAAATACCCACTCATAGCTGCAGCCCCATCGTAACCTTGACCAAGCACATGAGAACATTCAAGTCCATGCTTTTTCAGAGCTGTAATAATAAGATTTGCGAGACCGGATCCTGAAACATCGACCGTTGGAATGTACTCAAGGAACATCTCTTTAAGTATATGGTGTTTATTATCTGTAAAATCAACATATCGAAGACATAACGAGACTTGTTCTACACGTCCGATGTCGGTGGTTTCGTCAGCTAGAATCGCAAATAGTTTGGTTTTCTTTACTTCTTCAATTATTTTATGTTGAATTAATTCACCACAAATGTCAATTATTTCGTTTTGGATCTGAGGGCTTGTGTACAGGGCATTCTTCTGTGAAGTATTCAAATCCTCAGCCAGATCTTTATCTCCAGACCTGCCGCAAACCGCAACAGGGCTCTAAAATTACCATCATTCTGTAGTGGTTGTTCAGGTTCTGGTGATTCTGGTGTAATTTGTATGCGCCCCGAATCGATTTTACCTCTCAAGGAGATGCCTTGTTTGACGCAAAAAAATATTGCTTTTACGATAGGGATTAGTTTCTTTCGATTCTCCTCTTGTTGTCTCTTTCTTTCAGAAGACAGCTGTTCAATGGCTGAAAAAGCCTGCAAAGACATTACTTTTAGAAAGTTATCTGCCAGTTCTGTATTTCGCTTGTAGTATCCCGATTTCGCATGAGCTTCAAATATTTCTAGGGCATTTTTTGAACCAAACAACCCCCCCTCCCCTGGCTACGCCGGTGTGTTATTACCTGGTAATATTTAATTTTCTAATATTTATTTTTACATTAAAAATACTTAAAATAAAGAAAATCAAATAAATATATAATAAAAAAACCATGGGATATATGTGACGCACCCGCGTAGTCGAAAACTCTGCTGCAATGAGTAGGACGATAGCGGATATATCATTCGATCTTTGTCGTGAGCATAAGCATTGTCAAACACGTTATTATAATGAGTGGGACGAAGCGAACATAATTTTCTATCTTCGTCGTAAGCAGTGGTGTAGGATGTAAATAAAATTCAACAAATGAATGAATAAATAAATGATTTTCTACCTGAAAATTAAAGGTAAAATGAAATTTCAAAAGCAGTTTTTCATTATATAAATAATGAATCAAACAATATAGAAAAAAACATTTTTTTAACGCTATTAAGTCATTAAAATTAACAATTTAAAAATTTTAATTGTTATAACTTTTTGAACAACAATTTAAAAATATATATATTTCCCTGAGAAGAAAGTGTATGTCTTTTTAGAGTAGATTCAAAAGAAAAGTTTTAAATTAATTCATTTTTCTGCTGTTATGATTTTTTAAAGTTTTTGTTTCTTCTCTTAACTGACAGGCTCCTTAATTATGTTAATCTTGATAATAGTAGAAAAAGTTATAAAACCATTTTTATGTAAAATTTTATGCTCTATAACTTTTATTTGGAACTTTTTTTCCTAACTCTCATAGTTTTTGAATTATTTTGAAATAACACTTAATTTTTTTTCTAACCCTCGCCGGGGGTTGGAAACAGATTTACTTATATGCATAGTTATAGAATGCCTCAAATTTTATCTCAAAATTTTGATTCAAATGCTTCGTTAACTGGACTATTCTTTAAAGTTCCAAGGAATGATAAACGATGATCTGTTAGTGTCTCTAGAAGCGAAACGTCACCAAACCAATTGTCGGCGGTAATGTTGCGATCTGAATTAAGTATGGGACTGATCATATGCTCAACTACGGCTAAACTTTTGTTGCTTGACTGATAAGGACCCTCGGGCTGATTTCTGGCATAAATCTCCATGTTACAGGTATAAAACATCTTAGAATCGGCAAAAACAAACATTTTTATTCTATATTTTGCGGGATTGGATGGAATATATTGGATGCAGGGACATCTCTCTCTAAAAGATTCAAGTTTTTCATCTAGTGTAACATTCTCACCAACTGAGTATGAAAATTGACATTTTACAAGACTATTCAAAAATTTCACGTATGGGTGCTAAGCGGTCATATTTTTTTCTTTCAGTCTTTGTTTCTCTATTATTAAATCTAATTGATTATAACAAAAATCTGATTATTTTCAAACCCATTGTCATACGAAATATTTCAACACCAAAGCCTGTCTCTCAGAAATCTTTTAAATTTCACCAAAAGTCCCAAGAAGGCTTTAATTTCGACTTTGTCGGTAGGTGATGTATCCCTGATACGACTGTGTTTCTCCTTTACACTGTCAATATATTGATTGGTAAATTGCACAACTAAGCTGAACATATTTTCACTAATGAGACACTGCCAGCATTACAAAATACGTGTAGCATTTTTCGCATCTCCGATAACACCTGAAAGTTTCCTTATTAAATTTTGCTTAGCAGTTCTTTTTTTGGAAGGAAATGGGATTTTCTTCCAAGAAAACCGCTCTACAATTTTTCTATTACTTTTTCTTGTAGCTATATAAAAGTTTTCTTCGTCTTCTTCAGCACTAGTAAAATCGACATCACTTTCTTCAGATTCTGAATTTTCCTGTCTTTCTTCTACCCTCTCAGATCCATCTGTAACATATTCCTCTTCGACATCATAATCGATGGGTTCGGGCGTTTGATTTTGATGTTCATTCACGTCAAATAAAAGTTTATGTTTTTCTTCAATGTCCTTTTCACTTTCCAAATTGTAAAACTTCTTGCTTGTAGCCATTTTGCCTGAAGAAAAAAATACCGCTGACGACTAAATACAAAATATACAAAGGTACAAAATATAAAAATAAAAATGACAGTGATCAAGTATTAATAAGATATGTAAACATATCAAAAATACAAAGAAAAAATCAAAAATATAAATTTTATAATACTTACTAGAGTACTCGCATAGACTTAACGATAACATACACTAACATTGACAGTTCAAATCGTACTAATCTTATTCATTATTAAATTAAGAATATATTCGGAAAGGCCGCTGCCGGACACGAATGGTCCCGAAACTAATTGAATTCGACTGAGTCTTATATCTCTTAGGGCCGGTTCTACAATGCAAGTACATACCTGGTATAAGCTATACTTGGAATAAGGTCTGAAACGCCCCTTCTACAATCGCCGAACAAAGCTATTCTCGGTAGAAATCGACAGATATAAGTCATCTTCTTCTTCTTCATATCCTGTGTGTCAAGTTGACCCTGAGGCCCTTACTTTTGTTCTCTTATTACGATTACGACTGTTTCGCGACAGTCGCAATCTGGATTTTATGCGCCGTCCTTTTGGCGCGGTTAATACCATACGGTACTGGTCGAGATTAATCGACCGAAGTGAAGTGATTACTGCTCCGGAAACGACCCGCGAGGGTCGAGTCCAGTGGAAGTTTATTCGTAGATCGATTGGTTGGTACGCTGGTCGTTGTCGCTGGATTTTTTGAATGAACTGATGTGCTGTTCGGTTCTTCTTCGTGTCTGTGGTGTTTTGGCCTATTCTTTTTGTTTTCTTGGTGTTATTCTGTTCTATTTTGTTTTATTATTCTCTTTTTTGTTTTCTTGATGTTCTCTTTTTTGTTTTCTTGATGTTATTCTGTTCTATTTTGTTTTGTTATTCTCTTTTTTGTTTTCTTGATGTTCTCTTTTTTGTTTTCTTGACGTTATACCGGTGTTAGTGGTTTTATTTCGATGTTGTTGATAGCACAGAATGGACGGACTGGATGTTGTTGTCGGTCCCAGTGCGTTTCATCTTCACCGTCTTCGGGGCTAAGGCTTATTCTCTTGGTTAGGTTTGAGGTCGCCACGCGTCCTGCGTGACGAACCTCGGGGGGTGCCCGCTCCCTAATCCAGTTCGGACTCCCGCTGCTGGAACGGTCAACAGCCATGGACGTCTGCCCCCACGATGGCCAGCGCGCTCGCAACGCATCCGACCATCACAGAGTCCATCCTCTGCTTACAGTATTACACTGTTTATTCCATGTTAGCGAGTCCGGGCAAGAAGGATTTGGTGTTGCTGCCGGTCCCGGTGCTTCGTTCTTCACCAACTTCGGGGCTAAGACTTATTCTCTGGGTTAGGTTTGAAGTGCCGACTGGCGGAGACGACACTTCGGGGTTGTCCGCTCCCTTGGCCAGATCTGTACGTCGGCGACCGAGACTACCAACGGACACTGCTATCTGTCCCCATGGTGACCAGACAAACACGTCCGATCACCTCAGAGTCTCGTTCCGAACTGATATATAAGTCATCCCCTTGAATCTGGGCGGATATACTCCGAATATAGTTATACTTGCTTTCTATTGGCCAGCTTCAGTTGTCAGTATTAATAAACATAACCTGTCCTTTCTTTATATTCCACAGTTTTATGCATTTTTAATTATAACAGTGAAATAATTGATATGGATCCCATATATTTAAACATTTTTGATTCTGATGAAAGTGATTTTAAAGACGTAGTTTTAATTCGATGGCCAAAAGTATTTAAATATCGGCAGGAAAAAACGAATATATAGTTATATGATTTTTAATGTAAAATGCATTGTTTAGGCCCGATTATTTCGTGGAGTTTGACGACCTGGAGTTTTTTAAACGTTTTCGCTTACAAAAACGAACTTGTGCAATGTTGCTGAGTTTTATTGAAGGTGAAACTAAATCTTCAACAGATCGTAATCGTGCGATAAAATCTGCAACAAAATTGTTTTTGACATTGCGTTTTTACGCTATGTATAAAGGATATTGTTGCACGATGGCCTGGATCAACTCATGATCAAGCTATCTACCGCAAGAGCAGAATTAAAGAGAGGCTGGAGAACAATGAATTCCACACATCAATAATCTTAGGTGATAATGGGTACAGCAATACCAACGTCCTAATAGTACCTTTACAACATCCAGATACTTCAGCGGAAATCCTTTTTAATGAATCCCATATTCGAACAATATACTGTGTAGAAAGATGTTATGGAGTTCAGAAATGCAGGTTTCCTATTCTGCCTAATTGTATGCGTGTGTCAATGGAACATTCCAAGGGAATAATAGTTACAACTGCTATTCCGCACAATTTTGCAATGGATGAACATGAAGAAGAGCCACCAGACGAACACGACATGAGCTGCAAATTGAGCCTCCTATTGTTCAAAATCATGATGTCCGTGAAAACAACAGAATACGAACATCACTTCAAAACCATTTTTCAAATTTGATATAATTTAATACGGTTTAATTATGTTGTGTACTGAAAACAATGTATTGTTTGTTGTACTTTGTATTTTAGTATGTAATTTTGTCTCCTTATGCCTGTTTAGCTATGCAGTTATTTTGTTCGCTTAGAACAAATAAACATTTATTTAGGAGAAGGTAAATTGGAAAATTAAATAAATTTATTTACCTAACTAACTATTTATTTGTTATCTATCATTTCTTGAATAATATTTACCTAAATAATTTGAGATTTGCAAATAATTCATTACTTTTATTTTATTACAAATCTCTTTCATTTAAATATACATACAAATTGTATATTGGCTCTAAAAGATTCATCTGTAGTACCTCCAACTGCCTTATATTTTCTTCTACAAAAGCTTCATGGATGAGGCTTGCAGTGTCTTTTGCAACTGGCAAATCTGTATTTACTATAAAATATATATACAAGACAAAATAATTGAATGAATAAAAACATGAAATAAACAATATCAACATCAGAATTTTCAATGTCGTTGCCTCAACACCAATCAAAGGAGCATTCTATTTCCAACACCTCTTCTTCTTCTTGGGGGTACCATATCCTCATTGGACGTTGGCAATTACCATGGCCCATCTAATCCTGTTGGCCGCTGATCTAAATAGTTCGGTTGATGTCATTCCTGTCCATTGCCTCAAGTTCTTCAGCCATGATATCCTTCTTCGACCAGGTCCTCTCATTCCCTCTACTTTTCCTTGTAGTATAACTTGTAGTAAAGAGTATTTTCCTCCTCTCATGACATGTCCAAAATAAGATGCTTTTCGTTTCTTTACGGTGACAATTACTTCTCTTCTCTTGTTCAGCCGCTCCAGAACCTTTTCATTGGTAACGTGGTGTGTCCAGGAGATTCGAAGTATACGGCGGTAGCACCAGAATTCAAATGCTTCAAGTCGTTTTACAGTGTTCTCTGTCAAGGTCCATGCCTCCACCCCATAGTATAATATTGAGAAAACATAGCATCGGAGAGTCCTAATTCGTAGTCTGATGTTTAGTTTTAGATTGCATAATACACCTCTCATTCTGTTAAATACATTTCGTGCTTTTTCAATTCTGATTTTTATTTCTCTAGCGTGGTCCCAATCTGCGTTCAGGTTGCATCCCAGATATGTAATGTTTTGTACCTGCTCTAGTTTCCTGTCATGCAAGTAGAAATCAGCGATTATGTTCTGTTTGCTGATAATCTTAACTTTTGTTTTCTCTATATTGAGACTTAGACCGTATTCTTTGCTCTTTTCTGCTATTCTATTGATTAGTATTTGCAGTTCTTCTGCAGTCTTTGCTAGTAGTGTAGAATCATCGGCGTAGCGGATGTTATTGATGTTTACTCCGTTAACAATTAGTCCCTCGTCTGTTCCCTCGAGTGCCTCCTTGAACAGTTCCTCTGAATATATGTTAAACAGCATGGGTGACAGAATGCACCCCTGTCTAACTCATTTTTGGATTTTTATTTGAGACGAAGTTAGGTTTCCTGTTCTGATCGTTGCATTTTGGCGCCAGTACAAGTTGGCTATTATACGCCTTTCAGGTCCATCTATTCCGATTCTTTCTAGGATACTTAACAGTTTATCGTGTTTGACCTTATCGAATGCTTTCGAAAAGTCAATAAAACATGCGTATACGTCCGTGTTCACATCTCTTGCTCTTTGTATGAGTACCTGTATACTGAACAAGGCTTCTCTTGTACCAAAACCGCTTCTGAAGCCGAATTGAGTGTTTCCTATGTGTTCCTCAATTTTCCTATATACCCTTTCATGTATTATTTTCAGAAAGATCTTTAGGAAATGGCTCATTATACTGATTAAGCGATGTTCGTCACATTTTTTGGCCCGTGTACTCTTAGGAATAGGTATAAACGTCGAGGTTAACCATTCCTCTGGGATTGATCCAGAATCATATATTTGGTTAAACAATTGTATTATTGTGTCTAGATGTTCTTCGTCTATAAGTTTTATAACTTCTATATAGGTGTTATCCGGACCAGGGGACTTTCCATTCTTTAGTCGCTTTATGGCTGTGATCACTTCTTCTCGAGTGATATAAGGCCCAGTTATGTCGTTGTTCGTTGCTATATCCCCTCTACTTGTGTCCTCAAAAAGTGTTTCTATATAGGTTTCCCATGTTTTTAAACGAGTTGTGGGATCCCAGACTATGTTGCCTTGCTTGTCTGCAAGTAGCGTTCTCCCATTACTTTTGAATACGCCAGCTGCTTCTTTGATTTTCTTGTGCATGTTCAGTGTATCATGCTTTGCGCCTAAGTTTTCTATCTCGGTGCATTGTTCATGCAGGTACTCTGACTTTGCTTCTTTTATTCTTTCCTTGATCGTTATATTCAGTTTTTTGTATTCCAGTTCATCTCTGTTTTTTAGTTTCCGTCTCTCTGCCATTAGCTCCAAGATTTCGTTATTCATCCATTTTTTGTTCTTTGTTCTGTTGTTCTGAGACTTTAAATTGTTGTTTATTGTTGTTGTTATTATACTTTTTATGCTTTCCCATTTGTTGTTTATTGTTTCGGCTGGACATACTTGAAGTGTAGCTAAGTTGTTGTTTATTTCTTGTTTCACCCTTTCGATAATTGTTGTATCTTTCAATAGATTCATGTCTGGGCGCCTGGGTCTCTGTGGTTGATTGGTCGCTCTCTTGAGTCTCAGTTTGACCCTTGCTAGTAGTAGATTATGATCCGAGGCGATGTCAGCTCTTGGATACGTTTTTGCGGATGTTATCGAGTTTTGGAATCTTTTGTTGACCATTATGAAGTCAATTTGGTTTCTAATATTCCTTTCACCTGGAGCTTGCCATGTATACAGCCTTCGGGAGGGTAGTTGGAAGTATGTGTTCATGACCGACAATCTATTTTCTTTACAGAACTGAGCCAGTCTTTCTCCTCTTTCATTTCGGTGACCCAGACCAAATTTACCAATCACATCGCCGTCCGCTCCTTGTCCTATTTTTGCGTTGAAGTCACCCATTACAATGGTGACTTCTTTGTTTTTTGTATTCTGGAGTGCCTTCTTGAGGTGTTCATAGAAAAGCTCATTTTCTTCCTCTGTACTTTGAGTTGTTGGTGCGTATGCGGCTATTATGTTCAGATTGTATGGTACGGCTCTGATCTTCATTATTGCCACTCTGTCTGAGATGGGTAAATATCCTAGCAGTGTATTTGCTATTCGGTTATGCGTTATTATCGCTGTACCGTTTCGATGGTGTGTACCATCTTCGCCCGCATAATATATATTATAGTTTCCCACTTGACATTGCCCTGTTCCTAGCCATCTTGCCTCAGTGCATGTCAGAATGTCTATATGTAGCCTTTCCATTTCCTGTATGCTATTGTGAGTTTTCCCTGCTTGATACATACTTTGCACATTCCAGGTTCCTATTCTAAGTTGTGTTCTGAATAAGTTAGTTGTTTCCCTGTTTATGTCATTATTGGTAACTCTCAAAACCGTCCTCCCCGGAGATCCGATCGGAGGACTTCTTACTCCGGAACATTTCATCTTGAGATTAGCCATTCCATGGTAGATTTACTAGGGATATCCGTAGATCTTTACTGTAGCGGTTTCCCGTTGCCACTCCAGCCTCCTGCCGTTGACCAATTTCTGGTTCCTCCGCCTTTAAGGACGATTTCTCGCCCTAGGGGCAAGTGGGTGCCCCAGCTCTTGCTAGCTCTTACTCTCTTAGCAAGAGTGAACTGTTTATATCGACAGTTACTCGGTCCCTACCTACGTTTGCCACCCTAAGGTATTTCCCGCTCTCCACCGCACGGAGGTGTAGGTTCGGATTTTTCTTTCATCGGGATTAAGACCTTTCGGCATTTCCTAATCCCTCCAGAGCTTTAGAGAGCCTCCAACACCATCTAACTTTATTTCTCTCGTTGGGCCCCCACCTCTTTTATACATATATTGTTTCTGTTACACATATTCCTTCTTTATTGAAGTCTTTAACAAATCCTATTTGCTACACAACATTTGGCAGTTCTTCCTATACCACAAATTGCATTGAACCTTCCTTCAATCATGGAGACTGATTGAAGGAAGGTTCAATGCAATTATATAGATTATATCTCTGGTATTATTGGAAAGGGTGTTTTCTTCCTGGAATCGAATAATGTGAGGATCACCGGCACTGCTACTATGTAAGGCAACTTTATACGTACCGACAGTTTCTTTACTTGGCTCAACCAAGTCCACTAACAGAACAATTTCGTCAATCGTGAAATTATTGTATCGCTTTTTCTCCATTTTAATAAGATGAAACAATATTTTTATAAATCGAATAAAACAATTTTATACTTTGTTATCTATCACTTTTATTTTTAAATTGTGTGAGTATAGTTTTCTAAACGATGTTACATCCTCAAGCACTACTTTAAAACTAAGGTATTGCAGCTGTTTATCCTATGTACCTAATTTTACACTTTCATTGGGGTTAATTTCTTTACAATATTTTAAATAGTAGGAAATTCCAGAGATTTGTCTGATCATTTAATGGCTGTCTAGACGGGTCTTTATTATATTTACAAATTTCGATTGCTTCTAAATTGTTTAATTTTTTGCTTTTTGGCGCTGTACTGTAAATTGTTTTACGAAACTATAGTCACGCAAATTTAAAAATAAAAGTGATATATAACAAAGTATAAAATTGTTTTATTCAATTTAAAAAATGAAGTATCACAAAGTAACAGACAAATCAATCAATAATATTTTTATAATTTCCAAACCGTTCACGTTAGGTTAAGCTTATAAAATGCTATAATTTCCCACACGTTCAACTGTCAACGATGGCCCAATCCCACCTATTATTTTGATGTATTAGAACTACTACAGCCTTATTTTAGGTATAACTAAAGGCGTTGTAGGCCGAGGCCAACACCAGATATATGCAGAATAATACCTAGTATAACTTATTCCGAGTATAACTGTTCGCCGTTTATACTTGGCTTATACTTGCATTATAGAACCGGCCCTTAGACATGGCGCAAGTACTGCAGTATTAACAACGAACACACGGTATCCAATCTTCCACTGACTCGTAATTAATCAAGCTATGATACTGTAAATACAATAAAAATAGGCACTTTGTCCTTATCCAAGACACGAACTGCAAATTAAAAATCAACAGTTTTTCTACCGCATTCTATATAAAGACAAAACTAAATGAAATTGAATGTTTCTACATTCCGCGCTGATATTTTTTCGTTCAGTGTCAGTTTGGAACGTTCAAAAACATGTGAGATTATTTAGCCGGTTACAAAATGGCATTATCTTTCTAATTACATTTTTCCGATTTATTTAATTTGCGTTCCGCATGTAGCTTTTGAAATGGTACGATGGAATCAAAATGTGATTAAATTTGGGATAACATAAATGTTTAAAAATAATACTCCGAAAAGAATGCCTATTATTGGGACTTAAACAAAGTGTTACATCTCAGTTGAATTATATTAATGATTACAAAGTTCTTTGATGAAACGAAATTATCACAAAAAGTTTTTTATGATTATGAATGATTTTTTGGATTATGAACCGAAACGTTAATATAACAATAAAAGATTAAAACTTATTTACTGACCGAAAGTACCAATAAATAAAAAAATAATAATAAAATTTAATGTCTTTAAAAAAAAATTCCAATTTGGTCTTCAAATCTTCGTTTTCTATCGTCGAAAAACTTTCACATATAGTTTACTGTCAAATTTTCGCGTAAAACTTACCCTATTTTTACATTCTTTTTGAACTTGACTCAAATTCTGCACGGGCGTAAGACGACGGCTGGTTTTTAATTAAATTTTCTCCTCCAGATTTAAATTAGTCATCGTTAACTATTTTAAATCAGACACCTTTATGTTTGCAATTAAAAGTTGATTAGTTTTATTTAAAAAGTACTACTCAGTGTGTACAGATGTAGCAAATCCCAAATCAAAACAAATATTCGCCAGGCAAACGAAAGACGCGGCTTGATTTCGTTCGCCCATCAAATCAGCGTTTAAAACTAATTACCGATACACTTGGACGCAGGGAATCTACGTCCAAATCGCATGTTTTAAAAAGTAGTTAAACCCCCGAATTCTGGCAACCAATAAAACATGTAACGTCAACGACGAGAAAAGATGGCGTGGCATATGGTCGCTAGAGGTAAACGTCCGACCAACGATGTAAAAATTGTGGCGACAGGATGGAATTTTAATCCGCATTATTTGGTGTGATGGGTCGACAGACGTTCTGCTACATTTTAGGATTATAATTTTTAATAATATCTTAAAATGAGTTAAAGGAACGAATCCGAACGAAAATAAAATATGATGTTTTTCTCGGAAACGGTTTACTGTGATAAATGCTGGAGTGGCGGCGCCCGAACGCTCCCTCACGAACCTCCACTGGTGTCAAGTTATACCCCACTAAAACATGGCGCCAAAACAAAATGTTAACGTGACACTTGTCTTTATTTGCCATCCTTTATTTTCAAAGACTGATGAAAATCCAATTAAATTACAAAATACACAAAATATTAAAATAATGACCTATTAGAAGATGGCGAAATAGTGCATGACCTATTTTGATTTTCCATTTTCATCATTTAAGTTCGGTCCACATCAATACAAATTTGCGTTATGCTGGCTGTATGTGTTGTATGTGGTGTGTCTGCGCGGCAATGTAGCCTCTCTGACACACAAAGTAACGCACAAATATTGTCGCGGCACAGCACGCACACGAACTATCTGTTGTACACCAGAAAATTCAAACAAATTGTTCCATTAAATTCAACACACACGCAAAATTTTATTGGTGTGGACCCAGCTTTAGATTCGTTCTGTTCTCAACCCAGGATGAACGTGAATAAAAGTTCGGACTGGATTTTAAGTATGCCATATAAATTCCGCATTGCCATTAGAATCGTCGGCCACGTCATAGTGTACGAACATGGCTTAACCTCTGCGACCTGGCGCTAACTTATTTTCTTTACGTGTTATTAATCCAAAACGAAAATAATTTTATAAATAATTCATATTAGGATGCGTTTAATGGGTAGCTAGATAACTGTAGAGAAATATTTTATTGGATATATAACAGAAAGGCTAATTTTACATTTTCCTTTTATTAATTGTTGAACGTTTTCCATATTTGTTTAGTTAAAATATATTTGGTTTTCTGCGAAGTCCCTGTTTTTCGACCTTCAATGGTGCAATAGTCTTTAAGGCTTTAAAACTTTTCCATTCGTCTCTATCTAGAGCTATAGCTGTCCGTCCTGTGGCTCTCGCTAGATTCTTTGTTTCTTCTATACCCTTGTCTTCACTTCCTACTTTCTCCGGGACGTACATTTTGATCTTGCTTTAACCCTTTTGAGTCAGTCATCGTTCACACATGCTCTCCCCAGTCTATTGTTTTAAGTGACATAGTCGATACTTAATAGAAATTCATTTAAAATAAGCAAACTGAGATTCATATCTAAATTACAAATGTTTTAACACATAGAGCCTTTTTTAAATACGAACTATATTAAACTGATTAATACCGTTTAATATAGTTTGTATTTGAAAAAGTTATAAGTATATATAGCGGATACCCTATATATATATATATATATATATATATATATATATATATATATATATATATATATATATATATATATATATATATATATATATATATATATATACACATAGTACGCAGCAAAACTGCAATTTTTTTTATCAAAAATATATTTCGATTTAACCCAACTTACCTTAGTTCAGTAATAGTAACCAAGATACAGGGTGTTACATTTAAAATTTTATTATCAAGTTTTAAACATGGTGGAAATGTGTGGAAACATTCATCTTAGTTTGTCTATTCTTTTAAACCTAAAGAAAATCTCAGTGGGAAAATCTAAATATTCTTAGTACGCCAGTTTTTATTTATGTATCCGGAATAATAAATAAAATCAAATATTGATCATTGAAAATGGTTTTATTGTCTTTCAAAATATTCTCCGCGATAATCAATACTTTTGCATACATTTGAACCAATTTTCATAACACTACTTCCATTCCGATTGAGGTATCTCCAAAACATGCATTTTGAAGCATCAACGTCTTCTTCTGACGTCGAAAATCGGTGATCACGTAGTTTATTCTTCACAGACGGGAATAAATAGAAATTATTGGGCGCCAAATCAGGACTGTACGGCCGTTGACTCATCAATTCGACGTTTTGACCGGTAAATATTCAGTCATGATGATCCTGCGTCACTGTTTATTTTTTCTTATTTCTTCAGAGACTTCTGGCAAATAAATGGTTATGTACTATTCAGAATTGACCATTCTACGATTATCTGCCATCGAAGTGCTTCGTGTGCGAACAACTTCTGTTTGACTCATTTTGAAAGACCCATACTGTCGACTGTTGTTTACTTTCGGGCTCATACGTATAGATCCAAGATTTGTGACTTGTGTAGATTAGTTATACACGGCTTTTGACGCACTACGATTGTATGTTTTGAATGTTTCTTTGCACCAATCGACACGAGCTTTGTTTTGAGCTATTGCCAAATTGTGCGGAAATTGTGAAATTTTGTCCAAAGATGTCTCAATGTCACGATATGTCGCATGACGATCATTTTTATAAGTATCCATGTTTTGGCATAACAACCGATTTTAGATGACCTTCTTTAAATTCGTCTGTGAACGAACGAACGTACGTATACAGTCAACAATGCCAAACTATACGATGTATATGTCAGATGGCACCTAGAAACATCATACATGATTGTAGCGAATGCTCTATTTCCATCATTATTCTTTATGTCCAGCATTTTCAAGAACAACCTAATGAAGTTGTCCAGCAGGTTTTTTTGTGGAATCAGTTTCAAGAATAAGTTGGCAGTTTCCTACTTTTATGAACGTCTCTTGAATGTAGGGTAACAAAAAGAGTACGTTTTGTTGACCTGGATAAGATAAGACCTGGTAAAGATTTAAACTTCTTTGTAATTGTAATGATCTGATCATATTTTTAAACTTTAATGTTGTAGCACCTTTGTTTTGTTCATGTTTTTGTTGTGTATATATATTCAGCAATGTGGTACTTCTCTCGACTAAGAGGCGCCTAACAACATGCTAAAGACTTAATTTAATAAAATTGAAGCAACCTTAACTAATTCGGTATTTTGATTTGTGTCAGATACATCGTGCTGTTGTGACTGTTATCATCACTTCAAGCATTTTGAAGCATATTTATTTCTTTTGAAATGCTATCATACTTCGGGAAGGCCACAAAGATTTGGTCTGTCTATATTGGGTTCCCATCCCTTACTCAGTAGTTGTTTGACAGTGAAGATTTGATCTATCAGCCTGTTCTGAAAGCTGCATTGTATTCTCCAATTTTGTTTGCGATAATTGATAACAGTTTCTGTCTTACTGACTTTTTTGTACGTGGGTGCATTGTAAGTATTGCATTTTTTTCTTTGTTTGTAAATAAATGATTATACTTCACCCATTGTCGTGAAAATAGGGGAAGGTCAGGTCATCCAAGTTCTCTCCAAACCAACGTTCTAAGAGCAGTACTGGCTACAGATTTTAGAACAAACAGTCACGGGCATAGCCAAGGGGGGGGGGGGGGGCAAATATTACCTAATATTATGCCGAAAAAATACGAGGAGTGAAGAGAGTTAAATTATTACATTATAATTTAATATATATCCTAACTAGTGGACGTTGCGCACAGTAATGATTTTCCGATGAATATATAGATATTAAATTTCATGTAAGTATATTATTGTTGTTTTATTTACTTCAAACTAAACCCACCCCCAAAACTAAATCCTGGCTACGCCCGTGCAAACAGTAATAAACTTTCAGTGGAATTAGGAGTAATCCTTATTATCGTTAAGGACAAGGATTCCCAGGGGTGATTTAAAAATGTTTTCCCTTATAAATGGTCACGTTGAGGGGATAACTTTGAGTTGGGGAAAATTTTTACTCTCCCTACTACAGATCCCCCATCATAGCTATCTTAAGATGTAAACACTAGCTATATAAAAATATAAGCGACCGTAGGATATATAATCTATGGTATACGCCACCCAGTGCTGTTGTTGTGTTAGTGTTTTGTCAATAAATAAAAACCGTTATATAACCGTTTGCTTATAAGTTATATGTTTTTTTTCGATCTTGACACAGTTTGTGGTAAGTAAATCATAAATATTATATTTTCTATAGTATTTTTATTGAAAACTTTGATTTTTAATTTTTAATTTATTTATCGGCTTCTTTCATTTTCTATTTAGCTCAAAATGAACACGCGGTCGCGTACTCACTGTGCGTCTCATGAGGCAGCGGATATTTTCGACGACAAAGAGGGTGAAAGCGAGACCGAATCGGTGTTTGATGAGCATCATACCAATGAATTCTACCTAACTAAATAACTATATTTTTTTAAATAAAGCTAAATTATGTAATATGTATCTGAAAGTACATTAAGTCCCCTTTTAAATGCCATTGGAAGAAAGTTTTTATCTATTAATTTCGCCTAGATATGATAGTTTGAATAGAACACCTAATTTTTAACATTTTTTTTTATTTTAGTTGATTTCTTCGACGATATTAGGAATACTATTATTTTTTGGAACATTCTATACATATAGTATTTTTCTATACTGATTGAGGTTTATCAATTCTTCTATTGGAACCTTTGGTGTGAAACACTAAACTTGAAGAGATTTACCACTAAACACCAAAACACTTTTTTGAACTGCTCGACGCACGTTTTGTTAACCATGTTAGCATCATCAGGAGATGATTTAATCTAATTCTAAAACTAAACTATGTTCTATTTATATGAAAACCATACCTAACGAAGCGTGTAAAAATCATGAACCGTGAAGTGTACTAAGCCTTACATTAATAATAGAAAAAGTTGGCTGAAAGGAATCGATCCTTTATCTCGGTTCATGATTTTCTTACATTTTTCTATTTGAATGCTTTCATATGCATCCAAAGCCCTATTATTATTAACACTTTTAATTAGTCTTAAATTACTAATATCTATACTGTGGTCATGTTCGATTACATGTTGGGCAACACAAGATTTTTCATTTCTCCCATATCTAATGTGGGCAATATGTTCTTTATATCTTTTATATCTAACATGGTTAGCGAAACGTGCGTCGAACAGTTCAAAAAAGTGTTTAGTGGTAAATCTCTTCAAGTTTGGTGATTGAGGTTTACATAAAAAAAATAAGTGGACAATTTATGATACATACCCATGATACCATCATACCCTTATGCTGCTGGCATACCCATGTGCTCCTGAATTGGGAAGCATCCGAGTGCTTCTCTTGAGGGATTATTAACCGCATTTACGTAATTAATCGTAAAAAAGTACTCCTGTAGAACAAGTGCAAGTTCTGCACATCAAGCTATAGGTCCAGCTGTTAAATAACTTTACGGGTTAACGTGTTTGTTACATAAAATGAACCTAAATCTTAAAAATTAAAAACATTTTAAATCGTCAAATCTAATTCTGGTCTACATGTGTTTTTTCTGATAGAGCTTATTCATCGTATTTTTTAGACATTAATGGATATATTTTAAATACAGTTTCTTACAAATCTAATTACTTTTAGAAATATAATTAATTAAAGTTTTTAATAACGATAAGCATAATTATTAAAAACAAAATAAAATATTTCGTGATATTGCCTTTTAATTAGTTTGTTTTAACTTTATGTAGTAATGATATAACTGTTTTAAAATATCGCATTTCCTTTGATCAATTATCCCCGAACTCCGAAGGATAAAAACGAAATAAAAAACGTACCTATTTAAGGCGAGTAGCTACTCACGTGTCGTGTTTTTTCCGACGATGTTAATATTTGACTAATGATTCTCCGAAGCCCTTTGATACTTTTGTGTCCTTAACTTGCTTTGACTTACCTTAACTGTAATATCCATATAATAAACAGGGTGTTTTCAAAGTCATTTATTTTAACTGTAGAACTCGTAAAAATAAGTTATTTTACCGAAAATCATTTATATAAAGGTTGCAAAATAAAGAAGTTATTAAAAGTTACAAAATTTGAAAAGACCTGGCTTTTTAATATTATCGACCACTACGTTGTAAACACAAGTATTTGTTTACTGCTGATATTGGCTATGACTAGTTTATTGTATTCTTATACGATATTTCTTCTGAGTACGATGTTCGATTTGATCAGTGGTAATAATTCCTTCAGTGGTAATAATGTCTTCCTATCCCTAGTTATTGTCTGCATGTTCTTTATCCCCGCCCTTTTCAGATCTTCTATGACAATCTCTCTCCATCGCTTCCTTGGTCTCGCTTGCTTTCTTTCACTTCGTTGTTTTCCCTATGCAATCTTCACTATTCTATTTTCTGCCATTCTTTCTAGGTACGCTACCCACTACAGTCTTCTCGATTTCACAATCGTTTTTATCGTTCAACCTAGGAAAATGTATATATTTTCTCATGCGTTCTTATATACAAACCATCCAGTTTCTTTCATTCTGCTATCCTGCTGATTATTTTACGTTTCCATCTTAACAGTTTCTCTTCTTCTTATATTCGTATAATGCAATACGTCTGGTTACTATCTTATAAAATTTTAATTTGGAATTTCTAGTTTCGGTTTTATGAGGTGGTTCAAGGCTCCTGCACATCTGTTAGGTTGATTTAGGTCTATATCCTTCTCGCCTTCCACTATTTGTTATTCTTATAAATAGACAAATTCTTCAGGCTTCCATAGTTATTTCTTATAATTCTGTATTAACATCTACTTTCGGGACCTTTCCTTGTATACCTTCCACAATCATTAGTTTATTTTTCTTTTGATTCATTTTTATACCCAACTTGTATGCTGCCACCATGAATCTTTTTGTTAGTTCTTTCAATTATTTTTCACTTTTCGCAATTTTTTGATTACCTTTCCTAATAATCATTTCCCAAATCATGTAAAATAATAGTGGCCTTACCTTAGACCTGCCTTGATCAGAAAATCTGCTGTTTTTCTTTCTTTTTTCCTACATTAGCTATTGTTATCTCCTCTTAGAAGATATTTTAAATTTATATTACGAATCATAAGTCTTACTAAGATCTATAAACAGTACAGTACTATAAACAGTACCACTGCTGGAATTGTATACACATAACAGCTTTTTTCATGGCAAAAATTTAGTTGGTGGTTGCTCTGTCATTCCATGGTATTCCCTTATCTGTGGGTCAATTGTTTCTTCTAACCTCTTATTGACTAATATATCTTGTATCGTAAAATAAATATTCAACAAATAAATTCCTCTATAATTATTACAATCTGTGTGGTCACGTTTTTTAGTATATGTATAATAGTTCTCCCAACTTACTGGCATCCTTTCTTCTCTCCAGATTATAATCATTAGACTCTTAGACTCTTATTATTTGTAAGTTGTCCGATAATCTCAATATATATTTAATATCTCCATTTAGCATTTCCTTAAAATATTCTTCCTAATTTCGTTAGTTCTCTTTTCAGATTCCCCTCTATATATCTAATGCATGTTGTTTGATCTCATTTTCCTTTCCCTTTCTTCACCTCTCCGTAAAATTTCTTTCCTGTTATGGTAATGTTCTGTCCGTTTTACAATATCCTCCTTTGTTACTCTCTTTATGGGCCCTTTGATCACATATTCACATATCTAACATATAAATACTAATTATTTAAGAAAATACAAGAAAAAGTTGCTTTCTAATTCGCTTTGTTTTACCCTATTACAATCACGTAACTTTTCAAATTAATGATAGGAAGGTTTTAAACCATCAAGTTTGAAAAATTTAGTCTGAACCCGAGAGAGGCAGAGAACGAAAACGAAAGCGAAAAGAACGTACCTATTTAATCCGTCTCCTACTCACGTCTTGAGTCTTTACGGCGATGTTAATATTTGACTAATAGCTCTCGCAAGCTCTTTAAAACTTTTGTTTCGTGCTCTGTTTTCCGAGTTCATTTTACTTAGATCCGGTTAAATCGCCATTAATTTTCTAATTTAGAATGGGAGAATATGAAATACAAACTGTAATTTTACAATGTGTTTTTTAAGCATCAATCAGAGCGAGATAATGCAAAGCAAAGAAGCTTATGTCTCAGATTTATAATATATGGAGTGGGATAATAATGTCTACCTTTTAATAAACGTAAAGGGCCATCATTTCTGAAGTCGCTGTTCGGAATTCCACTAGTTTCAAAGTCTTCTTTTTCTTTATGTAATGTTACAGCCTGTTAGTCAGTCTTGACCTTCTTCTACCTGCGCTTGCTAGGTTTTTAACTATCGAGTTTCATTGTATAAGTTTGGATCTTCGGACAGCATGCAGAGAGTATAATTTCAGATATCTTCTGTGTTGTTGTTGCAGTATACGTAAATTGATTTACAACTTTAATATTGCCATCGCTTTTCTTTTTTCTATCTCCTTTATTTTGTCTATATTTGTTTCTAGATCGGCCCTTTTGGCTTTCATCGTTATTTCATCATATGTCTCTCTTAATAATCTTTTCGATGGTGTTAAAGGAGTAACACTGTAGCGTTTAAAAAAAAATAACGACCGCTACTGGTAGTGCTAGCTCGCGCGTGTCTTGCTTTCCAAATTCAGTAGGGCCAGTTGAAAACATCGTGAAGGACAATGACAAAAAGTCGGACAGTGACTTGGTTGTCGACGTCGCAGCTGGTCCAAGTTAAGTAACACTCTCCATTCGTGAGGGTTTCAGAATCCGGACATATCAGTTACCGGACATTTCAGAATCCGAACATTTCAGACGCTGGACATTTCAGATACCGGACATCTCAGTTACCGGACGGATATTTGGGTTTATTTAAATTTATTTAAGTAACATCAAAAGGAATAAGGCCAAATATCATTATTTTTTATATTACTATTAACCCACTCAGGTGTATGCCCTTCGACAAGCGAATACGCACGGCTATATGCTGCTATATGATAACTCCTTGCAACCAGCAAGGTTATCTATCACAATATCTGGAATCGTGTTTTCTAAGCAGACGCAGCAATTCCAAGATAACATATTTCGGCATTGCTGCAGCCAATGTTTCAGCAGATGTCCGGCAAGATGGAATTTTTCGCACAGTGTCTCTCATTCCAACGAGAACGCTCATAACCATACGCCACAACCATATGCATGGGGTAGTCTGGATAAAGTTGCTTGAGCTCCTAAGGGATATCCTGATACTTGAGCCGTTTTTGTTCCTCCTTGATATTAATATTTGTTTCCGCTGGCGAGGAAAACTCAATAATAAACATCATTTTCGTGTCCTTATCAATGAAAACAGATTTATTATTCTGTATTTGTCTAATATTGGTGAACAACAAATTCCAGTAAATCCTACAACTTCTTTTCCCGACAACATGACTCTACCTCTTATGGGATAAAGTGCAGTACTGGTGTCTATCTTATACGAGTACCTTGGATGAAAGTATAGTACTTACAATAATCCCTATTATTACCATCATCTATCACTATTATTAACACCACAGAGGTTGCCACCCATTTTCTAATTTCTATCTTAGAAAGCTAGATAAGAACCCTGACTATTACTCTGATGCCTGTGTTTGTATAGTGTTAAATCTTTTGTATGTTCGTTGAAATAATAATTAGTTGCATGGTTAGTTGCATTGTATGTTCGTTGTATGTTCGTTGAAATAATAATTAGTTGCATAGTTAGTTGCATGGTTATTTAAGTAGACTAATTAAAAGTATTATGCGTATTTTTTTTATGTATTTATATATTTTTTTGATTTTCTCAGATTCTCTGAGACAATAAAACATTATATATTAATTATTATTAATTAATAATTAATTATTATATAATTGTTTATTTAATTATTAACTCTTTACCGCATACAAAACCATATATGGCTGCCATTGGCGGATCGTGAGGGAGGGCGTTGGGGCGTAGCCCCTCCAGCTTTTATCACAGTAAACAATTATTCAGGGCAAAACACCATATTTTATTTTCGTTCACCTCCTGTATAGGGTTTCATTAGCACGAAAAGTAAAAAGGAGAAAGGGGAAGCAAAAAAAATCTTCAGCAGCACTATTTTCTTCTATGCCCTTCCACTTTAAAAACCCACGAGCCGCCACTGATGGCTGCTAAAGTTTCTAATTTTTTTTCAGCATGTTAAAAGATTTTTTTTCAAAACTCACTTTGAATCGTAATTGTACATTTGTTCGTGTAACGGAAAGTATTTAGAGAACAAATTCTCTATAGTAAGTGTAAACTGTCAAACTATTTGAGGTTATGTGCAGCGGGCCCTACCGTTGAGGCGCAGTTAAATTAGTGCTATTTTTTCAGTGAAAAAAAGAGAAAGTAAAAATTCAATAATTTTAAAATACTTTCTTTGCATATTCAAGAACATGGCATTGTTGTGGTTTTTGTGCATTTTTATTGTTTTCTTTCGTTTTTGAGCCTTGTTTTTAAATGTTCATATTTGGCTTCGTATGTATTCCCCTTAAAACACCGTCTGTTAAATATACCTTCGTATCCATTCAATTTTACATTATATTCTTTATAGAAATGGATCCTTTTTGATTTTATGGTACTTCCAAGCATGCCAATCCTGTTCCTGGAGATGGTTTCTTGTGTAACGATGATCTAGTTTCAGACTCCGATCGTGCCTTCAGACTCATATCGTGCCTTCAGACTCATGCTTGTCAAAGAAAACATGTTATCAAAATACAATCCGAATGCGATAGCTCTGATGATAATGACATGATCACACAAACCTTGCAGACTTCATCTACATCGTAAGCAAAGGGAAACAGATTCAAAAAAGACTTGGTTATTTGGAAAAAAAACCAAAATCGAAACTTTTGGCAAAAAAAACCCAAACGCAAAGAAAATTCCGATCTAGCAAAAAAAATTACGAAGTTAGATACACCACCAGAAATTTTCAACTTCCTGTTCACGGATGATTTCATTAATGTGATTGTTGAGCAGTGTAAGTTCAATCTCTTCAAGATAACGTCAACAAGCCAGGAAACAATACGAGAGAAGAAATGGAATAATTGGAATGCAATGAATGCAATGCAAATGAATACAATGCCGCCGTTTGATTTTAAACTTGCAGTTTCCGAGCATATGCGTAAGGCAGTAAAGGTTTTAGTTATGTTCAAAAAACCTCAAGCCGAGAAGGTACTCCAGCTAGTTTGCTCGATTCATCGATACCCCACAAAAAATCGCGAAATCGACTCCAACCAGGCATCAAGATCTACCTTTGGATTATGTCCATTCTGATAACGTGGATCATTTCCGCAAATGGATGAAAAAGAATCGACAAATATGCCAGAACTGTTTAAAATTCCTACAAGTTCTACAATGAGAAACGAAACAGTTGAAGTTGTTGAACAGTTGACAGTTGTTCTACAATGAGAAACGAAACGAAACAATATGACTGAATTTTTAATTTAATGCATACGAAGCATATGGCATCGTATAGCAATTTCTAAAATACTAATTATATGACTGATTATTTAAGACAAATAAAAGAGGTTTTTTATTAATAAAAAATGTTTATTCAATCTCCTTCACACTTCATGCAATAAGGGGTTAAATTGATATAGTGTTAAACTGAGTTGTTTGGATTAGGTAAGACCCTTTTCTCAGTTTAGGCTTTGTTTTGAACTCAGAAAACTGGGTGGCACCTTTTATTAGTGCTGTTTATTATTATATTATATTTTATTATATTTTTTTGCATTGTTAATGGTTTTTTATTCTCAGTACAGTACAGTTTTGCATGCTTTTTCCAATAACAAGCATTTTCTTTGACAAACAAACTATATGGTGAATCAAACGGGATGAATCAACAAAAAATAACAAGAAATGATGAAAATACTAGCTATTTAAGCGTTTTACTCACGTATCTGTTCTTTACAGTAATGTTAATAAAACTAAAAAAAAACCCCTCCAAACCTTTTCAACCTATTTCGTTTTCATTTTACCCTTTTCACGGTATTTCTTTCGCTGACGCCAGTCAATTGAAATAAATAAACCTCCGTTTTTACATTTATCGCGACGAGTAAATAAAACCGTTAAACTTTTAAATTTATTTTAAAACCTTCAAAAGGAAAAACAGTTTGAATTGGAAATTTTTATTCTTCGGAATTTTATTATAATTAAAATCATTCTTTTTGATGTTATTCGTGAATATACATTTACATATTTTACATTTTGTTAATTGTTGTTGGACACCTATATTAGGTGCTGCAAAAGTTCGTCCCGTTTTGTTGAGAAAACATGAAGAAATTTTTTTGATAAAATTTTGCGTTTGTTAAAAGGGCATCTCGATAGTTAATCTATGATCTCTTACGCTTACACATTATTATGCACAAACCAATTTCCACCACTTGCAACCATCCGCTTTAAAAATACATCGATTTTGTTGAGTTTCAATAGAGAATCGCAAGCAGAAATTCGGTTTGACATACAACGGCCTTTGAAGTATCGCCTTGAGACTGTTGGTTGATTCCAAAAATGTCTCCGATCCCTCGAATTATCATGTGCCGATTACTTTCAATTAACGCCAATATTTCGTTCAGCTTCGGCCGGTGTCCCAGAATATTGTGTATCGCTAAAATTAAAATTGTCTTCACAAAACTTTTTGAACCAATGAACGTGGAATCGTCAACGGTACCCTCACCGTACAAAGTACATATCTGCTCTTACGTCTGACGAGCATCCTTGCATTTTCGGAAATAAAAAAGCATCATCTTTTCTGCCAGTTTTGATGCTTAAGAAAATTGTAAAAAACAACTAAATAACTCTTTTTTTTTAAGTTTAAAGTTGTGAAAACGTCGAAACTTTGCACGTATAAAGTTGTTAGCACCTCGATTTTACAATGCAATACCATTAGCGCTAAAAACAGGATGATAATTTGCATCAACTCACTTATATACACCAATACGTTGATACATTATTATATTTTAAGCGAAAATATTTTTAACAGGCGGATTTATATAGTTATACGTAGCAGTTGCCATATATGTTAGACATATGGCACCATATTAGGTGAATAGAGGAACTGATTTACCCAGATCTGTGTGAATAATTCCACACATAATATTATCTGATGATCCCTCTGGCTCGTTGGGAGAACCAATAAACTCCATTATATCTCATCAGATGTACTTAATTCAGGTCCATAAACAGGTAATAAAACCAAAACATTGCAATTATCGTGTATGATTTCATATATATATATATATATATATATATATATATATATATATATATATATATATATATATATATATATATATATATATATATGCCCACAAGGATCGCCTTAAAATGGCCAGTTAATCTGGTCTGGCCCCGATCGTCTCTCCGAACTGCTTTCCTTGCGTTCGTCTAGAGCTCGGCTGATAACGGCTGAAAGGCTAGAAACCGGTCCCGAGAGACACGTGACGTCGCATAGTTGACAGTTCGGCGAAGGCGATTGTTAGTTGAACGTTAGGCTTGAAGTTATTGTTCATCGACTTCAAACAATCCGATGACTCAGTCATTAGGAGGAAGTTGTAGTAATCATTGGACGTGTTTCAAGTCCCGAATAAATCATTCAAATGGCAAAGATGACACTAAGGAAAACATAAAACAGACCTGCGGTAGAAAGGTGTTTTTCCTGACATAAAATTCGAACTAAAGAAGGGCTTAAAGCAAGTCTTTTTCATTCTTTTGTGGGTATATCAAAATCTTTCTTATACATATCAAATCTTATCAAAATCGATTTTTTGGGGATATATTAAAAAACTCCATTTATTCAAATTAATAACATATTTTGGTAAACCGTCGGAAAAGATTAAAAAATTCAAATCAAAAACAATGCAAAAGTGGCGTTTAAAAAGAATCTCAGCCTTGGAAAATACATCAAAAATTGTAAAGCAAATATAAACAAAAAATATAAGTCGGAGATATATGAACTGTATTGTGGGTGGTGTCCAAAAACTTATATAGGATAAACAGGCAGATCTTTCAAGAAAAAAAAAAGTTTTAGGGTTGCCTGTCAGCAACTGTCAGGGTAGGACCTACAGCTTAACATGGGTTCAGAACCTACCGAAAACCCCAGTCAGCACCTCCTCGGGCTATCATCCCTTGGTTTTGTGTTTAACCATAAGTATCTCGAGAAACTACTCGACTGGCGAGTGACTAACGTAGAAAACCTCTCAGAAGGCATCTGGCCTTACTCAGTCTTGAACTGGCGTGACCGAAGGATGATTCCTTGTCAGATTTTACACTCTTACCCAGAAACATTTACAAGAATTTTAGAGAAAGTCTTTACCTAGTACGGGAATCGAACCCGCTCCATGCTAACTGCCGTGTCGTCAGGCTGACGCCGTGGACACCACGGCTAATGTAGTTCTCTTTCAACAAAAGAATCAAAAAACACGAAAGACGAATTTCTTAGTCATAAACACTTAGTCACAACTGTTGAATGAGAACTATCGTTAATACTGAGTTCAAAATACTACATGTATATAACAAAGGCAAAAAACGAAACCATCTGGAGAGTTTAGAAATAAACCATCCCAAAGATGTGGAAATCCTTCTAAATGACCAAATAGACCTGAACAAATCCCCTTTACTGAATTTGTACAGAGAATAAAAAGCATCTGTGTGGATTTCTTAAAAAATATATATCGTTGTAGAAACTTTTTGTATTTATTCCTATATTAATATCGAAAATAGCCAGTCCTGAAAAAGCTACACTGTTAGTGAAACGTGTGATATAGTTATAATAAAGTGGAAATTCAGACAAAACAGTCTTTCATTAAATATAAATAGCAATTCCCGGTCCGGAATATATATATATATATATATATATATATATATATATATATATATATATATATATATATATATATATCATCATCATCATCATCAGCCCGCATCGATCCACTGCAGGATGAAGGCCTCTTCAGCATGCTTCCAACCTTCACGGTCCTGGGCTTTCCTCTGCCGCTCGGGTCCAATATACTTAACGATGTCATCAATCCATCGTGCTTTCGGTCTTCTTCGCGGACGTTTGCGATCAAGCGGTATCCACTCCAGGATTGCCTTGGTCCATCTGTCGTCCCATCGCCTCGCTATATGGCCTGCCCACCTCCATTTCAACTGTTTTACTCTTCCAATGATGTCACAGACTTTTGTTTGTTCCCTGATCCATGCGCAGGACTTTCTGTCTCGTCTTGTAATGCCAAGCATACATCTTTCCATTCCCCTCTGTGACACCCGAAGTTTTTGAATTGATTGCGATGTGAGTGTCCAGGTTTCACTTCCAAGTTACAAGATCCAGAGGAGGTGGAAATATCAGTTTAATATGAAGAAATCGCCAACAATGTACTTCAAACGGCTGCTTCAATAGCACCAGAGGAAAAATGTCTCAAACAAACAAAAATCTCCAGTGAGACCATTGATTTAATGAAGAAACGGCGAGCAATGAGAAATGCAGGTAGTCCTTTTGGCAGGGTCGAATACACTGAGCTCTGCAAAACTATAAGAAAACGTATTAGAGAGGATACGCGCCGATTCAATATGCAGCTAGAGCAAAAAACCCTGGAAGAAAACAAAGGAATTAACAAAGCTAAACAGAAGCTGAGAAACAAAAGAACGCAAATATATGCTTTAAAGCGTGAGGATGGCACAGTGTGCAGGACGCGTACCCAAATGTTAGAGATTGTCAGAAGGTTTTATTCCCAGTTATATGAAGATCAGAGCCAGTCAGGGACAGCAATACCCACGGAAGAACAATATATAATGCCAGATATCCTAGTGGAGGAAGTAACAAATGCTATAGAATTGATGAAGAACGGTAAGGCTCCAGGAAAGGATAGTGTAACTGTCGTATATATATATATATATATATATATATATATATATATATATATATATATATATATATATATATATATATATATATATATATATATATATATATATATATTGAATAACCCTATTATTTAATTTTCGGATTCAAACTTCCAAAAGAAGACATTTCTTTTAAGAAAATAAAAGCGAATCTAAGGGATAAACCAACAAAAACAAAAAAATAACACCGTACCAGCTATATACATTTCTTCTCGTATGTCTTTTCTTTGCAGGGATGTTAATATTTGAAAAATTACCCTCCAAAGCCTTTAAATCCATTTGGTTTTCTTTCCTCCGTTTGCTCGCCTTTTGTTTCGCTAGCTCCACTCAACTGAAATAAACATACATTTTTACCTTTACCACGGCTTGTTAATGAAACCTTTTAACTATTTAATTCAATTTAAATTCTTCAAGCGGATAAAGGAAAAAAGAAAACAAATAGAAATTTTTTTATTTTTCGACATTTCATGGGAATTTAAACAGAATTTGGAGCACTTATTTCAGATATCACTTTAAACATTCACAAAATCATAAAACAAATGTTTTCAAAACCAATTTTATGTATTGATAAATCTAATTTGTAGTAGGGTAGAGTGGGGCTAGTTGATTGATTCTTACTCTGTTAGGTTCGTAGTTTATTCTTCTCCAAAATGTCTAGTGATGCAAAAACGATCCGAGTACAAGTTTAAATTTGCTTAACGTGCCCCACTAGTGGGGCTAGTTGAGCAAAGGCTAAAATGGACTGGATAACTGTATAGAATGATCTAAATACAAAATAATTGTAATCAACAAGCAAATATTTATCTATTATGATTATTATATACTCATATTGGTATTATATCTCTGGAAAAAAAATGAAAATCAAACAAAATTAAATATTTACAATCTTTGAATTATTATTACACTTTTTATATTTAAAATGATATATTTAAGAATAATTATAACGCAAATAAATATTAAATTAAAGTAGTAACTAATAATGAGATCAAGAATATTGCTAGATGATAAATAATCCCAAATTATTAATCATCTTCAGACTTTAGTTTAGATATATATCTCTTTAAAGTCATCCTGTTAATATTAAATTGTTTGGCTGCAGTATTTACACTCATTTTTTCCTCCTCTACAGCTTTTGCTGCATCACTCAATTGTTGACTAGTAGCTAAACCTTTTGGGGTCTTTCTTTTATTTTCTTTTATGTGTACGCATCCTAAAATATAAAAATAATCATTAATACAATTATCAATATAAGTAATTTTAATTAATAAACTTTGTGTAGAATCATCACATGTACTTATTAATTGATGGTTATTAATTAATCAAAGAAAAAATTTGATTTTCTACAATGAACATCTAGTGGGGTTAGTTGAGCAAGTCTTGTGGTTAGTTGAGCAAGTTCAACTAGCCACAATTAAGGCAATAAAATAAAAATTAAGTTGTAAAACAATCATAAGAGTTGAAAATAGATAACTATCTATAATCGAAAGAATAATAATTAAGTAATCTTTAACTACTTACGTGGTCCTTATTAAGTGTTTTTATACGAGTATAGTAGAAAAATTATGACCTGTAATTCTTTTTACGTCGAAAAAAAACAAAGCGTTCTCTTATTTTATCCCCCCCTTATTTATTCCCCTCTTATAACCCCTTCTTTTCGCCATTTACACTTTTGTTGTAGGTTGCTTAGTTTTCTAGATATTTCGATTACTCAACTTACCCCTGTGATCAACTAGCCCCGCTCGACCCTAGTTATTAACGAGGGTTTAAAAACTATACAGCAACATATCAGTCATCCTGTTAATATTAAATTGTTTGGCTGCAGTATTTACACTCATTTTTTCCTCCTCTACAGCTTTCGCTGAGTCACTCAATTGTTGACTAGTAGCTAAACCTTTTGGGGTCTTTCTTTTATATGTACGCATCCTAAAATATAAAAATAATCATTAATACAATTATCAACATAAGTAATTTTAATTAGTAAATTTTGTGTAGAATCATCACATGTACTTATTAATTGATGGTTATTAATTAATTAAAGAAAAAATTTGATTTTCTGCAATTAACATCTAGTGGGGTTAGTTGAGCAAGTCTTGAACGCGCGTTGTTCAACTAGCCACAATTAAGGCAACAAAATAAAAATTAAGTTGTAAAACAATCATAAGAGTTAAAAATAGATAACTATCTATAATCGAAAGAATAATAATTAAGTAATCTTTAACTACTTACGTGGTCCTTATTAAGTGTTTTGATACGAGTATAGTAGAAAAATTATGACCTGTAATTCTTTTTACGTCGAAAAAAAAACAAAGCGTTCTCTTATTTTATCCCCCCCTTATTTATTCCCCTCTTATAACCCCTTCTTTTCGCCATTTACACTTTTGTTGTAGGTTGCTTAGTTTTCTAGATATTTCGATTACTCAACTTACCCCTGTGATTAACTAGCCCCGCTCGACCCTAGTTATTAACGAGGGTTTAAAAACTATACAGCAACATATCAGTCATCCTGTTAATATTAAATTGTTTGGCTGCAGTATTTACACTCATTTTTTCCTCCTCTACAGCTTTTGCTGCATCACTCAATTGTTGACTAGTAGCTAAACCTTTTGGGGTCTTTCTTTTATTTTCTTTTATGTGTACGCATCCTAAAATATAAAAATAATCATTAATACAATTATCAATATAAGTAATTTTAATTAGTAAATTTTGTGTAGAATCATCACATGTACTTATTAATTGATGGTTATTAATTAATTAAAGAAAAAATTTGATTTTCTGCAATTAACATCTAGTGGGGTTAGTTGAGCAAGTCTTGAACGCGCGTTGTTCAACTAGCCACAATTAAGGCAACAAAATAAAAATTAAGTTGTAAAACAATCATAAGAGTTAAAAATAGATAACTATCTATAATCGAAAGAATAATAATTAAGTAATCTTTAACTACTTACGTGGTCCTTATTAAGTGTTTTTATACGAGTATAGTAGAAAAATTATGACCTGTAATTATTTTTACGTCGAAAAATTACGTCGCCATTTACACTTTTGTTGTAGGTTGCTTAGTTTTCTAGATATTTCGATTACTCAAGTTGTCCCTGTGATCAACTAGCCCCGCTCGACCCTAGTTATTAACGAGGCTTTAAAGACTATACAGCAACATATCAGCGGATATATAGCATAGTTTTAATTGTGAACAATTACTGCAAAAATATGTGCTATAAAGAGTTTTTCAATAAGAGTGTTAACACTTTGAAACGTAATAGAAGCAACATTGCTTCATATATAAATGTCTCTCATAACATGTTTTGAACAACAAATACTACTTGTCAAAATTTTCACTTTATTAATCTTCGTTTAGTAGTGTGTATAATTTATAGTACACTAGGCGTAGGTCTGACTGACAGGAAATTATTTTTTAGAAAATATAAGGATGCATTTTATTAATTTTACAGAGCGAATAAACTAGGAAACTTATTTTGTGCCACCTTGTTTGATGGTAGAACAAAGAACACACTCTACACAGCGTTACAGGTGGTGTACTGTAATGTATAAACTTTTACATACTATCAGTGTATGTAACTATATAAACCACTCCTCTAATTATTTTTCTTTAGTTGAATACTCAGTTTAATTGTATAGACCTTCAATTCACTCCATAAGGATTTTGTTCATTCCGGTATTTTTTCAATAGAAAACGTTTCCTTCGAATCGAAAAATATACAGTTAATCAAAAAGGATGAACCAACAAAAAAAAGGAGTAAAAGGGAAAAATAACCAGCTATTTTAACTTTTTCCTCACGTGTTGGCTCTTTGCAACGATGTTAATATTTGAAAAATGGCCCTCCAAAACCTTTAAATCTGTTTCGTTTTCATTTTTTTCTTTTTCGTCCGTTTTCCCTTCGTAGGCTCCAGTTAATTGAAATAAATAAACTTCGGCTTTTACATTTACGGCGGTCAGTAGATCAAAACTCTAATTTTTTAATATATTTTTTTAATCCTCCAAAAAGGAAAGAGGAAAAGCAGCTTAAAGTGGAACATTTCGGAATTGTTTTACAATTTACATATACTTTTCTGGAATTATTTTAGATAATAATAATAATAACAGAAATAGAGGGCAGATCCTGCTCTGAACAGATCCTGAATTTAAGTTGATCCTAAGACATCAAAAATTGTACAATAAAAATCTCGTCTGTACATTTGTGGATTTCAAAAAAGCATATGATTCTATAGACCGCGAATCTTTATTCCGAATCTTGAAAGAACAAGAACTAGATCTGAAAACGCTGGCAATTATTAAAGCAACATCAACTAACACAAGGTCAAAAGTTAAATTCATGGGTGACATCTCAGAGCCCTTCGAAATTAAAACTGGAGTGAGACAAGGGGATGGACTCTCGCCACTCTTATTTAACTGTGTTCTAGAAAAAGTAATACAGGAGTGGCGTGAAAAAAAGTCGGCCCTGAATATTGACCAGCCCATTAAACTGGGGAGAACCAACATCAAAATTGATTGTCTGGAAAATGGGTTGGAAATGGGTTGGAAAATGGGTTGGAAAAAGCGGCCAATAAGGGTAGATGTCAAAAAATGGAAACGGCATTGAGACTTACACAAAATATTTGTAACAAAAAATGCCTATCTAAAAACACAAAACTGAGACATTACAACACAGTTATTAAGCCAGAATGTCTATATGGGGCAGAAACGCTCATTTTGAATAGAAAGAGAGACATCGAGGACATTGAAAAGAAGGAAAGAAAAATCATAAGAAAAATCCTAGGCCCCAAACAAATAAATACAACATACCGACTTCGAGAAAACCAAGAAATCATACAATACACAGATATACATACCGATATGAGAAAAAGAAGAATCCAAATAGGCTAACTAGACAAATAGTCGAATTTTATGAAAATAGGAGTAGAGCTAAAGTAGAAATAATTAAATGGATTGCTGCAATTAAAGAGGACCTAGATCAGCAAATATTACACAAAGTGAAATTCAGGATAGAGGCTGTTTCAGACACAAGGTTGACGTTTAAGGGGTTGGTCAGAGAGAAAAATGTAGGAAGACTTGAACAACTTGGTCTGACGAAAGAAAAAAAGGTCCACCCGGGCCCATACGTGAATAATAATAATAATAACAGAAATAATAATGATGGTCGTCAATTCTATTAAGAATTAATTATCATTTCGTTAGAAAATATAATGTACTTTGTGATTGTTAAACATTTTTGTCGACAAATATAAATGGATTTGCATTATATTTTGTCTAAAAAGCAACATTTCTTGCACTGATGCATTAAAAATATTAAGAATCTAACTTCGAAAAAAGAATGTAGTGATGATCACCAAAATCAAGGACCTTGTACCATTAAGATTTGTATCCAAACAGTTCATGGTTTTTACATCACGATAATGCACGAGTATAAAAATGTTTTCGAAAACTGAAAATAACGTTGAAATAAGTCTACGAGGCCCGTTTGAACAACTACTATTTTTGTCAAAGTCAGTTTTATTTCTCAACATAGTAATATAATTCCCAATTGCTATTCCTCCTTGTAATTCTATACACTTTTCCTGGCAATGCTCCCATATTATTAATCCGTCCAAATAATAGTTGACATTTTGTTCTGTAAAATAGTCGATTACGAATATGATGGCCACCCCATTCGATGAAAACCTCTGTCCTCCGAACGAAACTTTGAGTCTAGAAAACATAAAAAAGTCACTGGGGCCAGATCTGGTGAATACGGCGGATGGTCAATCAATTCCAATCCTAATTCGTGAATTTTTGCCATAGCAACTAAGTGTGAGACGATAGGTGATCTTGGAAGAACAAAATTTTATTTATTTTTTTTGAAATTCGCCCGTTTTTCAGCAATTTCTGCCTTCAGCTTATCCAGTAATGATGTCGCCCTTAAATTTTCAAGTAAAAAAAACAATAGCCCATATAACAATAATAGTAATATTAATTATAATTGATAACTGTCAAAAAATGTGAACTCTGAACTGTCAAAAAATTACGTTATATGTTCCAAAGAATGACCCTAGAAGATTATATATCGTCAGATAATGATTTAGAACAAGCAATATAGAATCAAATGACTCAAAATACAGTTTTTAAGGAAATCTCGATCATAGATAATCTATGGAAATAATATAAGCGTGCAGTGGAACAATAAATAGCCTAGGCAAAATTATACCAGACATCTAGAATAAAGAAGAAATTTCAGGAGAACGGACTAACACTTTCATCTACATCCTACACAAAAACGGAAACAGAAAGGATGTAAACATCAAAAAAACGTATGTCCCTATTTTCAATAATGTAGAAAATCCTCCACTACTCCCAAGATTATAAATTAAATTTAATAACCAAACTGGAGAATACTAGGGAGGTTTTTAGAAGGACATATGATTCAAATAAAAAATACATAATCTCAAATCTGTCCCGAAACAAACTAATATTCATTCTTTAGTTGTATGTGTTGACTTTAAGAAGGCTTATGACTTCATAGATGGAGTAATCTTTTTCAGAATCTTACATGAATAAGAGAACACTAAACGTCATTTAGCTTACCATGATAATAACCATTCCATGAATAACCATACCCATACTTCACGTGAAACCCTATCGGTTTTTTCTTTCGCTACCAGTAGTTAGTTAGTTGACGTTCGAGAGCAACTGAAGGAATTACTTCAGCGTAAGATTTGTCAGTTCGGACCTGTGTAGGCAGTCGGGGCGAGTGTCACCACCTAGTGCCATCTGCAAGCGAAAACTCGCAGTGAACAGTGAACCGTGCCCTAGGGTCGGTTTGTCGTCTCTCACCTGGGGCTAAGGCACGATTTGTAGATCAAAGTGCGAACTTTTGCCAGTGGATGTAACTCGCCTTGCCTCCAAACACATGTCGGAATTAACCGTTTGACTTTGAAATCTATTTTGGGAGATATTATTGATAGTCTGATGTTGACGGAAAGAAATAATAGCGAGTATCGATGAATAATTCTGTCTTTTACTAAAGTTGTTGACTTTTGAGCAAATTATAGTCATTTACGTGGTTTGTGTATTATTTCCTACATGTTAAATAATTACTTACTGAACACGAAGAAAAATTAATTCAACATTCTCTTTTTTATTAAATAACTGATTCATCTTAGCATCAGAATTAAAACGTTATTTTTATACACATTCAAATACAACAGCTTTTAAATAACACAATGACAGCACAATAATGATGGCTTTCCTTTCAAATAACACATTTCCAAGGCCAACTACTGCTATGTTAGCTTCTTTTAGTTTCTGCCGATTGCAGATAATGTTTGTTGTTTTTGCTAATTGTTCTAAAACGGTTACTCCAATACAGAAATGTGACAATATTTTGTATTTCGAATTTTAAGATTTGTCAAATTACGTTAAAAAATACAGTGTTGCCATTAAAAAAATGTTTTTGAAGCTACTGAAGAAATCTGGTAATAGCGAAAAGCATTGTTTGAAAATTTTTCTTAGTCAAGTTATTTCCTACAACTTTGTATTTGGATTTCCATTTGGATTTACTTGTCTTTCATTTTAAATAAAAAAGTTAGCCTGTGGCAAGTTTTTAAAAAATTATACTGTATATATATTATTATTAGGTGCGTATAGATCCAGTTGGAGCACGCAAAGCATCCTAACTTATTTTCGAGTGTTCTTTCTGATCCTTCACACCTCTCTCATCCTTTCTCCGTGGATTCTCTTTCTCTCCTCCATCCACTTTGTTCCCGATCGAAACTTCGCTCTCTGATGCAACGTTCCACATATGTATTTTGTGTCTGTACGTTCTTCTATCCTCAATCTCTGTCGGACCCATTTGTACCTTTCCCAGATCAGCTCTGACTTGTGTGATCCATGGTACTGTTGACTTGACTCCTTGTATGTACCTAAGAATTCTGTTGGTGAGTCTTGTCGGTGGGAGTCTACTGATATATCCATAGAATTTCAACCTTCTTTTTCTTATGTCCGTCGCTACGTTGGACATTCTCTCTGGGGTTTTTCTAGAATGTAGTCTGTATCCTTCCTCTGTCAGTTTTGGGCCGAGAATTTTCCTCATAATTTTCGTTCTTCTTTTAGTATGTTTTCTATGCCGCTTTTTGTGTGGAGTGTAAGTGTCTCGCTTGCGTATAGTACCTCTGGTTTGATTACTGTGTTGTAGTGTCTTATTTTTGCGTGTGTTGATAGGCATTTCTTATTGTAGATATTGTGTGTTTTGCCGTATGCCCTCTTCATCTTCTGCAATCTAGTCTTCTGTGCTATCTCATCTCCTCCTGTGGGTTCGAGGATCTCGCCCAGGTATTTGAAGTGAGTGACCCTACTGATTTTGCCGTATTTGGTGTTCAAATGTTGGACATTTAATTTTGAGCAGAAGAATTCGATTTTTTGAAAGGATATTTGTAGGCCAACTTTCTCTGTCCATTCCTTGAGGACTTCGATCTGTTTGGTTGCCCTTTTTTCATTGTCTGCAAGTATGGGTAGGTCGTCTGCGAAGGCTAGGTATGATATTTCTATGTTGTTTTTGGTTCGTCCGAGTCGTATTGGTTTCCAGTGTCCTTGATTTTTTAGTTCCTTTTCTCATTCTCTTATGACTTTGTCCAGGACCAGGTTGAATAGGAGTGGGAATAACCCATCTCCTTGGAGTACTCCGGTTTTAATCAGGAAGGGTTCGGAAATTTCTCCCATAAATTTCACTTTAGAGATTGTGACGGTCAGTGTCTGCTTGATCAATCATAGTGTTTTGGGGTCGAGTCTTTGTTCTTCTAGGATATTGAACAGAGATTTTCGGTCAATGCAGTCGTATGCTTTCTTGAAGTCAACAAACATGTAGATGATTGGGACGTTCCTGATAGCTTTGTATTTCAGTATTGTTTTTAAGTTAAAGATTTGTCTAGTGCATGAGCGACCAGGGAGAAAGCCTGCCTGGTAGTCGCCAATTTTGTGTTGTAGTTGTTCCTGTGTTCTCTGGAGAAGGCATGCTGAGAAGATTTTGTAAGTGACTTGTAGTAAGGAGATTCCTCTGTAGTTGTTCACATCTGTTCTGTCTCCTTTCTTGTGCAGCGAGTGTATAAGAGCACATTTCCATTCATCTGGTAATTTTTGATCTTTGCCAGATGTTCATGATAATTTGCGTAAGTTCCCGCAGTGAGTTTGATCCGAGGTTTTTCAATAGTTCCGCTGTGATACCATCTTCACCGGATGTCCGGTTATTCTTCAGTTTTTGTATGTGCCTGTGAATCTCTTCCTGTGTTGGTGGTGGTGATTCTGAGTGGGTATATATATACAATTTTTCTTGGGGAATCTTGTGTTCGGGGCAATTGAGGAGATCAGAGAAATAGTGTGCCAGCTCCTGACAATTCTCCTGATTGTTTAGCTCTAATCTTCCATTCCGCTTTCTAAAGCAAAAATTTTGTAGTGTGTACCCACGGATTTCTATTGCGAAAGTCCTATAAAAGTCTCTCGTGTTATAATTGCGGAAATTCTCCTCTATAGAGTCTAGTTTTTCCTTCATGTACTTCCTCTTAGTTTGTTTAATAAATTTGGCGGTCTGTTCTCTAGTGTCGTTAAAAAGCTATATATATCAGCAAGTGGGGAAGTCCGTCAATCAACAATAACGTTATTAAGAAATTTACTTTTTGTTTACAATGTTTATTTAAGTAAATATTTTGCAGTTATTATTAATAATAAAGATACCTTATTTTTAGCCGCTAGAAAATCATTTAAATAATCTAAACATTAGTTTTAAAAACTCTTTATACGGAAGCTTTGATTTTGTTACTCCTCTGTAGTAGATATAGCCTTTGATTTAAAATGAGAACTTTGTACGTAATAAACCGCAGTTCCAAGCCACTCGATCTTTCCATATTGAAATCATCCGTCACCAACTCTGATTCGACTCCAGAAAGTCTTCGTCGTCTGATAAATATTCAAGCGCCATCGTTCCAAATGTAACTAACACGTACGAACATCCTTTCCGATTTTAAATGCAAAAGGAAGACGATTAATTCGGCTTGAGCGATATCCGGCAACAGAAGTTTTAATGTTCCGTGAATCTGGCCTGTTTTATTTGCTGGAGTTCGGTGGACGATTTGCATTCGTCGATGAGGAGAAATGGCCGGATTAAATGCGGTGAACAACGGAGAACATGAGAGAAACATTGTTTAAATATCGCTATAAATCATAGCGACAATAATTTTTATGATAACTTTGGATGAACGTATCGTCAAATGTTGCTTGTTGAAAATTCATTGAAATCCTTTCAATTTCATTGAAATCCTTTCAATTTCATTGAACAAATGTTTCTCTTTTTTATAAGAGGTTTTTTGAATAAAAAATAATAATTGATTTTTTTACTTTATTTTAAAACTATGTCATAAATATTATTAATAATCGAGGCGAAAAACTTTAAATACATTTTAGCAATTAATTGTGAATTAATTAGAATTTATAAAATAAAAAAAGTCATGTGTTTACGAACGCGCCGCGATTGGCTGCCATGTTTGTGACATCATTATGGTAAAGTGGTTTCACGTCAGTACTGTCAACGGCTTCTATTTGTATAATGCTGTCAAAATTATTGTTGGTTAAGTGCAAAATAAAATATTGAAGCTTACTAATTTAGTTCAGTATGTATGTATGTATGTATGACAAAGGGTTCATAAAGGCTAGTTTTGATAATATAACCGCTGCGGATATTGATTGTATGTATGTATGACAAAGGATTCATAAATGCGAGTTTTCATAATATACCTGCTGTGGATATTTTTGTGGTCACAGATTCATATTATTAAATAATATTTTTATTACAATAATTTGATGTTAACTTAAATTAAATAAAAACAACATTAAGTACATTTGTTTTTAAACGTAATTAGTTATTACTTTTTTTAAAATTTATGTTGATATTATAGGTGATTGTAAAATTATTAATGCTACAGCAATGATAACAATATAGTCTGTATTAGTTAATATATTATGATTAATAACTGCGTGAGGTTTGAGAAATTCAAACTCTCGTATTCTTCCAATGACGCGTTCGATGTGAATACGTAGAGAACTATTCGTTTGCCTTCTAAAACCTTGGATTGTGATAACTTTATGCCAGAACTAACCGATGGCGGAAGAACTAACCGAAAATATGTTATTTTTTATGTTTTAAATTTTAAAACATAAAAAATAACATAACCCAAAAGTTGCTGAAGAATTTTTTCGCAATATTTTCGAAACAGTTTATGCTAAAGTCGTGAAATTCGCTATACTTCAATAAGTTGGAATGGAAAAACGATTTTTGTATGTGTTAACTGAATATTTTACTCAGGGGCATTGCATACAAGGGCGATCAGATCGGTTATATCTAGAACGATGGATAGAACGTGGTGAATCAGTGCATTCACTACGATCCCCAGATGTAAATCATCTCGATTACTTTCTGTGGAGATATTTGAAGGCATTGGCACTATTCTATTCCGTTTGGCACTGTAGAGGAATTGCAACAACGTGTATTTACTGCTTGTGATTATATCAAAAATAACCCTAGTATTTTCGACAGGGTAAGTTCTACTATGAAGAAAAAATGTAGAGGGTGTATTGAGATGAATGAAAGTAATTTTCAAAATCTGTTGCGAACAAGTGCTAAATCCTTAATAGTATTTAGTTTTGTTATTGTTGGCTACTAAATAAATATTTAAATACAAGATAGCTTACTTAATTATTAAGATGCATTTCAATATCCATGTAATTGTACATCGATTTAGAAAGTCAGTTTCCTGGAAAACAGTCTATCTTAACGATATGCACAAAGAGGACCTTTTTTACCTAAAAGTCTTAGAGATCGCGCCTCTACGTGACACTCCTAACTAAAATATTAAATTATTAACCCAAAAAACGTTTTTACATTTCAGCTTATTGACGTATATTGAATTTCACTACTTTAGCATAAACAGTTTCGAAAATATTGCAAAAAACCATCTTCAGAGTTCCCCGTTTAAGGGGGCCTTAAAGCCCCTTTAAGAAGGAATTTTTGGGGTGTATTTAAAGAAACTTTTTTTATGGTTTAATCCCTGGGGTCATCTCCTAAAATATTTTTATATATATATATATATATATATATATATATATATATATATATATATATATATATATGTATATATATATATATATATATATATATATATATATATATATATATATATATATATATAAATATATATATATATATATATATATATATATATATATATATATATATATATATATATATATATAAATATATATATATATATATATATATATATATATATATATATATATATATATATATATATATATATATATATAAATATATATATATATATATATATATATATATATATATATATATATATATATATATATATATATATATATATATATATATATTATTCACGTATGGGCCCTGGTGGACCACGCGAAGTATAATTAGAGGCGTTTGTTATTGTTAGCCTTCCTTTGAGCCCATACTAATTTCATTCTTTCGCTATGAGCTTTTTTCCTTTCGTCAGACCAAGTTGTTCCAGTCTTCCTACATTTTTCTCTCTGGCCAACCTTCCAAACGTTAACCTTGTGTCTGAAACAACCTCTATCCTGAATTTCACTTTGTGTAATATTTGCTGATCTTAGGTCCTCTTTAATTGCCGCAATCCATTTAATTATGACTACTTTAGCTCTACTCCTATTTTCATAAAATTCGACTATTTGTCTTGTTAGCCTACTCGGATTCATACGTTTGATATGTCCGTAAAACTTAAGTCTTCTTTTTCTCATATCGCTATGTATATCTGTGTATTGTTTGATTTCTTGGTTTTCTCGAAGTCGGTATGTTGTGCTATTTATTTGTTTGGGGCCTAGGATGTTTCTTATGATTTTTCTTTCCTTCTTTTCAATGTCCTCGATGTCCCTCTTTCTATTCAAAATGAGCGTTTCTGCAGCATATAGACATTCTGGCTTAATAACCGTGTTGTAATGTCTCAGTTTTGTGTTTCTAGATAGGCATTTTTTGTTGTAAATATTTTGTGTAAGTCTCAATGCCGTTTCCATTTTTTGACATCTACCCTTATTGGCCGCTTTTTCCAACCCATTTTCCATGATTATTTCACCCAAATATTTGAATTGAGAGACTCGTCTGATGTTGCCATATTTTGTTTTTAGAAATGGTGTTCTTAGTCTGTTGCAGGTCATGTATTGTGTCTTTTCAAAGGATATTTGGAGTCCTATCTTTTCTGCTGTTTCTTTTAGGATTTCAATCTGTTTTTGAGCCGTTAATACATCTTGAGCTAAAATTGCTAGATCATCAGCAAATGCCAGACAATCAATTTTGATGTTGGTTCTCCCCAGTTTAATGGGCTGGTCAATATTCAGTGCCGACTTTTTTTCACGCCACTCCTGTATTACTTTTTCTAGAACACAGTTAAATAAGAGTGGCGAGAGTCCATCCCCTTGTCTCACACCAGTTTTAATTTCGAAGGGTTCTGAGATGTCACCCATGAATTTAATTTTTGACCTCGTGTTAGTTAACGTTGCTTCAATAATTGCCAGCGTTTTCAGATCTAGTCCTTGTTCTTTCAAGATTCGGAATAAAGATTCGCGGTCAATAGAATCATATGCTTTTTTGAAATCCACAAATGTACAGACGAGATTTTTATTGTACTGTTTTTGATATCTTAGAATCAACTTTAGATTCAGGATCTGTTCAGGGCAGGATCTGCCCGGTCGAAAACCTGCCTGATATTCACCAATGTTCGGTTCTAACTGTCCCTGTGCTCTGTCTAGTAGACATTGAGATAGAATCTTGTAACAAACTGGGAGAAGAGATATTCCTCTATAGTTGTTTACATCCGTTCTATCTCCTTTCTTATGTAGTGGATGGATTAGAGCATCTTTCCAGTCTTCCGGAATCCGTTCGGTTCGCCAAACTTCTTGTAGAATTTTGGTTATTTCCTTGATTGTACCTGGACCAGCGGATTTCAAAAGTTCAGCAGTGATTCCATCTTCACCAGGAGCTTTGTTATTTTTAAGCCGCTTGATTTGCCTAAGTATTTCCTCTTCATTCGGTGGTAATGAATCTGGGTTTGTTTGTTTAGGGTTTAGTGTTGCTAATTTGTTTAAGGGCTCAGGACAGTTTAGTATTTGTTCAAAATATTTCGCAAGTTCTTTGCAATTGTCTTGGTTATTTAGAGCTAGTTGTCCGTTTTCCTTTTGAAAGCATAGGCTCTGCGGTTGATAGCCTGTTAATTTAGTTTTAAATATTTTGTAAAAGTTTCGGGTGTTATTTTTTTGGAAATCTTTTTCTATTTCATTAAGTTGATTGTTTTCATATTTTCTTTTAGTTTGTCTAATTAGCTTCGATGTTTCTTTTCGTACTTCCAAAAAGATGTTATAGTTTATTGCTATTTTTTGACTGTTCCAATCTTTGAATGCTTTACTTCGGCTTAATACTGCTTGCTCGCAAACTTCATCCCACCACGGATGTTTTCTACGTTTTTGTAAAGGGACCAACTTTAAGGCTGTTTTAATAATTTTTTGTTTTAATTCTTGCCAGTTCTGTGCAGGTTGTTTATCAAGCTCTTCTGTTAGGGCTGGTTTTATTTTCGTTGGGTCAAACTTTGGTATTAGCAGCCCCTTTTGAATAAGTTTTCGAGGTTTTAAGCTAAGTTTGATTCTAGTCAAATAGTGATCCGTGTCTATATATATATATATATATATATATATATATATATATATATATATATATATATATATATATATATATATATATATGTATGTTACATCTAATATTTTCACGGATGGTAGATAATGTTTCCAAATCATTCCGGGTGTCGATCCGTTGATCATCCTGTGAAGAGTCACGACGTTTCGCCAAAATCGCATTTGGCATTTTCAAGTGTTGTCCGCTTCGACTGAAGAGTCCAACTGACCGTTGTCCAACTGTCCAACTGTCCAAACTATCCAAACTGTCGAATCGTCACACTCAAAAGAACATGGGTTATGGTCAAAGGAACATCACCTTAAATACCCCTCACTAAATACTAAATCAAAAAATCCAGAGAGCCCGCAGAGAATTTGTCGAGAACTTCAAACGAACAACACTAAAGACCCCTATAAAGTTGTGAAGAAAATACGAAAATACCAAGAAAATATATTCCAAGTACATAGATAATATAGAATGCATAAGGCAAAAAAATCAATGGCATTTTAACCGAATAGAAAGGCCATTGCAGCAAACTCTTCCAAGATGGTTATAATCCCAGCATACCTAATTTAAAAACACGTGAACTTAATATTTTAAAAACAGAAATAAGATATTCTATACGAAGTTTAAAAAATGATACACTCTCAGGTTTGGCTGGAGTCACCGCAGAAATAACTAGAACAATGGGTGAAGTAGGAGTGGACATGTTTCAACATCTGTGAGAGAGTGTGGGAGACTGGATTGTGGCCAGAAAGTTGGTTGATCAAATCAAAATCCTTCATCACATTGTTAATGAAATCTTCAAATTCAAGTAGAATCGTGGCAGATTTCCTCAAAGCAGACTGGATTCGTTCCAGAGAGAAATACATGTAAACAGAAATTCAACATTCGACAAAATCGCAGAAGTCGACTATCCTGACAGCAAAAAAATGGAAGAAATCTGGACGTGTTTATAAACCAACTGACTTCTACGAATGATGCATAATAATATTCTTTGTTAAGTGTTTGGTCAGTGGGAAGTAAACATAGTTTAGAAAAAGTTAACATAACTAATATTTTTAGCCGGCTTCGATTCGTCTTTAACACGTTATTTGCATAATTGTTCAGCTACTTCTGGGAATTACGTATATATCCATGTTTGGACACCAGTCATTACGCCCTACAGAGTGTCATCATCCACAGAAAGTATCTCTTCAGTAACTTTTTCCAAAAATTTTCTTGAAAACATTTTATGTTTTCGGATACAGACGAGACAGGATGGGAGACATACAGGAGACATATGAGACAAGTCAGGAGACAAATTGTTCTCCAAAATTGGTTGAATTGATCTAAATGATATTCCAATAATATGTATAGTCTCTTATACTTAATCGAGGATTACTGAGTACAAGATTCTTACTTTTGGTAATAGTTTCTTTATTGATTGGTTATTAGTAGGTCTTCCTGAAGGAGGTTTATCTTCAATTGATTCTCTGCCATCACGAAAGTCTCTGTAACACCTGAAAATATTTTAGTTTGACGTAGCTGCATCGCAGTAATATTTTTAATGCATCGACACAAAAAAAAATTTATATACAAAATTTAAAGCACATTTTTTGCACTATAAATTTATTAAAAAATTGCAGACAAAATGTTTTAACAATTACAAGATTCGATGATTTCTAGTTTAAGTGAAATTATATGAAACTTCTTTGATATGTTAAGGATAGCCATACCAACATAAAAACAAAAGGTTGTATCGATACATAAAGCGCGCGAATTTTAAAAAGAAAAGTCACTTTACTTTTTAATCATAGCAGTATATTGTTTTCTTGAGTTCTTCCAAGACACGTATCCTAAATGGCAAATAAATTAAATAAAAGCACAATATATTTCTCTTTTATACGAGAAAATAAATTTAACAATCAACTTAAAAAATATAAAAACTCAGTTCTTCCTCCGAAAGCTTCATTCATCAAGAAGCGATAAAAAAAATTAGCAAAATTCACCATCACATACAACTACAACGACGACACAGCCCCGCTCTGAACCAACAAAATCAATTTCGATGTCCACAATAGCACCAAATCTATTCGCTGCGTCCGTGTTTCTTTTTTCTACCATCGGTCTGTGAGTCGTCCACCCGCCAGCAAAAACCGGTTAACATTTTTCCAGCGTAAAAATCCCGAACGGCCGAAATGGTTTATTTCTAGCATCCCACTCGAAATCCCCTTCGAAATTCGCTACAAAAAACCGAATCCAATGCTCAGTTAATGAAGTCAACCTGCAAGGAGATAATCTCATTACCGTTGAACCCTGAGGGCAGTCCAGGGATGAGACATCTTTAAACGTTTTAGGCTGGAGTTACATTTTAGTTTTTGTGCAAGGGATGAGCACAGTTGAGACGCACGTTTTCGATGAAGATTAAATAATTTATATGTACTAAGAATATTAGTATAAATATTTATTTAAGTATTGTCTAAACGATTGGGGCGTGTTCATATATTTTTTCTTTTTTTTTGGGGTTTTTTCGCCACGATCTAAAACTCAAAAACGTTAACGTTGAAAAGTTTGTATTTATTTTAGAACATTTTTATATTTTTAAAATTTTTGTTCATTAGGCAAATTTATTACAGAAACGGAATCACTGAGAAATGTTTCTCCGTTTTGTTTTTTACTCAGTTTTTTACTCAGGGAATGTTTGATTAGATAATAACAGATATTTTAATATTTTTTGAGTTTTAAATCGTGGCGAAAAACTCAAAAAAAAATATTGTAATTATTTTAATAGCAGGTTGATTATCTTTGACATAAATTGATGATTAAAAAGTAAGGCGACACTTGTTGATTTATTTTGTCTTCTTCAATGTGGTTCCCTTTCGCTGCCAACGATTTCTGGATGCGAACGCTGCCAACGATGCCAACGATGTGTGTGTGTGTGTGTGTGTATATGTTATATATAGACTTTTGGTGCGTTAGTGGGTTTAAGTCCTATGTTCAGCGTAGTTGTCTGTAACGTAACTGGGTGTGAAATTTGAATATGTAAAAAATTGAAAAAAGTGGACAAAAAACATCATCGCATTTAAGAATGAACAAAATGACGTCGCAGGTGATTGAAACCTGGAAGGGCATGGTCTTAAATGACCTGAATACTGACAAAAATAATAATAAGGTATAATTAAAATATATATATATATATATATATATATATATATATATATATATATATATATATATATATATAATGCTAAATGATGAAGGTAATTAGACAAACTAAAAGAAAATATGAAACCAATCAACTTAATGAAATAGAAAAAGATTTCCAAAAAAATAACACCCGAAACTTTTACAAAACATTTAAAACGAAATTAACAGGCTATCAACCCCAAAGTCTTTGCTTCTAAAAGGAAAATTAGCAGGGGGCCATTAGCTCTAAATAACCAAGACAATTGCAAAGAACTTACGAATTATTTTAGACAAATATTAAACTGTCCTGAGCCTTTAAACAAATTACCAACAACAAATCCTATACAAACAAACCCAGATTCATTAGCACCGAATGAAGTTGAAATAATTAGGCAAATCAAGCGGCTTAAAAATAACAAAGCTTCTGGTGAAAATGGAATCACTGCTGAACTTTTGAAATCCACTGGTCCAGGTACAATCAAGGAAATAGCCAAAATTCTACAAGAAGTTTGGCGAACCGAACGGATTCCGGAAGATTGGAAAGATGCTCTAATCTATCCACTACACAAGAAAGGAGATAGAACGGGTGTAAACAACTACAGAGGGATATCCTTGACCCTACTCTCTATTGACTGCGAATCTTTTCTCCGAATCTTAAAAGAACAAGGACTAGATCTGAAAACGCTGACAATTATCAAACCAACATTAACTAACACAAGGTCAAAAGTTAAATTCATGGGTGACATCTCAGATCCCTTCGAAATTAAAACTGGAGTGAGACAAGGGGATGGACTCTCGCCACTCTTATTTAACTGTGTTCTAGAAAAAGTAACACAGGAGTGGCGTGAAAGAAAATCTGCCCTGAATATTGACCAGCTCACTAAACTGGGGAGAACCAACATCAAAATTGATTGTCTGGCGTTTGCTGATGATCTAGCAATTTTGGCTCAAGATGAATAAACGACACAAAAACAGATTGAAATCCTAAAAGAAACAGCAGAAAAGGTAGGACTCCAAATTTCCTTTGAAAAGACACAATACATGACCTGCTACAGACTAAGAACACCATTTCTAAAAACAAAATATGGTAACATCAGACGAGTCTCTCAATTCAAATATTTGGGTGAAATAATCATGGAAAATGGGTTGGAAAAAGCGGCCAATAAGGGTAGATGTCAAAAAATGGAAACGGCATTGAGATTTACACAAAATATTTACAGCAAAAAATGCCTATCTAAAAACACAAAACTGAGACATTACAACACAGTTATTAAGCCAGAATGTCTATATGGGGCAGAAACGTTCATTTTGAATAGAAAGAGAGACATTGAGGACATTGAAAAGAAGGAAAAAAAAATCATAAGAAAAATCTTAAGCCCCAAACAAATAAATACAACATACCGACTTCGAGAAAACCAAGAAATCAAACAATACACAGATATACATAGGGATATGAGAAAAAGAAGACTTAAGTTTTACGGACACATAAAACGGATGAATCCGAGTACGCTAACTAGACAAATAGTCGAATTTTATGAAAATATGAGTAGAGCTAAAGTAAAAATAATTAAATATATTGCTGCAATTAAAGAGGACCTAAGATCAGCAAATATTACACAAAGTAAAATTCAGGATAGAGGCTGTTTCAGACACAAGGTTGACGTTTGGAAGGTTGGCCAGAGAGAAAAATGTAGGACGACTGGAACAACTTGGTCTGATGTAAGGAAAAAAGTTCATAGCGAAAGAATGAAATTAGTACGGGCGCAAAGGAAGGCTAACAACAACAAACGCCTCTAATTGAAGTCCACCAGGGCCCATACGTGAATAATAATAATATATATATAATGCACTACGCGTCCCAACTTTGACATGTGGCTTCAAAATGTGGAAGCTAAATGAACATCAGAGAGGAAGAATACAGGCCTGTGAGATGAGACTATTGAGAAGAATTACAGGACTAACAGTATCAAAAAAGGAAATCAGGAGGAGACTGGGGGTAAAATCTGTAGAAGAAAGGATAAGAAAAAATACACTGGGATGGTTTGGACATGTGTGCAGAATGCCTTGCTCGAGACTGATCAAGAAAGTGTGGAAAATGGGAAAATCTGAAAAAAACAGGAGTAGTAGACCATGAAAGAAATGGAACGATGAGATTGACTTACAAATATCTTAGAGGTGTGGAGGAAGAAAATGATAAGCGATTAAGAAACCATAACTCGACACTGACAATGGCCGGTAAACAAGTATAGATTATGATGATAATGATGAATTATAATATAACCACAATACACAGTATGCCAGAGAAATAACGGAACTTATTAAATTAAAAAAAAAATACAAATATTTTGCCAGAATTATTTATTTTTACTTAAAATACATCCATTCCGCATCAATACACCTCTGGGTGGGTTTGGCTCTTCTTGGACTTGCTTAAACTTGCCATAAAACGTTTCTTTCATGGCTAGTTTCAATTTTGCGAACAAAAAATACTCACATGGAGTTAAATCAGGCGAATACAGAGGATATTGAAGCACAGATACGTCTTTTTTCGCGAAACAAAAATTCGAACAGCGATGGTCCTGTGAGAGAGTGTATTGTCGTGCAACAAAAACCAACTTCCCGTTGACCGATCAAATCCCCTTTTTTTAATTACTCGGCTATTCATCTAACAGTCGCATTCGCATCGTAAACGATCATTTCACGCACTTTTTCCACTAATCACGATTTTTGTTCTTTGGTCGGCCTGGTTTTGGGTCGTCTTCGAAAACATCACTACCATTCTAGACTCGTTTCAAGCACTTGAACTCAGGTGTACAGGCAAAAAACGGGTTTGTACGGGTTGCACAAAAGGCCTGGCCCAAAAGGTGATGTAAAAAATGAGACAAGTTAAATTGATTGTTTTCTTCAGATTATCAACCTTGAAATGATTTATCAAATAGTTTATTGTACCAATTTATATATTTGTTATAAATGTGAGGAAGTGCAGTATAGCAGAGGTCGTGATGAAAAATTGACAAGCCTCAATGAAATAATGGCAGTGATACGTTTGTTATTTTTATTGGGAATAAAAGAAGGACAAAATATCAGTGCGAACTAATTCTGGAATAACTAAGGCGACGAGTTAATTGCAACAAGAAGTTACATGCCCTCGAAAAGGTTTTTGTTTTAATTGACGTTTATGCGATTTGATGATAAGAGTTCAGAGTTCAAAGGCACAAAACCGATCGGTTAACTGCTGTACGTTCTTGCGTCTTCTAGACTAATTTATTAGAAACTGTAAAAACTATTTTCGTCAATTATTATACATCGTCATTTATTATCAACTATTTCGTCAATTCGAGCTTAAAACAAAATCGCATATCAGCACGATGGAATAAAACATAATGGAACGAATAATCCCATTGCATTGTTGTGACGAAGTGACAAAAAGTACTTTAACTTTAAGCGCTATAACTTGGCAATTCTTTCAGCGATTCTAATGATGGTGATCTCAAGGAGATATACAGCTTTCAGATTATATATTATTTCATTTGATGGCGCTGGTAGTTTTCTTTAAATTAAAAAAAAAATCCGTTATTTTTCCGACATACTGTGGATTTCACTACAAAAATATTCGATATTTAAATCATTACATCACCTGACTCTATATGGTCATAAAACCATAACCATCTAAAAATGAAAGCTATTATAAAGCCAGAAGTAGTAAAAATAATAGGAAAGGATCGTAATGGATTATGAAAAGAAAATGCGGCTGAAAATTTAGCTTACTTATTATGCTAGTCTTTTGACAGCCTTTCATAAATATTAAAAGTTTTCTGTGTCTGTTTCGTGCACCGTCCTTTTCAACGATCTTTCCATTAGCGTAGATGTTCTTGAAACGTGCTTTATACATCTGACAATTTATCTTTGTTAACCCATCATTTGCTTGAGATATCGCTTAAAGATTCTGTTGGCTGGAACAAATTATTGGATTTTCCGGAAAGTTCTTAGCGTTTTTAAGTCAGGATAGAAAAAAAAGCGTGCGTAAAAGAACCGTTAATAGCAGAATGAATATTAATGAATATTTTATTCTTATCTTTAATATACTGAAAAACAAAAAAAAAGCAACTCTATTTTTCTTGTTTAAATATTGGTATACATACATACATACATACATACATGCATACATACATACATACACTACTTCTTTTTCTTAAAGGTATCGACAATATTATTAGAAATGACGAAAAAAATACTGTGAAAGTTCAAGTTTCCATTTAAATAACATAGGAATTTTTTTAACTTTTGAATTTTATAGCTCTTCAGCGGAACGTTACTGTGGAAAGATTATTTACACATATTTGTAGGAAATTGAACGTTCTTTAAAAAAAAGGTTTTATAAATTTTCGATAAATTTATTTTTACATTCGAGGCTAAAGTTGAATGCCTAATAAATTTTTACATTTTTTCAGTTTTTCAACGAAACTATCAATTTTATCGAAAAAATGTAATTCGACCTTTTTGTAGATCATTCCATTCCCTATACATTTTCATCAATATATTTTTCGAAATTCCGTAAGGGTTGTGAGATGATTTAAATTGAAACGTACTATCAAATCAAAATTCATTAACCGTTGAAAAAGTATTCTAGTTAAAAATAAATATAGTAAATCTGTATTTTTTAATTTGAATAGGCGCAAGCTTTTCTAAAAGTTTTCGAAAAAATGTAAACATTTATTATGCATTCAATTATAGTCTCGAATAACTTTCGAAAAAGTAAATTTATCGAAAATTTATTTTTAGACCTTTTTTGAAGAACGTTTAATTTCCGATAAAGATATTTATAATCTCTCCACAGTAACATTCCGCTGAAGAGCTATAAAATTCCAAAGTTAAAAAAAAAATGAAATTGAATTAAAATTAAAATTTGCGATGCCAGCGAACCTTTTAATATTAATATTAAGAGCTCTAACTTTCACTTTTTTTTTGTCATTTCTAACATTATTTTCGATACCTTTAAGAAGAAAAAAAACGATTTTTTAAAAATTTGAATGAATTTTTTCTTTACTGGTTGACGTGGAAGGTTTTCCTAAATCAGCTTCTTCTTCAGCTGCTATTCTACCATCATTAAAATCCTTTAATGCAAATTTTTTGCTCGCAAAATGCAAAAGACGCAATAATTTAACAAGCGAAATAATATGAATATTTTGTCACATACCAAAGTAAGTTATGTCAAACAAATCGTTGTATCGATACGTAAAGTGCGGTAATTTTTAAAACAAAAATTACACACATTCTTTTTTGATCAAAGTAAAATATATTACTTTAATGAGGGTTTATAAAAAGTGACACATCTAAATAACAAAAATAAAAAGTCTAAAGGTAACAATTTATAAAATGTAACAAAGTCAAAAATTTGTCAATTAAAAATTAAACAAACATATCAACAAGATATAGACGGTATGTGTTAAAATATAAATTTGTACTGTTTATAATAATACAATATATTGCAGAATTGTAATTGTTCTGAGGCTGGTTTAATAAAATAAATAATGCAGAGACCGGACGGAAATAATAGAGGTTGTTAGAAGATTTTATCCAAAATTATATGAGGATCCGAACCAATCTAGACCAGTAATGCACGCTGAAGAACAAATGTCGGATATTCTGGTTCAAGAAGTGATAAAGGCTGTAGAATAGATGAAAAACGGCAAAGCTTCAGGAAAGGATAGTATAACTACTGAAATGCTAAAAGCTGGTGGTCGGACTTATATAAAACACTGGCAAAATTATATTCAAAATGACTCAAAAAACAAAAAGTATCCAACTAATGGAAAATGCAAAAGTAATTCTTTTACATAAAAACGGAGCACAGAAAGATTTAAAGAACTGCCGTCCAATAAACTTCCATACATGGAAGTTACATGGTTACATTCCCTCTGTGCTACCCGAAGTTTTTGAATTGGTTGCGATGTGAGTGTCCAGGTATCACTTCCGAATGTCATAACGGGTAGAACGCAATGATCGAAGACTTTTCTTTTCAGGCAAAGTGGGAGTCTGCTCTTAAACACAATGTTGAGCCTGTCAACTACATGCCAGCCACATTTAACACGCAAGCTGTCCACAATCTCCAAATCCCTTCCTAAAACAGAAATTCTTCTGTCCTGAGCAAAGTTGTTGAACATAACCTGACTCTTTTTCAGGTTTATTTTTAAGCCAAACGGTTCGCCAGCCCTTTGCAGTTTCTGTATGCTGCAGCTCCTCTGAGTCTTGTGAAAAAAGAACAATATCATCTGCTAAGATGGTTTAAGTTTGCACCATTGATCTTTACACCATCCTATTCCCAATTCAGTTTACGGAATACTTCTTCGAGGCCAGCCGAGAAAAGAATAGGCGATATTGTGTCACCCTACCTTACACCTCGTTCTACATTAATTCCCACTTCAAGATCATCAAGGTGAATTGTGGCTGTAGCTCCATCATATATCGATCCTAATAGGTTTACATATGCTTTATCTACCCCTTGGCTAAGCAGTTCATCCATTATTGCATGCTTTGAGATGGAGTCAAATGCTTTTTCGTAGTCGATAAAAGCCAAGCACAGTGGCATGGTGTATTCGTTGTGCCTTTCTATGGCCTGCTGTACAACCTGGATGTGATCCATTGTTCTGAATCCACTTCTGAATCCTGCTTGTTCTCTTGGTTGTGCGTCATTCAGTTTTTTTAATATTCTTTTAGAAATTATCTTAGTGAAAACTTTGTACATTACTGATAGGAGGCTTATTGGACGATAGTTCTTTAAACCTTCCTGTGCTCCCTTTTTATGTAAAAGGATCACTTCTGCATTTTTTCATAAGTCAGGTACTTTTTGTTCTTTGAGGCATTTTGAGTATAATTTTGCTAGTGTTTTATGTAACGTCCGAGCTTTTAGCATTTCGACAGTTACACTGTCCTTGCCTGGATTCTTGCCGTTTTTCATTGATTCTATAGCGTTTGTTACTTCCTCCACTAGGATTGGTTCTTCCGTGGGTATTGTTGTCTTTGATTGGTTCTGATCTTCATATAACTGGGAATAAATTTTTTTGATAACCTCTTACATTTGTGTATGCGCCCTGCATACTGTGCCATCCTCACGCCTTAACGCATATATTTGCGTTCTTTTGTTGCTCAGCTTCTGTTTAGCCTTGCTAATTCATTTGTTTTCTTCTAGGGTTTTTTACACTAGCTGCACTATCCTCTCTGATACGTTTTCTTATAATTTTGCAGAGCTCAGTGTACTCGACCTTGCCAAAAGGACTACCTGCATTTCTCATTGCCCGCCGTTTCTTCATTAAATCAATGGTCTCACTGGAGATTTTTGTCTGTTTGAGACATTTTTCTTCTGGTACTATTGAAGTAGCCATTTGAATCACATTGTTGGTGATTTCTTCATATTGAACCACTTCCTCCGGATCTTGTAACACAGCAAACCGGTTTGACAAAGCAATCTCAAAATCGCTCTCTCCAACAGTTTCCCAGAATCAACTTTGCCCTTCTTTGATCCTACCCTTCTTTCGCGTTCTCTTCGATAGTTAATCCTAACCTTTGCTCGTACCATTCGGTGGTCACTTCCAATATTAAAATTGTTAAGGACAGTACAATTGGTAAATATTGTTTTATCGTTGGTCATGATGTAGTCAATTTCACTTGTGAGCCCAGATGGACTTTTCCATGTCCATTTCCCGGTGATATTTTTTTTATGAAACGAATTGATAATATATAATTCTTGTCCTTCACCAAAATCAATCAATTTGTCACTTCTATTTTCTCGCTCACCAGTTCCATATGGGCCAGTTGCATATTCGTTAGTTCTTGTTGTTCTAATTCTGGCATTAAAATCACCCATCAGGATTTTGTATCTGGATTTCTCCTTGTATAAAAGCTGGGCCACATCATCATAAAATTCCTTAATTTCCACATCCCTATGGCTTATAGTTGGTGCATAAGCTTGGACGATTTGAAGCCTAAACTTTTTATTCAGGTGAATGACGCATTGGGCTACTAGTCGGTCAGATGTACATTCAAATTTTACTACACTGACCTTCAGCTTTCGATTGATGAGGAATCCAATTCCGTCACATCGGCCATTTTCTGTACCTCGACTGTAGAGTACTTGTCCAGTTAGTTCCAGTTTGTTTAACTCTTCACTCTTTTTTCGTGTTTCACAGAGCCCAATAATATCCCAATGTACGTTTGTCAAGTTCGATTAACAGTTCTTGCAATCGGGCCTCCATTTTCATAGTCCGTATATTTAATTATTTCATTCCGTATCATTAGTCCGTATAATGTCAAAAGTCTAATGGCAGCCTGATCTAACCCGGTGATTCTTAACACCCTCCGCCTTGGGGCAGGTCTTGCCGCTACCGTAGGTAGTTGCCCCTTGGCCTCCGGAAAATGTAGGCCGTGTTTGAGGTTGTACTGTCATCTTAAAACATATTGAAATACCATGTAGAAGGTATGGACCGTAGTCTGCCACTCTGGTCCAATGCGGGTTGGCAGATTTTGGATCATGTTAGTCTGAGGCCTCTGCCTTGACCTGTCCGCCAGGGGTCACCCTCCTAGGAGCATACACTCCAGACGGTATAGCTCAAAACTGCATTGCCCTACTCAAATATATATATATATATATATATATATATATATATATATATATATATATATATATATATATATATATATATATATATATATATATAATAAGAATAATAAACTCTTATTTCGGTTTTAATTAAAACGCTTCTTCAAAAGTAAACATCTGGAAAAGCACACTAATATTTTTGCTAGATACAGCTTCATTATCCATCCTGACACATTATTTTCCAACTATATTGAATCCATTATGCATCGTATCGATCCGCATGTTGTTTTTCCATCATATAAATGTTGTTTTAAATTCGGTACATGCATAAATTTTGCCCTGCATTGAAACAAAAAGACAAAACTCCAGGACAGAGTCATTTCCACAAAATTTTACACTTAAATCCAAGTTGTATGTAAAAATATTTCAGCTTTATTTATTTTCAAAATCTTTCGTTCGTTTGTGTATGTTAGTGTTACCTTTCAGTATAAATTCATACATTTTGCAACACAGAAAATTCCGCAACCAAACCGCCTAAAATTTCACCCGACACCATCAGCACGCGGGCACAAGAAATTTTTGTACATGAATTAAGCAAAGGAAGGAGTGGGTGGTTACAGGAGACACGCCAAAGTCGAGAGTTAAGCAAGATATCCATCCCAAGAAGACCATGATGCGTTTCGTGGGACTGAGACCCACTCGTGTACTTTGAGGAACCAGTATTCGGAAAACAAAGCTAAGGAAATCCATCGTTTTGCCGACACAAATGATAGTAGAAGTTACTTCTAGGCTATTAAGGAAATATATGGTTCTACATACAGATGATTATCGTTGACAGGAAGCTCAATCTGCCCCGCCTTAAAACCAAGACGAAAACTCGAATACGCTATATCACTGCACTCATATACGCGAATGATTGTGCCTTAGTAGCACACGATTCTGTTATGCTTCAACAGATTCTTAATACATATATCTGGGCGTATGAAGCACTAGGCCTTAAAATTGACTAAAATTGTGGCTGTTCGTAGTAGATCGTCTCCTCGTACCAGAAACATTTATGCATCTGGATTTCCTCTTGAGACTGTGGAATAGTTTAACTACCTGGGTAGTCTCTTTAATTCTTAAGGAAATCTGGACGTGGAAATCCAGACCCGAATTAGCTGGGCTTCTAAAGCTTTTTGGAAGCTTCGCTATATAATTTTCGAAAATAATGATCTGCTCTAGTGTGAAAAGGTGAATATGCATCGAGCTGTGATCGTGCCTTTGCTTATGAACGAGTGTGAATCATGGGTACCCTACATAAAACACCTGAGGGCTCTCGAGGGCACTCATCAACGTCATTTGAGACATATAACCGAGATCAAATGGTACTATACAAAATCAAATAAAGAAGATCTCAGTGGGGGCGAACTGTTTGCCGATGGAGATTCTCATGGGCATAACCCAAATAATGTTTTGAAATTTCGACGCTGAGAGGTTAAAGTTAATTCTCCATACATATAACAAAAACTATCCGGGTGATTCAAACACTTTCGTGGCCTTGACGAATATCAATAAAATTAAATTTGTTGACTATATAACTATTTAACTTCAAAAATGACGATATTTATACATAAACACGTTTATAAAGTAAAATTGAATATGTTGTGATGATTGAATGTGATGTCACAAAAAAAAGTGAGGGTGACTGGAAAAAATTACATTATTTTTGTAATGGGAGTAGATAAGTACAATTACACCATTACAAAGTACACCATTCAACGTCACTACCCATTTTGACACACGCTTTTACATTATTATATACCGGATTTTTTCAGTCATGCAAAAATGGTTTCAAATTCTCTGTCTGCATAAATCTCGCTTCGTATTCGAACCAAACGAAGCGCACCCTAGCACACACACACGGACAATTTTTCCTCTTATTACATCGCAGAAAAGATCCATCCAACGGGAAGTCGGCGAAAGTATGGGTTGTTGACGAGTCTGAACATCAAGAGGAGAAACATATCCCTATAATCCTCAGTGAAACACCTAACAAAATGTTCATATATATATATATATATATATATATATATATATATATATATATATATATATATATATATATATATATATATATATATATATATATATATATATAGAATATATAAAAAGAAAAGAAACTTTTTTTTCATAAAAAAAATACCTCCAATTTTTATTACCTCTTTTACAAGGCATTCTTGCAAGGAGGTTTTCTATTATGGCTAAGAACATTCTTTAAGCAACTTCCACAAAATTCTTGCGTTCCTGGACACTGCTCCTGAATGTTTCGGTTGAACTCATCCCACAGAACCGGAATGGGATTGAGATAGGTAGTGATTACGTCGCCCATTTCATAATCCTAAGAGTTTCTTCATCTTGTTGTCTTTCAAGATAACTGCGACATAGTTTTGAAGTGTGTTTTGGGTCATTATCTTGTTGAAAAACAAAATTAGATTCAATTAGTCTTAATTCAGGATAGACCTGCATGGCAGACTAAAATTTTCTTAAATTCTTCTTTATTTAAAATCCTAGATATTCTAACAAGATCTCAGATATAACAAATAATAATCTCAGGTATAACAAAAGCACCTCCATGTTTCACGAAAGGTACTAAACATTGGAGGAGCTCCATCACGCTGGAACCGGCATTAAAAATACTCGATTTTTTTTGCTTAGTTTTGCCTACAAACGATGCTAATAAATATAGTATAGTTCATTTTTCTGTAGTGTCAGTAATTATGCAGGGAAAACAATAGATATTGTTAGTAATGTGATGAATGACTGTGGCGTGTTCATATATTTCTTCTATATTTGGGTTTGATTGTCAATGTAAGTATGATTGTCATACATAAAAAATATATTTGCTTCCTATCTTTTCAGAATTTATAGAAATTAATATAATTTATTTTTAGATTCTTTTTGACAACGGGAGGAGAATACTTCTCGAAACGTTAACGTTAAAAGTTTGTATATATTTGTAGAACATTTTTATATTTTTAAAATTTTGTTAGTTAGGCAAATTTATTACCAAAAAGAATCGCTGAGAAATTTGTCTCCGTTTGGTTTCTTTTTGTTTTACCCAGTGATTCTTTATTTACATAAGAACAGATATTTTAAATCTTTTTTGAGTTTTAGATCGTGGCGAAAAACCCAACTAAAGTAAAAAATATTAAAACAAAACAACACATTAAAATCTACAGTTTACAGAAAACCGACAAACACAGATAGGTATCTCAAATTCTTTTCAAATCACTCAAAATCGGTCAAAATAGGAGTAATTAAAAATTTATATGACAGAGCAAAACTTGGCTGTACCGATAGTAATACACTACAAAAAGAAACAAATCACATAAAAGACATTTTAATAAAAAACAATCACTCAAAAAATTTGTATTGTAAATTGTATTGTTATGCCTTCGGTAGATTTAAATTTAATATGGTTACCGATTCTTAAGAATACAATTAAACACATTTAAATATTTGAATACACAATCAGTACAATAAACAATCACACAGTAAACATTACTTATATATATTTTTGGTAGTATGTCACTGTCATGAAAATCTATTGTTGTATATCGTTGACATACACAAAAAAATATATTTACTTTCACTCGTTACTTTATATATTACAAATTAATATAATTAATTTTTTAGTTTAGTTTTGAAAACGGGGGGAGAGTACCCTTCGAAACGTTAACGTTAAAAGTTTGTAAAATTTTTTATAACATTTTTATATCTTTTAAAATTTTGTTCATTAGGCACATTTATTACAAAAAAGAATCACTGAGAAATTTGTCTCCGTTTGGTTTTTTGTTTTTACCCAGTGATTCTTTCTTTGCATAAGAACATGTATTTTTGATATTTTTTGAGTTTTAGATAGTGGCGAAAAACCCAAATACACTTTTCCAAAATAACTTTTCATACTTTTCATGAACTTTTTCGAATTTTCTCTATTGATTTGTAGTTACAATAAACGGTTTGAATGGTTTACTCTTCGGGAAACGGTAACGTACTTATTCATTCCTTTATCTGCGCAACAAGCAACAACCCATTCTCCAATGTCCTTGTAAGTAGTAACAATACAAAAGTTTAATGTTTTTCTGATTCACTTCCTGTATAGGGTTTTAATAGCACGAAAAGTAAAAAGGAGAAAGGGGAAAGCAAGAAAAATTCTTCAGCAGCACTATTTTCTTCTACGTCCTCCCACTTTAAAATACCCACGTGCCGCCACTGGGTTGTATTTATTATTTTCCCACTTATCTTCGGTAATAAACTTCTTGAATAAACTATAATCAATATTACCAAGTTATAAAAAAATTGTCATTTTTTAATTATCAGTGTGTTTTCATTGACTATATTCTAAGTATTTCAGAATAGAAATTTACAATTCACGTGACTTACTTAAATATGCTAGATGGAATAGAATATCGACTACTTAACATTACATATGCGAAACAGCATTTTTTCCTGATACACACCATTCAGCTTCATTATCCATACTGACACATTATTTTCCATTTACATTGGAAACGTGCACGGTATGGATTCGCATGTTGTTTTTCCGGCATACAAGCGTTGCTCTAAATTCGCCATGTACATAAATCTCGCTCCTTATTTTAACCAAACGGCGCGAATCCAAGACAGACGCATATCCAGACAATTTTTCCCGTTTCACCGGTTTATGTGTAAGAATGTATCTGCTGCGATGCAAATAACGGGCTTTATCCGCAGGAATGTGTTGTTTGGCGCAATTTTCTCACATACATTTTTGTTTCTAAAGCTCTGTTGACATAAAAAAAGAAACATATTTTAATAGTTCTGTGTTGAAAACTTTTGTTGAATAAAATTTATATTGTACACTGACTGACATACAAAAATAAGCACCAAGTACATTTTAAAATGTTTTTGTTTGTAGGTTTAAAACGTGGAAAGTAAAAAACGATTTAATATGTGTCCATTATGGGTAATCGGTTTCTTATTCTACTATGTGTTTCTAGTTTTCCATTCTGAGCGATTTTTGTAATATATTGTTGCCCATTCTTTCCATTTATGAGACTGAGGCTTTATTTTAAATGTTATCATTAGCGATTTTGTGTATTCGCCATTGTTTTCTTTTGGCATGGGGTTCTTCATTGCTCATAGTTAGTATATCTATCTTTATATCTTCTTCTATGGCTCTACAACTTCGTACAAGCTTTGGTCTCGACAAGCTTGTCTGTCCAGCTATTTATTCACGTCTTGGGCAGCTCTTTTCCAGTTATACATCTTCCCTAGTACCATATTCCTGGTAGCTTGGGTCTCCACCGTTTACGCCTGCCTACCCGCGTTGTATTAAAGGTATTCTTAATTTGGTTCATATCATCCATTCGTATGAACTAATTTATCCATCTCAGACGTATGCATTTTATGTATGAGACGATGTATTAGTTTTTATATAGCATATAAAGTTTACTTTTATTTAAAAGACACCTAGAGACCTAGAAAAGACACCTAGAAAAAAACCCATTTTATTCTTGGATATTTATTTATGAACCCCACCATCCTTGCCGTGTTTCTTGTTGCGATGTCTACATCATCTATATAAGCCATAATATGTAAAGTTGTCTTGTTAAAGATAGTCCCTCTTACGTTGAGGCCAGTATCACGACGTACTCTTTCAAGGACCAGATTAAACAGTAGGCATGCCAGCACATTATCCTGCATTAGTCTTTTTTTGGATGTTAAAGGGTGAGGAGGGGGGGGGGGGATAAGACATTTTTTTTACTGACAATCTCATTAATTACTAGTTTAATTAGGTTAATGAGTTTCAATAAAACTTCAAATTCAAATAGAATTTACTTCTCTACAGGGTGTAAGGGAAACTACTTTCGTAAATTTAACCAACGATTTTTCATTTTAAAGAAAAAAATCGCCACAAGAAGTGTCCAAAACCTAACGGTTCTCCAGAAAAAATTGCACAGTTACTAAATTATCGATCGAAAAGCTACGATAGGAATTAACATTTGAGGCAAATAAGTAAAAAAATATATCAAATAAGCATCGTTCAAGACCTAACCCCACATTACGACTCATTTATTGATGCAGTTTCACTAGAAATCGGCGGACCTGGACTCGAAGAATTTGTTAAACCAGTTTTTGAGCTCTCCATTGTTGGCGTAGGTTACGCCCCTCATTTAATGGGACAAGATCACAGTTCTTGTCGACTGTCTTGTTCTTCTCCAGCATTTTCCAGTACACTAACCCTTCCCAGTCCCACCAAACTCATATCATGGTTGTCCTGGGATGGAAATCTTTCTTCACTTTTATCGAGCAGTCTGATCGGCTATAACGTCCATATACGGTGCAAATGTCTCGAACGGTTTCTATAGCTTTTTGACCAATTTTGGCAAATGTCGAAACTGATTTTTTTTGCCGCCGAGTCAAGTGTTTTGCGATTTTTACAATTGATAAAAACATCGAACAAAGAATTTGTCTCAAATTTTGCAAATGGACCTGCCTAAAGGACGGCAACTAAACCCCTCTGGATAAGCGACATCCGGAACAAGAACAACAGAATACAAATCAGGACCTCCGGGTCAACCGAACCTCCAGAATAGTAGTAGTAGTATTGCAAATGAATTTCCTGTGCTGTCGTGTGTCGTAGTATTGCAAATGAATTTCGTGAGTAGCTGAAAATGTTGCAGAAGGCTTACGGTACGATGTGGTGGAAGATTTGCCTCGCTCTGGTTGGCCATCAACGTCTTCAACTGAAGTTAACATCGCCAAAGTGAAGGAAATGGTGCATTTTAAGCGATTGTTTGGGCATGAAACGCGTTGCCGCTCGACTAGTGCCGAAAGACCTGAATTTTCTTCAGAAACTCAACTACTCTACTCGCGTAAAGGTCGCTGAAGACATGCTAGAACGAGTCAATTCTAACCCCACATTCATAAAACGTATTGTAACTGGTGATGAGACTTGGGTATACGAGTTTGACAAGTTGAAGAAGCTTCGAAATGGCGCCTTCCAACTGAGGTGTTTAAGGTGATGTCGACTGTTTTCTTTTATTATCGCGGTGTTGTGCACTAGGAATTCTTGCCAGAAGGTCAGACGGTAATTAAAAAGTATTATCTGAGAGTTATGCGGCGTTTAAGGGAGCTAATTCGTCGAAAAAGACCAGAGTTGTGGAAAGAAATCTCTTGGATTTTGCATCACGACAACACACCATCTCACAAGACTATCATTGCGAACAAATATCTTTCCAAAAACTCAACAAATACCATCGGATAACAACCGTAACCACCTGATATGACTCCGGCCGACTTTTTTCTCTTTCCAGAACTCAAATTACCACTTCAAAGCACTTATTTTCAGTCTATAGAAGACATAAAGGATAATTCGTGGGCATAAGTGTATTATTTTGGAAGGGCCCAACTTTAATTTGGACAAATAATAAATATTTTGTATTTTATTGACCAATTCCCGGTAGTTTTTGACACAATGTACACACTCGGTCAAACAAAATAAAAATATAGGAAAAAAGAAACAAATAAAAAAAACGGCCGGAACTTACGGAAACATTACTTTTCAGAAACGCAAATTTTTCCCATCGCACCTCATAGATTCTATTCAGTTTCATTACCCATTCTAACAGATTTGCATCTGTATTGAATCCAGCTAGTACAAAATCGACCCTAATGCTTATTCTGTTATACAAACGCTGTTTTAAATTCTCCACTTGCATAAATCTCGGCGCGTATTCGGACCAAACGACGCGTACCCAAGGCAGACGTATATCCAGACAATTTTTCACCTTCCACCAGTTTATATGTAAAAATATATCTGCTCCGATGTAAATAACGGGCTTTTTTCGCGCGTTTATGCGTTTTAGTGCCATTCTCCAGTACAAATTTATTCTGTTCGTGAATTGTTGGGGTGTTGGACTTTCGTCCTGGGATGAGTTAAATCTCTAGTGACGTCAGGACAAAAAGACATTTTTACGGTGGAAAGACACGGTTTGTAATTGAATGGTAGTTCTTATTACTTACTTTTATAGTATTTTATTACAGAAAAGAAATTTTTATCTTGAATATAAAAATATAAGTATATTTTTGGTTTAAAATATCTTACCAACGATATGCCGAATTTTATCACTTAGTTCCGGGATAGTTAAATATTATTGTAATAAACCTGTTCGTTGATAAAGAATTTTCCAATAAGATTGTTAGAACTTTGGGAAGAGTAGTTGGAAGGTGGTGGCCTTATTATAATTATTTTTAAGATTTAAAGGCATTAGGGTTAGAGGCGCATCCACCTGATAGCGACGGAACCTACGGCTTAACGTGGGTTCCGAACCCCGGTCATCAGCTACCGAGAAACCCAGGCCAGCACCTGGGTACTGGTGCCCACAGACATTTAGGTGTGGATATGTGTGGGTGTGTATATTTGAGGGTATATAAGTATGTGTGTGTGTAGGGTAGGAAGTAAGATGGACAGAAGAATTAAAGAAAAACACCCATCTGAGCGCTGGAATCGAACCAGCTACCTTTGGATTGCCAGGCAGGCGACTAACCCACCAAACTACCGCGGCTGGCTAATTATTTTATTATTCGATATTTTACCACAGTGTGGCTGATTGGAAAATAAAGGTTAGAGAGACTGCTGAAGTGATAAACATCTCAGTCGAACACGTATGGAACATTCTACAGGGGGATACTACACTTTTGGTTATGAGGAAGCTATCAACGTACTGGGTACCCCGTTTGCTTATTACAGAACAAAAACTCTCGGTACAACTAATAACTTTACAGTGATGTTTAGACATAACCACAATCCGAAGGAGTTTCTGCGGCGATTTGTATCTGTTGATGAAACTCGAATTGATTATTACACATCAGAAACGCTTAAAAAAATGCCAGAAAAAATGCTTCCATCAACCGGAATAGTCATGGCTACTGTTTTCTAGGATTCATAAGGCAAAATTCATAAGGCGGGATTCATCAACTAGAAAAAGAAAAAGAAAAGGTAAAGTAAAGGAAATGATTATGGGAGAAATTTGATCAATAATGCAGCATAATGAAGGGTTGGCATCTCATTTGGCAAAGAAAAAATATAAAATATATATATATATATATATATATATATATATATATATATATATATATATATATATATATATATATATATATATATATATATATATATATATATATACATATATATATATATATATGCATATGTATATATATATATATATATATATATATATATATATATACATATATATACATATATATATATATATATATATATATATATATATATATATATATATATATATATATATATATACATATATATATATATATATATATATATATATATATATATATATATATATATATATATATATATATATATATATATATATATATATATATATATATACCAAATCCACCACATTCTCTAGACTTGGCCTGATTAGAAAAGAATGACTGAATGGAAAGAAATTCACATACAATTAAGGAATTATCGTGGAAACATGGGATTATCTTGCAGAGCTCAAAAAATAATATTTTGTTCAAGACATAAATTCATACCATGTAAAATAAATCTATATTTAATAAAAAAATTGTTATGTTTAAATAGTATCTGACTTTTCACTCTACTCCCGTACAATAATTCCATCTAGAATAAACCAATGGTTTGTTAAGTGACAAAACCAGCGATCATTATGTCCGTTTCAAGTCCCGGATTTCAAGTTTATAAATTTGTCAGAAAATATTAAAATGTATTTGCTTCACTCTGTAACTACGAAGCTCTTTATCATACTTGAGCCATCTCTGCGTCAGGCCGAGAACTTTTTGAACAATCCTTATAGATAGCACTGGGAATATTGTTGAAACGGCATTTTTTAGGTAATAAAATTAAGTAATTTTCAAATACTACTAATCAAACAACATACAACATACCATGAAAATAATAGAAATTTTAATAAATATTTTAAAACTTACTCCAAATATGCAAACTCGTTGCTCAAAAAGTTGTGAATATCCGTAGTATCATGTTCAAAACGGAACTCAATGCGGAGCATTGGAACTATTAGGAATCAAACACAATCATCATACCGAATTTCTTTTTTAGTGCCACCATGGAAGTCTTGAATGCTTCTCTCACATCGAGTCTCTAAAACCCCGACAACACCCGAAACGAATAAATTGGTAATAGAGAGTGGAACTAAAACGCATAAACGCGCGAAAAAAGCCCGTTATTTACATCGGAGCAGATATATTTTTACATATAAACTGACTGAAGGTGAAAAATTGTCTGGATACGCGTCTATCTTGGATTCAGCGTCGTTCGGTCCAAATGCGGAACGAGATTTATGCACGTCGAGAATTTTAAACGTGTGTATAGCGGAAAAATAACGTACAGATGGATACAATGTTCGTTGATTACAACGTACCTATATAATATAATGCACCAGATTGGATAATGAAGCTGAAAAATGCATGTCTTAAACAATTTCAGTATCCTCTCTTACATTTAGCATTATTTGTTTTGTTTAAGTAATAGATATTCCTTGTCGATAACACTGGGAATATTGTTGAAACGGTATCTTTTAAGGAATAAAATTAAGTAATTTATAAATACTACTAATCAAGCAATTAATACCATGAAAATAATAGAAATTTTAATAAATATTTTAAAATTTACTCCAAATATGCAAACTCGTTGCTCAAAAAGTTTTGAATATGCATAGTATCATGTTCAAAACGGAACTCAATGCGAAGCATTGGAACTATTCGGAATCAAACACAATCATTATACCGAATTTCTTTTCTAGTGCCACCATGGAAATCTTGAATGCTTCTCTCACATCGAGTCTCTAAAACCCCGACAACACCCGAAACGAATAAATTGGTAATAGAGAGTGGAACTAAAAGGCATAAACGCGCGAAAAAAGCCCGTTATTTACATCGGAGCAGATATATTTTTACATATAAACTGACTGAAGGTGAAAAATTGTCTGGATACGCGTCTATCTTGGATTCAGCGTCGTTCGATCCAAATGCGGAACGAGATTTATGCACGACGAGAATTTTAAACAACGTGTGTATAGCGGAAAAATAACATACATATCGATACAATGTTCGTTGATTACAACGTACCTATATAATATAATGCACCAGATTCGATAATGAAGTTGAAAAATGCATGTCTTAAACAATTTCAGTATCCTCTCTTACATTTAGCATTATTTGTTTTGTTTAAGTAATAGATATTCCTTGTCGATAACACTGGGAATATTGTTGAAACGGTATTTTTTAAGGAATAAAATTAAGTAATTTATAAATACTACTAATCAAGCAATTAATACCATGAAAATAATAGAAATTTTAATAAATATTTTAAAACTTACTCCAAATATGCAAACTCGTTGCTCAAAAAGTTGTGAATATCCGTAGTATCATGTTCAAAACGGAACTCAATGCGGAGCATTGGAACTATTAGGGATCAAACACAATCATTATACCGAATTTCTTTTCTAGTGTCACCATGGAAATCTTGAATACTTCTCTCACATCGAGTCTCTAAAACCCCGACAATACCCGAAACGAATAAATTGGTAATAGAGAGTGGAACTAAAAGGCATAAACGCGCGAAAAAAGCCCGTTATTTACATCGGAGCAGATATATTTTTACATATAAACTGACTGAAGGTGAAAAATTGTCTGGATACGCGTCTATCTTGGATTCAGCGTCGTTCGATCCAAATGCGGAACGAGATTTATGCACGACGAGAATTTTAAACAACGTGTGTATAGCGGAAAAATAACATACATATCGATACAATGTTCGTTGATTACAACGTACCTATATAATATAATGCACCAGATTCGATAATGAAGTTGAAAAATGCATGTCTTAAACAATTTCAGTATCCTCTCTTACATTTAGCATTATTCGTTTTGTTTAAGTAATAGATATTCCTTGTCGATAACACTGGGAATATTGTTGAAACGGTATCTTTTAAGGAATAAAATTAAGTAATTTATAAATACTACTAATCAAGCAATTAATACCATGAAAATAATAGAAATTTTAATAAATATTTTAAAATTTACTCCAAATATGCAAACTCGTTGCTCAAAAAGTTGTGAATATGCGTAGTATCATGTTCAAAACGGAACTCAATGCGAAGCATTGGAACTATTAGGAATCAAACACAATCATTATACCGAATTTCTTTTCTAGTGTCACCATGGAAATCTTGAATACTTCTCTCACATCGAGTCTCTAAAACCCCGACAACACCCGAAACGAATAAATTGGTAATAGAGAGTAGAACTAAAAGGCATAAACGCGCGAAAAAAGCCCGTTATTTACATCGGAGCAGATATATTTTTACATATAAACTGACTGAAAGTGAAAAATTGTCTGGATACGCGTCTATCTTGGATTCAGCGTCATTCGGTCCAAATGCGGAACGAGATTTATGCACGTCGAGAATTTTAAACAACGTGTGTATAGCGGAAAAATAACATACAGATCGATACAATGTTCGTTGATTACAACGTACCTATATAATATAATGCACCAGATTGGATAATGAAGCTGAAAAATGCATGTCTTAAACAATTTCAGTATCCTCTCTTACATTTAGCATTATTCGTTTTGTTTAAGTAATAGATATTCCTTATTTGTAATTTTAACGTAAATTATTTATTCATAATAATATAATTTATAATAATATTAAGTATAAAAGTGTACTCCATTTTGATTAAATTCTAATATTTGATAAAGCAAATTAATAATATTAATATCACAAGTGATCAAAAAGTCTTATATTTATAGAGGACTTAATTTTTTGTGCCTAAAACCTTACAACGATGAAAATAATACAAATGGGGTCAAGCCTAATAGCATTTTTAGCGTTATTCTCCACCAGTCGACCGCATGTCAATTTCTGATAGCATGTGGGAGACCAGGGTAGCGGAAATCATCCCCATCCATCCCCCTATTGAAATACATCGATTAATAAAAGATCGAAGATATACTCTGGTAGATTTATAGCAACGCTTGCAATCCTACTGTTCCGATTATAATTGATTTTGTTTTATTAACTTATTTCTCTTACTCGCCACAAAATCGTTCGGCCTATGATGAAGATCGGCATTTTATATTACATTACCTGTTTCAGATCTGTTTATTTTAAGAATATTAATTTAGAGGAGTAAAACAAATTTGTATTCCTTGTTTTATTAATATCTATTCTTTCATTTGAAAATATTACATAAACTATTTTTTAAGAAGTTTTATAAATAGTTCATGCACTTAGATAGAAATGCACTTCATGTTTAGACTTGCTGATGGCAATGCGTTACAAGCTAAGTGATTGTCCATTGAACGATTTCCAGCCCGTAATGTCCCTAACCGAAAAATCTTCGAAAACATTCATCGACGCCTTTGTGAAACAGGCACATTGAAACGAACTAAAGGCTCAGGAAGATCACTGACTGTAAGAACGGTACAATTGGAACACAATGTGCTAGACATGATAGCGGAATAGCTTGGTAGTTCTACGCGAAAAATTGCAAATACTTTGAATGTGAGTCACTGGACAGTGTGGAAAATTCTTAAGGACAATTTGTTGTACCCATACCACATTCAACGCATTCAGGCACCACTGTCTGTTGGTTTTCCTCCACGTATTGCATTATGTCCACGGATATTGCAAACTTTACTTCGCATTTCTCTATTCCTGGCACAAATTCTTTTCACCGATGAAGCCACTTTTGCAAGAAACGCAATAAGGAATTTTCATAATAACCATGTGTGGGCAGGTGAAAATCCGCATGAAGTATGCGAAGATCATTTTCAACATCAGTTATCGTTGAATGTTTGGGTTGGAATTGTAGGTGACTATCTAATTGGACCGGTATTTCCATCACAAAGACTTAGTGGCGAGGTGTATCGCAACTTTTTGGAAGCAACGCTTCCTGACTTTCTGGAAGATGTACCATTGGCAACAAGGCATGAAATGTGGTTTATGCACGATGGTGCACCACCACATTTCAGTTTGGTTGCTCGTGATTTTTTAACAGCAACATACGGATATCGCTGGATTGGTCGAAGTGGGAAAAACGCATAGCCTGCTCGATCCTCGGACTTAAACCCCTTGATTATTTCTTCTGGGGATATCTGAAGTCATTAGTTTACTCTACTCCATTGAAGAATTTGGATGATTTGCGAAATCGGATAATTGCTGGGTGTAACTCTTAGAAACGACCCTGCTGTGTTTGAAAGAGTTCGGCAGTCAATGACGAGAAGATTGAATGCTTGTATCAAGGCTGGAGGAAGTCATTTCGAACATTTATTGTAGATTGAGCAACTTTACATGTACTTTTTGATAATAAAATGTTGTTAATGTCGTAAATTTTGTTCACCCTGTATCTTCGAAGCAAAGGGGTTTTTCAAAAATCATCATACAAAAAAATATTCTTAGAATAAGTCAAGGAATAACCCCTTTAATTTTTGCAGCATGTTTACCTAACACCCTGTATATATATTATTTAGTTCTTACTATAGTATTATATAGTATATTTATATGGCTTTTTGATCTTTTTTAGTCGAAGAACAATTGGAACCTTCAAACTCTCATATTTCTGACCAAAATTCCGATTGTGGAGTACCTTTTTTGAATCAATCTCCTATCCTCGTAGATAATAAAAAAGATCCAGATACTGTTCGAACAGTTATTCCTTCCAGTGATACAACTCTTTGTTATTATTGAAATCCTCTGTTATTATTGAAATAATAGAACGAGTAGTTACTAATGTTAGCACAGGAAATGTTTCTAATTTCAACACTATTACGATGCGTCGAAAATGACTAGATGAAGTAATAGATAAAATTGTTATGTTGCCTAGAACAGAGAATACAAAGCGAAAACGTCAGGTTAAATAATAACCTTCGGTAATAACAGCTAATAAATGGATAAAAATCATGGAAGCCAAAGAAAAAGAGAAAAGTGATAAAGAAGAAGAAAAAAGACTTAAAAAATTGAAAGAGAAGATGAAAAAATAAAACAAGAAAAATTGGAAGAAAAAACTAAAAAAAAAATTAGCGGCTAAAAAACCTGTAAAACCACGAAAAAAATCTAAAAAATAAGTTAAACATTCATATGTATAACAATTGTATTATATTTGCTTCAAGTATACTAATAATAAATTGATATTTTTGTTATTAATTGAATAAATATTAATGATGTTTCCTTCAACAAGAAATATCAATTATTATGACCAAAAGTTGTTCTTGTGAACGACCACTACGGCTATATATTGCTCTTCTTTTATGTTCCACCGAACCAGTTTCTTGAAATTTTTTAACAGTTCGATTGTTAGTGCTTTGAGGTGAGCGATTGTGCAAACTGTTAATATTAGGTAATTTTCTAAAAACATTTTTAACTGAACGTCCATTGTCATAAAGAAATCCAACAATTTTAGCGTGTTGTTGTATTGTGTAGGACTCCATTTTTATAAATGTCATACATTACACTTCTGAAATTAATAAAAAAGCTCAATTTTAAAGACCCGTTGCAATATGTAACATTGTAACAGTTAATATTTTATAGTAAAATTCCATTAGGAATCATATTAAGTAAACTTAATTAAGCTTTCCTTATGCAAATCTTCTACTGGAACCTTTGGCGTGAAACAATAAAGTCGAAGAGATTTATCACTAAATATCAAATCACTTTATAATACTTCTCGACGCGCGTTGTACTAACCATGTTACCATCATCAGGAGATGATTCAATATATGTTTGAGATTTATTGTTGGTTTCCTTCTCTAGATCTATAAATTATTATCGGGTAGATGTACCGTTTATGGCCACTTTGAGATTTATAATGAAATATTAAGTATTTAGTTGTTACTATAGCATTGTTTAGTATATTTATTTTTATTTTTTCTCTTTTTTAGTCGAAGAACAATTGGAACCTTCAAGGTCTCATATTTCTGACCAAAATTCTGATTGTGGAACTTTTTTGAATGAATCTCCTATACTCGTAGATAATAAGAAATATCCAAACGCTGTTCGAACAGTTATTCCTTCCAGTGATACAACTATCCAATCGCCTTAATTATTCAAATAATAAAACCTGTAGTTACTAACGTTAGCACAGGAAATGTTTGTAATTTCAACACTACTATGATGCGTCGAAAATGACTAGATGAAGTAATAGATAAAATTGTTAATTTGCCTAAAAAAGAGAATACAAAGGGAAAACGTCCGGTTAAATAATTACCTTCAGTAATAACAGCTAATAAATGGATAGAAATCATGGAAGCAAAAGAAAAAGAGAAAAGTGATAAAGAAGAAGAAAAAAGACTTAAAAAAATTGAAAGAGAAGAGAGAATTGAGAAGATGGAAAAATAAAACAAGAAAAATTGGAAGAAAAAACTAAAAAAAAAAAATTAGCGGCTAAAAAACCTGTAAAACCACGAAAAAAATCTAAAAAATAAGTTAAACATTCATCTGTACAATCATTCTGTTATATTTGCTTCAAGTATACTAATAATAAATTGATATTTCTGTTATTAATTGAGTAAATATTAATGATGTTTCCTTCAGCAAGAAATATTAATTATTATGACCAAAAGTGGTACAGCCAATGGCCAAAAATAGTGCTTCTATGACCACTACAGGCGAAACAGGTGGTTTGATAAAATATAATTAATTTTTCTTACGAAAGTAAGTTTTAAAACTTTTCTGTTTTAATAATTTGATTACTAATACTCTAAAGATTTGATTAATTGATATCTTCTTATTACATATTTTATTTAAATTGATTTAATTCTTGATGAAAAATACGAAATTGCTTTAAGTGGCCACAAACGGTACATCTACCCTTTTACCAACTAGGTATATTTGAATTTTTAGTATTAGTTTCATTGTCAGATGTCAGATTTATAATCCTCCTTGTTCCTCACTATTAAGATTTTATCAGCAAAACAGGTACTGCATATGTTTTCCAAATCGTTTTCCAGATTTTTTATTCTTCTGCCCTCTTTTTCACTTTACTCTTCTCCCTTCTGCTGAAGTTTTACGCCGCTTTCTTCATATTTATTTTCATACTTTAAAAATTTGTTTTGTCAGTCTTATTTCTTTTTAACTATCCTAATTTGGTGGCGCAATCTTCTGATCCGTGCCTAGTCTGTCGTTGTTTCTACGGGCAATAAATGTAGGTTTTTGTGAAATGTTGTATTTTGTTATTTTTCTTAGGAAACTCGTCTCAACACCTGTTAGTCTATGGTTTTGTCTTTTCTTTGTTATCCGCTTCTTTACTATTTCTCTTCTAATTTGTATAGGAATTTATTTTTATTTCTTGAGATGAGTCTTTTATTATTTTATAAAACTATTTTTTTTTCTGTTGCAGATACCAGCATTCCTTCTTGTTACTCGTTATTAAGGACGTATCGGACGTACAGTAAGAGGAAAATGTACTGATAATGGATATTAATAAAACTGTGCAAAATTGGTTCCAAAAAGTTTAAGTTACATTATCTGAAAGTTTGGAACGTTTAATAGCTCTTCTTTGTATATTTGTAACGTGTTTACCATAATTATGATATTAGTGAATATCCATAAGATCCTGTAAAAAATTACGATAATTTGACTTAGTCAATCGATTTAGAGTGTTCACAGTGGCTTAAGAATTGAGTAAAGTAATTAATTGAGTAACTAAATAGCATTAATATTTCTATACATCTTAATTGTCTGAACAATTTTGAGTATTTTTAGTAATCAAATTTATAAAATGTTGAGAAAACAATGCTAAAAATTACATTTTTAAACAAATTTTTCCAAAATTCGATTAAGAAACAAAAACTAAACGTAACGTACCGATCCTCATAAGAATGACCAATTTTACCAATGAGTAAGAGAACTGAATTAATAAAACGAAATCAATTATAATCGCAGGGTGGCATTTTAAACATTCCTACAAAATTTCTAGAATATATCTTCTTCCTTTTATTAATCGATGTGTTTTAATAGGGGAGCAGTAGGGGATGGTTTCGGCCACCCTCTTTACCCAGCAGCAATCGGAAATTAATGTGTGGCTAGTTGGAGGCGAACGATGTCGAAAACGTTACAAAGCTTGATCAATTTCGCAATTTTTAAATAATGTTTTCATTATTTTCATTATGAATTTTGATTGAGAGTATATATATATATATACTATATTTTGTGATCATATTTTTAAAAGGAATAAAACAATTTCAAACTTTGATCACTTTTATTTTTAAATGCATGTGACTATAGTTTCGTAAACCAATTTTACATTCTCAAATTTTAAAGTAGTGTTTGAGAATGTAAAATCGTTTTAAACTATAGTCACACAAGTTTAAAAATAAATGTGATAGATAACAAAGTATAAAAATTGTTCATATAATCAGCCATGTCGAATGGTGCATTCACTGCTGATGACAGCTTAAGGCCAGAAACCGGTCCTGGGAGACGCTTGATGGAGCTTTGGATAGCGGGTGGGGGAAGGACAAAGCACCATCGTGGAGTGCGCCTTTTTTGATCAAGATCATGATCAAAATCGCCGGCAATCCCGAATCGCTGTCTTACTCGAGCGACTTCTTAACGTCGACTCATAGTTTCCGTTATTATTTTTGGTTATGTTGCCTTCAGGACCTGATATTCCCGTATACCAAAATGCATCCGGTTTGCGTATGACGTCACTCATTGAGTAACATTCAAATATTTTCGTTGTTATACTTTGAAATACAATTTAAATGCATTGTAATTGGAAATAAGGCTTTATATTAAGGATAAATACTTTATCAATGTGGGTAACAGACACGTCGTTACGTACACAATTTTATTTGAATTTAAGATACTATTTAGAGATCAAAACAACTTCGATAGTTCGAATAGTTTTTATTTATTGACAAAGTCCTTTCGTTTTATAGTTTAATATTATTTATAACGATTATTTGAAATGTATATAAACAAATCATTTTTTTAATCAGTTTAAAATGTATGTAAAAAATAATATATATTGGTTATATAAAATTGCAATATGCAAATTAAAAGTTTTCTAAATATTGGTTTTTCAACATAATATCCAGCTAAATTCGATATTTTTTTTCACAAATAAAATATTAATTATTCAACACATCTAGCCATATTTTATATTGATATTAAAAATGACAACATTTTGTTTCCTAAATTTAAAATTGTACATATTTCTTAAGCTTATGTTCATTGTGAATTAGCTATAAGTGACCTAATTACACATTTTACACACTAACCTAATTTTACATTTATATTCGCGATCGCAAAAATAGTTTTTTTGCTTTTTCTGGGCATTCATTGTGGCTACTTCTAAGCATCAAATTATTCAAATAATTTTTGGTCAAGGATTCTCCATTAACAGACTTAAAAAATTGTTCAAGCTGTTTCATTTGTGAAAGAAAATCTTCAAATGGTTAGTGTAAACCTCCTTCACTTAAATTATCAGTCCAGGTATAATTGGACGTGCTGGGTATTTCTAAACTGGCATCGTTTAACTTGAAATATATATATATATATATATATATATATATATATATATATATATATATATATATATATATATATATGTATGTATATATATATATATATATATATATATATATATATATATATATATATATATATATATATATATATATATATATAAATATATATATATATATATATATATATATATATATATATATATATATATATATATATATATATATATATATATATATATATATATATATATATATATATATATATATATATATATATATATATATATATATATATATATATATATATATATATATATATATATCCAGCTAAATGTTCGAGCCCATCATATTCAAGTTCATGATAATCGTCGTCGATATCTCCTTCATCAGCACTGTTCAACATAAGTGGATCATTTTTGGAGTCGAATTTCTTGATCATTGAACCACTTATTGGCAAATCAAGGATATAAACATGGAATTTTCAACCCCCCCGAAATAAGCCAAATATTACCTAATATTATACCGAAAAAATACGAGGAGTGAAGAGAGTTAAATTATTACATTTGAATTGAATATATATCCGAACTAGTGGACGTTGCGCACAGTAACGCCATCTCTTGTCGAGTAGTCGAACTATTTTGTATAGTATGGAAACTGTGCGTTGTTTCTCGATTATTCGCCACGCCCCTCGGTCGGAATGAGCGAAAATTTGTGGTAGTTTCTGGACGGCTACTACTGGGCTGCTATATAAGCGGCGCGTGACCGCGCTTACGGCAGTATTGTACCATGCGAACTCGAAGCGAATATAAGTGAAAAGTGGTGAACGAATAGCGAAGAGAATTAAGTGTACCGTGTAAGTGAGTAATTTTATTGCAGTGTTATTCGGTGACCTTGTTAAGGATAGATACGTGAATCATTATAACCGGAGGAGGGAAAAAAAGGAAGGGTGATAAACTTAAAAGTATGGAGTCCATACTATGGACTACTGAAAATAGTGGTGTAGTCAAGGGGTTTCTAATAAAGAAACAAATTTGGATTTAGCTATCAAAGCTTCAACTACCTTGCATGCTGATAAAAAACTGTGATGACAAGCGGGCCCTCGACCTCGACCTCAATGTCGCTGGTGCCCTGTTCGATACCATCAACTGCCGAATCTACATCTAATCTGCAACAGGCCAGCTTACCTGTTACCTCATCTTTTACAACTGTAGCTAAGTTGGATGTTGGTTTTTACGCGAATCAAGAAAAAATCTTGGATGAATATTTTAAAGTCCACATTTTAAAAACGCCATGGAACCCACCCAGAGATTATAAGTTTCCTATTTCCACAAAACGAAACTTGCGCTTTCAATTGAAATGGTTGGAGAGATTCCCCTGGTTGTCATATTCGAAATATAAAAGAGGAGCATACTGCACAGTTTGCGTGGTAATGGGACGTTCGCTTGATGAAGGTAAAGGCGGTCATCAAAGGATCGGCCAGTTGGTTACCGAACCTTTTTGTAAGTAGAAAAATGTCCTAGAAATATTTGAAGCTCATGCGAAATCCGGATACCACAAGCGAAATTCAGAACTGGCAGATAACTTTCTAAAAGTAATGTCTTCGCAGGCTTTTTCGGTCACTGAACAGCTGTCTGAATGAAAGAGACAACAAGAGGAGAATCGAAAGAAACTAATCCCTATCGTAAAAGCAATAATTTTTTGCGGCAAACAAGGCATCTCCTTGAGAGGTAAAATCGATTCGGGGCGCATACAAATTACACCAGAATGACCAGAACCTGAACAACCACTACATAATGATGGTAATTTTAGAGCCCTGTTGCGGTTTGCGGCTGAGTCTGGAGACAAAGATCAGGCTGAGCATTTGAATACTTCACAGAAGAATGGCCTGTACACAAGCCCTCAGATCAAAAACGAAATAATTGACATTTGTGGTGAATTAATTCAACATAAAATAATTGAAAAAGTAAAGAAAGCCAAACTATTTGCGATTCTGGCTGACGAAACCACCGACATCGGACGTGTAGAACAAGTCTCGTTATGTCTTCGATATGTTGATTTTACAGATAAAAAACACCATATACTTAAAGAGATGTTCCTTGAGTACATTCCAACGGTCGATGTTTCAGGATCCGGTCTCGCAAATCTTATTATTACAGCTCTGAAAAAGCATGGACTTGAATGTTCTCAGGTGGTTGGTCAATGTTACGATGGGGCTGCAGCTATGAGTGGGTATTTGCACGGTGCCCAAGCTTATGTTCGCCAAGAATATCCTCTTGCTCTTTATGTACACTGTAGTGCACACACTCAACCTTGCTATTGCTGATTCATGTTCATTAGCAAATGTCCGAAATTGCATTGGGATTGTGCAGTCTGTTGGTTCCTACTTTCGACATTCTGCTCAACGCACTACTTTGTTGAAAGAAAAAATTCAAGAGCTACTACCCGTCGGTAACCAAAAAAGCTTGCTCTCAATGTGTGAAATACGGTGAGTCCACAAACATGAAGCTATTATAAGATTCAGGGAAATTTATTCAGCGATTGTGAATGCTCTCGAAGAACTCCAATTTAATCACAATAAGGAAACATCGCAACAAGCCGCCCAATTGCTAAGTACGCTTCGATCTTCGGATTTTGTGATGTGTTTAGTGATTCTTCAAAAAGATATGAGCTATACATTGTCGCTATCAAAACAATTACAGACAACTGACATCGATCTTATCACGGCATTCAAACATGTAGATGATGTAATTAATGTCTTACATCTCCTGAGAAACAACACTGACGTCAAATATCTTCATCTCTATGAAGACGCAAAGGTTTTACTGGAAGAAAATGGTGGTATACTGCGAATACCACTCGTCGTCGGAAGACAATTAAATAGACCGAACATTCCTGCATTGGATGTATGAACGTATTACAAAATTAATTTGATTATTCCATTTCTTGATCATACAATTCAACAATTGGTTGAAAGGTTTACCAAACATCGTAAATTAGTATCAGCATTATCTGGTGTGTTACCTTCAAATTTTACTGCCAGTTCTGAAATTGAAGAAGCAATTTCCATGTACTAGTCACTGCTTCCCGAAAGCAACATATCAGTGGTTAAAGCAGAACTTGAAGTATGGAAAACAGTGATGATAAGTATCTCGCTTACGCCGAAATCTAGTTTGGAATGCCTAGATATGTGCGATAAAAACCTTTATCCTAATATCTACACATTTCTACAAATCTTGGCTATCATTCCTGTATCCACTGCTACCCCAGAAAAGTCTTTCTCGAGCCTAAGGAGACTGAAAAACTATTTACGAAACACTACAAGTGAAAACAGACTTGATGGTTTGGCTCTCATGAACATTCACTACGGAACAGAAATTCATGCAGATTCAGAAGATTTCTTCTTTAATGGTCTTAGATTTAGCGCAGAGGAACGAAATTAATTTAACCATTTCATTTAAAGATAAGAACTTTATAAATATGTCGTAATTTTTCCGATGAATATATAGATATTAAAGTTCATGTAAGTACATTTTGTTGTTTTATTTACTTCAAACTAAAGCCCCCCCAAAACGGAATCCTGGCTACGCCCGTGGTGTTGCCCTTCTTTCTGTACAGCGTCAGGCACCGATGCGAGGTTGCCGTCTTTACCTTTATTTTAGATATATACAATATTGAATAAACTTTAATATATAAATACTTAAAATCTTAACAAAAGGTTATTAAAGTTTCCCGAAAAACGTCTTTTTCTGGTACATAATTCGTCATAATTAAAGCTCTGAGAACGATGTTTTTTTGCACAGCGACAATTAATAACTAACTGACTTTTGATGGCGTATGTTTATTCTCCAAAACGCGGTAAGCAACATATTAGTAACACCATTTTGTAGCAAAATCGACATTATTGACCGAAACACCTATTATATGATATTATCATGCTTAATAAACAACAAACCATTTTGCAAACTCTAAATGTATGAACTCCTTGATATTTTGATGTTCGTTTTTCCCCCAGTGTAACAATAGCATTAGAAAGAATTGCACATAAACTAATTAATTCATTCGTTTCTTATGAAAACTTACCTTTGTGCGGTAAATGTCCGTAAACATAGATTCGAGGTAGAGTATTTTTAATTGGGAGCATAGTATTTTTAACTCTATTGTATATTGTATCAACATAATTCCTATTATATTGTATCAAAACAACAAAATGAATCATTAATAAAAATGTTCTAGTGAATAATCCCTGTCGTCACTTCATCAGCCGAACCATATCGTAAACGCACACATCCAAAAAAACAACATTCCCGACCTCTTTCTGAATCATCATATTAATATTATTAACCATACAGGGTGGCTACATTATTAACCATACAGGGTGGCTACATTATTAACAATACAGGGTAGCTACATATATATTTACTAGATGTTTTGTTGATTTTGATTTGTCTAGTTAGCCTCAGATTTATCCGTTTTATGTGTCCGTAAAACTTAAGTCTTCTTTTTCTCATATCGCTATGTATATCTGTGTATTGTTTTATTTCTTGGTTTTCTCGAAGTCGGTATGTTGTGCTATTTATTTGTTCGGGGCCTAAGATTTTTCTTATGATCCTTCTACTCTTCTTTTCAATGTCCTCGATGTCTCTCTTTCTATTCAAAATGAGCGTTTCTGCCCCATATAGACATTTTGGCTTAATAATTGTGTTGTAATGTCCCAGGTTTGTGTTTTTATTTTGTGTCAGTCTCAATGCTGTTTCCATTTTTTGACATCTACCCTTATTGGCCGCTTTTTCCAACCCATTTTCCATGATTATTTCACCTATATATTTGAATTGAGAGACTCATCTGATGTTACCATATTTTGTTTTTAGAAATGGTGTTCTTAATCTGTTACAGGTCATGTACTGTGTCTTTTCAAAGGAAATTTGGAATCCTACCTTTTCTGCTGTTTCTTTTAGGATTTCAATCTGTTTTTGTGCCGTTAATATATCTTGAGTCAAAATTGCTAAATCATCAGCAAACGCCAGACAATCAATTTTGATGTTGGTTCTCCCCAGTTTAATGGGTTGCTCAATATTCAGGACCGACTTTTTTTCACACCACTCCTGCATTTCTTTTTCTAGAAAACAGTTAAATAATAGTGGCGAGAGTCCATCTCGTTGTCTCATTCCAGTTTTAATTTCGAAGGGCTCTGAGATATCAGCTTAAAAAAGGAGTGTAACTTCGAGAGCAACTCAAAATTATATTTAGAATTAATATATCTGAGGTATTTTCAAAATATTTATTAAAAAAAGCCTAATTTCCACGTAGGCAGAAAATAAATAAAATAATGGCTCACCCTATCTATATATTTGAAAAACAAAAATAAAAAACGCCCCTAAAACCTTAACCAAAAGAAACAAGTTTTTATTATACATAAAGTAACTTATTTTTGCACATAAAAATGTTTTGTTTCATTCTGAAACATAGCATGCAAGTCAAAATAAAGTAAAAATATTAGTCAGCATTTGCGTAGCACTCATATAACATACACGGATTAGGTGTTCTAGACATATACATTTACCGCAGACTTTGCAGGAATATTTTGTTTTTCTATTTTTTCTGCAGCCACAATAGCTACATCTTCCCACTGTTCCTGGAGGAGGCAAATTTTGAACTTCTTCTGCCCTTCAGTTACAAATATCTCGGAGTTGGAGTTCTATCGTTTCGGGGATATTAGTGAGTATAGTACGATATTTCTGATGTTTATATAACAAAGAGGATGATAATTTAACTAAAAATTCTCTTCTAGTCAATGTCGAGTTTCAATTTGTTGCATTATAAATTGCAATATTGTTGTTGTTACAATATATATCCTATAGACCCCTATAGGAAGTTCCGATAAACTAAAATAATCACCCTTTATATCTACTCAAATTCTAATAAATTTACTTGTATCAGATACATTTACTTGTATCAGAAAAACTCTCACAAAAGAATTATAAAATTATCCTTTTAAATAAATGTTCCTGAAGTTCTATAAGGAAACAAAAAAAAAATAATGTAGCATGTCGATCTCCATTAGAGACCGAAGCATTTTTGTAGCGAATAAGAGAAATGAATTAATAAAACGAAATCAATTATAATCGTAAGGGTGGGGTTTCGAGCTTCCCTATAAATCTGCTAGAATATCTCTTTTATCTTTTATTAATCGATATATATCAATGGGAAAATGGTTAGAGATGATTTCTTCGCCCACCAGCTATCAGAAAATAATGTGCGGTCAGCTGGTTGAGAACGAGATCAAAAATGTTGTTGGGCTTAAATCTTTTTATCGTTGGAAGGATTTAGGGGAAGAACACAAAATAATTAATTCTTCGATGATTAATTGACAGTCTAGATCACTTTTACTACCAATTACATTAATTTTCTTTATCGACGGTTTGTGGTTTTGTATGAATTATCGAGCAAGACGGAAAAAAATTATTGACGCGATTCTTTGAATTTACTTGATGATATAAATCCCTGTTGATCTTTTCTCTATTTATTAATAATCTAATTAATTAATAATTAAAAAATAATAAAAAATAAAATGCATTTACGAACTCTAAATAAATGAACTCGTTGATCTTGATTTATAGAAACAAGTTCAAGAAAATGCATCAAAGGAAGCATCAATCAATTAAAAACATCGTACAGCACACGAAGGGAAATCTTTTTAAGTAACAAATATAAGTATTATACCAGGGTGTAACAAAAGTATTGGCGTTTTTTTCTTAGTTTAGTTATATATATATATATATATATATATATATATATATATATATATATATATATATATATATATATATATATATATATATATATATATATATATATAATGGTAGTAAAACGGATAAAAGAATACTCAAAAATACACCACATCAAGGTGTTGTTTTCGCTATATCAAAAAACATTCTTGGTTCTATAACTAATGTCGATCCAGTAAATAATCGGCTTATGACACTATCCCTCAAGTGTGCTAACAAAAACATACATTAATCAATGCACACCTCCCAGTTAATGAAGAAAATAATCCTGAAAAAGTAAATAAGTTCTGGGAAATTCTGGTAAAGACTATCTCTAAAATTCCCTCTAATCATGTAAAAATCCTATTGGGTGATTTCAACGCCCAACTAGGGAAAGAAAAAAAGTACAGGAAAACAGTCGCCAGTTTTCCCGCTCATAAATGGAGTAACCATAATGGTAGAAGATTGGTTGAACTATGTTCGCAGTTTAATCTAAAAATAATGTCAACCTATTTTAAAAAGAAAATAACAAAACAAAAGACCTGGACGTGCCCAAACACGTACATGGGTGAATTTCAAATTGACCATGTTGTCTTTCATACCTCAATTATAAAGAGATTTTGAATGTTCAAGTCAGGAAAGGAGCTAACATAGACACGGATCACTACTTGACTAGAATCAAACTTAGATTAAAACCTCAAAAACTTATTCAAAAAAGACTGCTAATACCAAAGTTCGACCCAACGAAAATAAAACCAGTCCATACAGAAGAGCTTGATAAACAACCAGCACAGAACTGGCAAGAATTCAAACAAAAAATTATTAAAACAGCCTTAAAGTTGGTCCCTTTACAAAAACATAGAAAACATCCGTGGTGGGATGAAGTTTGCGAGCAAGCAGTATTAAGACGAAGTAAAGCATTCAAAGATTGGAACAGTCAAAAAACAGCAATAAACTATAACATCTTTCTGGAAGTAAGAAAAGAAACATTGAAGCTAATTAGACAAACTAAAAGAAAATATGAAAACAATCAACTTAATGAAATACAAAAAGTTTTCCAAAAAAATAACACCCGAAGCTTTTACAAAACATTTAAAACTAAATTAACAGGCTATCAACCGCAAAGTCTTTGCTTCCAAAAGGAAAACGGACAATTAGCTCTAAATAACCAAGCCAATTGCAAAGAACTTGCGAAATATTTTGAACAAATACTAAACTGTCCTGAGTTCTTAAACAAATTACCAACACTAAACACTAAACAAACAAACCCTGATTCATTATAACCGAATGAAGATGAAATAATTGGGCAAATCAATAAAATCAGTACAATCAAGGAAATAACCAAAATTCTGCAAGAAGTTTGGCGAACCGAACGGATTCCGGAAGATTGGAAAGATGCTCTAATCCATCCACTACACAAGAAAGGAGATAGAACGGATGTAAACAACTATAGAGAGATATCTCTTCACCCAGTTTGTTAAAATTCTATCTCAATGTCTACTAGATAGAGCACAGGGACCGTTAGAACCTAAAGTTGGTAAATATCAAGCAGGTTTTCGACCGGGCAGATCCTGCCCTGAACAGATCCTGACTCTAAAGTTGATTCTAAAACATCAAAAACTGTACAATAAAAATCTCGTCTGCACATTTGTAGATTTCAAAAAAGCATATGATTCTATTGACCGCGAATATTTATTCCGAATCCTGAAAGAACAAGGCCTACATCTGAAAACGCTTGCAATTATTAAAGCAACATTAACTAATACAAGGTAAAAAGTTAAATTCATGGGTGACATCTCAGAGCCCTTCGAAATTAAAACTGGAGTGAGACAAGGGGATGGACCTTTGCCACTCTTATTTAACTGTGTCCTAGAAAAGGTACTACAGGAGTGGCGTAAAAAAAAGTCGGAACTGAATATTGACCAGCTCACGAAACTGGGGAGAACCAACATTAAAATTGATTGTCTGGCGTTTGCTGATGATTTGGCAATTTTGGCTCAAGATGTATTAACGGCACAGAAACAGATTGAAATCCTAAAAGAAACAGCAAACAAGGTAGGACTCCAAATTTCCTTTGAAAAGACACAATACATGACCTGCAACAGACTAAGAACACCATTTCTAAAAACAAAATATGGTAACATCAGGCGAGACTCTTAATTCAAATATTTGGGTGAAATTATTGCGAAGAATAGGTTGGAAAAAACGGCCAATAAGGGTAGATGTCAAGAAATGGAAATGGCATTGAGACTTACACAAAATATTTACAACAAAAAATGCCTATCTAAAAACACAAAACTGAGACATTACAACACAGTTATTAAGCCAGAATGTCTATATAGGGCAGAAACGCTCATTTTGAATAGAAAGAGAGACATCGAGGACATTGAAAAGAAGGAAAGAAAAATCTTAGACCCCAAACAAATAAATAGCACAACATACCGACTTCGAGAAAACCAAGAAATCAAACAATACACAGATATACATAGCGATATGAGAAAAAGAAGACTTAAGTTTTACAGACACATAAAACGGATGAATCCGAGTAGGTTAACTAGACAAATAGTCGAATTTTATGAACATAGGAGTAGAGCTAAAGTAGAAATAATTAAATGGATTGCTGCAATTAAAGAGGACCTAAGATCAGCAAATATTACACAAAGTGAAATTCAGGATAGAGGCTGTTTCAGGCACAAAGTTGACGTTTGGAAGGTTGGCCAGAGAGAAAAATGTAGGAAGACTGGAACAACTTGGTCTGACGAAAGGAAAAAGCTCAGAAAAGGCTAACAACAATATAGTTATATCACTATATAGTTATATCACTCAAAGTAACTTTATTTTTTTAAAAATGGTTTTATTTTATAAAATACAATATTTGTAACATAAAAGAAAAAATGAACAATAATAATGATGCTACTAATTAATAATAAGTAATGGCCACAATCTCTCGGTAATTTTACTATTTATATGTTAAAAAGTGTCAATTAGGCATCTTCTGAGTGGGAACCATATAGGTGACCGTGACGCTTGAGGCTTGTTCAACGTCTTTTGCGAGAACTGCTGGATTTGACCATGGAATGAAGTCATCTTGGAAACTTGATAGCTATGGGACTAGAATTGCACAATGTTGTATAATAATATTGTTTATAACCACATATAACCCGGCAAGTCCTGGCAGTGTATATTTATTTACCTCTATATATTTAAAATTGATGGTCTGTATGTATTGCAGAATCCATAAAGCGTTATAGAAAATTGAGAAAAAATGAAAGATTACCCATATTAATAAGATTCTATTATTTTTATTATTATAAATTAATGATAAACTATATAAATTTTTTTATTAATAATTCACGTGAACTAACAATATTTTTCACTTTTCCAATCGCTATACAATCAAACGAACTTAAAGTAATCCAAATTAATACTAACATCTAGCGTAACGCAAGTGCATAAACAAATTTTTAGTTTTCTGATTCGGTGTCTAAATATACAGAGTTTTTGGAGTTCCTACTTAGGAGCAAGCAACATATAATTGACTTTTCAATGGCTAACAAACCCAGATCGTCGGATTACATGTCGAGAGCTCTGTCCAGTTAAGCTACCCGCCCTATATAAAATTCCTTTCACTTTTATACAATCCATTGAGTCACATTGTCTATTGTACGGTAGCATTTCTAAATTTAAATACTGAAAGCAGGAAAAGATGTAGTTAAGACGTAGAAGTTGATGTGCTACAGCCCCATCTAGTAGCAAGATATAACAAAGCGGATAGTGCCAAACTATTCACTTCACTGTTTTCAAATACCTATGTATACCAGTTCTCATAGAGATCGGTTATACGGTGTAGAAGCTGATGTTCTACAGCGCCATCTAGTGGCGAGATACAATAAAATGGATATCGTGGAAAAACCTTCTCCACGAAAAAATACTTAGTCCCGACTTAATGTCCCGAAACTCAACGTCAAGCGGGTGGCGGGCGAAAGGCCAGGTTATACACCAGTTCTGGCAAAAATAAGAAAAAAAATCCATACTACCATATTAAGTAATAATAGGCACATTTTTGAAAATCTTGAAATTCGATACCCAAGGCTATATCTTTAGGTTCTGTGATCACAAATTTCCCAATTTTTCAATGTTATTTTTTATAACGTGATCCGAAATAACTATGCTATTAATCGCAGTCACAAATCAAACAATGAACGTTTTTAATTTAGTAAAAAAAAGTTTCATTGAGTCGTGGTTTAAAAAAATTATGTCGGCTAACTTTGACATTTTTTTACAAAACACATTATTAAAAAACTCATACCCTAAAAAATATTTTCGTGTATACAAAAACGGCCTTCACCAGTGTAAGTGATAAAGTGATATAGACAGATGTGATATAGATAGATAGTGAGGCTGTTCGACGACGAATTAGAGGGAGACAGATTCACATTCAACTTTAAGATGACCGATTTAGTGAAGATTTCAAAATGATACAATAATTGGCATTTTTCTTTCCACAAAAAATATTCCCTTTTTTCACAAAAGAACCTTATTTTAAAAAAACCCAACCCAAAGGCAATGTGTGTGGGTTTGAAATGAATTATTGTAATACTTTTATTTATCAGAATATGTTTCTTTAAAACTAAAGTAAAAGCTCAAATTGTTTGCCTTTGGCAAGAATAAAGTAAAGTTTTGGGATTAGAGGCGCATCAGCAACTGAGAAGGCTATTTAGCGACTGGACCTACAGCTTAACGTGGGTTCCGAACCACGGTCATCAGCTACCGAAAACCCCGGTCAGCACCCCCCTCGGGCTATCAACCCTTGGTTTTGTGCTTAACCGAAAGTATCTCGAGAAGCCTACCGACTGGCGAGTGACCAGCGTAGAAAACCTCTCAGAAGACATCCGGCCTTACCCAGCCTCGAACTGGCGTGACTGAGGGGTGATTCCTTGTCAGATTTTACACTCTTACCTAGAAACATTTACAAGAATTTTAGAAAAACTTTTTTTGTCTAGTACGGGATTCGAACCCGGTCCACATTAACTGCAGTAACGTAAGACTAACGCCTTAGATACCACAGCTAATGTGGCTCCTTGGCAAGAATACATACTCTGCATAGCTTCAGAAAATATATTTTTGCCAGTCGAGCGAATCTCCTTATTTATTTCTAGTATTTATTTCTTCTGCTGTTTCGGCCATTTTGTGACGCAATTCTCTGACGAACTCTCAAGCCTATGGTGTCTAATTTCAAGATTTTCAAAAATATGCTTATTATCACAAATCATTTTAATGTTTGATTTCCTCAATTTTTGCATATTATTTTGTACCCTATGGAAAAACTTTTCAGGTCAATTTTCAGATTTTTTTTGATAATCCATTCAAAAAATCGCAGATTTTTTTGGTGTTTTGTCCATAACTCGTTAAAAAATGACCCAGTTAGACCTTATTTTCCAAATTTTGCTTTTTTATGTACTTAAAAAAATACACAAAAATTATTCAATGTGAAAATTTTAATTTTTTTTGTATAAATCATTATTAAAACTAATTTTTGTTGTTAGAATTTTTTTATAAATAATATCACTATAAAATCATTCATTATTAACATTAAAAATAGCTGCGAAACTTAAATACCGACTTTGCCGCATGGTGGCGCTTGTAATTATTTTTTTACATCTACAGTGAAATTACTTATTCTTACGCAAGTTTTCAAAAATTAAAAAAAAAAGTTATTATGAATATCCTACGATCAAGTCAGGTTTAAATATTGTTAAATGGACAGAAGTGAAAGGTAAAAATTTTCGAAAAAATCAAAGTATGCACTCAGTTTTAAATAATTAATTCCAACATAATAATTCCAAAAATTTAAAGAAAATTGAAATTGTCCGTTGTCAAGTGTCGTCAAATACTTCATTTGTCATCCATAGTTTCATAGTCTATTAAATGAGAAATATCATCATCATCAACCCGTATCAATCCACTGCAGGATGAAGGCCTCTTCAGCATGCTTCCAACTCTCGCGGTCCTGAGCCCTCCTCTGCCATTCGGGTCCAGTATACTTAATAATGTCATCAGTCCATCGTGTTTTCGGTCTTCTCCGTGGACGTTTGCAATCAAGCGGTATCCAGTCCAGGACCGCCCTGGCCCATTTTTCGTGCCGCCATCGCCTCGCTACATGGCCTGCCCACTTCCATTTCAATTGCTTTATTCTTACAATGATGTCGTTCACTTTCGTTTGTTCTCTGATCCATGTGCAGGTGTTTCTATCCCATCTAGTAATGCCAAGCATACATCTTTCCATTCCCCTATGTGCTACTCGACGTTTTTGAACTGACTGTGATGTGAGTGTCCAGATCTCACTTCCGTATGTCATAGCGGGCAGGACACACTGATCAAAGACTTTCCTTTTCAGACAAAGTGGTAGTTTGCTTTTAAACACTATGTTGAGCCTGTCAAATGCCTGCCAGCCACATTTAATGCGCCTTTCCAATTCCCGGACGGTGTCCCCTTCCATTGAAACCCTTTGCCCAAGATTTATTTTTAAGCCAAATGTTTCCCCAGCCCTTTGTAATTCCTGTACGTGTCCTTGCAGCTCATCTGGGTCTTCTGAAAGAAGAACGATATCATCTGCGAATCTAAGATGATTTAAGTACGCACCATTAATCCTTATTCCATCTTGTCCCCAATCCAGCTTACGGAACACTTCTTCCAGACAGGCTGAGAAAAGAAGAGGCGATATTGCGTCCCCGTGCCCTACGCCCCGCTCTACATTTATTTCCACCTCAAGATCGTCAAGGTGGACTGTCGCTGTAGCTTCATCATATATCGATCCTAGTAGGTTTACATAGGCTTTCTCTACACCTTGATTAAGCAATGCATCCATTATGGCCCGCTTTGAGATTGAATCAAATGCTTTTTCATAGTGTATTCGTTGTGTTTTTCTATGACTTGCTGTAAAACCTGGATATGATCTAATGTACTGAATCCACTTCTGAATCCTGCTTGCTCCCTTGGTTGTGCGTCATTAAGTTTTCTTAGTATTCTTTTGGATATTATCTTGGGGTAAACTTTGTACACCACCGATAGGAGTCTTATTGGGCGGTAGTTCTTTAAATCTTCCCGTGCTCCTTTCTTATGTAAAATAATCACTTCTGCATTTTTCCATAAGCTGGGTACTTCTTATTGTTTGAGGCATTTTGTGTATAAACTTGCCATAAAACCTCTGGCAAGTTTATACACAACCTCAAGTACTGTTATGATTAAAAACATTAATTTAGCTTTGAATTTCAAATATGCCTCAATACCCAAAAAATGACAAATATTTCCTAATGTTTGTGTGCATAATTTCATTAAGAAATCTCAAAGCGTTCTCGTGATATTAAACCATTTCCATACATAATAAAGAGCCTGTATAAATATATACCACCTACACAGTGAATATTTTCATTTAATATAGTATCTTAAATTATTGCTTTCTTCAGTTTGCATTTGAAACTTATGATTATGTCTTTAGATTCGGAAAGATCCAAATTGATTATGTTTCCTATCTTCTTTGATAAATTAGAAAGATCATTTTAGTATTAGCCCCGAACGAGCCATTTTACGTCAATAACCACTGGGGCCACTGGGAACGAACCAGTAAATTTATAAATCAGCGAGAGAGATGTGGATAACCGCAAATTGGTAGTCGGTTTTGATATGCGAAATACAGCAAGTTTCACAGCTCGTTCACATTCGCAAATATGGGTTTATAAATCCTATTTAACGGCAATTGCTTGGATTGGAACTGGGACTATTAGGTAGTGTGCTACCGTTCGTTTAAATAATGTTACTATGACTAATTGACCTATCGGACAATGTAAATATACGTTCCTTATTAACAAATATAATCAGTTGGACCAATTGCTTAAACCATTCTCTGGAATAATTCATAATGGAGAAAATGTATCTGGAAAATTCAATAAAGAAAAATCTATCATTAATAAATAAATAAATGCGCCTAAATCATTCCGGTTGTCGTCTCCGTTTCGCCAAAATCTCAATTGGCGTCCTTAAGTAGTGTTCGCTTCAAGTGAAAAGGCCTTTTCACTGGTGGACTTTTCACTGTTCACTCGAAGCGAACAACTCTTGAGAGAATGCCAAATGAAATTTTGGCGAAACGCAGTGACCTCATAGTGAATAATTCCAGTAAAATCGTAACATATTTTCACTAACTCATTTTTAGGGTAAAGACTTGATTTAGGATGGTGTAAAAATGATTTTATTCGTCGGTTTGTTTGAGATCAGCTTCAGTTTCAGCCAACAGCAGATACTTATCAGCTATTCAGTAACTCAAAAGGTGTTTCGCTAAAAAGATTGAAATCATCATTCTGAAATTTTTTGAACCAACGCTGATATATTCTGCTATCAATATTATTAACATTAGTGACTTTTTTATGCTTTCGAGACTTATAGAGCATTAAATATTTAACATGAATATATTATCCACACTTTGCTTTTCCACTCTAGTAGGGTGCATACATTTTTTTTCAAAATTTAACAATAAACACACAAAATATCAGTATATTTAACTAAAATATAGATTATGTTATATTAAGTTAAATTATTATCAGAATGATGGTAATGTTTCTAAAATTTTAAAATAAACGACAATACTTATGAGTATCCCTGATATAAAAATTGATACTATTGACATTATATAAGTACAATAAGATACTTGTTTAGAATTAATTTGCAAAATGTGTTCGATCAAGAAAATACATTGTGTCATTTGTCATTCTGATAGCGAATTAACTCATTTCTCTCTTAGTTGTATAGTTTCCCATTTTTTTTTAAAAGTCACAGTCAAAATAAAATTTGAAATAATTATATCGAAAAATAAAAAAAAATAGTTAAATTTAAATTTTATTATATGAATTATTATATTACAATTATTAATTCATTATTTATTATATGAATTTTATTATATTATAAGTGATAAATCCAAAATTGTTAGGTTATAAGAAAAAAAAACCAAAACTCTAAAGGTAACTATTTTAAACAAAATTAAACAAACAATATCATATTTTATATAAGAACTTAACAATTCAACAATATATAGAAGATCAATTCTTCTATTGGAACCTTTGGCGTGAAACACTAAACTTGAAGCGATTTACCACTAAACATCAAATCACTTTTTTTGAACTTCTCGACGCACGTTTCGCTAACTATGTTAGCATCATGGGGAGATGATTTAATCTCAAGATTAAGATCAAAGATCTCAGATCTTAAATTCAAGAAGATTAAATATTCAAGATCTCAGATTAAATCATTTCCTGATGATGCTAACACGGTTAGCAAAACGTGCATCGAGAAGTTTTAAAAAAAGTGATTTGGTGTTTAGTAGTAAATCTCTTCAAGTTTAGTTAAGAGATAGCAGATATACTGTACTGTATACGTACTGTATATAAATATAGTACATATTGTAGAATTATAATTGTTGAATCGTTGAATTGTTGAATTGTTGAATCGGCGCGTTTCCTCTTGAATACGTTTTCTTATAGTTTTGCGAAGCTCAACGTACTCGACCCTACCAAAAGGACTGTCTGCACTCTTCATTGTCCGGTGTTTTTTCATTAAATTAATGGTCTCATTGGAAATCTTTGACTCTTTGAAACATTTATCTTCTGGTGCTATTGAAGCCGCCGTTTTAAGCACATTGTTGGCGATTTATTTATATTGGTCTGTAATTTCCATCTCCTCTGGATCTTGTAATACAGCAAAGCGATTCGACAAAGTAATTTCAAAATCTCTGCCCTTCTCCAGTGGCTTCCCAGAATCTACTTTGCCACCTTTTGATCTTATCATTTTTTCGCGTTCTTTTCGGCAGTTTATCTTAATTTTTGCTCGTATTATTCGATGGTCACTTCCCACATTAAAATGGTTAAGGACAGTACAATTGCAAAATATTGCTTTATCGTTTGACATGATGTAATCAATTTCACTGGTGAGCCCAGATGGACTTTTCCATCTCCATTTTCTGTTGATCTTTTTCTTATAAAACGAATTCATAATATAGAATTCTTGTCCTTCTGCAAAATCAACCAGCCTGTCACCTCTATTGTCCCGTAACCATATTAGCATCATGGGGAGGTGATTTAATCTCAAGATTAAGACCAAAGATCTCAGATCTTAAATTCAAGAAGATTAAAGATTCAAGATCTCAGATTAAATCATTTCCTGATGATGCTAACACGGTTAGCGAAACGTGCGTCGAGAAGTTTAAAAAAAAGTGATTTGGTGTTTATTAGTAAATCTCTTCAAGTATAGTTAAGAGATAGCAGATATGTGTTAAAATATAAATTTGTACTGTATATAAAAATAGTACATATTGTAGAATTATAATTGTTCTGAGGATGCTTTAATAAAAGAAACCAAAACATTAGATTATCATCATCATCATCATCATCATCATCAACATCATCATCAGCATCATAATCAGTTCGTTTCGATCCATGGAGGATGAAGCCCTTTTTAGCATGTTTGCAGCTTCACGGTCATGGGCTTTCCTCTGCCATTGGAGTCCAATATACTTAACGATGTCATCAGTCCATCGTGTTTTCGTTCTTCTTCGCGGACGTTTGCGATCAAGACACCACTCCAGGATTGCCTTAGTCCATCTGTCGTGCCATCCCCTCGCTGCGTGGCCTGCCCATCTCCATTTCAATTGCTTCACTCTTCTAATGATGTTGCACACTTTCGTTTGTTCCCTGATCCATACGCAGGGCTTTCTGTCTCGTCTTGTGCTCTTCATTCCCCTCTGTGCTACCCGAAGTTTTTAAATTGATGACTTTTCTTTTTAGGCAAAGTGGGAGTCTGCTCTTGAACCATATGTTGAGCCTGTCAAATACCTGCCAGCCACACTTAACATGCCGTTCCACCTCCCGGCCGGTATCCCCCTCCATTGAAATCCTCTGCCCAAGATATATAAAATGGCCCACAATCTCCAAATCCTTTCTCTCAAATTCTTGTGTCCTGAGCGAAGTTACTGAACACAACCTGACTCTTTTTCAGGTTTATTTTTAAGCCAAATGGTTCACCAACCCTTTGCAGTTCGTGTATGCATCTTTGAAGCTCCTCTGGGTGTTGTGAAAGAAGCACGATATCATCTGCAAATCTAAGATGGTTTAAGTTTGAACCATTGATCTTTACACCATCCTGTTCCCAATCCAATTTACGGAATACTTCCTCAAGGCAAGCTGAGCGCTCTACATTAATACCCACTTCAAGATCATCAATGTGAATTATCGCTGTAGCTCCATCGTATATCGATCCTGGTAGGTTTACATAAGCATTATCTACTCCTTGGGTAAGCAGTGCATCCATTATGACATGCTTTGAGATAGAGGCAAATGCCTTTTCGTAGTCGATAAAAAACAAGCACAGTATATTCGTTATTCCTTTCTATGTCCTGCTGTACAACCTCGATATGATCCATTATAGTGAATCCACTTATGAATCCTTGTTCTTGGGCTTGTGCTTGTTCTGTTGGTTGTGCGTTATTCAGTTTGCTTCATATTCTTTTAGATATTATCTTAGTGAAAACTTTGTCCATTACTAATAGGAGGCTTATTGGACGGTAGTTTTTTAAATCTTCCTGTGCTCCTTTCTTATGTAAAAGGATTACTTGTTGTTCTTTGAGGCAGTTTGAGTATAATTTTGCCAGTGCTTTATGTAACGTCCGACCACCAGGTTTTAGTATTTCGACATTTACAGTGTTCTTTCCTGGAGCCTTGCCGTTTTTCATCGATTCTATAGCATGTGTTAATTCCTCCACAGGATATCTGGTATCTGTTCTTCCGTGGGTGTTGTTGTCTTTGATTGGTTCAGGTCTTCATATAACTGGGAGTAAAATTTTCTGACAACCTTTAACATTTGCGTACGCTCCCTGCACACTGTGCCATCCTATCCATATATATATATATATATATATATATATATATATATATATATATATATATATATATATATATATATATATATATATATATATATATATATATATTAAATAATGGATAATGGGATTGGTAGCGTAGCATTCTATCTGGAAATACACTTGATATTGGAAGGAAAGCAGTGTAATCTCTGATGCGTTTTCAAAACGGATTATAACTACCTTGGATCAGTTGGTGGTCCTTCATTCAGTGTGTGGTCCAGGTCTTGGGAAACGCTGTTTTGTTAAGGGTCCAGGTTTGAATCAATACAATATTGTAAGTCCTGATCTGGATGAAGAAAATTTGGACAAAATGGTTCCAAGAAACTTTTGAAATGATCAAAAGGATTACTGGACTCAAACATGCCTTGCGTTGTTGGGGTGGATTGGTAATGAGTTCTTTTGAGTAGGACCTGCAAACGAAGCGCCAGAGCCAGGTATCGCAAATTCCAACCTTTATCAGGGCCAAAAAAAAATTGAATGAGCAAATCAAATATTAAATTCATTCGGATTGGTTTTTTAGCATTCAGCGGATCGTTCATACGGAATTTGTGCTAATTTAGGGCCAAACAGCAAACCAGCATTTTAACCAAGAAGTTCTTGGAAGATTTCGAAAAAGTTTATACGTATTGGATAGAAGTACGTGTACGCCTTAGTATTGTCTAAAACTCAAGAAAAATATCAAAAATATCTGTTATGTAAATAAAGAATCACTGGGTAGAAAACAAAACAAAACGAAGACAAATTTCGCAGTGATTGTTTTTCTGTAATAAATTTGCCTAACGAACAAAAATTATTTTATAAATATTTTTTTTTAATAAATACAAACTTTTGAACGTTAACGTTTCGGGAGGTCTTCTCTTCGTTTTCAAAACGAATCTAAAAATAATTTATATTAATTTCTAAATATTATTAGAAAGTAAATATATTTTTTTGTATATGTCAATGGTACTTACATTGACAATAATTTTTTCACTGACTGTGATATACTACCAAAAAAATTATATATGTGAGGTTTACTGGTATGGTAATGGTATGATTATTGTATATTGAAATATTTAAACGTTTTTAATTGTATTCGAATATACCGAAGGCATATGCGCCTTGCTACATTGCGATTTCAGTTAACCAGTTTTTAATAAGTAAAAACAACACTGTTTAGCCGCCTCCTCTGTATTCACCAGATTTAAATCCTTGTAAATTTTTCATTTTCCAAGATTGAAAAATAATCTCAAATGATGACCCACCTTCTTGGGCCATCGGAGAACATTGAAAAGGTCGTAACTGATCAGCTGAAGAAGATTCTAGTATCTAAATTTCAGCACCACTATGAAGAGTGAACAAACCGTCTCCGGCACTATATAGCTTCTTAAGATAACTGCTTTGAAGAAAAAACTATAAAATTATATTTGCATTCGAATAAAAAATTATAAACAGATCAGCCCGACTCCATATACACACCTCGTATATGCGGAAAAATAAATAGATAATAACTTGTTATTTAAAAATGGTGAAGCTTAAAACAACTATAACAGCTTGTGTCTCTTCATCACACTAGTATTACTTGAGAGGTTGTCGCCTAAATAAAGAAAGTCCCGGATTTTTGAGATCTCTCAGTGTAGTATCTTGTCCTGCCAAGTAGATTCATTTAATGCAACGATATTCCAACTTTTTAATATCCTTACTATAATGTGATTTATTGAACACAAATAAGCAAAATAAGTGTTTGTTTCAGCGTTGATTTCATCATTTTAAGTGAATCTTTGTCCAGGAAACAATTTCTTCAAGTTTGGAAAGAGGAAGTAATTGTCGGGAGACAAATCAGGTGAACATGGCTCCTGAGAAATCATTTCGAAAAGTAGTTCATGGAGTTTATGGAGTTTTTAGCATTATAATGGTGAAAGAGAACTTTATTTTTGCCAGATATAGACATTTAGCCATAATCGCACCTTTCAATTATTTCAGTAGTGCAGCGTAATACTCCCTTGTGATATGTTCATGTCCCTTATGTCCCCTTATTTCTCTTAGGTCCCCAGCACCATACCACGAGGATCCAGAAAATCGTAGCCATGAGATTTTTTTACGAACATACTTGAGCTCATTCAGGGAAATAATGGTTGTACCAGGTCTCCCATTAAGGATGGATCACGGCTGTATCTTGAAAACTATTTATTCCACAGCTTTGGGGGAAAAAAATTGTACCAAAAATGATCATGAGAAATTCACCAAAAATATTTTTAAGCTTCTAAAACGACCGCAAGAGGGCGTAGGAGCTAAAAACTTTTAAAAATATTTTTTTGTGTATTTTCAAGTGTTAACCGAGTAAGAAAAATTCTCAGTTATAATTAGCAAACTGGCTACAACTTTTGGCTACAACTTTGTTTTATGACATTTTGTCGTAATTTCACGAATAGAGGGGTGGGGGGAGTTTTACCTATTGAGATAAAAAGTCGTCTAATGTCCGTTTGCCTTAACCGATTTTCCTCAATTTGAATTCATTGGAAAGGCAATTGCTGGGACAATCAGATAATCTGGGAGATAAATTATTTAGTTTATAAATAAAAACGCGAGGTGGCGTTACATTCAACAATAGTTTTTTTGAGGTTTTGTTCAGTTTTTTCAAATGGAATGGTACAGCTTTTACTACATGGCAAGAAAGGTAATTTAAAGAGGAATCGTCTAGTGAAAACCGGAAATCGATATCTCTGACATGTCAAGAGATATTTCGATTTTTCTGAAAAAAATCAGTTAGTTTTAATTTTTACCGTAATATTAAGTTCAAAATTGGTCTTAATATTTAGGTCGCAATCGCTACCGCAACAATTTTATTTAAAAAATAAAATTATCTGTTCAGTATCAATCATAAATCAATTTATATGTTTTTTGTATTTGTTTATATTTGTATATGTTTTGTATATTTTGTTTGTATTGTATTTGTTTTTTGTATTTGTTTATTGTTTTATATGTTTTTTGTATTGTATAATTTATCAATATATCAATCATAAATGTTCTAATCCTGACCTTGATAATATTTTCTAATTTAATTACATAAGGGGAAAAAATGCCTTTCCCCAATTGTTGCATTTTCTCTTTTGTGATGCTTAAATACTACTTGACAGAATATCGAAATCAGTCATTAATAAATATACCTACTCTTTCTTTTAAACTAAATGAATGGAAGAATGAAATTATGCGTTTTCGGGTTTCCAAATAAACGCATGCAATTCTTAGGTACATTACACAGAGAGTGTAAGAAGGGAACCATGGAAACAAACAAAAACAGTCAAATTAACTTGTCAGTTTTGAAATACATTACATTTTCAACATTGCATTTATTGATTATTAATAATTATTATAATAATATCTAACAATGCATTTTACGAATAACGAGGCGTATGAGATGTTGGCGGTGTATTTCCAATGTTTTGAAAATGCAAGTATTGTAGAGCGGCAATATGCAAGTCAATATCCCGAAAGAAGGCATTATTCGAAGAGGGTGTTTACACGTCTAGCAAGACGCTTACGAGAAAAAGGAATTGTGCATCCAGATCCAGTCCGCACCAGGTTACGTTCGATTCGTAATGGAGATAATGTCGTAAATGTTCTGGCTTATGTTGAAACCAACCCCCATTTAAGTATCAGACAAATATCTGAAGAATTAGGTTTGGTTACAAAAAGACATCCGTTCATCGAATCTTAAGAGATAACAAGCTATCATGTTGTTGATATATGTTGATGTTGTCGTTGATATATGTTGATGTTGTTGAGATAACAAGCTATCAACCCCTATCATGTTGTCTTACACCAAGCCCAAGTGTAGTGGAAATAAACAATTCTTAAAACGCATACTATGGACTGATGAAGCTACTTTTAGCAGTGATGGCGTTAACTTACATAATATGCACTACTGGGCAGTTGCTAATCCACACTTTATGTTAGAAATCAACCACCAAAATAGATGGAGTGTGAACGTATGGTGTGGTGTTTTGGGACACAAAATTATTGGTCCCTTTATTTTTAATGGACATTTGAATAGTGAAACATATTTAAATTTTTTACAAAATGGACTGCCAGAACTAATGGAAGATGTTTCGTTGGAAACAAGAAGACAAATGTGGTACCAGCATGATGGATGCCCTGCACACTTCTCGTAGGTGGTTCGAAACTTCTTGGATGCTTCGTTTCCAAATCGTTGGATAGGACGGGGTAGTTTATTTTCGTGGCCGGCGCGCTCACCGGATTTGACAGTCCTCGATTTTTACTTGTGGGGAAGACTAAAAGAACTTGTTTTTCAAACTCGTCCTACCACACGAGAAAACATGATTGAAATAATTCAAAATTCAATAACCAGCATTTCAAGAGCGGAAATTGAAGCTGCCGTTTTTAGTACTCGTCGAAAAATAAATCTTTGCATTTCTAAGGATGGAAGGCATTTTGAACATTTAGAAAGGCGTTAAAGTTCAGATTCTGTTAATTATTAGACTGTTGCGTTGTTAATTTTATTTGACTGTTGTTATTATTTTTATCTTCGTTGTTGGCCCGTTGGCCTTTAAACACGCTCCAAATTAATATGGCACGAAAAATTTGGACCAGTCCTAAGCCTAGGTAAAGTGTGAAGGAAGGCAAACATTAGGTTAATCTTTTTTTAACTTAATGCAGGTAGTAGTGAAATAATAACTGATTTTTTCAGAAAAATCGACATATCTCTTGGCATGTCAGAGATATCGATTTCGGGTTTTCACTGGACGATTTTCGGTTTCACTTTCACTATTCCTCTTTAAATTACCTTTCTTGCCATGTAGTAAAAGCTGCACCATTCTATTTGAAAAAACTGAACAAAACTTCAAAAAACTATTGTTGAATGTAACGCCACCTCGCGGTTTCATTTATAAACTAAATAATTTATCTCCCAGATTATCTGATTGTCCCAGCAATTGCCTTTTAAATGAATCCAAATTGAGGAAAATCGGTTTAGGCAAACGGACATTAGACGACTTTTTATCTAAATAGGTAAAACTTCCCCACATCTTTATTCGCGAAGTTACGACAAAATGTCATAAAACAAAGTAACAGGAGACAGTTTGCTAATTATAACTGAGAATTTTTCTTACTCGGTTAACACTTGAAAATACACAAAAAAAATATTTTTTTAAATGTTTAGCTCGTCACGCCCTCTTGCGGTCATTTTAGGAGCTTAAAAATATTTTTGGTGAACTTCTCATGATCATTTTTAGTACAATTTTTTTTTCCCCAAAGCTGTGGGATAAATAGTTTTCAAGATCCCGCCGCGATCCATCCTTAATGGGATACCTGGTATGACACACTCACGTTACAATGTTGCCACATCAACACCAAAATACCTATACTTTGGCTATTGTATTGTAACGATTCTTTACCGAGCGCCCCCGTATAGCTGCTGAAGTCCTTTCGGATTGTTCAAAGCCACCCGCCGACGATCCGACGTTAACGTTAACGACAGAAACGTTACAGTATGATCGATAAAACTGTAAATGAAAAAGTAACACGAAAAACTTTTTTTTTTAAGTTTTAATCAAAAATCTGTTTCGAAACTTCTGCTTGTCGGCATAGCGATTTTTCATTTATTTCACACAAAGTTTAATTATTTACTACCACTAAAACAACTTTCAGCATCTGATATCAGCATACTCGTTTTGGATGTAGACGGCTTTTTCTTTGATGATTTTAAGATTCCGTTATTGTCCAACTTTTTCGTAATTGCACTAACTTTATCAATACTAGTATTTAGTGTAGCTGACACTCGCTAAAAAAATTCCAATTAACCATAAGACCCAATAAGTTATTATTACGTACCGTAGTACGTAGTTATTATCTCGCAGCGTTTAATGACAAAAGAGGAGTCCCATTATCTCGTTTCTGTTTAAAATAACTGGTAAGTGACGAGACAAGTTGCTTACATCGACTGCTTAACGGTTTTGGCATTTTTTTGCAATTATAATCGCAGATTTTTTACTACAGAACACACAAAAATAGAAACTAAACCAGAAAATAGCTAAAACAACAAAGAATACAGTAAAAATAATTCAAAACATTTGAAGGCACAACTCAAAAACGATCAGAATATGAAATTGACAGATTCGACCAAGAAAGTTGTGTTAGACCGTCAACACTGTCCAGAAACACAAACTTAAATGTTATCTTGATAGCGAATTCACAGATTTTTAAATGATTTTTTCTTTCTTACGGATTTAAATTGGCAATAGATTTTTCTAGTTTGATGACGTGCAACTATTATTTAGATATAAAACCGTCAGATCAGAAAAGAAAATCGATCAGATTGAAAACTTTTCGAACGATCCTCGTACATCCTTTGAATCGGAATCTTGAAATCTTATGACCATGTCTCAAATTCTACAAAGGCTGTAATTTAATTCCCTTTCCATCCTGTAGACTAGATTGAAACGATCTATTTGGCATTAGGCCCGAATGAGCCATTTTATACCGATAACCACTGAATGTATTACGAGCCAGTAAATGTATAAGTCAACGAGAGGGCGTGTGGATAACCGCAAATTGGTAGTGGGTTTTGATACGCGAAATGCACAAAGTTTCCCAGCTCATTTACATCCACAACTATCGGTTTATAAGTTATATTTTACTAGCTTTTGCGTGGACTAGATCTGGAAATTTCAAACGCTGCACATTAAAACCGCTAAAACAGTTCTATCGTGGTGACTAATTGAACTTTCCTACGATGCAAGTAAATACTTCTTTAAGAGTAATACACGGTGCGGTCAAGAAATCAAGGATTTTCGGTGCCAAATTTTCCTGGCATTTCCCAAGTGGATAAATGAACTATTTTATGCTGCATTTACAGCACCATAGCTTTAGCAATCAAGAAGCAGTCGAATGGTACAAAACATACGTTCGACGATCAAGTACGAGGGGTATTTTTTAAATAAGGCCCGTTTATGAGTGAGAGTGAGAATGACGCAATGCGCTTGCGCGTCTGCTACCAGCATGCTGTGTGCTGAGGTGTAGAAATTTATAATGTTTAAGAAAATTGAGTCGCCCCCAAACTATCAGATACGATCTGTATTTCGATTCTTGAGTGCAAGGAATTTGGCAACAGTGGAAATTAATAGTCAGGTTTGAGAAGTTTACGGTGATAATACTATGATTATACTATAATATATTCAAGTACGGAGGGGTTAATGTGCATGATGAGCCACAGTATGGCCAACCTTCTTTGATTTCTGAAGATTGGTTTCATGACCACCAGGATATCAATAAAAGTCGTTAGACAGTTATGTCCCAATCTCCTCTAGAAATGGGTATATTCCTTAGCCAGCAACATCACCAAATCTAATTGAATGTCATTTATATTTGTAGAGTTGATTAAGAAGCAAAGTCTGTCTTGACCACCCTGCAAAATAGAAAACTAAGAATATGAAAATAATGAAATAAGAAAAAAATTAATCAATAATTTCAATGAAAGGTGGAAATATGGCCATAAATGGATATAAAATAAATTTGATAAAAAATTTACAGTATTTAGGTGCAGACATAATCAAAAATCATAGAGTATTCTGAGCAAACAATAGAATAAAAACAACAAACAGATTATTACTTCCAATCAAAACACTGTTCCTTAGAAAGGAAGCAATAACTCAGAATTAGAAATTGGTTTGGAGTTATCTCCAAGCCTTCGATAGTGTTCCACAAAACTGGTTACTAGAAGTCCTGACGATTTTTAAAATAATCATCCCGTCATTAACTACTTAAGGTGCCTAATGGGAAAATAGAAAACAAATCTCTTTATAGATCAACAATACATTACAACTGCGACTATCGAGAGACGAATTTTTCAGGGAGATTTCCTTTCTCCAATTTCGTTCTGCCTAGCCTTAAATCCTATGTCCACATTACTAAACAACAGTAATATTGGATATAAACTGAACTTGAGGAATCCATGAAAGCTGTCCCACCTATATATGGATGACCTTAAACTCTATGGAGAAACTAGAGAAAAACTAAACTCCTTGATAGACACAGTCAAAGTATTCAATAGGCATATCAATGTTATTTGAACTTTGTAGCGTTCACAAATTCTTGATCGCTACAGGTAGCATTCGTATTTACGACGATCAACAATTTTGTTGCTCACCACTGGTAGGTGTATTTCGGACAAATTCTTAACTGAAAGAGCTTCGGTATCGTTTTGGACAAGGCAAGAGAGTCTAACTCCAAATCTCCAGGTGAGCGGACGTTTTCGCGATTTACCCTTCCGACCGAGAGGGTTTTACGACCTGGCAGCTGAGAATCCGATCAACAGACATCAGGCCATTGAACGACCACCTATTACAGAGCCCGACCATCGTGGAAACCTTACACCTTTTTGGGGCCACATGATACAATAACCGGTGAGTCAGATCCAGATTATTTCGGGGCCCCCGCATAGGGATACCGGACTGCCCGCAGTCGTACTCAGTGTTTTTGGACACCCAGTACCGGATAGGCAAGGATAGACAACATCAGGAAATAAGGCCAGATAAACACTTTTTTTATTATATTTTCATGTACCGTTAAGGATTGCAGTTACCATTTATTTTTCACAAATACATTTTTACCATAATTTCTTATACTGATAATGGTCACGTTATCACTTTATATTTTGTATCTATTTGCCGTCTGACTATTCTTGTTTACCCTAGCGTTATATATTTATCTTTTTACTATTGTCAGAATAGAGGAAATAACCTCTAATTTGTAAGTATAGGGACATAGAGACCAGCTGGTGTAATTCAGAGCTGTTTATTTGATTTTTGATTTCTTTCACGGTAAGGTTTGGAGAACCACCTTCCCTAAACCTTCCCGTGTCTTTTGTTTGATAGTTTTAGTTATTCCTTTTTTTGTGTGCTTTGTGTCGTTCTTTTTTGAGTGTGCTTTTATAATATATATGTATAAGATTCTAGTAAACCGTTTTAATTAAGATAGACCCCTTCCCGGTTCCAGGGTGTTTTTTGATATATGAAGTAACCGGGTGGCTCTCAACTTTTGTCGTGGCTTCATTCTGTCCTGGACCTTCTTCCCGGTGCTCCCGGCGAATAGCTGCCGTCGCTGTGATCTATATATTTTTTATTTTTTTTCAAAAGAGAAAATAATAGGTCACAACTTGACAAATGTTCTACCATTAGAATTCAGAAAGGAATCGTTCGCACTGAACATTCCAACATACTGTAATATACAACAACGGGCACCAGAAGAATCTTACAAATATTTCGGTATACCTCAAAACTAGAAATTTGACTATAACCAGTTAAAGAAGGACTTTTCTACTTTGTACCAAAAGAGGCTTAAAAAACTTTTAAATACCAAACTGAACAGTGGAAACCTCATTAGAGCGATCAGCGGATGGGCAGTACCAAGTCTACAGCTGTCGCTGTACTCTACTGCAGTGTTAACTCTACAGTAAGACGTTACAGCAGTCGTCATGGTACGGCCGGGTACACACGCATGTACCGGGTGCAGTGACAATATTGTGATAATGTAACAATGTGTGTGATAATAAATATCATTTTCATTGTGTTAACATCAAGGAGCAAATATCTAAAGCCATAAATGACTGTAAAAGTTTGTTTTGGGTATGTGATGAATGTGTGTCGGTAGTTGAGGTGAATGTTGACCTCAGTAACAGATTAAAAAGGTTGGAACAACATACTGAGGAGTTTAAGGTGAATACAGAGACATTATTAAATAATTCGTAACATAATGACATCTCGACTACACAGGGAAAGTCATGGACCGATATTGTAAAAAAAATATAAATCCTCCGTTAATAATTAGACTGAAAAATAACCAACACAATAGTACTACGACGAGGAATGCGATCACGGAAAAAATTAATCCGACCAATTTATCGGTAGAAATAAACAAATTAAAATCGATAGGTCAGGGATCCGTTATGATTCAGTGTAAGGATGACGATTCTCTGAAGAAATTGCAAATAACAGCAATGGAAGAATTATCCGATAATTATGAGGTAGAAATATTTAAATAACCCCAGATTAATTGTGGTTGGCGTTCAAGATAAATATATTGCAACTAATGAAGACTTTTTAGAGCGCATAAAAAATCAGAGTTTTCTTAAAAATACAGATATGAATATTAAAGTAGTTCGAAAATATATTCCTAAAGGAAATAAACTGTATAATATAATACTGGAGGTGTCGGCAGAGATCTATAAGTGCATGTTAAGTAGTAAGATAGTTTTCTTTGACTGGGACAGTTATCCAGTCTATGAATATTTGGGAGTGCAGATAAAGCAGCAAAAGTGCAGTCAACAAGATGTTTGTCCTTTATGTGTCCTTATATGTCCTTAGCACAGAAGCTCAGAATGTAATTCAAATACTAGGGAGTGTACTAATTGTAAATTTGCACATGATGTCTTGAAGATACCACATATTAAATATGATCACACAATGTTTGATAAAAATTGTAAATGTTGTAAACGAGCTGTTAAAAGAATGAAGAGTAGAACTAAGTATATATAGCAACAACTTGATTGCTTCAGTACCTCCACTAGCAATATAGATATTTTGCATATTAATATACATCGAATGACGACTCACATGTTGCAACTGAAGCAGTTTATAGAAAATACAAACCCATGGGTCTTGTGTGTTCCTGAAAATCATGTAACACGAGATGTGGAAGAAAATAAAATTAATATAACTGGATATACGACTGTTGTCTGTTATTCGGATAGTCGTCATATGGGGGTGCTATTATTTATATTAAATCTAGCTTGAAATATTGGGTGGTTTCTGTCGACACAGTTCTAACCAGTTATTGGGTCGTAACAGTTAAGATACAGTTAAATAAGATGTTTTTCGTGATCGCCTTACGCCTCTGTAGGTGACTTTTTAAACTATTTGGAAGACAACCTAAATGACAATAAATTTCAAAGAAATAAAACCTTTCTTCTGGGTGAAATAAATATAGGTTTATTGAAGAACAGCAGTGAGTCTAGAAGGTTGAAAGACATCATCAGGGGAGCAGGTTTCACACAGATTGTTACTAGGGAAACCCACAATAGTAGTGTCTCACAAACACTGATTGATCACATAATTACCAATGATTTTGGAGCTGTGGAGCTTGTTAGAGATTTTCCGATGATAAGTGATCATGAGATTATTGGTACCGAGTTTAAACTTCAAGGTATTGTATGTGAAACACCTCGACATACGTATGCTCGAAATCTGAGTGAGCAAGCAGTCTCGAGGTTGACTACAAACTTAATAGGGATTGACTGGGACTACAATTCCGTTGATGTTAATAAATTATATGTTGATTTTATGCAAACTGTACAGTATGCTATTGATAGGGCTGCTCCCTTAAAATTAGTTAAACCTAGAAAGTTTCCTTGGATGAGCGAAGAGCTAAGAAATGCTCAAGTTCAGAGGGACAGAGCGTATAGAAAGTTATTTTTTCACAAAGAATAGATATGATTGGGAAATTTATAAGCAGAAAAGAAATATTGCACTGTCTATGATGCGACTTGAGAGGAAAAAGTACATTAATAATAATATCGATGCTTGTAGAGGGGACGGAAGGAAGATGTGGAGAACAATAAAAAATTTACTAGGCAATAGTAAAGGGCGTGCCGATTTTTCTCGAATCGCATTTAACGCTCACTTCGGACCTATGGAGGAGAACTTCAATAACTTTTAATTCGATAGTTTGAATGAAGTAAAACAGAGTATCGAAGAGCGGGACTGGAGCAGTGATGTCAAAGTATGCAAGACTCACGATTTATCGGAGTTTAAACATGTTACTCTAAACAAATTAAGAAAAGTGGTGTTTAGCTTAAAAAGCCGAAGTACGAGTGACAATGATATTACGATAAGGTTAATGAAAAAAAAAATGTGTTATCGGTTATCCTTTATTATACTTAATTAATACAGTTTTGAAACGAATACATTTCCTGAGGACTTAAAAACCAGCATTATTGTACCAATTCCGAAAATACCAAAGCCTAGTGTACCAAGTGACTTTAGACCATTTAATTTATTACCTGTTGTTGATAAAATCATTGAGACTGTAGTATGTACAGAGTTGAAAACTTATTTTGAAACTAATGAATTGATATTTTCTGCTCAATCAGGGTTTAGGACAAAACATTCTTGTGAGACGCTGTGCAGTATGCACGTGCAACATGGAGGAACGATATAAAGGACGAGAAAACTGTGCTTAGTGTGTTTATAGATTTAAAGCGAGCATTCGAAGTAAAAAATTATTAAGTTATGATGTAAAATCAAACGCCTTGAAATGGATCAAGAGTTATTTAACAGACAGACATCATAGGACGAGGGTTGAGGGAAAAGTGTCGGCAAAGAGGGAAATTGCTTGGGGACTTCCACAGGGTAGTGTTTTGGACCCGTTGCTGTTTTTGATATATGTTAACGATATTTCTACATTATTGGATGGATGCTTTATTAGTCTTTTTGCAGATGATACTCTCATATCTGTGTCTGGGTATATTTTGCTTGAAATGGTTGAAACATTGAATAGTAAACTGGCAATATTATTTAGATGGCTGTACAGAAACAAACTTAAACTAAACGAACTGAAAACAAAGTGCATGGTGATAGGGTCTAAAGCAAACCGCAAAAGATTTAATGAGTTAAGGTTGAAAATAAATATAAACAATTGTGATATTAAAATTGTAAATGAAATTAAGTACTTAGGAGTACTGTTGGATCCTCAGTTAACATTTTGTAATCATGTCAGTTATCTATGTAGAAAGATTGGGAAAAAATTGGCTTCTTTAGTCGTATATCGTCACATTTATCACCCTGGTCAAAGAGGCTTGTATATAATACTATAGTTTTACCCCATTTTACTTATTGTATGTCTGTGCTGACATCATGTAATAAGGGGAGTATTGGTAGACTCCAAATACAGCAGAACAAGGCTATGCGTGTACTATTGAACTATAATAGGTATACACCGATAGAGGTAATGTTGCGGTCATTAGATTGGTTTTCAGTTGCGCGGGCCATTGAAGGGGCTAACATTCGATTGATATATAAAATAAAAAATAATTTGTTGCCCCATTATTTGAATACTTTTTTGGTACAAAGAGTAAATATGCATTCTTACGATGTCCGTTCTAAGAACAATTATGATGTACCAATTGTGAGAACTACTGCTCTCCAGAAGACATTGTTTTGGGAAGGTGTTTGCCTCTTCAATCTTTGCCCACCCACATAGGGAGCGCTCCTAATGTGCATGTATTTAACAGACTGTTATATTATTATTTGAAGCAATAGAGTGTTTTATCATTTGAACAATGTTAGTTGTTGCCTTTTGATAATATTTTCTTTTGTTAAGATTTCTTAGTAGTTTTCCTACTTTTTTTTTGTATATTGATTTTGTTTTGTTACTATTAGCTGCATATGCTAAATAAAGATTTATTTATTTATTCATTTATTTAATTATTTATTATTTATTTGTAACTCTAGTCTATTCTTTTGGTATTGGTAAATGGTCAGAAGCAGACTGTGATGGACTGGATAGGTAAACACGCTGAACATTGACAAAATTCCGATGTCTGCATACAAATTTATCTATAAAGGGAATATACATTCCGAAAAAGTTTGGAGGCAGAGGTCTGCTGAATATAAAGGATCTCTGTTTGAACTTGGAGAGTAAGATGAGAGAGAGCTTCATTAATTCAAGTAGCGCGCTAATGAAGTAAATCGCGTTGATGGTAGAATAACACTTACGAATTGTGTGCGAGAATGGAAACAACAGACACTTCATGGACGGTATCCAAAGCCACCCGAGGATGATACCAGTGATGAACCATTTCTTCTGAAATGGCTGAGCGATGGACGGTTATACCCAGAAACTGAACTGATCTGATATTGAATCTATTCAAGATCATATAGTAAGAACAAGGATGCAGGAAGTTCGGTACAATGGTTCTTGGTGGCCGTTCTTGCCCCTATTGCTTATTTAGGAAGTCATAATTAGCTGGGGAAAATTATACATCAGCTAAATTGCATTAAAGTATTCTCTGCTATCACAACAGATCGAACTGTCGATTATAATAGACCAGACATTGCTTTAATTAGCAGAAAAGAGCTTTTTTAATTGACACCGCAGTGCTGCTTCTGCTGTGTTCTCTCATAACATCAGAAAAATCCAGATAGAGAAAACCACTAAGTATGAAAACATGGCATGCGATTTGAAAAACCAGAGAAAACTGCATAAAGTAGAGATATTGCCTTTTGTTATATTCGCTGAGGGCCTAAAGCTGGGTCCACACCAATCAAATTTTGCGTGTGTGTTTAATTTTCTGGAACAATTTGTTTAAATTATCTGGTGGACGACAGACGGTTCACGTGCATACTGTGCGGCGACAATATTTGCGTATCAGAGCGTCTATATTGCCGCGCAGACATACCACATACAACACATACAGCCCATACAGCGCAAATTTTTATTAATGTGGATCCAGCTTAATAATTAAGACATTTTGAAAAAACTTAGAGAACCTTGGTATCTCGAAATCGATTGCCATACTAGGACAACGTGTAATATTCTTTCAAACAAGCCATATTGTTCGTAAAATCTTATGCTAAGTGATGGGAGCTGAACTGCTTTCTTATATTGGCACTGTAATACCAACCAAGCTGGGTTGAGATGCTGAATTCAAAATGAACAGAATAATAATAATATCCCTATGAACTTTCCGGACAACCCTATGTTTTATACGTAGTTTCAAGAACGCTGGTATGGATTGAAATAAATGTATTTATAAAAAGTAAACGATATACGAATTTTATTTTAAAAAGAGTTTGTTGAATTTATATAAACGGTTATTATTGAAAGTTTTTTACAGAAAAAAAAATTCGTATTCATAATATTACATTCGCTCCATTTAATGGTAAGATATTTTCGACCATCCACTTCAATTTAATTATATTGTTTCTTCTTTCCTAAAGATCCATCTAGAAAAACAACGTTTAAAAAATTGCCCTTTTAAGTAGATATTCCAGAAAGTGTATTAGGAAATAAAAAGTAAATGTGGCATGTCGATTTCCATTAAAGATCGGACCATTTAATAAGAATGAGAGAAGCGAATTAAACTGATGATTTATAGAACGGATTTATTTCATTTGAAATCTTAGGTTTTCGATATTATTATGATAATTAACATTATTGTGTATTTTAAGGTGATAATATATATATTTCTAGAAATAATATTCATTAAATTTAGTTCTATATTATACCTTCCTTATGGCAAAAGGTTCTGAGTAGGTATAGAGTCAATAATATCAAACTTAATCATGTATATGTCAGATGGCGCCTAGCAACACCATTGTTGCCAATCCCGGGTACATAAATGGCAACCCTCGTACAACCCAATACACAATATCACTTATTTTTGTAATCTTGTAAAAATTCCACACAATTTAACATTTTCTACACGTAATACGACAACTTCTAAAATAGTCCATATCTCTCTCACACCTCATTATGTCACCCGACAGATATGCAGTAGTTTTCCCAAAATGAAATACACAATCATATTTAACATCATTACGTTCTATTTTCCCTCCAGCAGCTCGTGACTGCACCTAAGAAAATCGTTATTTCTACGTCACGCTAAAGGGAAAAGATCTAGATTAAGGGATGAATAATACGTTGACTATGAAAATGAGACAGGTGTTATGTCAACGGAAGGGTAGTTCCTTTTTGTACAACGTAAGAAATTGTCTTTGATATACGACAAGCTTAGTTTGACTAGCTTAAATTATAATTTTAATTTCTTTTCCTTGTTAAATGTTAACTACCGATAAAAAAACTTTTATCTTTGTTTCTTCGGATAATTTATAGTTTGTTATATTAGCACTATAAAATTATAGTTACTTCTAGAATACATTTTACGTTATACGATGCGTGATGGGACTGACGCTGTAAAACATTTTATACATATTTACTTATTATCACCTTCAATATACGCCGATCTTCTATCCCTACAACGCTCCGTGCGAATCTTTCATTGTTCGAAACAATGCTCCTTTGTCTTCTTTTGTCAGCTCCTTCAGAACGCGTGTCGCTTTGTCTTTCACAGCTTCAACGGACTCAAATCTTGTTCTTTTTAATGCAAATTTAACCTTAAGAAACAGGTATAAGTCGCACGGCGCAAGATCCGGCGAATAAGGCAGATGGTCTAACACTGACAGACAAAACCTCATGACAAACAATGCGGAATGAGCCTGCGCATTGTCTTAAGGGAGAACCCATGACTTATCCTTCCACAATTCGGGTCGTTTTGTCCTTATTCTTTCACGGAGTTCAGCAAGAACGTGAAGGTAAGTAAGTAATGTTGATTAATAGTTTGATCTTCAGGGACTTAGTGAAAGTACACATGAATATCATGAATATAAAAAAACCAATCATCATTGCTTTGAATTTTGATTTGCTTATTTGAGCTTTTTTGGATCTCGATGAATTTGGGCTCTTCCAGTGCATGGAGTGGCGCTCCGTTTCAGGATCGTAAGTAAACAAACCACGATTCTCACATGTTATTATCCTTTTCAATAAGTTTGGGTCATTTTCAATGGCATTCAAAATGTCAGGACAAACAATTTTGCGAGCTTATTGTTGTTCAAACGTTAGAATTTTGAATAATATTAAATTCGCAGTCCTTGTCAATTCTTACAGTTTTATCAATCGCATGAATACTTAACTAACGGTCAGATCAAACAAGATTACCGATTTGTTCGATTTTGTCATCCGTTTTTGACGGGGAATAGCGACCCGGACGTGGATCATCAAGTTTCAGTACCGGTTTTTCCAAGTTTCAAATGAAATTTCACAACAATTCGTTGCTCTATTGTTATAGTTAACATATTTCGGGCGAAACAAAAAAACAACTCCAATGTAAACGAAAGTTACAGTTATACGGATTTGATTACAGAAGCGAGAGATGCTTCATTCGGAAGAGAAGGCTTCAAGGTAAACAGCTATTGGTTGCTGGCGTTTCTTTTTCGTTGTTTCTGTAGCAACGTCAGTCTCGTTATTTAATAGTCACATCTACTTACACGTTATATGCTCGAGAGGAGAAAAAAAGAATTGTTTACAAGGAATTGTTAACAGTCAGCTCGTCACAAAAACACTATGGAACAAAAAGATAAAAGAGAACAAAGACATTAAATTTTGTTTCAAGCTCGGTAAAGCTTTTACAGAAACATTCAAGTTGATGGAAAAAGTGTGGTGATTGTTGTTTATCCCGTATAATGTATGTTCGAGTGGTATAAGCGATTCCAGGAAAGGAAAAATTAAAATCCTGAAATTCCAGGAAGTATGTAAAAGATCGCAGACAATTTGAATTGAAGTGGATATGGGAGCAATTAAATATTACTTAAGATATGACCCAGCGCCGGTCATGTCTTAGGTTATGTTTTTCTTTAATGATTATACACCATCTCTCAGGACCGTCGCTGTTCATGATTCTTTGGATGTGTGCTTGAACATCCTCCGTATTCGTCTGACTTATCTCCGTGTGACGACTTCCTGTCCCCGAAAATCAAACTGGCGATTAAATGAACGTATTTTTGATGTTATTGACAGGATATATTAAAATATAGTTTTATTATTATTGATCATGTGTTGTTAATAACTTTATTTGTAATATTTGCGTTATATCCGTTATTTACTGCAATCTATTAGATGATATTCAATTACCTGTTATAATTCTCTATTAACATTAGGATATTTGATAATCTGTGTATAAATTAATTAAATACTGTCGTGTTTTGTGAATGATAGATCTCGATAGATAGGATGAGATATGAACAAACAACAATATATAATATTGTAGCGTTCACAAATTCTTGATCGCTACAGGTAGCATTCGTAAATTGTTGATCACCACTGGTAGGTTTATTTCGGACAAATTCTTAACTGAAAGAGCTCCGGTATCGTTTGGACAAGGCAAGACAGTCTAACTCTGCATAGGCCTTCCGGAACGCACTCTGAGGGAGCTGAGACGCCACCCAATTACGAGGCGAAGTCGCAACCAGATGATCACCCCCCGTAGTGTGTCCTTCCCTGAGAATTGTCCAAGGACTGTATCCTGAAATCCTAGGGCACCCGTCCTAAAACGGCCCTTAAAAATGGAAAAATACTCAGTGATCTGCACTGAAAAAAAAAGAACTCTAAAGCCTGCATGATAGTGAACTAAGATGCGAGGTAAAATAAAGAAAACCGACATAGTCGAGTCTAGAAATAGGACTGAGAGAATACGAGCAGCGGAATAAGCAATAACGAGCGCTTGCGAAATACAGAAGCGTGGTTGTCACTAGGTTTAGTCTTGATAACTTTCGCGTATCACAAATCGCTATGGGAGTCACAAAAAGTAGGTCAAATTCGGTAGGTCATGATTGGTGCGGACTTCTAAACCAGAAAACCAAACAAGCTTGTCGCTGAGACAAAATAACGGAATTCCCTCGTAACATTCAATCGTACATATTTAAAATTTAGACAAAAAAAATCTATTGGCTGAAGGCTACAGTTGTTGGTTATGAGAAAGGCCTAAAATCCAAGCATAAATACATTTATATTTGCCTAAATCCTTCCCACGGTTTGCGCCAAACTGGCTAACGAAAGGTAGTACCAACATATTCATCATCAAACCCGGGCCAAAGGCCAACGACACCGAATGGAAGCGCTATTAATCCTAAGGTTACGAGTCCAATTGCCACTCGGGCTTAGCGGAACCAAAGGCGGAAAGCATTACCAAAGGTCGAAAAAACTTTGCTGTGGCGGATCACGCCAACGCAAAACGTAACGCAGCCTCGCAGCGAGTAACCAACCGGTTACTGTGCCATGTGGCCCCAAAAAGGTGTAAGGTTTCCACGATGGTCGGGCTCTGTAATAGGTGGTCGTTCAATGGCCTGGTGTCTGTTGATCGGATTCTCTGCTGCCGGGTCATAAAACCCTTTGTAAGAATATCAGAAAAATCAACCCAAGCGTGACTTGGCCAGCAAACCTACGTACCTCGGTCGGAAGGGTAAGGCGCGAAAACGTCCGCTCACCTGGAGATTTGGAGTTAGACTGTCTTGCCTTGTCCAAACGATACCGGAGCTCCTTCAGTTAAGAATTTGTCCAAAATAAACCTACCAGTGGTGATCAACAATTTACGAATGCTACCTGTAGCGATTAAGAATTTGTGAACGCTACAATATCCATGATTAAGTCGAATTGACAGAATTGACAGAATGTTCAGTGATACAACCTCAGAAACCGTACATGATATGATATTCATACATAAACAAACATTGTATACATAAATAAGTATTGAATCTAATAATTGATAAGACATATATACTTTTAAGCTATAAAAACTTAGACTTATAAGAAATTCGCGGACTAATTTTTTAAATTCGTTGTCATTCTCAACATGCTTAAATCGTTGTGGCAATTTATTATGCATTTTCACACCCTTATAGTAAACATTATACTCAACTGTCTTACATGAATGTATTGGTAAAACAAATTCATTAGAACGTCGTGTATCGTAGTGATAAAAATCACTATTTTTCACGAATGATAAGGTGCGAATGATATATAGTTATGATAAGGTGAAAATCCTGCACAAGTATCAGATGAGGCGTCCCACCCCAAAATATCAAACCATACCTGGCACGACTGTAAAACTCTGCATAATGATATGAATGTATAATATCCTATTAACATTAGGATATTTGATAATCTGTGTATAAATTAATTAAATGATGTCATGTTTTGTGAATGATAGATTTCGATAGATATTTTCAGTATCTGTAAACTAAATTAAAATATCATCAACATATCTGTACCACAGATGATCTAAACAACTGATAGTGATTTATTTTATGTTCACCCTCACACTCGCGCCAACATAAACTCACAAACACGCGTGCACGCGCACACACATACTCTCGCACAAAACTATCCTTTATTTGTTATTATAGGATGTCACAGAGCCACATATCATGGTATGTCGAATATTCTCCCGATTCTGTAATAAAAATAGTCTACTTTACCTCGTAAATAATAACAATAATAAGACGAACTAGGGGTTTAGAGGGGTTTGGGTAATGCAACAAAATGGACAAAAGAACAAAGTGGTATTGTTAAGATTTGTATTTATATATTATAGTTATTTCAATGTTGTATATATCAGAAAATAAAGTAAAGACGGCAACCTCGCATCGGTGTCTGACGTACCGCGTCAGAAAGCAAGGGCAACTTAACCAAAAATAATAGGGAAACGAAGAGTCGACGTTAAGAAGTCGTCCATAAGTAAATATAAAATATATTAAAAGTACTCCCAATCGCAACAGTGATTCAGTCACACTCGACTGGACACTACCAAACAGGTATAATAAATATAATTGAATACAAACAAAAAAAGTGGACCCAGGAAGGGTCCCCTTTTTAAAGTCAGTTATTCACACATATAGTGTGAATAACTGACTTTAAAAGAGAGAAAATGGTAGTTAAGTGGGGATCTAGAAAGGGAAGATGAAATATTCAATCGACCTTCACTAAGATGGAGGAATGTTGAATGGATGAAAGGTGGGAGTGGCAGAAAAACAGAGGCGCCGTGAAGCGCAAGAAAGAGTCAGGTGCACAATAGAAGAAAAACTTATATTCAACGATGGACGACAGGAGGTTGAAGGCGAAGAAGAAAAAAACCAAATTGATATCAGGACTATTCCAGATTAAGATAACCACTTTGTCATATTTTCCTAGAAAATTATACCATGAGTTTATAACAAAGAGCGTATTATTTTGCGTTAGTTTACATTTCCCTGCTACTCAAACAACTATTCGTTATCCAGAGTTTTCAGACAAAATATGAAGTTGAACAAAAGCCTGATATTTATTTATTAACATCGGGCGATGTATCAAGCAATTCACTTAAATTTATGTACAAAATGGGTTAATAATGTGTTTAATAATAACAACTGTTTAGTTATTCAATATTTATTTTATAATAATATGTACTGAATATGTTCAAATTTACGTTTTGATCTGAATACCGAAGTTTATAGTTTTGATTACAACAGAAAATTAACTATATATGCATTATAGGCATTGTTTACGTTATACGAAATTAATTATTTTCAGTTTGTTGGATGCATATTTACTAATATAGTAATATGAGCAATCAGTACGTAGCTACTTATTGGTAGGTTTATCAAGCTAATAAAATAAATTACAGTGTCAAAGCCTCTTATTCACAGTTTCCTAATTCGCGTTTTTAATATTTGCGGATTAAAAAATTGTTAGCACTTCTTGTATTCGCGGCTGAAAAATGTTTCATTCGCAAATCTAAAACTAATAATACAAATTGTATTTTAAGAATAATATGTATTTAGTTACCAGTTACCTTTCAAAACAAACAATTATATTAAATATTTATATCTATATTAATATATAATAAAATTAGTGAATATCAAGCAGGTTTTCGACCCGGCAGATCGTGCCCTGAACAGATCCTGAATCTAAAGTTGATCCTGAGACATTAAAAACGGTACAATAAAAATCTCGTCTGTACATTTGTGGATTTCAAAAAAGCATCTGATTCTATTGACCGCGAATCTTTATTCCAAATCTTGAAAGAACAAGGACTAGATCTGAAAACACTGGCAATAATCTAAGCAACATTAACTAACACCAGGTCAAGGGTTAAAAAAACTGGAGTGAGACAAGGGGATGGACTCTCGTCACTCTTATTTAACTGTGTTCAAGAAAAAGTAAAACAGGAGGGGCGTGACAAAAAGTAGGCACTGAATATTGACCAGCCCATTAAACTGGGGAGAACCAACATCAAAATTGATTGTCTGGCCTTTGCTGATGATCTGACAATTTTAACTCAAGATATATTAACGGCACAGAAACAGATTAAAATCCTAAAAAAACAGCAGAAAAGGTAGGACTCCAAATTTCCTTTGAAAATACACAATACATGACCTGCAACAGACTAAGAACGCCATTTCTAAAAACAATATATGATAACATCAGACGAATCTCTCAATTCAAATATTTTGGTGAAATAATCATAGAAAATGGTTTGGAAAAAGCGGCCAATAAGGGTAGATGTCAAAAAATGGAAACGGCATTGAGACACAAAATATTTACAACAAAAAATGTATATCTAAAATCACACAACTGAGACATTACAACAGTTATTAAACCAGAATGTCTATATACGCCAGAAACGCTCATTTTGAATAGTAAGAGAGACATTGAGGACATTAAAAAGAAAGAAAGAAAAATTATAAGAAAAATCTTGGCCCCCGAACAAATAAATAGCACAACATACCGACTTCGAGAAAACCAAGAAATCAAACAATACACAGATATACATAGCGATATGAGAAAAAGAAGACTTAAGTTTTACGGACACATCAAACGGATGAATCCGAGTAGGCTAACTAGACAAATAGTCGAATTTTATGAAAATAGGAGTAGAGCTAAAGCAAAAGTAATTAAATGGATTGCTGCAATTAAAGAGGACCTACGATCCGTAAATATTTCACAAAGTGAAATTCAGGATAGAGGCTGTTTCAGACACAAGGTTAACGTTTGGAAGGTTGGCCAGAGAGAAAAATGTAGGAAAACTGGAACAACTTGGCTTGACGAAAGGAAAAAAGCTCATAGCGAAAGAATGAAATCAGTATGGAAGCAAAGGGAAGCTAACAACAACAAACGCCTCTAACTGTACTTCGCGTGGTCCACCACGGCCCATACGTGAATAATATTAATAATAATAATAATAATAATAAAAATAATTACATTTATGTTATATATAATGGATTAGTTCGGTGGATCAACAACAAGGTTATATTAATATTGTTATATAAAATTATTTATTCTTATCTCTCTACTTGTGAAGTAATCTTAGTTACAAAATAAACAATTATATTTGTGAATTAAATATATTGCAGAATTTTGCTGTGATTGGAGTTCTTCATTGCTATTATATTCTATGAATGAAATAATAATTTTTAATCTTTCAAATGTTGCTTTATCAATCTGTACAACTTGGTCTTGGCCGAGACCAGGCAAGTAAGATTGCATCCACTCTCTCACACGACCCCTCAAGCCACAGTTATGAAGTTTGTCTAGCAGTACAGTAGATCGAATGCTTAATTCAGGTCCATAAACAGACCAAAACATTGCAATTATCGTTTATGTTTTCTCATATATATATTGTTTAAACATTCACATATTGATGATTGTGTAGATTAACCACTACGAAACCCGAGTTATGATGATTTTAATTTATTAAAACGCACAAGAAGGTAAGTTGTGTGAGTCAAATTTAACTGTTCTCCGATTATGCAGACGGTCTTTGTGATCAAGTCGGAAACAAAATTTGATAGTGCACCGTTGCGCGAAATTGTTGTCATTTTCAAAAAACACTAGGAAAATCCGGTTTACATAAATATTTGCTACGGGCCATCAAGTGAGTCTGGGGAGTTCAAAGTCATTATGGAGACGCACCAGGTGTTGGTCGATCTTATTTTCAAATGGTAAGCTAGCAGTATTACCAGATCGAACATTACACCGTCAATCTCATTACTATATTTAGACCAACCTGCATTTATTAGAGATTCTTTGGGGAAAATTATTGAAGTGGAAACTTCTTTAACCGCATTGAGCCATACTGGAGCCGCCAATTGTGTTTTAAATGGATTTTAGTGTGTTTTAAATTAAATTGTGTTTTAGATAATCATTATTTTAACTGTTTAATTGTAGAATTACTGTGCAGTACAAGAGTGAGTACGTAATATGCTAATATTTTTATGTAGAAAAATGAATAACAAAAACAAAGCATTTATCTTCGAATATTTTCAATATTGGTATGAATATTTGCGTTGGAACATTTGATATTATTTGTTTTTCTAATATCTAATATCTGTAATACATCGTGCAATGAATATTTCATAGTTGTCTTACTAGCGTGGAAAAACATATTTCTAGTTGTTCGATAGTATTTTTGTCCCGGATTTTAAAATTAAAAATTCTATAAAATTTTATAGTAAATTTAATTTCTCAAAATTATTGTTTATTGGTTTAAATTGTCAGAAATAAATTACGTGTTTTGTTATTTTTTGCAAAATGATTATTTTAAACTTATATTCAAACTTCAATTTCACCATTAGAACTTTACAAAAAATTATTGTAATATAATTAGTTTTTCTAAATGTTCATTTTCTATATTTGTTTAAATCCTCGATCCTATGTGAAAATAAAATTATACTTTTTAAATTATACATTTTAATAATACTTTATTTAAAAATTAAAAAAAAAACACAAAGTTTCAAGTTTTCACTTCTGCTGACAAGCCCTATGACTGTCTATCTTTTTTTTTTATTTAAAATCAAGTAAGTCACACTTATTAAAAAAAAAATGCTCCACCTAGTATAAATAGAGGAATATAATAAATGAAGTAAGAAGAACATCCTTATTATTTCTGAATACAACTTCGCTTATTATAATTCCGCAGTTAATCTCCGGTTGCATCAATAACAAACAACTTTGAATGGCTTGCAACAAAAATAGCGGCACCACCAACACGTATGCAATTATATCGGAGGTCGGCAAAGTTTCAAATTGTCCTTTATGGTAATAAAGTTTCGAATTTTATTGTGATTCACTAACAAAACGTGGTCGTTCTAATGAAAGGTCCTGCCAACCTTTAGAAATAAATTGCTTTCGAAAATTAAACTGTCAGCGCTGTTCTCCCACAGCTCGACACCAAATAATGACCGAACTACGAAATTATTATGACGCAATCCGGCCAATTCTCTAACCGAAAGAAAATTGCGATCTGATATTTAAATTTAACATTGACACTTTTGTCATGGTACAGAAACTTAATATTTATATAACGTGACTAGTTTGCCTAACGATTTACCTAACGAACAAAATTTTAAAAATATAAAAATGTTCTAAAATAAATACAAACTTTTAACGTTAACGTTTCGGGAGGTCTTCTCCCCCCAGTTTTCAAAACGAATCTAAAAAAATTATATTAATTTCTATATATAATTGTATATAATTGACAATAATAGTTTTTAATGACAGTGACATTTTACCTCACAATTCCTTACATCCGCGATATTTCTGACGCAATTAAAAGAGTAGGAAATAAATTCAACATAAGAACGACATTTAAAACACTCTTAGATCTATATTAACAAAAACCAAACAACACACAACAGAATACCAAAAATGTGGTTTATAAAATTTCCTGTGAATGTGGCAAATTCTATATATATGTTTTTCTTTATTTGGGTATTTCGCCACGATCTAAAACTCAAAAAAAAATATGAAAATATCTGTTCTTATGTAAATAAAGAAGCAAAACTGGGTAAAAACAAAAAATCAAACGGAGACAAATTTTCCAGTGATTCTATTTTGTAAGAAATTTGCCTAAGGAACAAAATTTTAAAAATATAAAAATGTTCTAAAAAAATATACAAACTTTTAACGTTAACATTTCGGGAAGTATTCTCCTCCCGTTTTCAAAACGAGCCTAAAAATAAAGTATATTAATTTCTATAAATTATAAAAAGATAGAATGTAAATATATTTTTTGTATATGTCAATAATACTTACATTGACAAGACACATAAATAAATTTATTTTATCATGGACGTGTAACATTGCACACGTTGTTGGACGTGCGTGACATTGTTATACAACGTCCCTGTTGCCAGTTTGAGCCTTTGGAATAGGAAATAGTCACACGGAGATAAATCAAGTGAATACGGAGGATGTTCAAGCACTCAGATTTGTTTTTCCCCAAACAGTTTGTGAAGCATGTCTTTTGTCACATTTAATTCCTCCGCTATCCGACTCACAGTCGAATTCTCATCGTAGGCGATCATTTCAGGCACTTTTTCAATCAGCTCTTCACGATTTTTGTTTTTTGACCGTTTTCCAGAGCATCACGACCATCCTGGAATTACTTATGCCACTCGAACGCACTTGTACGGGTTAAGCATTCATTACCATCAACTTTTTTCATCAGATAAAGGTTTCTGTAAAGTTTTACCGAGCTTGAAACAAATTCTAATATTTTTTTTTCCTTTATATGGGTTTTTCGCCACTATCTAAAACTCAAAAAATATAAAAAATACCTGTTCTTATGTAAAGAAAGAATCACTGAGCAAAAACAAAAAAACATTTATAGATAAATCGTTTCAAAATTTTGATACTATACAAAACAAACACGTTATTAATAACAATAATAATAACTCTCAAACAATTAACCTCACAATTCCTTATATCCGCGGTATTTCTGACACAATTAAAAGCGTAGGATATAAATACAACATAAGAACGACATTTAAAACAAAAAATACTCTTAGATCTCTATTAACAAAGACTAAACCAAACATTATACAACAAAATACCAAAAATGTGGTTTATAAAATTCCCTGCGAATGTGGCAAATTCTATATAGGTGAGACATCTAGACCGTTAGATGTTAGAATAAAAGAGCATAAAAACCTTCTTAGAAAGGCCGATTTTAATAAATCTAGAATTTGTCAACACGCATGGGAATCAGGTCATAAAATAAATTGGAATAATTCCAAAACGGTATTAAAAGAATCGGTAACAAAATAGAGAAGATTAAAAGAAACCGCTATAATTAATTTAAATAAAAATAACTGTATTGTTATGCCTTCGGTAAATTTAAATTCACTATGGTTCCCGATTCTTAAGAATACTATTAAACACATTTAAATATTTGAATATACAATTAGTACAATAAACATTACCTATATATATATATATATATATATATATATATATATATATATATATATATATATATATATATATATATATATATATATATATATACATATATATATATATATATATATATATATATATATATATATATATATATATATATATATATATATATATATATATATTTAGTAGTATGTCACTGTCATGAAAATCTATTGTTGTCAATGTAAGTATCGTTGACATACACAAAAAAATATTTACTTTCACTCGTTACTTTATATATTACAAATTAACATATTTTATTTTTTAGTTTAATTTTGAAAACGGGGGGAGAGTACCCTCCGAAACGTTAACTTTAAAAGTTTGTAAAATTTTTATATCTTTAAAATTTTGTTTGTTAGGCATATTTATTATAAAAAAGAATCACTGAGAAATTTGTCTCCGTTTGGTTTTTTGTTTTTGCCCAGTGATTCTTTCTTTCATAAGAACAGGTATTTTTGATATTTTTTGAGTTAGATAGTGGCGAAAAACTCAAATAAAGGAAATATATATGAAATATATATGAATACGCCACAATCATTCAGACATTACTTAAATTCTAATATAAGCACTTTGTTAAATCGTGTTTTTCTGAGAAGGTGACTAAAGACACTGTCACTTTAAACTCTATAATGATAATCCGTTGGTCGATTCTAATGATGACAGTCATGTTTTATAACGGAAATATACAGCTTTCAAATTATATATTGCTTCAATAGATGACGCTAGTAGTTTTTTATAAATTTAAAAAAGTTTTTTTATTTTTACGATATAGTGTGTATTTTTCATTTTAGCAACCTTTTTTCTATCCACTCCTGGATATAATCGATGTCTTAGATTTATATTTTGAGCTGTCCGATACCAATTCCGACTACCTTTTCAATACCAGCCAACCAGCCTCTTTTGGGTCTACTCAGGCTTCCTTTGTATATTCTAAGACGCTCCTGCTGTGAGCCATTCAAGTTTTTTGTCCAGTTTTCGTGACCTTGCCGAACAGCATGGCTTATCCAGCTCCACTTCAGGCTTGTAGTTCTACTAATGACATCACCATTCCACCTTTGATCCATTACGTATATCTTCCTCTCGTTAATTCGTTTAATACTTCTTGGTGATCCTCTCAATTTATTTTCTAATTGAACGGTAAGTGTTCGGTTCCTCTTTTCTAAGTTCTAACAAATATCTATCGAATAGTTTTTCTTCTCTGAAATTGTCTGTTTGGCTTTAACTCTGATTAGCGACGATTTGTGTCACCATTCCATTGACTGTTGTTTGGATTCAGGAGTCTCATCTCTTGTAACGATATGGTCTAACAATTCATCTCCTTCTCGATTGTATCGAGTCAAAAACGATAAAGCATAATCCAATCTCTTTGTTTTATGACCGTCAGAAAGCAGTCTTGGAATCTACCGAAAACACAATTTTCGATTATCGATTATCCGATTCGATTCGGAAATTAGAGAAGGTTGATCAGAGAGTGGCTCATTATGCACATTAACCCGCCCGTCCTTGAACATTCTCACTCATTTTCGAACTTTACTGTCACTCAGTTATCACCATAAACCATAAACCATCAAATACTCCATTTCATGATATTTCGTTGCCTTTCGGCAAAATGTTAATGGCCCCAATAAATTTCAATAAAAATATTCCTAGTTTCTTCAAAGACGCCACAGTGGGACTAGTTGAACTTCTGAATAATTTTGGAAAAGAAATATTATTAAATTATTATTATGTATGACTAAAACATTGTTTATTGGTTTGTGTATTTTGAATTTATTAGTATAATAAAAATAAATAAATAAATACATTTATCTATTAGTACAATAAAAATTTACATTTAATTATACATTTAATTCGGTTTCACTCTCACTGTCACTTTGATCTACATTAATAATAAGTGGTTCTATATTATTAGTAAATGATACATAGGAATCTTCTGTTTTAATAACATGGTTAATCGATTTTATCCAACTTTCTTTGGGAATACTATCTACAATCTTCCTTATTAATGCTGCAGCACTTGCACTTAGAGTCGGATCAATGTTTTCTGATCTAAAATTGGATTTTACCTGATGCCACATATGCTCAATTGGATTAACAGTGCAGTAATACGGGGGAGAGAGTAAAACCATATGTCCTATATTGGCACCGATGGTTCACATCCATATTCCTTTTTAATATTAAATGTCTTTAATATTTCTAGAAGATCACATTTTTTATATACATTTTCGAAGTATATATCGTTTTTTAACATATATTTTTGAATTTCCCATTTAATGTTATTTGCATTAGGAACTTTATTTTTTTGGCGGTTATGATAACTAGCATTGTCCACTACAATTACGCTTTCTTTAGGCACATTGGGCAAAAGGTTATTTATAAACCAATCTTCAAAAAGTTCTCCTGTGGTGTCTAAACCAGATATAAAACGAATTTTACCTTTTTACCTGTTATTTTATTAGGCCCGGCCCTGTTTACTGTTTTTGCAACTTTGCCGGGTTTCGTTACGACAGGGGTTGTTTAGTGCAGCAATTCGTTCGACGATATATCTTGAACCGCACTATACAAACAAATTTCTAGTAAAACAAATGACCCGATTTGGCTCCATCTGTAGCGGGCTTGGTATTCAAAAACAAGGAAAATTCATCCGTCCCGTTCGTGAAAATTGCCCGTTTCTTCAGCCAGCACCAAATCGTCAGTAAGTGCCTCCTGAGACGGGGTTTTCACCTTAATTAGCTCTAAAGAAGACGAAGACAGTTCCGTTTGCCTGCAAGGTCATTTTTTGGGATGCGCGTAAGATAATTTTCATTGATTATCTTCAGAAAGGAAAAACAATTAACGGCGAGTATTATGCGAATTTATTGCAGCGTTTGAGTGATGAATCAAGAAAACTGCTGCATTTGGCGAAAAACAAAGTTTTATTTCATCAAGACAATGCACCACTTCACACATCGTTTTTTGCAATGGCCATAATCAATTAGTTAAAGTTCGAATTGCTCCCTCACGCACCCTATTCGCCCGATTTAGCCACCTCGGATTATTTACTCTTTCAAACTTGAAAAAATGGCTCGGTGGTAAAATATTTACCAACAATGAACAGATGCAGTCTGCAGTTGATGGCTATTTTGAGGAACTCAACGATTCTCGCTATAAACAGAGAATCGAAGTTATTGAACAACGTTGGGAAAAGTATATCGAGCTAAAAGGAGACTATAGAGAAATTAAAATATATTTCCCAACTTTATTGTGTTTTCCTTGTTAGGTCGGGTACTTCTGAGACTACACTCGTATATCCGGTAGATTTTCCCATTCTCGAATCTAGGGAGCTTCAGTCACCCATTTTAAAAACATCAACAGAAAGTGGGCGAAACTTTCAAACTATATTATATGGATGCAGATAAATTCCACCACAACCTCCGCTGAAACCAAAACCAATATAACTTTAACAATATTTATTTTAGAAAACTTCTTAATAAAGTTAACTTTAAACGACCCTCCATTTGTGTGATAGTTTGCGGAGGGTCAATTTTAACATATTTTCATTCAAAACCGGGTGCTAAACTGCTCGTGGCAGTCGTGTGAAACTTATATTGCTTCCTAAAAGTTGAACTTTTTTCGTGCCTTATTAGCTCTGGTTGGAGAAGATAGGGAAATGCGATAGACGAATTATAATATTCTTGAAATATTTTTTTTTGTTTTTTCAACCACGCAAAGTTAGTTTGAGAAAACTTGGGCGAAGAAAAACTAACATTTTGAATAAACGAATTAAAATTTATATCTAAGTATCCACTATATTTAAAACTTGTATGCATTACAATTATTTCAACACAGAGTGTTTTTTCAAATACGAAAACAACATTAAACTTTACGGTAAGAAAAGTACTTACTATGTAAGATTACTGAGTAATACCATAAACGATAATATATGAAAATTCTATTTTTTTCAATGTCCAGATGTGCAATATAAATTTTAAAGGTGAAAAGTTTACCTGGTAGCATAATTTCCAATTTTTTTTTTATTAATTTCTAGGCTCATTATGAGATTAACTTTTTTAGTAATGTTTATGGATTCCGTAATTCCTTGGTTGTGAAACATTTTGAGAATATTAGGATTTTAAATAACACTCTTGTAATTTTTTAATGTTTCAAACGTTTATTATAGATTTTGTAGTATACAATAGTTTTAACTAATAGTAATGGTCAAATACAGTGTTTCCAAGTATACAGGTAAAATTATTTCTTTTTTATATTTTGTTTCTTTAACGTCTAGTCAAATTATTTTAAATATCGGCTGGTAAAAACGAGGCTATTCAATTACAATATGATCTTATTTATTACCGGGGTGTTTTGGAAATTTGGCTGGTCATTCGTAGTTATTACATGACTATTTCTTAAAGATTTTTTTTATTTTCAATATTTCTAGTAGGTCTAATTTTTTACTTCCCTTTTCTGAGTGTAATAATTTAACAATGTTTATATCTATAAAATTATTGTTTTTCATACTATGTGTGGACATTCAGGTGCTTTTTTATTACTTAAGATCTCTTTTTTGTGTTCTTTTGTCCTACAACTTATACTTCTACCACCGATAGATACCGCTTTACAATTATTCGCTTTACAATCCGATATATACAGTTAATCCTTTTTATACTTATTATTAACTAACATTATTTCTACATTAAGTTTATTTACACAAAGAGTTTTACAATCTAGTTTATTTAATATTTTACACACTCAGTTTAGAAGCGTAAATAACAAATTTAAACGATTTGTATTTTTGCTTTTTAATGTTATAGAATTCTTGCAAATTCAACTTTAATCCATATGTTTAATAGTATGAAGCTCTTTATTAAAATGATCTTTGTTTAGAGGAAAACTAACTAACCTATGTATTTGACTATGAAAAGGAGACAGTTTGACTTGCCAAGATTGTTTAGAACTAAAGTGTATAACCGTGTCTGTTATAGTCGGTTTTCTGTAAATAACAAATTGTAATTTATTAGATAATTTCTTTGCCTTTATGTATAAGAAATTAATTTCATCATTAAGTTGAGAAAACCCTAACAAGGCGAAACAAATGTAAAGCAAAATCTATAATGGAGTATATATATATATATATATATATATATATATATATATATATATATATATATATATATATATACTCCATCGTGCTTTCGGTCTTCTTCGCGGACGTTTGCGATCAAGCGGTATCCACTCCAGGATTACCTTGGTCCATATATCTTCCCATCGCCTCGCTGTATGGCTGGCCCATCTCCATTTCAATTGCTTTACTCTTCCAATGATGTGACAGACTTTCGTTTGTTCCCTGATCCATGCGCAGGGCTTTCTGTCTCGTCTTGTAATGCCAAGCATACATCTTTTCATTTCCCTCTGTGCTACCCGAAGTTTTTGAATTGATTGCGATGTGAGTGTCCAGGTTTCACTTCCGTATGTTAACGGGTAGAACGCACTGATCGAAGACTTCTTTTCACGCAAAGTGGGAGTCTGCTCTTAAACACTATGTTGAGCCTGACAAATGCCTGCCAGCCACATTTAACATGCCGTTCCACCTCTCGGGCGGTATCCATTGAAATCCTCTGCCCAAGATATATAAAGCTGTCCACAATCCCCAAATCCCTTCCTGAAACTGAAATTCTTCTGCCCGGAGCGAAGTTATTGAATATAACCTGACTCTTTTTCAGGTTAATTTTCAAGCCAAATGGTTCGCCGGCCCTTTACAGTTCTTGTATGTGTCTTTGCAGCTCCTCTGGGTCTTGTGAAAGAAGAACGATATCATCTGCAAATTTTAGATGGTTTAAGTTTGCACCATTAATCTTTACACCATCCTGTTCCTAATCCAGTTTACGGAATACTTCTTCAAGGCCCCAATTCCCACTTCAATATGATCAAGGTGAATTGTGGCTTGTAGCTCCATCATATATCGATCCTAATAGCTTTATCTATCCCTTGGCTAAGCAGTGCATCCATTATCGCATGCTTTGAGATGGAGTCAAATGCTTTTTCGTAGTCGATAAAAGCCAAACACAGTGGCATGGTGTATTCGTTGTACCTTTCTATGGCCTGCTGTAGAACCTGGATGTGATCCATTGTACTGAATCCACTTCTGAATCCTGCTTGTTCTCTTGGTTGTGCGTCATTGAGTTTTTTAAATATTTTTTTACAAATTATTTTAGTGAAAACTTTGTACATTACTGATAGGAGGCTTATCGGACGGTAGTTCTTTAAATCTTCATATGCTCCTTTTTTATGTAAAATGATCACTTCTGCATTTCTCCATAAGTCAGGTACTTTTTGTTCTTTGAGACATTTTGAGTATAATTTTGCCAGTGTTCTATGTAACGTCCGACCACCAGCCTTTAGCATTTCGACAGTTACACTGTCCTTTTCTGGAGCCTTGCCGTTTTTTATCGATTTTATAACATTTGTTACTTCCTCCACTAGGATATCTGGTATTTGTTCTTCCGTGGATATTGTTGTCTTTGATTGGTTCTGATCTTCATATAACTGGGAATAAAATTTTCCGACAACCTCTAACATTTGCGTACGCGCCCTGCACACTGTGTCATCCTCACGCCTTAAGGCATATATATATGTTAAATCGGCGCTTGTCCCCTCTTATAGTTTTTCAGAGCTCAGTGTACTCGATCTTATCAAAAGGATTACCTGCATTTTTCATTGCCCGCTGGTTCTTCATTAAATCAATGGTCTCACTGGAGACTTTTGTCTCTTTAAGACATTTTTCTTCTGGTGCTATTGAAGCAGCCGTTTGAAGCACATTGTTGGCGATTTCTGCATATTGAACTGATATTTCCACCTCCTCCGGATCTTGTAACATAAGAAACCGGTTTGACAAAGCAATTTCAAAATCGCTTCCTCTCTCTAGCAGTTTCCCAGAATTCACGCTGCCCTTCTTTGACCTTACCATTCTTTCGCGTTCTCTTCGACAGTTAATCCTAACTTTTGCTCGTACCATTCGGTAGTCATTTCCAATATTAAAATTGTTAAGGACAGTATAGCTGCAAAATGTTTTATTATCGTTGGTCATGATGTAATCAATTTCACTTATGAGTCCTGATGGACTTTTCCATATCCATTTTCTGCTGATATTTTTGTCATAGAACGAATTCATAATATATAGTTTTTGCCCAATATATATATATATATATATATATATATATATATATATATATATATATATATATATATATATATATATATATATATATATATATATATTTATATATATATATTTATATATATATATATATATATATATATATATATATATATATATATATATATATATATATATTATATATATATATATATATATATTTATATATATATATTTATATATATATATATATATATATATATATATATATATATATATATATATATATATATATATATATGTGTGTGTATGTGTGTGTGTGTTTATGTGTGTGTGTTTATGTGTGTGTGTATGTTTTCTATCACACTGCAGTTATCATTGAAGTTTTAATCGAGATAATACAAGGGTGGCAAAATTTTCCTCTGTGAGGTTAATGATATATGGAAACTGACATTATCAGGATAAAAGATGACATGAATTAATCGTTCTATGTGACGGTAGCATTTTGTCATAGAAAACAAATTTATAATCAGAATATAGTTGAAGTTTGTCATTTTCGGGAACAGTTTTGCCATCGATGTTGTTTACGGTAGCTTGCTGTTTTACGTTCTTAGTAATTTTCGCACTATCTTACTGAAACTGACCGGATTCGAGATTTTTTCAACGTTTAATTGAACACTAGCTTCAGGTTTTGATTGTACCTGAAACTGTAGTACACACCATGTGTAAGTTTGTATTTTATTTAAAGTTTTATAGTTTATTTATATCTGTTCAACGGTTGATTGTATATGAGCAAGGTAAGGGTACCTTGTAACATGAAACTGGTCACTCGTCAGCCGGTGGGCTTTTCGAAAAATCAAAAAGTTAAACAGCTCGTGCTTCACTTTTATTAATTTTTTAGAACCCATTAAAACAAAGTTCTATGACGTACATAAAAACTTATTTATTTTACTTGATCGCCACAAACAAACAAGTGAGCTTAGACGTCTGAAAATTATATTCTAAACACCATAGCTATTTGGTTATGTTTACATAATCTATATGTGAAACGGAAAAATTTTCAAAAAATCCTGGTATACCAAATTTTAAAATAATTTCATCCATTACACTGGTAAATTTAACCATTAAGCGTTCTATATATATATATATATATATATATATATATATATATATATATATATATATATATATATATATATATATATATATATATATATATATATATGTATATATTATAATTCTTACTATTTTGTTGGATCTTCCTGCTATATTTTTTGGTTAATTCTCTTGAGTTTATTGGTCCGTATACATTTTAACAAATAAAAGAGAGATGTTCAGGCTTTTTTTTGTTTTCTTGTTTTTATTTTACGTTTCGGTCATGACTAGACCTTCGGACGGTATGAAAAACCTTGAAACAATTTTTTTTTAATATAACGATAAACATTCTTTATAGAATACCTGCAATGGGTAAGTTTTTTAAAAAATAAAATGTAACAAAGTTAGAATAGCAACAGAGATAATATTGGTGCTGCTCTGCTCTGCTCTGCTCTGCTCTGCTCTGCTCTGCTCTGCTCTGCTCTGCTCTGCTCTGCTCTGCTCTGCTCTGCTCTGCTCTGCTCTGCTCTGCTCTGCTCTGCTCTGCTCTGCTCTGCTCTGCTCTGCTCTGCTCTGCTCTGCTCTGCTCTGCTCTGCTCTGCTCTGCTCTGCTCTGCTCTGCTCTGCTCTGCTCTGCTCTGCTCTGCTCTGCTCTGCTCTGCTCTGCTCTGCTCTGCTCTGCTCTGCTCTGCTCTGCTCTGCTCTGCTCTGCTCTGCTCTGCTCTGCTCTGCTCTGCTCTGCTCTGCTCTGCTCTGCTCTGCTCTGCTCTGCTCTGCTCTGCTCTGCTCTGCTCTGCTCTGCTCTGCTCTGCTCTGCTCTGCTCTGCTCTGCTCTGCTCTGCTCTGCTCTGCTCTGCTCTGCTCTGCTCTGCTCTGCTCTGCTCTGCTCTGCTCTGCTCTGCTCTGCTCTGCTCTGCTCTGCTCTGCTCTGCTCTGCTCTGCTCTGCTCTGCTCTGCTCTGCTCTGCTCTGCTCTGCTCTGCTCTGCTCTGCTCTGCTCTGCTCTGCTCTGCTCTGCTCTGCTCTGCTCTGCTCTGCTCTGCTCTGCTCTGCTCTGCTCTGCTCTGCTCTGCTCTGCTCTGCTCTGTTTCGTTTCGATTCTGTTTCTGACTGCTGCGAACTATCACAGTAGGATGGCGCGAGTTGCATTGAGATTGCGACCCGCCATCAAAATGGCCAGTTGACTTGGTCTTGCTCTGTTTCGTCTCGATTCCTGTCTCCTTGCGTTGGACTCGAGTCCAGCTGACGACGGCTGTTCGGCCAGAAACCGATCCTGGGAGGTACTTGTCTCGACATGATGGCGGCGATTGATTTGAAACGAGCAAAGGTACGAGGAAGTACGGATGAAAACAAAAGTCCTATTATATATATATATATATATATATATATATATATATATATATATATATATATATATATATATATATATATATATATATACATATATATTTATATATAGTTTCCTCTCTAAAAGCTTCGTACTCTTTTAACTGATTATTTTCTCTATAACACATCGGAAGAACCAATTTTTTATAGCCTGACCACTTTGTGTTCTTTCCGTATCCTCGTCCTAGTACCTTTTATCTTCCTCAAGCACACTCCTATAAAAACCCGATCTCATCCAGAATGGCAACAGATTTTCTCCATGAAAATCACGTATAGTATAATATGGATTTATATTTTTATAGAGGCGTCTTTGACTTACGATCAAAATTATATCGGTGGAAAACCCATAAACGGCCGTCTGACATATGCCTTTATCTTTTACTGCTATAGAACGATAAAAATATAACAACTGACGTGCCGTTATCTTAATTGACACTAAAACTTTTGGCACGACACTTTTTCTAATTTGAAGAAGGACACATCAACTAAAAATTATACTTTTATTAAATAAGGTGGTTCAGGAATGAAAAACTCTTTTTTCAGCATTTAACAAAAATATCTTTGGTGTCATTTATACCGGGAAGCAAAGCCCAACGAACAGTTAGTTTTGTTCTGGGAAAAGTTAGTTTTGTTCTGGGTTCTAGGGAAAACCGAACTTTGTGAGTTAATTACACTCTAATTTGGAAAAAGCATCGCCCACACCGAAGAAAAGTTGAAAAAGCTGTAGCGTTTACAAATTATCGGTCGCTACTGGTAGGATCATTTCAGGCAAATTGTATTTGAAAAAGCACTATTGTATTGTATCAATATTATATTATATATTGTATTATATATAAGCACTATTGTATTGTATTGTATTATTGTATCGTTTACGAGAAGGCGAAGACAGTCTAAGTCCAAATCTCAAGGTAAGCGGACGTCTTCGCGCCTTACCCTTCCGACAGAGGTATGTAGGCTGGCCAAGCCATGATTAGGCTTATTTTTTCTGATATTCATGTAGAGGGTTTTACGACCCGGATATTAGAGAATCCGGTCAATCAGGGACCAGGCCGTTAAAGAACCAATTATTTCGGATCCCAGGCATTACCGAAACCAGACTCATTTATTGTTTTTTTTTTTGGGCCACTTTGCACAGTACCCGGTCAGTCAGGTTCCAGACTATTTGGGGACCCCGCATAGGGACACCGAATTGCCCGTAGGCGTACTCATGGTATTTGGATACCTCAGTGCTGGATAGGCAGGTAGCGGGACAATCGAATAATAAGGCCAGATAATAAATTTTATTATTTTTTCATAAAGTTTCACGTTTCTATTTTTAAATTGGCTACTTCTCTGACTACCGTCAGGAAATAAACAATTTGCCGTTAGATCTGATTTATTATTGATGATTTTTTCAAAGTTATCTTTACTTGCTTAATATTATTTGAATAGATTTAGTACCATCTAATTTATAAGTACAGAGAATAGAGACGAGCTCGTATAAGTTAGAGGAACTTGTTCAGTTTTTTAATTTTCCACGGTAAGGTTTTGTGAATCACAGTCCCTAAGCCTTGTGTTTTTTTATAGTTTTATTCTTTCTGTATATATATTTATGTATATTAAAGTATAAAATCAAGTCAACAGTTTTTTTAAGATAGACCACTTCCCAGTTCAAGAATCTTCTATAACACAAGATATTTAACGAACTGGGTGGCGCCCTTTTGACGCGCAGCTTCATCCTATCCAGGACCTTCTCCCCAGTGCTCCCGGCGAACAGCTGCCGTCACTCTACCCAATATCTTTTAATTTGTTCACAAAGAGAAAAATAATTGGACACAAAGCATTATAAGAATTCTTCTCCTTTACATTCCTATAAGTGGTTTATTGAATTTCGATATGTTCAAGGATCCCCGTGGATGTCTACTGAGGAAATGGTCAACAAAATTCAAGATATTGTGTTGGCTAATCGCACAGTGAAGGAAAGATTATTGAGATGATAAACATCTCTGACAAACTTGTCTTACACAAATATTTGGGCATGAAAATGCAATTAGCACGATGGGTCATACTGGTACCAAGCCAAGACAAACCAAAAACGGAATCAGATGACCACTTCACTATGGTATTTAGACATGAATAAGCGCAATCCGAAAAAGTTTTTGCAGCGATTTGTGAAACGAAATGACCCCTGCCTCAAACAAGGTGAAGACGCTTCCATCGGCCGGAAAAGTTACGGCGCACTTTGTTAGTATGTTGAAAAAAGAAAAAAAAAAGGGAAATAAATAAACATAATTTATTATAATTTAAAAGGGGTTGTGGCGGCTCGTGGGTTTTTGGCGAGGGCGTAGAAGAAAATAGTCCTGCTGAAGATTTTTTTTGCTTTCCCCTTCCTCCTTTTTATTTTTCCTGCTATTGAAACCCAGGAAAATGAGTTAAAGGAAAGAAACTAAACGAAAATAAAATATGGTGTTTTGCTCTGATTGGGACGGCGCCCCAACACCCTCACTCATGAGCTGCCACTAGTTGTGACTTACAATGATGTTTACAACAATACTCAGCCAATGAACGGGTGCTGAGCGGGAACCCAAGAGTAGTTGAAAACCATGAGTTCACCTGGCCTTGCCACGAATAAGCCAGGAAATCCCTACGTTGTTCTAGAAGTTCGCTCGAAAGGGTAACAATGGACCATTATTTTCTCGTTCTTGTTCAAAATAGAGATGCTACTAATTCTTGAAAAGGACTGTATAACTGATATGGCATTTTGCAGGCGCTACTCTGACAATTATAATACTTTGGTGGTTCTTAAAAGAACTGTTTTCAATTGTAAGGTAAAAAATGAAAGTAAACGGTTATGTAGGATAACCTTCAAACCTGTCAATAAATATCAACAAGAAAAATGTAAAACTCGACAATTTAGCCTATGCTGCCAACCGAATAAAACCGCTAAATTTTAAATTTATTAAATACGAAGTGAGACTATTAAATAACGAGGCTGACGCTGTAAAACATTTTATTTTGATTTCATACATATATACTAATTATCACCTTCAATATACACCCCTCCTCTATCCTAAACCGACAAACACAGATAGGTATCTCAATTTCTTTTCAAATCACTCAAAATCGGTCAAAATAGGAGTAATTAAAAGTTTATATGACAGAGCAAAACTTGTTTGTACCGACAGCGATACACTACAAAAAGAAACAAATCACATAAAAGACATTTTAATAAAACATAATTACCCAAAAAAATTTATAGATAAATCGTTTAAAGATTTTGATACTAGACAAAACAGACAAGTTATTAATAACAATAATAATAACTCTCAAACAATTAACCTCACAATTCCTTATATCCGCGGTATTTCTGACACAATTAAAAGAGTAGGAAATAAATACAACATAAGAACGACATTTAAAACAAAAAATACTCTTAGATCTCTATTAACAAAGACTAACCCAAACAATATACAACAAAATACCAAACATGGGGTTTATAAAATTCCCTACGAATGTGGCAAATTCTATATAGGTGAGACATCTAGACCGTTAGATGTTATGGTTTCTTCGGTTTGTGCAAAGTTTTTTCAATGTAAAAAATGATGTTTGGTTCTTTTTTTTTTGGCATGATTCTAAACTATCAAAATAAAACTAAATATTTTAAAAGCCACTTTTCCGAAATGCTACCACGGTTGCGATCGTGCTGCCTTCTATCACTCTGTTCTCGTATATTTTTGTTCATAACTTTTGGCAGCTTATGCAATTTTTCTTAAATCATGTATCTCCCAATCTTGTTTATGAGTAAGCCAAAAACTTTTCAAATCGCCTTTGTAATACTTTATCTGGTCATCCAAACTAAAGTTTTTTTTTACTTTATTTCTTCGCATCATATCGGCCGAAAATCCAAACTTTAACAATAAAACTGGCCCGATACTTTTGAGATTGCCGAGCGTCAGCTTCGACGGTCAGTCGTTATTGCAGTTTGCTGCATCCGGTTCGACGTGTACACTTCCGGTCTGGGCTGCCGGAAGTTGCGTTCAATTCGTTCAACTTTTTTTCTCTTTTTTTTTTGGTAAAAATACCGCTCCAATTTGGTGCAAGTGACAGCGGACACAGGTCGCATCTGATACCAATCGAATTTAGTTAATTGCTCACGGATATATTTTTCAAAAACATGTTTCTTTTAATAGTGGGTGTTTCGTTGCATCGAATGTTTGTCAATTCAAAATGCGTAATAGGATTTATGAAAAATACAGGGTGTTTGGTTCATTGTTTGCCAAATTAAAATTGCCGATAGGTGGTGTTATAGCATTATTGGGCCCACAGGTTCTTTTATATTAATTTTTAAATCTTTTTTGAAAAATTCCAAAAGTCAGCATTGAAACTTGAATTAAAAAAAAAGTTCAATTTTAAATTGCATATTAAAAAAAACTATTCTTTGCGTTCAATGTTATTCATAAATAATCTTGCATCGATCGATAAATATTAACAATGAGAGAGCAATATTTTGTGACAAATCTGGAGTATACGAAATAATATATATATATATATATATATATATATATATATATATATATATATATATATATATATATATATATATATATATATATACAGATACAGAGGGAAATGGAAAATTTTATCAGAGTAATTGCGGTATGCTTGGCATTACAAAGCGGGACAGAAAAATCTGCACATGAATCAGAGAACAGACGAAAATATGTGACATCATTGCAAAGGTGAAGGAATTGAAATTGAGGTGAGCAATCCTGAGATGGATAAGCGTCCACGAAGAAGACCTAAAACGCGATGGATCTATGACATCATCAAGTATATTGGACCCGAATGGCAGAGGAAAGCTCAGGACCGTGCGACTTGGAAGCATCATGGGGAGGCAGTGCATTGACATTGACTGAATGATGATGATTATATATATATATATATATATATATATATATATATATATATATATATATATATATATATATATATATATTATATATATATATAATATATATATATATATATATATATATATATATATATATATATATATATATATATATATATCTATATATATATATATATATATATATATATATATATATATATATATATATATATATATATATATATATATATATATATATATATATATATATATATATGTTTTGTCGAATGTTTTCACGGGTGTCAAATGTAATGAGAGTTTCTCGGGTATCCCGTGTTAGCTGAATGTCCACTGGTGGACGGTTTTGCTGACGTTTCGATGGAATCTCATCCATCATTTTCAAAGCGTCTACTCGACGGTGTTTCGACAAATGCTGATGATGAAAATGATGGATGAGATTCCAACGAAACGTCAGCGAAACCGTTCACCAATGGACAATACTGTTTCAAATAAATCGACTATTTTTTTTCTTAAAGATATCGAAAATATTGTTAGAAATGACGAAAAAAAATACTGTGAGGACTCTCAATATTAATATTACGAGCTGTCGCATCGCAAATTTCAAATTTCCATTTAAATAACAGGATATTTTTTTTAATTTGGAACGTTATAGCTTTTCAGCGGAACATTATTGTTGAAAGATTATTACACATCTTTGTAGGAAATTGAACGTTCTCCAAAAAAGGTCTGTTATAAGTTTGCGATAAATTTATTTTTTCAAAAGTTATTCGAGGCTAAAGTTGAATGCTTAATAAATTTTTTCATTTTTTCAATTTTTCAATCAAATAAACTTTTTTATTCATATTAACGAATCAATTTAATCAGAGTAATAAATAGTAAATAACAGAAAACATGTAATAGATAACAAATATAAAATAGAATCAATTTAACATGTAACATAACACGAAACACAATGCATACATGTCTTTTTTTTTTAATTGAAGTCAATTATTACTTTTAATATATTTATAATAAATCTTAAGTTGTTTTTAAAAAACAGTAGAAAAGTATAGCAAAAAAAAAATTACACGTTTAAAGGTTAAGACAGTACCTCACTGCTACACCTCACTCACAATTATGAATACTAAACAATGCATTAATATTACTCGAATCAAAAAAATCTCGGCAAGCTTGTGATTTTTGGAATTACAACAACGGTGCAGCGCATAAAATTGCGTTAAAAGGGGACATCCTTGAGGGGATGTTTTAATCAGTACGAATAGTAGTGTCATATAAATTACATAATACAAATTTTTTTTTTTGGTTTTTGTGTTTCTTGAAGCTATTTTATAGAAATAAGTAAATTAAATCAGTATTTTATAACTTAAATCAGTATACATTTTTTTTAACTATTAATTTGATATAATAAGTAAACAATTTTCAGTTGAAAAATTGAATAATTTTAATTTTATAATCAATTATAAACAATAAAAATCCAATTATTTAGAAAAATTCATATTTCAATTTATATAACTCACGATCCTGACGGAGTTTCGAAAAATGTATTAATGAACACTTATAAGAAATGGAATGATCTACAAAAAAGCTCAAATAACATTTTCCGATGAAATTGATAGTTTCGTCGAAAAATTAAAAAAATTTAAAAATTTATTATGCATTCAATTTTAGCCTCGAGTAACTTTTGAAAAAGTAAATTTATCGAAAATTTATAAGAGATCTTTTTTGAAGAACGTACAATTTCCTATAAACATGTGTAATAAACTTTCCTCAGTAATGTTTCCTGAAGAGCTATAAAATTTCAAAGTAAAAAAAATCATAATATTAATATTAAGAGCTCTAACTTTCACAGTATTTTTTTTTCGTCATTTCTAACAATATTTTCGATACCTTTAAGAAAAAAAAGTAGATTTATTTTTAAACAGTCATGCGACCTCCATTAGATAGCACTTTAAAACTTTAGTTAAGTTAGAAAGATGTGAGAGATTATTTTGAATATATTACACTGGGGAACAATTTGAAAAATAATTTCTGTTGAGTTCGATATTTAAGCTGTTTTATACGTAAATTGACATGCTAATTCCAAAACTTTATTTAGTTTTTTTCTATCACGTCAAGTTTTTTCTCTACAGTTGTTGCGTATCCGACTAAGCTTGGCGAATCACAGAAGTCACTACTGCTCTCCTACCGGCGAACCTTCTTCGACCTAGGAGTGGGGGCGTGAGTGATGTTAATGTCTGAATGATTGTGGCGTGTTCATATATTTTTTCTCCTTTATTTGGGTTTTTCGCCACTGTCTAAAATTCAAAAAAAATATCAAAAATACCTGTTCTTATTTAAAGAAAGAATCACTGGGTAAAAACAAAAAACCAAACGGAGACAAATTTCTCAGTGATTCTTTTTTGTAATAAATTTGCCTAACGAACAAAATTTTAAAGATATAAAAATGTTATAAAAAATATACAAACTTTTAACGTTAACATTTCGGAGAGTAATCTCCCCCCGTTTTCAAAACTGAACTAAAAAATAAATTATATTAATTTGTAATATATAAAGTAACGAGTGAAAGTAAATATATTTTTTTTGTATATGTTAACGATACTTACATTAACAATTTATTAGGCAAATTTATTACAAAAAAGAATCACTGAGAAATTTGTCTCCGTTTGGTTTTTTGTTTTTACCCAGTGATTCTTTCTTTAAATAAGAACAGGTATTTTTGATATTTTTTGAGTTTTAGACAGTGGTGAAAAACCCAAATAAAGGAGAAAAAAGTTCGGTCAGTTACGCATGAGATGCTAAAGTACGTGGATCTGTGTAACTCTGATATAGTGAAGTCAAAGTATATATATACACAACTACAGATTTTCGTTATGTCTGCCTCTGGTAGTTCTCGTCTTAAGTGCTTAAAAAGCACTGATTCATTTTGATATATAAGTGGCAGTTTTATCATCCCCATTCAACGGACTAATATTAGTACATTTGTCAGGCAAGCCTATTTTGCTTATTTTAAAGTGAAAATAGGTGACCAAGATAAATCATGGGCCCCTCATAAAGTGTACAAGCAGTGTGTAGAGAGTTTACGAATGTGAACGAAGAGAACACGTAATAAACTTTCGTTTGGTGTACCAATGGTTTGGCGAGAGCCCAAAGATCACTTAAGTGATTGCTACTTTTGCATAGTGAAAACATCAGGATTCAACAAGAAAAACAAACATACAATTGAGTACCCTAGTTTACCGTCAGCTATACGCTCAGTACCTCATTCAGCTGAAATTCCAGTGCCAGTTTTTCAAGAATTACCTTCTTTAGAAATACAAGAATGTGAATCAAGTGAGGATCGAAGTGACTCCACCGATGAAGAATTCAAAGTTTCCAATGATTCTGTTCGTAAAGGATTCAATCAACAATTTAAACGATTTAACACGAGATTTAGGACTGTCCAAAAAGCATCGGAATTATTAGTATCAAGACTAATAATACAAAAAATTTGCTTGACAAAGGAGCTAAAGTCATTTACTATCGATCCAGAGAAAGTGAATTTAGGCAGTACTTCAGAAATAATGACGGATTTGTATATTGCCAGAACGTAGAAGGTTTAATGAAAGAATTGGCCATTTCTAACTATAACGCAACTGAATAGCGATCGTTTATAAATAGCTCAAAACGTAGCTTGAAGTGTGTTCTCCTACATAATGGAAGATCTGCAAGATCTGACCTAAGACCTGGTGATCCAAACATTTTAAATCAGCCACTTGTCGACAGAAAAAACATTGTATTTGCGCCTTTGCATATAAAACTAGGTCTCATGAAGCAATTTGTTAAGGCTTTGTCAACTGAAGGAGACTGCTTTAAGTATATCATTTCGGCATTCCCTAGCATGGCATATGAAAAGATAAAGGCTGGTGTGTTTGATGGTCCACAGATTCGGCAACTCATCAAAGATGAAAATGTCACTAAAACAATGACCGAACTTGAAAGAAATGCTTGGTTGGCTTTTAAAAATATTGTTAAAGACTTTCTTGGAAATACATGAGCCCCGAATTACATCGGAATTGTTCAACAAATTTTGGAGAGCTTTAAAAAACTTGGTTGCAACATGAGCATCAAACTGCATTTCTTACATAGTCATCTTACTAACTTCCCAGAAAATCTTCGTGTTGTTAGTGATGAACAGGGCGAGCGATTCCACCAAGATCTAAAGGTTATGGAAGCGCGGAATCAAGGTAGATGGGATGTCAGTATGATGGCTGACTACTGTTGGAACATCAAGCGAGAATGTCCACAAACTGAACACTCCAGAAAAAGCTATAAGAAGAAATTTTTACCATAATATCTTTTATTTATTTTTTGTATAAACACAATTTAACTTTTAATAATATGTTAGCCTCTGTATGAATAAAATATTCTAATCTATTTGGTGAGATCTCACGTTATTTCCTTTCGTATGTACACTTTTAAGGTAAAATGAGGGGTATGCTGTAGCCTAAGAACTTGACGTGATAGAGAAAAACTGTAAATATTTTTGAATTCAGAGATGAAAAATTCAAGTCAACAAAATTGCTGTTCCCCAGTGTTATGAAACAAATACCAGGTTTTTTAATTATTACCAGAGATTTTAATCTTTATTTTTAATTTGCTCATTCCCGTTTTTTTAGCCATGATGACATTGGGGTATATTATTCCTAGCTTAGGCTATACCGCCATATTCTTTATAAAATCTTCATTTCTTATTCAAATGTATGTCAAATAATATTTGTTCATGTTGTTATTAATAATAGTTTTTGTTCGTTGCGTTGGTTACGTTTGAATTAATAATACTGAATTTTTTGACCACTGTTTAAACTCCAAAAGATACTTATATTAGTGCTTTCCCATACAATCTTCCCAAAAGAATCCCGATAGCAGGCAGGTCTACTTAAATTCAAACATATTACAGTTTTCGAGATCAGGGAATGGAAAAAATGGACGTAAAAGTTATGTAAGAATGCAATCTCTATTCAAATTGGCCAACATTGGCTGTAATCTGCACGATCAATAAACCGAGAGAACGAGACGAGATTTTGCGGGTCTGAACCGACCGCTTGTGAACGCTTTAAAAATCGCGATTCAAACTTATCAAGGTAAAATTTATAATGTATAAAAAAAACAAAGCGTTATATCAAAAATGTTCTTAATTATTTTTTATATCTATTAATATAGAGTAACCTGTAAGTAAACAGTGATTTTTTGTCAGTAATTGTCAGAAAACTTCGTCTCTTATTTTTGTGTTTGGTCACATAGCTTGGTCTTTGAGATGCGCAAAAGGAGGTGTGAGACAGAGAACGGAGAGTTCCTCGAATATATAATACTTAACCGATGTTAACACCACCAATGCATTTTTTCGAATGAGCTCTCGGGCGTTAGGCTACTGCACATCCAAACCTCGGAAGCCAAGCTGAGTTGGTTGAGTTGTCGATTAATTAAAATTCAAACAAAATAACGACGAGATCTTATATTTAGATATTTTGAGTGGACATATATATTTTTCTTGGACATCAAACGATCCAGAAAAAAAAAACCAAAATGACCAAAGCAGGGAAAAATATTTTTATTTTCAATTTAACGCTCCTAACAAATCTAATAACGAGGGCCATATATTTGTCGAAGCATCTGGGCCGGGCACTATGCCATCGCCTTCCGCAACGTCGTCCTAGAAATCGGACCAGAATCCGACCGAATTAATATTTGTACCCGCTTGTCATCCCTGCAGGTCGGAATTAAACCGGTCTCGTTTATTACCGAATCCAGTTCGTCTAGTTCCGGTTTGTTAACCTCCAAAATCCCGAAAACAAAATATAACCCTAATCAATAGATTTATTTGGTGTATACACTAGTAAATAAATGTATATTTTCTTATTCGGACTCCTTGACTTTTTTTCCCTTATTTGGGTTTTTCGCCAAGATCTAAAACTCAAAAAAATATCAAAAATATCTGTTATGTAAAGAAAGAATCACTGGGTAAAAACAAAAAACCAAACGAAGACAAATTTCTCAGTGATTCCTTTTTGTAATAAATTTTCCTAAGGAATAAAATGTTCTAAAAAAACAATTTTCGTTGCGAAAAGCTCAAATAAAAAAAAATAAATATGAACACGCCACAATCATTCAGACATTGCTTGACTTTGTTTCGTTTTTAATTCGTAAGATTTCCAACAGAAACATTTTAGTGCACTCTAACTATTCGAGTTCAATATCGGTTGTATGATATATGGTTGTCCGAAAAGTTCGTACGGATTTTTTAATAGAAAGGAAAAAGGACATAGTTTATATAAATATTTATTTGGTCTCTTATACAATTACATTTATTATTTACAACTTTTTCCCTACGTATTGGTAGTTCCATGATGTCCTTTTGCCAAAAATTATATATATTTACTGTCAAAAAATGTAAACAGGTTGTTCTCTATTTATTAATTTTAAATGATTTTCCATTTATACAATTTTGAAGCGAACGGAATATATCGTACTCCGAAACACCCAAATTGAAACTCAATCATTTCTACTAGTTACTGATTGAAATGTGTGGTCGTTGGTTTGATTTGCATTGTGGCGTATAGGAAACGCCCCAGTGATTATTTCCTATGCTATTATAAAAAAAAACAAGTTGTAACATAAGGGATTAATAATTTAAATATAAATTAAAACATATTTATCATTTCTTATGGATTATAAGGCTTAAGTTAGTAAGCTAACTTACATAGTATTTAACTGTATCACTTCACAGTATTTAACTGAGAGATCTTAAATTTCTAGTTTCACTGTATTCGTCCTTAGGCCTCGTGCCATGATGTTATTTGGAACAAACCATAGAATATTAGTAAAGATCCTTCGCGTTTTCAATTGGAATATTTCCAAGATTTCAATATTTGAGTTTGACGCAGACCTCCGCAATTGTATACCATATGTCCATATGGCTTGGATTTTCTACCAATTATCCAGTATTTTTACGAGTTTTAGTTTAAGGCACAGCCGCTGTTTGTTCTTAAAAATGTGTGTTTTATCCAGATGCATTCGCAAGTATTTGGCTTCATTACGTTGAGATAGTTGATGATTATTCAAGAAAACAAGTGGGTAGTTACCTCTGCGATTGGAGAATGTGACCTGTACAGGTTTAAATTCATTGGTTTTTATTCGTTACTTGTCTAGCCATTTTGCCATATAGTTCAGATGGTTCTGGAGTATGTGTACCGCTCAAGCTAGGTCTTCAATGTGAGGCTAGGATAGCTGTATCATCAGCATAAGTTTCTACGAAACTGTTAGTTTTTGATAGTAGGCCAGCAGTACATAGAAGATACATTAAAGGATCAAGAAGGCTTTATTTCTTAGTCCAAAGACTAGTTATTTTATCTTGGTATCTGACATAGAAATGACGGCCTAGGAGGTGGGATTGCGACCAGGAAAAGCCCAAAATCAATCGGAAATATATTCATCAAAAAGTTTATCAACTTTTGCAAAGTGTCAAAATCATGTACTATTTTTACACGCAATAACTGGCTGTGATACATGTGCATTTTACAGGAGGGGTGAAACAACAGTCTTTAAAATGTTTGAAAAACAAGATTTAGTTCAAAGTGCTGAACTTTTTAAAAAAATAATTCAACTCCACAAGAAATTATCACCAACGGAATTCGCTTTCTTCTTTCTATGTACGGAGCTCCTAAGAAAACTACCTGCTGAAATAAGTATCGATATGTATGTTTTGTTAAAAACACTCGAAATAAAAAACAAGTGCAATTAGCTTGTCTTCGTCCAATCTCAGTTGCTGCTCATCAACATCTTTTTCGGGTATAATACCAAGTTCAAGAGTGGCTTGGTTATCAGCTAGACCCAAAAGACTGAGATTGGAAGTTGGTCGACAATACATTAGATCCAATTCAGACTTTACTCCCACCTGCGCCGGAAAAATTGCTACAAACAATTTTTTGCAACTGTACAAAGGGATGCAGTACTAAATGTAGTTGCAAAAAAGTTGGACTGTTTTGTTTTTTGGCATGTACGAATTATCAAGGCCAGTCGTGTTCTAATGTTGAATCACCAACAGTAGAGTATTCGTTTGCTACCAACGAAGAGACATGCGATACTGACGCAATTCACTTACACCCAGGATGAAGATCAAGAAGAATAAGAAGAAGATCAAGAAGAAGAAGAACAAGAAGAAGTAATTGAAGATTATGAATCGGACGAATAAATTTTTCTACTGTTTTTTAATTTCCATCGCTTTTATCAATTCCAACCCTTGCTAATATCTGTAATTATGCAATAGTTTCCAATTAAACACAATCACAACAGACCTGTGGAATAGGCCTACTGCGGAAACCACGTTTAAAAAAATGTTAAAGTACACTACCTCAGAGGTGGCGTGGAAACGTGTGTATATTATGACGCTTACAACTTTTTGAATCGTTATATCTCAGGAACGGTGGCTCTTAGGAAAAAAGTTATTGATACCTTTTTTATAGATAATTTTATTTTGTTTGAAGTAATTTTACGATAAAACTTACCGTTTTGATGAAAATCGCGAAAAACCAATTTTTTTGACTTTTGACCTCGAGTCAATTTTTTTCCACGTACCCCAACGATGGGGAATTTTGAAATGTTATTTTCAATTATGTTTTGCACAATTTTACTCACTTCCTGCTTGATGTGAATTTGTGTACCTTTGAATGTCTAGATTGACCGGACTAAAACAAAATATGACTCAGGTTTATTGTTTCGAATAAGCTATACAGGATATTCAAATATATACGCTGGGTGTTTTCCAGCTTTATTTTCCAATATATTTCAATTAATTTTTTCTAAATTTATTTCTTTTTTGTTCAAATTGAACGTATAATTTTCTGTTATTATTGGTTATTTTCTCAATATTCTCAATTAAAAATTTCCAGGCTACTCAGTTTATTAAAAATATATTTTCCCAACTTACAATGGACTTTAACAAATCGTAGTCTCCATTTTTAAAATCGTTCACAAGCCGGTCGGTTTAGTCTGGCAAAATCTCATGCCGTTCTCTCGGTCTATTGATCGAACCGACGTTAGATTACAGCCAATGTTGGCCAATTTGAATAGAAATTGCATTCTTAGATAAATTTTACGTCCATTTTTTTTCCTCTCGCTGATCTCGAAAACAGTAATATGTTTGAATCCGAAGTGGATCCGTTTGGTCTCGGCATTTCTTTGCGACGGTTTCGTGTTAATGTACTAATAGAAATGCCGCTTTGGCTTTAAACAAGGATATGAGAATAATTCAACGTTTAAAACTGTGATGTCGAGCAGTTATTGTGCTTGCTAGAAAAAATCAGTAAAAATAATAAAATATAAAGAATATACTACTATGAACAAAAACAGTGGCGGCTCGTGGTCTAAATAGGAGGTAAAGCGCAGCACGAAAAATAATAGGTATATCATAAGCAGCAAATCCAAAAATGTATAAAAACATAACAATAACATACAAAAAATAGCTTACTCACCCGCACTTCAACAGCGACTAACGTAGGGGCACTGCAAAATCTGCAACCGCACATAATGTTTCTATTTTTTAAATGTAAGGTCAATTCTTTCGTCTTTTAAAGCTGCAAATCTTTCAATAATGTCCTCATAAAATGGTTCCATACTTAAAAGTTCGTTCAAAAGTCCGTTTTCAATAGAAATTTTCGCCAAATTACTTAGTCTGTTTTCTGTCATTGAATTTCGTCAAAATGTCTTGATTCTTTTCAAACAGGAAAAACTACGTTCAACTGAGACACTAGTCGAGGGAATCGTCACAATCAGGCATAATAATCTGGAAGCTTCCTTGAAGATATCTCTATTCTCGTGTAAAAGTTCCAACATTCGATCCAATTGAATTTTGTGGTAATTTTCATCATTATAAATGAAGGTTAATTCATTTTTCAGCCTTGATATATCGGGAAATAGGTCGGGAAAAAATGCTTTTAAATTATTCACTGACTCTAACGGAAAGGTTTTTGCAGTCTCTGCAAACCGTGCTGTGTCCATGAGTGTAACGAAAATAAGTTTATCCATGTCTTGAAATCGTGTGTCAATTTGTCCAGAGATAGTATCTAAAATTTCGTAATACAACACTTTGTATTTTTCAAAGATTTCTTCAGTCGTTAAAGTTTTTCGTCCCTCACGATAATTAGTTGGTACTGACACTTTTACACTGACTGAATCAAAAAGTTTTTGGAAATTTTCCTCATTTCTTTTTCCATTTAAAAGACATTGAGTATTCCTAACTTGTGTTATACAAAGATTAATGTTAAGTGAACGTTTCTGTAACACATCAAACAGAATATCAGTCATTTTGAAAATGTCACTAAAAATAGCACTGAGTAGAGCAAATTCAAAATTATTGAGATGATTTAAGAAGCTCACACTTTGAGTTATTGAACTTTGATCCGAAGTTTTGTCGTCTCTAATTTCAGTAAAAACTGTTTTTAAACCGTCCCATTCATTATCAATCACATTCACTATCTTAGAATTCGATGTCCAACGGGTTGAAACAGATGTGTGTACCCTTTTTTTCATTATTGTGTCAGCTACTTGAGTTCTCTTTGTAGAATGATGCAAAAAGTCGGGAAACTATTCACGTTTGCGAAAAAAATACGGCACTGTGGTATAGTACTGCAACTCTGCTGAAGCACTAAATTGAAACGGTGAGCTGCACAATGTACAAAAGTGGCTTGTCGAGCTTCGGTTTTTATTTTTGATTGGAGACCATTTATATGTCCTGACATGACACTAGCGCCGTCGTAGCATTGTCCTATTAATTTTGAACGGAAATCGTATTTTTCAATATGTTTAGTCACCAAATCAAAAAGAGCATCCGCTGTTCGGTCGATACTAACATCAAAGAAGCCCAAAAACCGCTCAACTAACTTTCCCTCACTATTAAATTAACGTATTAATTTAAATTAACGTATTAACGTATTAAATTAACGTATTAATTAACGTATCGAAGTATAATGCTGCACTGAGATTTCTGAAGAATGTCCGTTGAGTCGTCGACTTGAATAAAGAAAAATCACTGTCTTTTATTTCACGATCCACATGTTCATCGATGTAATCCGAAATACAGTCTATCAATTCGTTCTGGATTGTTTTTGAATTTGCAGAAAAAATGTGGGATATCTTCTTATAGTGTTCTTGAATGTCCACACTGCTCACTGATATATAAGAGTCCAAAAGTTCTTTGAAATTCCCCCGATTATCCGAGGAATCAGATTCGTTGTGCCCTCGAAATGCTAACTCTTGTTTTCCTAAATAAACAGTGGCGCGAATAGGTAACTGCATGAATCTTCTATTTAAAAGCACATTGTCATTGAACATTTTTAAATACAACCTGGAATTTTCCTTCAACGCGTCTTTAATTGTGCTGAGGTTTTTCTTTAATTTGGCAAACGATAATGCACAGTGAATGTGATCTGAAGAAGCTTCATGTCTACTACAACCCCTTGTTACGTTTCCAAAATTGTTAAAACCCTCTTTATTCCACACACTTGATTTAACACCTACTATCAAACAGGGCATACAAAACAGTTTCTTTAAATAAACACTTCCACACAACCACTTATAATCAGCATACCACTGATTGCGAAGCTTTCGAACGAAAACTCTGTCTTTTGATTTTCCTTGTTTTTCTATTTCAAGAAAAGGTTTGGTGTTAGGTCCCTCTGTATGCAGAAAGTCTTTTTTGTCATCGTTTTTCCATCTGGAAAATGGCGTTTCCAACAAAATGCACACCGGATCGTACAATGGACACATTTTCAAAAACTTTAACAGCCACCCGCACGGCGCGATAAGATGTAAATTCACTGAATTTTATTCTTAAGGAAACGAAATGCGTGCAAGCCTGCTGCAGCAGCATCCACGCGCCGCGCCGTTTTCTATTTTTAGCTCACGTATTTAGAAGACGGCTTCGTGCGTTACCATGGCAACCTCCGTAAACAAATCTGGAATTTGACAGCGGTATTATCGATGCTGGTTGCGCTTCCCATGCATCTTATACGAGGTAAAGTTTTCTGACTGTTTATTTAACTGAACAACGGCGCTCGCCGCTCGCCGCAGTCGTCGCTTTATTCTTTAAGAATACGCTACGTTTGTATATTGTATAATTCATGTAATTGTTAGTATTGTATTAATTTGGCATTAATTATTATAATGCTGATGTATTAATGTATACGTAATTAAATAAATTATTATACCAATTATGTTTTATATAAAAAATAAAATGTGAGTTTTTGTTTTGGAAATTGTGGGTGAAGCGGTGCTTCACCCGCGTCCCCTGACGAGACGCCACTGAACAAAAAGCAAGATGACTTCTTAAATAAAACACAATTCGGTCTCCTTTCATGTAAACCCCTCTCTCCTCAAAACAGTTAATTAATTTTTTTTTTTTTTATTATTATTATTTTTTATAATAAAAGTGATAGATAACAAAGTAAAAAATTGTTTTATTCCTTTTTTATATAATTATTGGTTAAATTGAGGTGTGCAATGATGTTTTATCGTGATAAATAGACCCTTAATTGTTTTACTGCAAATATCGGCAGTTTTGTCACAATGTTTCTAATACTTAATCGGAGATTACTTTGTACAAGATTCTTGATTTTGGCAATGTTCATACTCGCTGGATATGTACCATTACTAAAGTCGTTGTATCAATGGCAATTATTTTTGTAACATAGTTTCATCGTCTTAATGCTTTCTTAACATTTTTAATGCAACATGATAAGAAATTTGTTTGTTTAGATAAAATTTTATGCAAGTTTTTTTGCTCGATAAATTTTTTGAACAAAATATCAAAAACGTCGTTCCGATAAGTTCTAAATTAATATATAGCAAATCATGTCAATTTAACAAACTATTGATTGTACCGATATAGAAAGCCTGGGAATTTTTAAAACAAACTTTTTGATCATAGCCGTATGAAAAGTAATTGCAATAGATAATAATTGGAAGATGACAAATTATGGAATAGGTTATTCCCTAATAGTGAAAATATCTAATATCAATAAGCAATGTCGATAAAAAACTTGACTTATCTTAGCCATTAATCTGGTTCAGACATTGTATTTGCAGAAAAAGTTTCGTAAAAAATTGAAAATATGCTAAAAAATCATCTGAATTATAAATTTGCTTAAATTTTGATATATATATATATATATATATATATATATATATATATATATATATATATATATATATATATATATATATATATATATATATATATATTTTTTTTTTTTTGCCTGAAAAGAAAACTATTCGATCAGTGCGTTCTACCCGTTATGACATACGGAGGTGAAACCTGGACACTCACATCGCAATCAATTCAAAAACTTCGGGTGGCACAGAGGGGAATGGAAAGATGTATGCTTGGCATTACAAGACGAGACAGAAAGTCCTGCGCATGGATCAGGGAACAAACAAAAGTCTGTGACATCATTGGAAGAGTAAAACAGTTGAAATGGAGATGGGCAGGCCATATAGCGAGGCGATGGGACGACAGATGGACCAAGGCAATCCTGGAGTGGATACCGCTTGATCGCAAACGTCCGCGAAGAAGACCGAAAGCACGATGGACTGATGACATCGTTAAGTATATTGGACCCGAGTGGCAGAGGAAAGCCCAGGACCGTGAAGGTTGGAAGCATGCTGAAGAGGCCTTCATCCTGCAGTGGATCGATAGGGGCTGATGATGATGATGATGATGATGATGATATATATATATATATATGTATATATATATATATATATATATATATATATATATATATATATATATATATATATATATATATATATATATATATATATATTTGTCAAAAGTTCGACTATTTGTCTAGTTAGCCTACTCGGATTCATCCGTTTTGTGTCCGTAAAACTTAAGTCTTCTTTTTTTCATACCGCGATGTATATCTGTGTATTGTTTGATTTCTTGGTTTTTTCGAAGATGGTATGTTGTGCTATTTATTTTTTTGGGGCCTAATATTTTTCTTATGATTTTTCTTTCTTTCTTTTCAATTAAGTTGATATATCTTGATTTAAAATTACAACCAAACAATCTATTTTTAAGTTGGTTCTCCACAGTTTAATGGGCTAGTCAATATTCAGGATCGATTTTTTAACTTTTACGGGAACACAGTTAAATAAGAGTGGCGAGAGTCCATCCTTGTCTCACTCTAGTTTTAATTTCGAAGGCTCTGAGATGTCACCCATCAATTTAACTTTTGACCACGTGTTATTTAGTGTTGCTTTAATAATTGCCAGCGTTTTCAGATCTAGTCCTTGTTCTTTCAAGATTTGGAATTAAGATTCTGCCCGATCGAAAACCTGCTTTATATTCACCAATTTTAGGTTCTAACTGTTCCTGTGCTTTGTCACATTGAGACATTGAGATAGAATTTTGTAACAAACTGAAAGAAGATAAATCCCTCTGTAGTTGTTTACATCCGTTCTATCTCCTTTCTTATGTAGTAGATAGATTAGAGCATCTTTACAATCATCCGGAATCCCTTCGGTCCACCAAACTTCTTGTAGAATTTTGGTTATTTCCTTGATCGTACCTGGACCAGCGGATTTTAAAAGTTCAGCAGTGATTAAATCTCCAGAAGCTTTGTATATATATATATATATATATATATATATATATATATATATATATATATATATATATATATATATATATATATATATATATATATATATATTTGAAATTGATTTTAAATATACTAAGATGTATATCTAAATTTCCACTATGTTTAAAACTTGTATGTATTATAATTGTTCTAAATAAATGACTAAGAAAACGTGAATGGTTCCCTCTTTATTATATTTGTATTGCGAATCTAGATTGAAAAAATAGTTTTCCCTTCTATCAGCATTATTAGGTCGATAAATAATTTAGATTCTAACTATTTTATAATATTTATATTATTGCTGGATTTATTTGGTTATAGAATAACTTATCTTATAGCATTCAAAGTGTGTGTTTGTAAATGTTCGTTTGTACATCTTAAATCTCCCGAAAGTTCTTTACCGATTGCTTTGAAATTTTTACAGAACGTTGCATATTTTAACGTTGCGCGTATTTTTATAAACTTATTATATAGATGTCACACCTGTGACAGGTAAAAACAGGGTTTTTTTTAAACAGCGCCATCTGTCGGACGTAAAGCAAGATACACTATACCAAATATTTTACGGCAATGGGAGCGCCATCTGTTGACCAACATTGTTCATGAAAAGCGTGCTTCTAGACAGTTCCTGTCACTTAACAATTTCAATGTTTCCAATTACATTGTTAAAATGAATTTACGTGGATTTCGATTTATTTTCTATTTAATTCATTCATTAATTTTGATTTAATTATTTAACCAGATTGAGCCACAGCAACGCATGGCCGAGTATAAGTACTTTTATATATATATATATATATATATATATATATATATATATATATATATATATATATATATATATATATATATATATATATATATATATATATATTTACAATTTCCTTTGGATCGTTAATTATGTTTGAAATCTGGAAATGTCCTACATAAACATTATTCCCTTCAAATTGCGTAAGCGTAGAAAAAATAAAATAAAATAAAGCTATCTATCCATTGATATATTTTTCCTATTGTTAGCTGAGAATTTTGTATTGACCTGTGGCTATCATCAAATATCGGTAACATTATTTAAATATTCCAAATTAGAAACGACCAAAACTGGTATGTAAAACTGATAACTCAAACAACGACGGCCGTGACTTCGTGGCAAGGCCCTCTGGATATCCTCTGTCAGTTTCCCGACAGCAAGATCGAGCTGCTATGGGTCAGCAATCCCGGGGATTGGACCTGTGGAGCGAAGTGAGGCTTGGAAAACCCTCCAGTCCGACACGAAATGTGACGGCTTGAACGACACATCCAAGAGTCGGAGGTCACCCAGTTCGAAAAGAACAGGCAGGTGGTCTGAGTTGAGCTCGTGAAAGACCGACGGGGTAGTCGCTCGGGGTACACCCTTCGTTATGAAGAGGTCGATTACCGATCCGGCGAACCCCGGATGGTAATAATGGGTGGGTTCGTCGGGATAATCGACGATGCCACCAAGCGAGTCGCACAACCTTCTGAGGGCCGCGCCACGATAATTCGTGTCGCGACATCCCCAGAATATGTTGTGCGCATTGAAGTCGCCGCCAGCTATCGTGGCATTACTTCTACTACTTACTACTACTTCTTTCCTGGTTTTCAAGTTGACCCTAGGGCCCTTAGTTTTGTTCCACCGTTGCAACCACGTCCGTTTCGCGTCAGACGTGATCGGTAAAATTTTTGACGCCGTCCTTTGGGCGTGGTTAACATGTTTCCACGGTGCACGCAAAAAAAAGAAATAATACAATAAAGGAAACTCAACCCATTCGAGTACTATCCGAACTAATTTTCACCAGCGTACCCTATTTCTGACATAGTTGATTATTGGAGAGATGTACCGGTTAGATCTTTAATTTGGTTTGTTCATCTTTTTGAAGATCTGTTGCGTGATCTAAAACCCTCCATCCGTCCCTTTACTACCAGCCTTTCCAGCTTATTGTTGCCTCTGCGTTCAATCTGGCCAAAGAATCTTACTATTTGTTCATGAGTAATTGGAGATAGCCTTATGTTATGGTTTGGCAGTCCACGGAATGAGAAGGACCTGTCTCCAGCACCAAAGTTCAAAAGAATCAATGTCCTTGGGGTCTTAATACCGGAAATACTAAGGTTTTTACTATCTACTTCTTTTACATCTTTTAGGTATTACTGACTTAGTTCGATAGTAAAGTCCCAAGATAGACGAATTGGCTCTATACCAATCTGTTAAAATGCCATCAATAATTTTCGCCTTGTGCATTCTCTATTATCCATGTAAATGGCATATATTTTCATGTTATTTCCTTCACAGCTTTGTAGAGTTCTTTGGGGTTATTTGAATTACCATGTGACTGGAGTTCTCGACAATTTTTTCTTCATGCGGTCAGTTTTATCTTCCTATGCGGTCATTCATATGTATCTCTCTGGATTTCTCGATTTAGCGAGGAGTATTTATGACATTGTTCCTGTGACCGTGTGTCTTTTTTGGATTAAGTCAAAGTCATATTGGGTTTCTGTCATCTGTAGACTCAAAAGTAATAGTTCGTGATCTATACCAAGTCTCGGAAGATATTATGCCATTAGACAGTAGAATGACGTGTTTTTCGCGAATATTTTTTTGAAATTCATCACCATGCTGGACTAACAGCTTCTTGTGAATGGACTTTCTGGCTGATACTTTCCATTTTAAATGTAATATCTAGAATAGATTAGTCAGTGGTAACTTCTACATTCAGCTCCATGAAATATTTTAGTATTCTGTATTGTCTATCGCCATCGAGACCTTATCATAGTATCATCAATTTGATTTCTGTAGTTACCATCGGGGCACTGTCATGGGTACAGACGACTCGACGACTCGGACAAAATTGTGTGTTTTGGTTTTGTGTACTGCATAATAACAATGAATATACCATTTAGGAATCTAAAGGCAAATTAAGGTTAATAAAACAATTCTTTCACGTTTATGTACATTCATTCTGGTGATAAATTAATTCAAATTAAAATTAAAATATGTATTAAAAAGTTTATATTCCAAGAGAGAATATATTTTCCAAAATAACAAGAAAATCAACGAGGTCAACGAGGATTTTTTTTTATTTTCTATCTTCCATACATAGTAAATCAAATAACGAGGTTTTTTTTCGAGTTTGTGGAAAACAAAACTGAGACGAACAGGTCTCGGTAATAAAGGAGACTGGTTTAACTTCGACTTGCAGTAATGACAAGCGGACACTAATATTAATTTGGGCGGATTCAGGTCCGATTTCTGGGACGACGTTGCCGAAGTGAATCGTGCCAGCCTAAGACGTTTCGACGGATTGATTACTAAATAGCGAGAACGATCTGACGTTACTGGATGTTCTGTCACTTTAAATTTAGTTCTAATTAGGATATTCCAATAAAATTACCAACGAGTTTTGATATTTAGAGATTAATAGTTTTAATTGGTGGTTTTAACGTTTACTTTATGAAAATACATTATAACTAATCACATAAAAAATAAATAAATAGATATACATCATTATCATCATCATCAGGCTGTGTCGATACTGCAGGATGAAGGCCTCTTCATCATGCTTTCAACTTTCACGGTCCTGGGCTCTTCTCTGCAACTCGGGTCCAATATACTAACGATGTCATCAGTCCATAATGCTTTCGGTCTTCTTCGCGGGTGCTTGCGATCAAGCGGTATCTACTCCAACATTGCCTTGGTTCATTTGGCGTTCCATCGCCTCACTATATGGTCTGCGCATCTCCATTTCAATTGCTTTATTTTTCCAATGACCAATCACGGACCTTTGTTTGTTCCCTGATCCATATGCATTCCATTCCCCTCTGTGCTACCCGAAGTTTTTGAATTGATTGAGATACGAGTATCCAGATACGAGTATCCAGATACGAGTATCCAGATACGAGTGGGAGTCTGCTTTTAAACACTACACTGAGCCTACACTACACTGAGCCTACACTACACTGAGCCTACACTACACTGAGCCTACACTGCACTGAGCCTACAAAGGCCTGCCAGCCACATTTAACACTACGTGTTAAATGTGGCTGGATGGAAATGAGTTTTAGATATATATATATACATATATATATATATATATATATATATATATATATATATATATATATATATATATATATATATATATATATATATGAACAATGGTTAGTTGCTTGACCGGGAGGAAGCCCCATCCATCCCTTACATTGGAGTTCACATGTTTCGTCTGTTGGTGGTTAGACTCATCAGGGTACCGATACATGCATTCTCGCCAAGAATAAGGATTCCCCCTCCACAATCAAACAACCCATATTTTCGCCGACTTCTCCTCGGATGGCTTATAAATTGATTTTTTTGACATCCTTGAACTGCGTCCAACGTGACCCCGACCGTTGTGTTCCACAATCTCATGTGAAACGCACAACAACCTGCGTCTCCGCCATTACCTACGCATTACCATTGCCTACAGAAATAATAAAGCGAATAATGAACTACTATATTATCTAAAGAAACGTTTTTAATTGCATTAAAAAATGTTATATTGAATTTAAAAAAATGGTTCAATTGACCCTTCCCCCAAATTAATACTTATAAATGGATATTTTCACTTTAAGAAAGTCAATAAGAATTGAAGACAATAGAAAATAATTTTCAACAAGTAACAACAAACTATTTAGAGATTAGGGATTAGGGATTACATTGTAAGTTTTTACAGCAAACGGGCGAGGAACCTGGATTCTGGCGAGGATCCTGCCCTCCTTTTTGCTCCAACGAGAGCACTGGTTTACTGGCTCGCATCCGTACTGGTTTTACATCGATACGACAGGCTTATTGTCCATCCATTTTATGTCGGCTTGCTGCCCGTCACCGCTGACACCTACTCAATTTGTCCTCTTGCTTCCTTTTTCATTTGTTTATCATCCTTCAACAATGCATTTGCAGCTTTCGGCACGCGGCTACTTTGTATTGTCTCTTGACAGCTGTTCTCGGAAAACATGAGGTCCAATAACAGCGGAGAAGTGAAATACCTATCCATAAAAACAGATGATCCATCCAGGAACTGTCTCTAGTAATCTCATTACCGCCTTGCCCCTATTGTCTAATCTTTTAGTGTAGGTGCTGGTGGTGATGGGGTCACCCTTTCCCTGGTAAGAAAATAAATCTAATGGGATACCATTTGCTCCTGCACAAAAAGCTTTATTCCACCAGGATTTGGTTTGTTTCTGATTATTTGTCTTGCTGGCATTTTTCCCCAGAACGGGACCATCTGCTCATCGATACAGACTATTTGTGAACGTAAATTCAGTCTGCATCCTGTTCGAATCATTTGGAAAAGAGGCTAAACTTTCCAAAATTTATTGGCCTTTTTTTGTTCTTCGGTAATGTCATTGTCGTCCAGTAATTTTATATGGCTTCTAATTGCCTTGTACCTTTCCCGAGGCATTACCCCAACTATGCCCTCTTGTTTTATCTTCGGTCCAAATACATTCTCATTCTGGGGTATCCTAGGTACGACATCATGATTGTCATAGCAAAAAATGTTTTCATTTCATCAGGCGTTGTCTTGCGTAGTTTACCCTTGTCCAGTAGATATTTTCTGTTTGTGTACTCACTTACAATATTGAAAAAATCGTCCGGAAGATATTTTCGGACATAATCATGGACAGGGAAATTTATTGCATAATTTGTCGGCGGTTCGTATTCAGGAGCTGGTGCTACAGGAAACAAATCATTAGTTTTGGTCCAAGTTGTAGAAAAAGATTGGGAGTCTGAAGGAGCTCTAGCTGCTAGTAAGTCACTTTGCAAATCCAAGTTAACACCAATATCTTCCTCTCCGCCTTCTTCTTCCTCATGGAAGCCCTCACTGGCCTCAGGCAAATAATCCGGATCGCCGTTGTCATCATCAGATAAATCCAAATCATTCTCATCCAAAATATCCTCCATAAATTGTTCAAATCTCTCTGAATCTGCAAAAAATATTTAGGTACGTTGAAAAAAAGAAAAATCACTTTTTTTGTGACAATCAACAAAATTTCAACTCATTCTACAATATAATGGTAATTTCAAATCAAAATATTAAATTACGATTAATTTTTGTTAGTAAAAAACCAAAATACTTTGCGTAATTCAAAATGTAAACAGAAAGTTCTAGAAAGAAAGAACGTCTACCCATCAGCCCAATGTCCCCCACAGGGGATGTACAGATTTGTTATTTTTAAATTTTGATAACAGTTATCGCAAGAACAAAAATATTCCTTCATTCTTTGATATTTTAGGTAAATATTGCTTTCAAAAAATAAAATAAAATATAAATATTTGTAAAAAAAAATACTTACAAAGAGAAATCAATTTAGAACTATTACGTCTAGGAGTCGCCATTTTAATATCAACACTAGAACTGATAACAAAGAGGTGAGTCCACCATTCGTTCAGGACAAGTAAAGTGTTGCCAAGGTCCATAGGGAAGCAGCTGTAGCCAAGGTCGCAGAAAGGACAGCGGGCCTGAGGAGGTTAATGAATGTGAATAAATGTGACTACAACGGTACACAATGGATATTTCTTGCTAGGACATTTTACAAATAAATGGTGTTCAAATAAATACTTTGGGATTTCCTTTTTGAAGAAAACCAACAATTTTTGAAAAATAACATGCTTGTATATTGTATCAAAAAGTAGAGACATGGCAGTTATGTTTTTACAATAATTATTTCCAAATATTCCTTTCGGTTGTTTTTATAGATAGAAGAACAAGTTCGATTGAAGGATTGGGCAAAATTTACGTGAGCACAGAAATAAAAACCCATTTTTTGTGAATACTTTTAACACGTTAACGACCATGTATACCATACTAGTGCACAGCTAGGTTTCTGCATGGACGTGTGTCCCTATTTGGGCACAGTGGATTGTAATGTTCCTAGTCATGTGGGTCTCACAAGGACGCAGCTACATGGTTTTTAAATGTGTCATTTAGTGGGTCTGGTCCCTAGGAAACAAAAATGTGTCTTGGGTTGCAATTTTTTTGCCTTTTGTTTAATTTCTGACAAGGTAAGCTGTCGCAGAAATGGTTGAAGTTCCAATAAAAACAGATAATGTGAACGTCCCAATAAACATGCCAATTATTTTTGTTTCACCTTAATAACTTGGCAAAACCAAATATATTTAATTCGTAAATTAATATCACCTTACTGAAATTTTATTGTTGCGCTATGAATCTTCTGATAAATGTTTCTTAAATGAGTAGTGATCAGACATCCAATAAAGCATAAATAACTCCAGAACAAAGACAAATAATATCTGAAAAAAACCATTTTGCCTTTAAAGGTTTTTATTACAGCCTGAATGAATTTCTTCCAGATACTTTGCAGTTTGCAACAGGATGGCAATTTTTTCTTTTCATCCACGAGCGTTTTCATTAAGACGTTAACGTTCTAGACAGGGAGTCTCTTTAATTAGAGCAGCTTAAAAATGGTCCTCACCTGGAAAAAGATTCGGATCCATACGATTAGTTTTTCCTTTTAAGTCTGGATTTCCGCGGATAAAGCAGTTATCTGCCTGCTGGAGCAATCTCCTTTATTGTAGAGAGGAGTCGTCGGCGAACTGACGTTTCTCGGCCTTGCGAGATTTATGATCCTCCATCTCCAGCATCAGCTTTGTTCAGTTCGTGTCGACCCATTTGGCCTTTGGTTATATGCCGAGGGTGTGTCTCTCTCCAACGCTACTTCTGTAAAGTTATTATTTTAACTAGCAGTAAATAATACAGATATTTGTTGTTTCGATTAATATTGTCGATTTTTTTACAAAATTTGCGCGTTTATTTCCATAAAAAATAAATTACCTTAATAATCAATTTTTTACCCATTGTTAGCTATTACTTTTTCCCATCTCAAAAGAACTTGTGGTTTTTTGAGACTAACCATTCATCAAGCCAAAATTTCACTTCTTCATAAAAATGTAAGTGTTATTCTGAAAGTCCGTGATGTAGCGATCAAACTAAGTTGTAGTCCGAAGGGGCTAAATCGGGTAAATATAGTGAATGGGGTAGAACGTCCCATTTAACGTTTTCCAAATAATTTTTTATACATTTTGCAAAATCTTTAAAAGATTGAAGCCAATCATTGAAGATAAAAACATAATTCCAGACCATCAGTTTGGATTTAGAGAAAGCCACTCAACTATAGACTAGGTCCATAGGATAACAAATATAATTGAAAAGTCACTGGAAGAAAAAAAAATTTGTTCTACCGTATTTCTCGATGTGGCCCAAGCCTTCGATAAAGTGTGGCATGAGGGCCTCAACTACAAATTAAACAAGCTTTTGCCTAAACAGTTTGCGCAATTATTAAAGTCTTATATCTCAGATAGATATTTCAGAGTTAAACAGGAAGATGCATACTCTGAACTAAAAAATCTTAAAGCAGGAGTACCGCAAGGTAGTGTATTGGGACCAGTCCTTTACCTATTATATACCAGTGATATTCCTGAATTAGACCCAGACACGATAGCAACATTTGCTGACGATACTGCTATTATGGCTGTAGGCGTAGACCACGAAGAACCGGCAATAAACCTGCAAACCTCAGTTAATAAAATTAACAACTGGACTAAGCAATGGCGAATCAAATTAAATGAGTCTAAATCCGCCCATATTAATTTCACGAACAAAAGAAATCAACATATCCCCGTTAGTATAAATAATATCCAAGTACCATATGCTAATACAGCAAAATATTTGGGTATAACATTAGATGCCAAGCTACGCTGGAGGGCTCATGTCAAAAAGAAAAAAGAAGAACTTGACATCAAATTTAGAAAAATGTATTGGCTGCTTGGACGAAATTCCCCTCTATCAGTCTACAACAAAGTACTCTTGTACAAACAAATTCTAAAGCCCGTATGGACATATGGCATCCAGCTGTGGGGTTGTGCCAAAAAGAACAACTTGGAAATAATCCAGCGATTCCAAAACAAAGTACTAAGGAACATTGCAAATGCCCCTTGGTATTTCAGAAACAGTGACCTCCATAGGGACTTGGAAATGGACACCGTTACCCAGACCATTAGCAGATTTGCCCAGAGTCACGAGCAGCGACTTCTTCAGCACGTCAATGTCGAGGCCATCCAGCTCCTTGATAATGCAAGTCAAATCAGAAGACTTAAGAGGACCAAACCCTTTGAGTTGGTTTGAACGTTTGTGTTAGTAAAAAAGCAGAGCATAGTGCTGGTGTATACGTTAATATTGGTGTAATTAAGTTATTGGATTTAATTTAAGGGATACTAGTGAGTAAGTTCTTAAAATCATCTTTTCTTTTGTAGTAACTTAGGTTTGTACAACATTACTCATTGATCAACTTTGGTCAGATTGTAATTTTGGAAAACTTCCTCAGGGATGTTTTATAAATAAAAAAAAAAAAAAATGCAAAATGGAGCCGAGCATTGTCATATTGAAAAATAACTATCGTGTCTTTGGATCATGTACGATTCAATTTTGTCAAATGTTGTCGATATTGATCACCAGTAATCGTTTCATCAGGTTTCTACAGTTCGTAATCAGATCCCCTACTATCCCATTAAATACACAGCAAATCCTTCTTTTCATGTATATTGCGCCCTGGTTTTGATGCTGAAGGCTGGCCTGGGTCTACCCATGACTTTTTGCCCTTTGAGTTGTCAAAATGGATCCAATTTTCATCATCTGTCACAACTCGATGTAAAAAACATTTTCTTTTCTGTCTGCCAAGTAAAATTTTCCAGTGGTTTATCGCCTTTCAATGCCTCTTTCCTTCAATTCATATGGAACTTATTTTCCTCCCTTCGGGATCTCTCCCAATGCATGTAGATGTTTGGCAATGGTAGATTGAACAACATTCAATGCTTCTGCCAATTATTTCAACGGATGGGTTGATTCTTCATGCACTAATGCTTCCAAATGTGTATCTTCAAACATTTTTTGACTGTCCTGGACGCTCCTTGTCTTTTATCTCAAAATTACTACTTTCAAACCATCGTTCGCAAGTTTTTTGGGTTGTTCACCATCAGCTTCAAGCAACAATCGACAACTCTCATGAAACGTTTTCTTCAAATGAAAGAAGGTTATTAATAAAGACTGGATTATATGCAACCAAAAACCTTAAGAATATGCGCATATATATGCACATATTTTTTTTAATTTATGCAGGATATATGCAAAAAATCCGTAAATATGCAGTGAATATGCAACTAAATTTTGATTTCCTAAATTACATTTTCATTTAATTAGGTGATTGAGTATTGAATAAAGATAAATTCAAGTTATAATATAATATACTTTATTAATTCAGTTAACACCTAATACAATGTTTTATATGAAACTTATACTAAATATTAATATTAACTCGAAAAATTATAAAACGCACTAGTTATGTGTGCTTCAAGGTTCTGACCTAGAAAATTGTGGCGTCTATCACTAAGGAAATGTTTATACAAAGACAACGATCTTTCTACATCTACTGATGTTATAGGGCAAAATTTTAATGGGTGGTAATGGTACTCCGGGCAAATTCTCTTTGTAAAACTGTACTCTCAATGGGGCCTTTATGAATATCTTTTTGACATTTGCTATTAGGTCATTGACCAACGGAAAAGAAACTCTAATAGTTTCCGTAACCCTATTTAATCCGTGAGCTAGACAAGTTACATGAATCAAATTTTCATAAAATATTTTTAAATTCTTTCCTGCCTTTATTATATACGGCGCAGCATCGGACAACAGGACAAGAATTTTATCTGTAGGAACTGAGTTCGGCAAAAAGAAATGTGTTAAGGTTTCTTGAATAAAACGTGTAACTGTAAGATTGTTTGTTTTTTCCACTTCTTTTAGGGCTATAAGGTAAGCTTTTCCAGGTTCTTCTTCTGTGAGTTTTCCTATCATTAAATTAACTATGTAACGACCACACGAATCAGTTGTTTCGTCGACAACAATATACATATAGTTACCTCCAATTTCTTTTTTATTTCATCTATCACGGTACCAAATACCTTTCCAACGACGTTTTTCCTTAATGTTGATTCATATGGAGCATTAAATTTTGTATATTTTTGCAGAAAGGCCTTAACTTGCGGGTTGGTTAACTTGTTTAAAGGAATATTAGTAGTCAAGAACGTTTTACATAGATCTACGTTAAATTCTGACTGGTCATGGTTTCCGTTTTTAAAAATCTCAAATGACTGCTTCAGCGTTGACTGTATGGGCCCAGACTTCTTCATGTTTCTAACCTTAGCTACGTGAGACGGCGTCTTAATATGTTGGTCTATTTGAAATTTCTTTGAGCAGGAAACAATTTTTGAATAAGATTTGGAAAAAACCTGGTCGCCGTCCAAAGCAAGTTCTGGGTAAGGCTTAATTCAAGGAGTACATAGTATTTTCGACATAATCACTGCTTTCACTTTCACTTTGTTTGCACTTACTAACTGCACAATAATAACTGCGACTACAACAAACGACAACCTGAATAATACTGACAAACAGCAAAGTATACAGAATAAATATAAATTAAGTCACTAGGCGTCGGTACTTCGAGCAACGAATTTAGACTGGCACCAGTCTGTAAACTTTGCAAACAGTAACAAATATGAGAAAATAAATAAAAATAGAAGTTGCATGTAAAGATATCCTAGTTAAAACATCTGGTCAAAAATACCCACCCTTTGTACTTATTTTATTTTATTGCCCCATTAGGGAAAACCCAATCTGCAGACCGAGACCGCCCAGACACGGCGCCATGCGACCATTAAACGTAAAAAAAGAATACAAAAATCCCAAAACATGCTTAGATATGCAATAGTTCCTAAAATATGCATTTTTCCTTTAAAATCCCAAAATATGCAGAATTTGCATATATATATATATATATATATATATATATATATATATATATATATATATATATATATATATATATTTAAATATATATATATATATATATATATATATATATATATATATATATATATATATATATATATATGTAAAATGCATAAAATCCGGTCTTTAGTTATTAAACTTGTCCGCAAAACGCTTTTTCTGGTACATAAATCGACATATTCAAAACTATGAAAATCTATGTTTTTTTTACACAATGACGATTAATAGTGAACTGGCTTTTCATGGCGTATGTTTACGTTCCAAAACGCCATAGACGTAATTAGTCTATACCAACATATGTACTAGTAACGCTATCTCTTATCAAAATCGACAGTATTAACCGAAACAGGCAGATTTTTTATAAACAGATACATTATTAAGAAGATTTCTTTCGAACACATCTTCCCAAAACTACAGATATACCATGGCAAAATCTTGTGTGAGATTCGTAAAGCACCCTGGTTCCTTAGGAACACCCATATTCGTCAAGAAATCGAAGATCCGCCAGTAGAAAAGTTCTTTCGCAAAATTTGCAAAGTGCAGGAAAAATGCCTCACACAGAAATAATCTGACCTATCAAGAGATTTTGATATTTTCAGGAAAGAGACTAGTACAATTAGTTGCAGTTAATGATTCATATCACTGTAAACAGCACAAAACGGCATGTAAAAACTTTTTAATATAGATTCAATAATTAGAAAATGGTTCAAGAATTTAGTTACGGATTTCAACAATTAAAAAGTTTAGAAATATGATTCGGGAATCTTCTACCTTTCGAAAAGAAAACACCAACAACAATTTACATCAATCATATATGAACAATTCACACGCGTCTAGATAAGATATTTAGAGACATCAATTTAAAATAAATCAATCAAAAGAAAATAAATCATATAAGCCTTAATTCATATAACTTTGGTAGCCAATTAACAGGTCCGTTCTTCGATATAATTGTCTCACCGAATTCTTCCTTCAGTAAGTAGATTGTTTCGATGGCTGTATGGTATGTGGATCCGTCTTACAGGAACTGAAGAACTACTAGAATTATACAAATATTAATTATAATCTCTATACGGCTAGTTATTTCTTCATGCTTGTAAAAATTAAGAATTTCCAGGGAATAGGGTAGAAAGTGTATCAATTCTTATATTAACTCTTCCTGAAATTTGATGAATCATAATACTCTCTTGTGATCATCTTTTTCTTTTCCAAATAAGTGATGTCGATAATGCCTAGCGAATTGCAAAAGAGTGGTCGTGACCTCTCTGGCCGATGGCGGCGCGGCGCCTTTACCTTCTTCGGGGCACCTTTGAGAGATAAAACTTATTGTTTTGATTGTTTCTTCGTTTCTGGTGTATAGTAATACAAAACTCTGTAAACCACTTATGACCCATGAAATGTGAAGCACAGTACCCATGAACATTTTTCAATTTTTTTCGGCTTGCGCCATGATTTTTCCATGGAAAAAGCAATGTGTACTCTAGACAGAACACAATGTGTACCCCAGAAATTTTCTTTTTTCCATGATAGCAAGTATCGAGCTTATCTGGTTTCAACTGTCAAGACCAAACTAAATATCATACCGGTCTAAAATTCATGGAGCGTTACTAGAAAAGAAGTTACTTGTCAGAAATACAATTACTTTAGCGACCGCCCGACCACCTGTGGGTAAAATATCTAATGTTTCATTTTATTGTTGTAAGCATGAGCTCAAGGGCCAACTGAAAAATCAGGCAAAATAAAATAAAAATAGTTTCATGGCAAATATTTGATATTGAAATGTTACATTGTAAATATTCTATGACTGTATCCAAATAATGACAAACTTTCTTTGAAAACAGCGAAAGAATATAGTTGTACGATATTTCGCAGTGTCAAAAAAAGAAAATGATAAAGAGTGAACTCTTATTATCCACCGTCGAACGATCTTCCGGCTTTACACTGCCGTATTTGCTAATATTCAGGAATTCGTAGATATCTAGACGAAAAGAATTTCCTTATTTCCGCTGATATTAAGTTTCCTCCGTCATCCTCGAAGGATTTTTATTTAATAGGTCTTATTTTCTATGGAGGCAAATTCTACGGGTCGCCTGATTATTCGAAATTGAAATCGGAACTAATACTTCTTTGAATAAATGCCTTTGAATTAATCGGTTCCTGCACTCCAACAAATAACGACTGCTCCATTTTTATAAAATTCCATATTTAATTTCGATTTTGAGTCGGTCCTTTATAGAGAACAGTTTATGGGACTTTTCAAAGTTTAACGAAAAAAGACCTATTTTCCTGTTTTTATAGATCAATGATCAGTGCTATTTTTCAGAAAAGTTAATACCGCTTTCCGGTTCGTTTCATTTTCCAGATGATTGGGCTTGGCAATTCGATTTTTTTTCATATTATACAAAAAAAGTCATAGTTTATACTGATTTACTCAACCAAATTGGAGTTAAAAGCTAAACTTTCAATTATTTCAATTCAACGTTATGGGTACACACCATATTTAACTTTACTATACTTTTGTATATGTAACTGTAGTTTTACGTACTGTAATTTTTATAGCTCTTACAGTTCTTATAGTTATTACAGTTTTTACAGTTCTTACAGTTCTTACAGGTCTTACAGTTCTTACGTTCTTATAGTTCTTATAGTCTTTATAATACTTATGGTTCTTAAAGTTGTTATAGTTGTTATAGTTGTCATAGTTGTCATAGTTTTTATAGTTACATACACATTATAGTTACTTACATTTCCTACATTTGTTACAGTTCTTACAGTTGTTACAATTGTTATAGTTTTTATAGTTCCTACAGTTCTTATAATTCTTACAGTGCTTATAGTTCTTACGGTTCTTGTAATTCTTATAGTTCTTATAGTTGTTATATTTTCTGTAGTTCTTATAGTTCTTATAGTTCTTATAGTTCTTATAGTTCTCATAGTTCTTATGGTTCTTATAGTTCTTATAGTTCCTATAGTTCTTATAGTTCTTATAGTTCTTATAGTTTTTATAATTCTTTCACAAAGGTTACATTTGAGTTGCCCATAAAAATGCTGTTTTTTATATTTTCAAATAGCACTTTCTATTCTCAATATCTAACTTCCAGTGACTTTTTCATCCCCAAAACCGCAGAAACATTGACAGTGAACTTATTTTTTTAGGCGATGAAGATCTAATCACATTAAACACTGAGGTTATGTTGAAAGACAACATTTTCTCAGATATTTTTTCTATGTCGCCGAAATAATTGGTGCACTCTCCGCATATATATTATACCAAGAAAAAGGAAACAATGACGTATGGAAAGAATAACCAAATAAATTTAAAGTAGAGGATTACGGTGCCCATTTATAATTTCACATTCAAATCGCGCGAAAACGAAAGCCAAGCTTAAAAATCACACAAATAAATGAAAATTCTATTAAAAACCTTTATCTATAAAAACCGCTTACGAAAAATTAAGGAAAATGTTTTCTGATATGATATAAAATTTAATCGAAAAGATCAGTGGATGGAAAGGAAACATCTGAAACCAAATCATTATCAAACAAAAAGATTTTGCTTTCTCCTCTTGGCCCTATCCAATATTAAAAGACCAACGTTTCGCATGAAATTGGAATACGACCGTCTCTTGTCTTTGGGATGCGTTCGGATATTTTATTTCCTGCCAATGGTCCACACAGGTCAAATATTGACTAAAGTCGAATAAAAGAGAATGAAAATATAGGGCTGTTTTATATTTTTGTCACCTTAGTTTTTTGATATGTGTGAGTTAAATGTTATTTTTAAGCAATTGAACCTTTAATAAAAATATATAGAAAGTTATAAACAAAAAAGTTCAAGATAAACGGTTTAATTTTTTTAAAATTTTATTATGTTAGGTTAGGGGTGGCCAACTTTTTTGAGAAGAGTAATATCTGGAAATATACATGCCACTTTCAACTATTCCAAAATACTAAATACAAAATACTGTATAAAAAAGTGAACTAACATTATTTATAGGCTAATTATCTTATTTTTACGCAAATAGCACATTTTTTTCATGTAAGTCTGAGTAGTGGAGATATAAGAAATAATATAATAAGTAAAACAAAATTACAAACTTAGGTTATATTGTTAATAAATATTTTAATGGCTCGGTCAGTTAGGTTATCTATAAAATAAAAATGAATAACTTAAAATCTTTAGTTCTAAATAATTATTAAATAATTACTAATTTATATTTTTCCTATTGAAACTTTCGGTGTGAAACATTAAACTTAAAAAGATTTTTCCCTAAACACCGAATCACTTTCTTAAAGTTCTCGATGCACGTTTTGCTAACCTTGTTAGCATCATCAGGGGACGATTTAATCTAATATTAAATCATCTCTTTATATTAGATGAATTTTAATCTAAGATTAAATCATCTCCTGATGATGCTAAAACATGGTTAGCGAAACGTACGTCGAGAACTTTAAAAAGCAATTGGGTGTTTAGTGGTTAATCACGTGTGTGTGATAAACACGTGTGTGTGAATAAACACGTGTGTGTGTGTGTGGACTTGTTAAGGTATATAAATAATCCGCATATTTATTTAAAATATCCAAATTTAACATGTAACACGATTACGACACATGTCACATATTTTATTTCTTCAGTGAATATTTAATGATGAGCTCTCTATATTAGCAATATCGTTGGTATGCACAAATACCGAACGCAAAACTTTTCGTGTCATCAGAAAAGGACTTACACGAGTCAGATTCGTTTGTTTAAGTCGGAATTCGTTTGTAATAGGCCACAAAATGCAGTAAAATTCAATTTATATATTGCATAAATAAGTTAGTTGGTCACAAATTTCAAATTAGTTTCATTGTTAAATGTTTTAGATGTGCTTTCCACAGTAACTGCTACGACACACGTATCTTTTTGTGTAACTGAATTAAGTCCACCGTTTATTATGTTAAAAAAACATTCAGGCTTATTATTTATACAAGTGTTATATATTAGGTTATTAGGAAAGTTATTTTGGTTTTTGTTATTTTATTTGTATTGTATTGAAATTGAATTAATTTGCTTTTACTTTATGTATCATTTTTTCGTTTTTTTTTTGTTCATTTACTAACTGTGGAATTAGTTTTGTAATAAAATTATTTTAACCCTTTTTTTTCAGAGATTTTAATGTACCACCTGGGCAAAGAGCAAATTTGCGCAATTTTCTCGGTTCCAGTTCAAGCTAGGCGGAACAGCTACCGAAACAGCACACGATCTCAACGATCTACAATTCATTTTGGTTGAAAAACTTCAGGTAGAACAGAAAGTTTGGAGGGCACATGTCTCTTCTCTTGGTGTTGAGAGTCTTTAGGGTACCGACATATGCTCTCTCGTGAAGAATAGGGAGACCATATCCACAGTCACCAACACATATTTTTGCTGATAGCGAGGCAATAGCAGTTGAGTGCCATACACCGAACTGCTAGGTTCCACAATCCCATATCGAACACACGTGTCTCCGCCTAAATGAGCATTTTGTTCATATTGACGAGAACCCTATTATATACGGTGTCGGTACCCTCGGGGACCTCGGTATGTCGGTACCCTGAAGAGTCTAAACATCAAGAGACAAAACATGTGCCTTCCAGTTAAATGGATAGGTGGGGCTCGTCTCCAATTAAGGAACTAATAAAATGTTCATTTATGGAGTGACGCAGATTGTTGTGGGTTCCACATCAGATTGTGGAGCTCACCCGTTGAGTGACAATCAATTGAACCTCAATACAAAGAAATTTAAGACTGCATATATATATATATATATATATATATATATATATATATATATATATATATATATATATTTATTATTATTCACGTATGGGCCCTGGTGGACCACGCGAAGTACAATTAGAGGCGTTTGTTGTTGTTAGCCTTCCTTTGCGCCCATACTAATTTCATTCTTTCGGTATGAGCTTTTTTCCTTTCGTCAGACCAAGTTGTTCCAGTCTTCCTACATTTTTCTCTCTGGCCAACCTTCCAAACGTTAACTTTGTGTCTGAAACAGCCTCTATCCTGAATTTCACTTTGTGTAATATTTGCTGATCTTAGGTCCTCTTTAATTGCAGCAATCCATTTAATTATTTCTACTTTAGCTTTACTCCTATTTTCATAAAATTCGACTATTTGTCTAGTTAACCTACTAGGATTCATCCGTTTTATGTGTCCGTAAAACTTAAGTCTTCTTTTTCTCATATCGCTATGTATATCTGTGTATTGTTTGATTTCTTGATTTTCTCGAAGTCGGTATGTTGTTGTATTTATTTGTTTGGGGCCTAGGATTTTTCTTATGATTTTTCTTTCCTTCTTTTCAATGTGCTCGATGTCCCTCTTTCTATTCAAAATGAGCGTTTCTGCCCCATATAGACATTCTGGCTTAATAACTGTGTTGTAATGTCTCAGTTTTGTGTTTTTAGATAGGCATTTTTTGTTGTAAATATTTTGTGTCTCAAGTCTCAATGCCGTTTCCATTTTTTGATATCTACCCTTATTGGCCGCTTTTCCCAACCGATTTTCCATAATTATTTCACCCAAATATTTGAATTGAGAGACTCGTCTGATGTTACCATATTTTGTTTTTAGAAATGGCGTTCTTAGTCTGTTGCAGGTCATGTATTGTGTCTTTTGAAAGGAAATTTGGAGTCCTACATTTTCTTCTGTTTCTTTTAGAATTTCAATCTGTTTTTGTGCCGTTAATACATCTTGAGCTAAAATTGCTAGAGTATCAGCAAATGCCAGACAATCAATTTTGATGTTGGTTCTCCCCAGTTTAATGGGCTGGTCAATATTCAGGGCCGACTTTTTTTCACGCCACTCCTGTATTACTTTTTCTAGAACACAGTTAAATAAGAGTGGCGAGAGTCCATCCCCTTGTCTCACTCCAGTTTTAATTTCGAAGGGCTCTGAGATCTCGCCCATGAATTTAACTTTTGACCTTGTGTTAGTTAACGTTGCTTTAATAATTGCCAGCGTTTTCAGATCTGTCCTTGTTCTTTCAAGATTCGGAATAAAGATTCGCGGTCAATAGAATCATATGCTTTTTTAAAATCCACAAATGTACATACGAGATTTTTATCCTTTCGTCAGACCAAGTTGTTCCAGTCTTCCTACATTTTTCTCTCTGGCCAACCTTCCAAACGTTAACTTTGTATCTGAAACAGCCTCTATCCTGAATTTCACTTTGTGTAATATTTGCTGATCTTAGGTCCTCTATAATTGCAGCAATCCATTTAATTATTTCTACTTTAGCTTTACTCCTATTTTCATAAAATTCGACTATTTGTCTAGTTAACCTACTAGGATTCATCCGTTTTATGTGTCCGTAAAACTTCAGTCTTCTTTTTTTCATATCGCTATGTATATCTGTGTATTGTTTGATTTCTTGATTTTCTCGAAGTCGGTATGTTGTTGTATTTATTTGTTTGGGGCCTAGGATGTTTCTTATGATTTTTCTTTCCTTCTTTTCAATGTGCTCGATGTCCCTCTTTCTATTCAAAATGAGCGTTTCTGCCCCATATAGACATTCTGGCTTAATAACTGTGTTGTAATGTCTCAGTTTTGTGTTTTTAGATAGGCATTTTTTGTTGTAAATATTTTGTGTCTCAAGTCTCAATGCCGTTTCCATTTTTTGATATCTACCCTTATTGGCCGCTTTTCCCAACCGATTTTCCATAATTATTTCACCCAAATATTTGAATTGAGAGACTCGTCTGATGTTACCATATTTTGTTTTTAGAAATGGCGTTCTTAGTCTGTTGCAGGTCATGTATTGTGTCTTTTGAAAGGAAATTTGGAGTCCTACATTTTCTTCTGTTTCTTTTAGAATTTCAATCTGTTTTTGTGCCGTTAATACATCTTGAGCTAAAATTGCTAGAGTATCAGCAAATGCCAGACAATCAATTTTGATGTTGGTTCTCCCCAGTTTAATGGGCTGGTCAATATTCAGGGCCGACTTTTTTTCACGCCACTCCTGTATTACTTTTTCTAGAACACAGTTAAATAAGAGTGGCGAGAGTCCATCCCCTTGTCTCACTCCAGTTTTAATTTCGAAGGGCTCTGAGATCTCGGCCATGAATTTAACTTTTGACCTTGTGTTAGTTAACGTTGCTTTAATAATTGCCAGCGTTTTCAGATCTGTCCTTGTTCTTTCAAGATTCGGAATAAAGATTCGCGGTCAATAGAATCATATTCTTTTTTAAAATCCACAAATGTACATACGAGATTTTTATCCTTTCGTCAGACCAAGTTGTTCCAGTCTTCCTACATTTTTCTCTCTGGCCAACCTTCCAAACGTTAACTTTGTATCTGAAACAGCCTCTATCCTGAATTTCACTTTGTGTAATATTTGCTGATCTTAGGTCCTCTATAATTGCAGCAATCCATTTAATTATTTCTACTTTAGCTTTACTCCTATTTTCATAAAATTCGACTATTTGTCTAGTTAACCTACTAGGATTCATCCGTTTTATGTGTCCGTAAAACTTCAGTCTTCTTTTTTTCATATCGCTATGTATATCTGTGTATTGTTTGATTTCTTGATTTTCTCGAAGTCGGTATGTTGTTGTATTTATTTGTTTGGGGCCTAGGATGTTTCTTATGATTTTTCTTTCCTTCTTTTCAATGTGCTCGATGTCCCTCTTTCTATTCAAAATGAGCGTTTCTGCCCCATATAGACATTCTGGCTTAATAACTGTGTTGTAATGTCTCAGTTTTGTGTTTTTAGATAGGCATTTTTTGTTGTAAATATTTTGTGTCTCAAGTCTCAATGCCGTTTCCATTTTTTGATATCTACCCTTATTGGCCGCTTTTCCCAACCGATTTTCCATAATTATTTCACCCAAATATTTGAATTGAGAGACTCGTCTGATGTTACCATATTTTGTTTTTAGAAATGGCGTTCTTAGTCTGTTGCAGGTCATGTATTGTGTCTTTTGAAAGGAAATTTGGAGTCCTACATTTTCTTCTGTTTCTTTTAGAATTTCAATCTGTTTTTGTGCCGTTAATACATCTTGAGCTAAAATTGCTAGAGTATCAGCAAATGCCAGACAATCAATTTTGATGTTGGTTCTCCCCAGTTTAATGGGCTGGTCAATATTCAGGGCCGACTTTTTTTCACGCCACTCCTGTATTACTTTTTCTAGAACACAGTTAAATAAGAGTGGCGAGAGTCCATCCCCTTGTCTCACTCCAGTTTTAATTTCGAAGGGCTCTGAGATCTCGGCCATGAATTTAACTTTTGACCTTGTGTTAGTTAACGTTGCTTTAATAATTGCCAGCGTTTTCAGATCTGTCCTTGTTCTTTCAAGATTCGGAATAAAGATTCGCGGTCAATAGAATCATATTCTTTTTTAAAATCCACAAATGTACATACGAGATTTTTATCTTCAGATTCAGGATCTGTTCAGGGCAGGATCTGCCCGGTCGAAAACCTGCTTGATATTCACCAATATTAGGTTCTAACTGTCCCTGTGCTCTGTTTAGTAGAGATTGAGATAGAATCTTGTAACAAACTGGGAGAAGAGATATCCCTCTATAGTTGTTTACATCCATTCTATGTCCTTTCTTATGTAGTGGATGGATTAGAGCATCTTTCCAATCTTCCGGAATCCGTTCGGTTCGCCAAACTTCTTGTGGAATTTTGGTTATTTCCTTGATTGTACCTGGACCAGCGAATTTCAAAAGTTCAGCCGTGATTCCATCACAAATATATATATATATATATATATATATATATATATATATATATATATATATATATATATATATATAAATAACGGTGGAGAAAATAATATTTGCATTAAAAAAGTTAATACGCTAAACGCAAATAAGTTGGGACCCTTTACAATCTATATACAAATGTTCGAGAAATTTTAATTTCTTATCTTAACAAACCCTGCACTACCAAATTCCTTACAAAAAATATACTATTTAAGAGAGTTATTAACAAAAATTGAATATAAAATTATAATTTTAACGCACTCTATATCTGGATTACTATTAACTTTTGGACTAAGGTAAGTTGGGTTAAGTCTACAATTCCAGGGTAGGGAACTCCATGGAAAGAACATGGATTTTTCAAATCTAAGCCGCAAATGGACATTTTTGGCCTTGAGACTTATTTATGGTCATGGCGAAAGCTAAACGAATACTAAACTGAAGCCTTTTGAATGGTATCGCAGATTCCGATGATATCATTGGAATACATGGCAACAGGACCACTTCTCCTTTGAACTTTCTGAAAACTGAAAATTTTTATAATTCAAAATGATAAATATAATTATTAAAAAAAAAAAGAATAATCTACGATACCTGCCTCATTTATAAAATTAATTGTTTTATGTTATCAACTAAAAACTTTGTAAATTACTCATTTATTACAAAATATACTTAAATATGAGATGAATAAAATATAAAATTCAAAATTTTATGTTGATTTGTGCTTAATATCAACTCTACGAAAATTTTTATCAATTGCTTCCAAATTATGACCTAGGGTTCAAATCTCAATCTCGTGAGTTTTTACATCGACTACAACATTTCCATCTTTATTCGTAAATAATGATTTGACCGTATTGAATACTTTATTATAATATAATTCAACATATAACTTAGCCACAGCAACGCGTGGCCGGGTTTTATAGTATACATATATATATATATATATATATATATATATATATATATATATATCATTGGACGTAGTCCAAGAAAATCTAACACTACATTCATATATATATATATATATATATATATATATATATATATATATATATATATATATATATATATATATATATTTATTAGTAGCTGAGTGTCATCATACACCCAACCGTTGGGTTCCACAATCTCATGTGAAACACACAACGACCTGCGTCTCCTCCTAAATGAACATTTTTGTTGGTTGGGTGTGTGATGACACTCAGCTAACTGCTGTCTCATTGGATGCAGTCCAAGAAAATCTAACACTACATATATACGCCATCCGGGAAGTCGGCGAAAACATGAGTTGTTGGCTGTGGATAGGGTCTCCCTATTCTTGATGGTATGGTATATGTCGGCGCCCTGATGAGTCTGAACCTCGAGTGTCTGTCAACCAACAGAAAAAAAAATTATATATATATATATATATATATATATATATATATATATATATATATATATATATATATATTTGTGCCCTGAAGAGTCTAAATATCAAGAGACGAAACATGTGCCAGTGGAAGGGGTGGGTGGAGCCCGTCCCCAGTCAAACAATATATATATATATACATATATATATATATATATATATATATATATATATATATATATATATATATATATATATATATATATATATATATATATATATATATATATATATATATATATATATATATATATATATATATATATATATATATATATATATCTAAAAATGTAGACTTTTTCCTTTACATTTTCTCATAAAAAATAATCTGAAACCATAAAATCAAGAGATTTGACATTAGAGCATTAGAATATTCTAATAGCTTATTATTGTATGTAGACAATAGATCTTGAACAATTTGATTCTTGTAGGAAAACATGTACAAATCACTTTTCAGAATTCAACTGAAATTGCTAGGAGAAATTCCCAATAGAGTTCCGTATTAACATTTCTGGAGACTCCTCCATAGCGTGCAAAATTTTCACGCTCCCACTATCTTTTGATCCCTGATGTGTGACTGATCTCTAAATGTTCCGAATTGTTACAAATATCATGAAAAATCTGGCGCCAAAAAAATTAATGGTAGCAATTAACCTTTGCAAAACATATAAATGGTATAATTTAATTCTACTTTAACTTTAGTTTCAAAATAGCGCACAAGAGCAGAGACGCATTTGATTTTGTTAACGTTAATTTAATATTCTATATCTATGTATTTATTTATTTTTTATAAGCAACGAGGAATATTTTATCATTCGTACATTCAAGTTACTTTAACTTTATAACTAGTTCAAAACCAGATCCGCTTGAGATGGCTAACGACCTCCGCAAAGCCTCTATAGAGCTCTAGGCCGATGGAGCGAAAACATCTGGCAAGTCGCCGAAACCTCCAAACTAGTGTGTGTGCATTCGGGCGCTAATGAGATGTTTTTGAATGTAATTGGTGTTGTTATATTCTCGGCGAGACTGAAAGACGTCTTGTGCACTGTGCTACAGCGAACAGAGTTCTGTTAATTAAAATTGCCCTCTCGGATGTTTTTGTGAGAAGTACGTTAAAGATAATCCCTTCATAATATACGCTAATGATATTATCTACTGCCTCTGGCTTCTGTTATTATGATATATTAAAAAATAAGCTGAGTATCTTCCGGTTTTTTTTTCAATGACGTAAAAGGAGATTTTTTATATTTATTCAGTAATGAATCTTTTCAAAAGATTTTGTAATGAACTCACTACAATTAAACATCAAAAAATTTCGAACATTCAATCAAAAATTCGGGCTTTACGGTGTTGGAAGACAACTTTTGCGATTAGTATATTCATTTTCATTTCATTTCTCTTGAAATGTTTCATTTTATTTGAGGAATATGCTACAATACACATTGGAATTGATTGTTCTGTTCTTGGTAAGAGCTTAAAATAAAAAATTATCGAGCTGTTCACTTTTTTCTTCGATCTATATAGGTTGAGTTGATTCAAAGGTATTTTTCCATTTTAATGCCGGCCTAATTATCTAGTGAATATCTATATATCCATTGCTGTTGAATGTTAACAAATTTATGTTATCACAAATTTCTAATTGTTTGTATGTATGTCAAAAGCAAATAGTAGCAGGTATAGTAGGTGTGGTAGGAATAGTAGGAGTAGAAGAAGTATTAAAAGTGGGAGGAGTATTTAATGGGAGGTTTTAATGCCAGAATTGGAACAACAAGAACTGACGAATATGCAACTGGCCCATATGGAACTGATGAGCCAGACAACAGAGGTAACAGATTGGTTGATTTTGCTGAAGGACAAGAACTATATAGGACAAGAACTATATAGGACAAGACTCAAGGACAAGAACTCACAAATGAAATTGACTACAATAAAACAATATTTACCAATTGTACTGTCCTTAACAATTTTAATGTTGGAAGTGACCACCGAATGGTACGAGCAAAAGTTAGGATTGACTGTCGAAGAGACCGCAAAAGAATGGTGAGATCAAGGCAGAGAAAAGTGGATTCTTGGAAACTGCTGGAGAGAGGAAGCGATTTTGTGATTGCTTTGTCAAACCGACTTGCTGTGTTTCAAGATCCGGAGGAAGTGGGACTATCAGTTCAATATAAAGAAATTGTAAACAATGTGCTTCAAACGGCTGCTTCAATAGCACCAGACGAAAAATGTCTTAAACAGACAAACATCTCCAGTGTGACCATTGATTTAATGAAGAAAGGGCGGGCAATGAGAAATGCAGGTAGTCCTTTTGGCAGGGTCGATTATACTGAGCTCTGCAAAATTATAAGAAAACATATCAGAGAGGACACGCGCCGATTCAACATGCAGCTAGTGCAAAAAACCCTGGAAGGAAATAAAGGAATTAACAAGGCTAAACAGAAGCTAAGGAACAAAAGAACGCAAGTATATGCCTTAAGGCGTGAGGATGGCACAGTATGCAGGGAGCGTACGCAAATATGAAGATCAGAACCAATCAAAGACAACAATACCCATGGAAGAACAAATGCCAGATATCTTAGTGGAGGAGGTAAAAAATACTAGAGAATCGATGAAAAACGGCAAGGCTCCAGGACAGGACAGCGTAACTGTCAAACTGCTAAAAGCTGGTGGTCGGACGTTACATAAAACACTGGCAAAATTATACTCAAAATACCTCAAAGAACAAAAAGTACCTGACTTATGGAAAAATGCAGAAGTGATCATTTTACATAAAAAGGGAGCACAGGAAGATTTTAAGAACTACCGTCCAATAAGCCTCCTATTAGTGATGTACAAAGTTTTCACTAAGATAATTTCTAAAAGAATATTAAAGAAACTGAATGACGCACAACCAAGAGAACAAGCAGAATTCAGAAGTGGATTCAGTACATTGGATCACATCCAGGTTGTACAGCAGGCCATAGAAAGGCACAACGAATACACCATGTCACTGTGCTTGGCTTTTGTCGACTACAAAAAAGCATTTGACTCCATCTTAAAGCATGCAATAATAGATGCAAACGAATATATATATATATATATATATATATATATATATATATATATATATATATATATATATATATATATATATATATATATTCGTTTCTTTATTTCAGGATAAGTTACATATTTAGTAGTTTTGAAAAAATGGCACAATATCTACTTGCAGAATGTATTTTAAAAGATTTTATTTTAATGTCAGAAGACAAAGCAACCCACGGACACCACTATCAACTAAAAATATATAACGCGTAAGGAAAAGTTTGCAAAAAGCTCCAGGATCAACCCGGCTACACTTTACTCGATTGGGTAAATACAAGATCTCTACATGTATCACTACAAATTCTAGCTAATACAAGTGGTTAATCCTCATGATTTCCAGCAATGATTAGATCGTGCTTTCATAAAATTTATATATATATATATATATATATATATATATATATATATATATATATATATATATATATATATATATATATATATATATATATATATATATATATATATGTGTGTGTGTGTGTGTGTGTGTGTGTGTGTGTGTGTGTGTGTGTGTGTGTGTGTGTGTGTGTGTGTGTGTGTGTGTGTGTGTGTGTGTGTGTGTGTGTGTGTGTGTGTGTGTGTATGTATTCGGGGGAAGTAAGGGCAGAAGCGCCGAGATTAGCTTTTTCTTAACGAGGGCGTACTATCATATAAAGTTTGGAAAACACTGCTATATGGCATATCTTCAGAAGTTGTCAACGAGTTTATAGGTTTAGAGTGTATAAGTGATTTGTTTCAATATGTCAGTAAACGTATAATTCTAGTATCAAATCGACAACCAAGATAATTTGTCAAATCGAATATATAGCCTAATAAAACGTCCTCCAGACAGTGGAGGAGTTTAATTACAAACACCGTCTTAATTTTCGGTACTCGCTCAGTGCGAATTATAGCTATTCAGAAAATTAAAAAGCAAATTTACAACAGGCTCGTCGTGTTTCTCGTTTTTGCCGCTGGGGGTCGATTTATCGGGGCAATAAAGGCGGCGTCAAGAAGGGCAAACTCGGATTTTTTTGCTCAGTTCATCGTTTTTTTTTTCTTGGAGAGTTCTTTTCCGAAGAAAAATGACGCTAACAAGCACCGGGTTGGAGGTGTAGAAAAAAAATGGTTCAGTAGGTTAATTTTTAAGATTTAACGGGTGTTTGATAATTTATCAAAGAGTTTCTGCCTGAGAATTTAGTGCTTTGTTCTGAAATATGAGGTGCTTTTATTCACGATGTATTTTAATTTCAGTTAATTGAAGTGGAAATGTGTTGTATTAGCTTCGAGAATTAAATGTCAAATTGTTATAGGTTAAAGTGTTTATCAGTATCAAAAATATATTGGTTATTTTATATGAGGGTCGATCGAAAAGTTCTCGACCTAACAGAATCTTTCGAGATATTTCCAATGTCAGCATACATTTCTAGAAAGTATCTTTGCATCTAATTCTTTTATATGTCTGCTGGGGTTAAACCTGTGAATGTAAAAGTACAGGAAGAAGCATGTGATCCTGTAAGTGCGACCGGAATGGTAGCTGCATATGGCCGACTACTGTTTCCGGTTTGGTAGCGGTATAAGGCAGTATGAACAAAAACAAGGAACTGATAAAAATTTACAGTTATTTAAAACAATAAATTATATAACTATAGTTGCTGTAAATATTAAAATTAATTAAAAAACGAAATTTTTTCAAATAGTAAAATGTTTTTTATTGGGCCAATACGACAAAAGTTATTAAGAAATTGGATTCTTCTGTCATAAATTCATAACATTTTCAAAAATTGGTTAGGTAATCAGTTGCATCTTGCACCGAGTTGATATATATATATATATATATATATATATATATATATATATATATATATATATATATATATATATATATATATATATATATATATATATATATATATATATATATATATATATATATATATATATATATATATATATATATAGTGAGTGACCATGAGACCATTGAGACCATTGATTTAATGAAGAAACGGCGAACAATGAGAAATGCAGGAACAATGAGAAATACGCCGATTCAATATGCAGCTAGTGCAAAAAACCCTGGAAGAAAACAAAGGAATTAACAAAGCTAAACAGAAGCTGAGAAACAAAAGAACGCAAATATATGCTTTAAAGCGTGAGGATGGCACAGTGTGCAGGGCGCGTACCCAAATGTTAGAGATTGTCAGAAGATTTTATTCCCAGTTATATGAAGATCAGAGCCAGTCAGGGACAGCAATACCCACGGAAGAACAATATATAATGCCAGATATCCTAGTGGAGGAAGTAACAAATGCTATAGAATTGATGAAGAATGGCAAGGCTCCAGGAAAGTCATAGAAAGGTACAACGAATACACCATGCCACTGTGCTTGGCTTTTATCGACTACGAAAAAGCATTTGATTCCATCTCAAAGCATGCGATAATGGATGCACTGCTTAGCCAAGGTGTAGAGAGAGCCTATGTAAACCTATTAGAATCGATATATGATGGAGCTACAGTCACAATTCACCTTGATGATCTTGAAGTGGGAATTAATATAGAACGAGGTGTACGGCAGGGTGACGCAATATCGCCTATTCTTTTCTCGGCTGGCCTTGAAGAAGTATTCCGTAAACTGGATTGGGAACAGGATGGTGTAAAGATCAATGGTGCAAACTTAAAACATCTTAGATTTGCAGATGATATTATTCTCATTTCACAAGACCCAGAGGAGCTGCAAAGACGCATACAAGAACTGCAAAGGCTGACGAACCATTTGGCTTGAAAATAAACCTGAAAAAGAGTCAGGTTATGTTCAATAACTTCGCTCAGGACAGAAGAATTTCAGTTTTGGGAAGGGATTTAGAGATTGTGGACAGCTTTATATATCTTGGGCAGAGGATTTCAATGGAGGGGAATAACGCCCGAGAGGTGGAACGGCATGTTAAATGTGGCTGGCAGGCATTTGGTAGGCTCAACATAGTGTTTAAGAGCAGACTCCCACTTTGCCTGAAAAGAAAAGTATTCGATCAGTGCGTTCTACCCGTTATGACATACGGCAGTGAAACCTGGACATTCACATCGCAATCAATTCAAAAACTTCGGGTGGCACAGAGGGGAATGGAAAGATGTATGCTTGGCATTGCAAGACGAGACAAAAGTCCTGCGCATGGATCAGGGAACAGACAAAAGTCTGTGACATCATTGGAAGAGTAAAACAATTGAAATGGAGATGGGCAGGCCATATAGCGAGGCGATGGGACGACAGATGGGCCAAGGCGATCCTGGAGTGGATACCGCTTGATCGCAAACGCCCGAGAAGAAGACCGAAAGCACGATAGATTCATGACATCGTTAAGTATATTGGACCCGAGTGGCAGAGGAAAGCCCAGGACCGTGAAGGTTGGAAGCATGCTGAAGAGGCCTTCAGCCTGCAGTGGATCGATACGGGCTGATGATGATGATGATGATGATGATGATATATATATATATATATATATATATATATATATATATATATATATATATATATATATATATATATATATATATATATATATACATATATATATATATATATATATATATATATATATATATATATATATATATATATATATATATATATATATATATATATATATATATAAGCATTGGTTAGTTGCTTTTTAATTGTTCAAGATCTATTATCTACATACAATAATAAGCTATTAGAATATTCTAATGCTCTAATGTCAAATCTCTTGATTTTATGGTTTCAGATTATTTTTTATGAGAAAATGTAAAGGAAAAAGTCTACATCTATAGAATACATATATATATATATATATATATATATATATATATATATATATATATATATATATATGTATATATATATATATATATATATATATATATATATATATATATATATATATCTATATATATAGGCATTGCTTAGTTGCTTAACCGGGAGGAAGCCTCACCCATCCCTTACATTGGAGGGCACATGTTTCGTCTGTTGGTGGTTAGACTCATCAGGGTACGGAGATATGCTCTCTCGCCAAGAATAAGGAGTTCTTCTCCACAATCAAACAACCCATATTTTCGTCGACTTCTCCTCGGATGGCTTATACATGGAGTTTTTTATTTCATTAGACTGTGTCCAATGAGACAACATTAGTCAGGAGTTATACACCCCCCATCGTTTCTCATTATAGCGGAGACGCAGGTTGTGCGTTCCACATGAGACCAACCAAAAAAACTAACTTTCAAAAGTAAATACTATGAAAGATGTTTATCAAAATGATAAAATAAAAAATTACATATTTTAAACAGTCCACTTTAATTCTTGGAACAAGGAGCCACATTAGCTGTGGTGTCTAAAGCGCCAGCCTTACGTTACGGCAGTTAAAGTGGATCGGGTTCGAATCCCGTACTAGGCAAAAAAAGTTTCTCTAAAATTCTTGTGAATGTTTCTAGGTAAGAGTGTAAAATCTGACAAGGAATCACTCCTCAGTAACGTCAGTTCCAGGCTGGATCAGGCCGGATGCCTTCTGAGAGGTTTTCTACGTTGGTCACTCGCCAGTCGGTAGGTTTCTCGATATACTTTCGGTTAAGCACAAAACCAAGGGTTGATAGCCTGAGGGGGGTGTTGACCGGGGTTTACGGTAGCTGATGACCGTGGTTCGGAACCCTTGTTAACCTGCAGGTCCAGTCGCTAAATAGCCCTGATGCACCTCTAACCCCAAAACTGTACTTTAATTGTTGGAACAGCATTTGGTAGTAGTATCACTTTTCAAATGATCGGTTTGCCATAGATGTTCGATCAAAACACTCCTCAGCAAAATGATGGGAACATAAAAACCTACTGCGGTTTGGAATAAAGTCAGGCATTTAAATAAAATTTATCCACTGTTCTACTATTTGGAATCTTTGAGAAATCTTGAAAAAAGATGAACTAGTTTAATAACATAAAATCCAAATCACAATGGAAGTAACATTTACATTTATTAGTATAATAATTTCTGAAATGGATTATAAAAAAAGGTAACACTCTGTATGATTAGTTATATTTTATTGTCTGTATTATTATTTTTATTTTATCTGTATGATATTTATTTATTTGTATGATTAGTTATATTTTATTGATGATATGAGTAAAGTATCATGTGTTAGATGTATCAAACGAAAACTAAAAAATATCTGATTTTTTAAGGTCCAGTATCTCAGAAAACTAAACATTTTAGAGCAAGCGTTAAAAAATTAAGTTCTAAAAAAATCACTATCTGGAATAAGGTAATAATTCTATTATTTTACCCAAAATAAATTTGTTTATTATTCCAGTACACTTTTTTTTGGTTTTTTGGTTATTATTCCAGTACACTTCTTCGGCACTTATTATTAAACAATTGTAACAAAAAAATTTAAAGAAATTGCACAAATCTAGTAATAAACTTCTAAATTGTTTTTTTTTCTTTATTTGGGTTTTTCGCCACGATCTAAAACTCAAAAATATCTGTTCTTATGTAATAATTATTAATAATAATGTAATAATATTTGCAATATTTTTGGAATATTTCCAAAACGGTATTAAAAGAATTGGTAACAAAATACAGAAGGTAGATTTAAATTCAATATGGTTCCCGATTCTAAAGAATACAATTAAAAACATTTAAGAATTTCATTAAACAATCACAATCACACTGTAAACCTCACCTATATATATTTTTTTGGTGGTATGTCACTGTCATTAAAAACTAATTGTTAATGTAAGTATCAATGACATACACAAAAAATATATTTACTTCCAATCTTTTCATAATTTATAGAAATTAATATAATTTATTTTTAGATTCGTTTTGAAAACGGGAGGAAAATACTTCCCGAAACGTTAACGTTAAAAGTTTGTATATTATTTTTAAAACATTATTATATTTTTAAAATTTTGTTCGTTAGACTAATTTATTGCAAAAAAGAATCGCTGAGAAATTTGTCTCCGTTTGGTTTTTTGTTTTTACCCAGTGATTCTTTATTTACATAAGAACAGCTATTTTTGATATTTCTTGAGTTTTAGATCGTGGCGAAAAACCCATATATGAACACGCCACAATCATTCAGACATTTCTAAATTGTTGACACCAATTACCAAAATTCCAAAACAATGAGTCATATGTGGTGTTTCAATATGGCCGTTTCCGTATCGAATTAAACGTGCATTAAGGCTCTTTCCGGTCAGTTGTATATTCAAAGGGTTAAACCCACCAAAACAAAGTATTTTATAGTAGCTTGATCCTAACCGATTGTTATAAATATACAACAAAACGCGCACGTCTAAAACCGATTCGCATGCTTTTCCATGCTTGCTGATTATTTTTAAATTAAATAAAATAGACAGATCCTGTGTAGACCACAGATGATTTCACGTTTATCACAGGATGGCATGACCTGCATTGTATTACAGTTTGTCTCCGATAAGTCCGATGTAGCCTACTAAGCTTACTAAGGAAAATTGTTTATAAGTCACATTTGTTTAAATTAGGAAAATGAATCAGCTTTGAGTATCAGATAATCACAGTTTATCAAAGAGTCATTCGTTCTCATTGCCCCGGGACTTCGGAAAATGAGAGCCCATTTAACGCTCATATGTGAAATGGGAGCCATAATTTTTAACACACACACAAATATGAAGCTTAATATAATGAAATCAAGCAAATCTTAATTGTTAATACGGAGGACTATTTGTAACATAAATAGATAAATCAACACAATTTTCAAAAGCGTTGCTTTGATGTTAAACATTCCACGATAATAACCCAAAATGTACTGAATAATTTAAAAACTAGAGGCGCGTAAATTCACAGTTCGCTTGACAGCGACTCCTATCGGTATTTCGGCCACACTAAAAAATCACCCTTTATATTGGTTGTTGTAAAAACTCCCTCTTGACATACCTTCTATGTCTAGATTTGAGTTCTAGTAGGATATCGTTTGATATCCATTCTAAAAAGGAAACTAAATTATCTATGAGCGAATGTATGTATTTCATGCTCATCCTATCAGAAGACCCGATCAGCAAAAATTTTTACTGTCGATTTTATTAGAAAAATTTTGCTGACTTACAATGTTTCAGTCTTACCGCTTGTTATATAGCTACCTTAAAGGCAATATAAAATGAGGGAATCCTATTACTAAAAAGACGGTTTTTGAGTACTAAAAATTTATGGGACAACTTACCGAGAAAAATGCCGCAATTTAAAATTATTGCCTGTAAACAATAAGGGATAAAAAAGGACCTAGCCCGCCATCTACCGATTTAATTTAATATCGGAAGGACTTAATAAAAAATATTTCATCTAATATAGATTTAAACGTTTCCATTATATCTTTTCACGTCTTACGGTTTCGAAATTAGTAAAATTGTACTTTTATTAAAAGTTAAAGCTAGGGATATTGCGAATTAATTTTACAAGAAGGTCAATTGAAGAAAATTAAATCGATGAAGGTGAATTGTACTTTTTGGAACATTGTTTGGACATTTTTTTCTAGTACTCCATAACACGAAAGAACTAACTATATTTGTAAATAACTTCGTATGGCCTTTTTAATATGAGATATATCTCAACTAAAATATAAAATTAATAAACAGGACATAAAAAATCAGTAGCACTAAGAATAACTGAAAGAAATATTATAAGTATGGATCAGTAGAAGAAGTACTACGAAATTCTAAAGAAAGAAAACAAAAAGAAATTTTTTGAAAAGGGAGCAGATATGGAGAAGAAAATATATTAAGAGAAAAAGTAGATGATACAACAGCTGAAGAGATTCAAAGAATAACAAAAATATTTAAATATTTGAAACCACCAAGCCTTGGTGAAGTATGCAGCAATTTATTTATTTCACTGGTAGGAAGATACTAAAAGCTAAAATAGAACAAAATCTAGACGCGAATGAAAAACAAAGCGGACTTTGTGTGGGCCGCTCATGCATCGATAATGTAACCTTCACAAAGCTTATGATACAGGGTATCAAAACTTTGGCAAGCTATGAAACAGCAAAATGTAAAAGTTGGATATGAACTCACGCCTGAATTTGAAGTTACTAAAGGATTACGACAAGGTTGTTGCTTAGCTGCTATGTTGTTCAAATTATAACTAAACGAAGTGTTAAGGATAATGGAGAAGAAAGTCTTGAAAAATTGGCAGAAATGAAGAGCAAATAAGACAAAGAGCTGGAAAAAGGGGGTAATAATGCGACTGCTACAATTGTTAATCTGGAAACGACATATGACAAATAACAAGAAGCGAACGGTATATAAGGCTGTAGTGAAAAACAAGGCCCTATATTGACCAAAGATATCGGAAGTGTTTAATAGAAATACACAAAGATTAAAGTCTACGAAAATGGACACAATTTTGGCGATACAGGTATGTTAAGACTCTTATGGATAAAGTCAGAAACGAGACAATATGGAAAGAAATGACGCTGTAAAAGCGAAATGGCTAAACTGGTCAAAGATGTGGCACTGGACTCCAATACAACGAAGAAGGGAAAGAAGAAGAACAAGATTATCATGGTGAGTACAAAAAATGGAGGACTACCATGAAAATAATTGGCAAGATCGCTAACGTTGAAAGGCTGGTTGCGAGAAATGCTGCACGGTGTAATTCCACTCGCAAAAAATAATAATAATCAATTAAGTTGGATCTACTGGATTATCTTCTTCTTCTTTTTCTTCTTTTTCTTCTTCTTCTTTTTCTTAATCTCTTCTCCAATATAAATCTAAATCATATTCTTTTACCTACCTCTGCTCTGTCTTGGGCCTTCATAATGTCACCTTCCTAATATCATCTATCCATTTTAGTAGTGGTTTTCTTCCTTCTCTAAGTGTCTTTTTCTTCCCTTTCTAGATTCTACTCCCATTACCTCTTCGTCCATGTATCGGCTGTTGTTCTCACTATATGTTTGGGGTAGTTTCACCTGTATTTGCTTATGTGTTCAATTATGTCAGTTATTTCAGTTTGTCTCCTGACTTATTTTGTTGTCTTTCCTTCTCTTAGTTTTTAATATCTGAATTTTTTTGTTAATGGCTGTTTGTATTTGTTTTAATTTTGTCATTATTTCCTGTATATAAGTAGATGTTTTATCTTCATAACAGATTAGCGAGAGAACCGATATATTTGATGGAATTTAAAAAAAAATGCAAGGGGTTTTTCCTTGTCCTATGATGATTTTTGAAAAACCCCTTTGTTTCGAAGATACAGGGCGAACAAAGTTTGCGACAACCATATTCGATATTTGTTGAAATCATTAATGTAAATAAAAGTAGGGTGTACGTCAATGAGTTTATCAAGTACAAACATTTTTTTTTCGATCTCGATCACTTGGAACGGCTGTTTTATCTAGTAAGTGGATTTCATCGGTCGCATTTGTTTACATAGATTGAGTGACGTTTGGCTGTTTGACGTGTCTTAAATAGTGAGTGAAGTGCTCTATCATAATGTATACAAACGCCGAGATGACTGACATGCACTTCATGTATGGACTCGCTGATGGCAATGCATTACAAGCTAGGCGAGAAAACATTAATCGACGTCTTCGTGAAACAGGCACATTGAAACGAACTGAAGGGTCAGGAAGATCACTGAGTGTAAGAACGGTACAATTGGAACAGAATGTGCTGGACATGATTGCGGAAGAGCGTGGTAGTTCTACGCGAAAAATTAGCAAATACTTTGAATGTGAGTCACTGGACAGTTTGGAAAATTCTTAAGGACAATTTGTTGTATCCATACCACATTTAACGCGTTCAGGCACTACTACCTGTTGATTTTCCTTCACGTATTGCATTATGTCAATGGATATTGCAAACTTTACTTCGCATCCCTCTATTCCCGACTCAAATTCTTTTCACCGATGAAGCCACTTTTGCAAGAAACGCAATAAGGAATTTTCATAATAACCATGTGTGGGCAGATGAAAATCCGCATGAGTTATGCGAAGATAGTTTTCAACATCAGTTCTCGTTGAATATTTGGGTTGGAATTGTAGGTGACTATCTAATTGGACCGGTATTTCTGTCACAAATACTTACTGGCGAGGTGTATCGCAACTTTTTGGAAGCAACGCTGCCTGAGTTTCTGGAAGATGTACCATTGCAACAAGGCATGAAATGTGGTTTATGCAGGATGGTGCACCACCATATTTCAGTTTGGTTGCTCGTGATTTTTTAACAGCAACATACGGTATCGCTGAATTGGTCGAAGTGGGCCATACGCATGGCTGGGGATATCTGAAGTCATTAGTTTACGCTACTCCATTGAAGAATTTGGATGATTTGCGAAATCGGATAATTGCTGAGTGTAACTCAATTAGAAACGACCGTGGTGTGCTTGAAAGAGTTCGGCAGTCAATTACGAGAAGATTGAATGCTTGTATCAAGGCTGGAGGAAGTCATTTCGAACATTTATTGTAGATTGAGCAACTTTACATGTTTTTTTTACATAAAATGTTGTTAATGTCGTAAATTTTGTTCACCCTGTATCTTCGAGACAAAGGGGTTTTTCAAAAATCATCATACAACAAAATATTCTTAGAATAAGTCAAGGAATAACCCCTTTAATTTTTGCCGCATGTTTACTTAACACCCTGTATATATATATATATATATATATATATATATATATATATATATATATATATATATATATATATATATATATATATATATATATATATATACCAAAATTCAGGTAGTGCGACTAGATGAACTATGTTTCGTTTGAAATTCATCCACATCTTTAAACCGGTTTCGTACTTTAAGAACTCATCAGATAAGCTCGAGTGCTATTTTCTCGAAGTAATCAAATCTCTTGCAGCTCCACAGACGTTCACTCGTGTCAAAATTTTAAATAACATTTTGGCATAACTGTAGCTCCATCTCACCAATAACTCGAATAATTCTTTAGTTTACGAATCGATTGTTGATTGTAAACCTAGCTATAAACCTGGTTATAAACCTGGGTTTTCACGTAATCCCAAAGGAGACAGTCCCACGGTGTCAAATCCTATGATCTTGGTGGCCAATTATCATCACCGTTTCTTGCAATAACTCGTCAAGAAAACAATTTCTCTCAATAAATCAATTGTTTAATTAGAAGAGTGAGGTGTTGCATGATCCCATTGGATCCCACAAAAATCCAGTTATTGTTTAACAATATTGAACACCATTCACAGTTACAGCTTTACTAGCAATATTCTGAGTTAAAAACGGCCCAATTAAAAACGAAACACTGACTCGTTTAGGATCTATAGGTTTTTCATGAATAAATAGTGGATGTTGCTCACCTCAAATGCAGCAATTTTGTTTATTAACGTAGCCACCAATTTTAAAATGCAATTTATCGGAAAAAATTATGCCATTTTAAATGATTCAATGGTTTTAATTCCTATGTTATTTGAATCTTATATGCCTTCAGATCTAAATCCTTTCGTAAAATACGGTATGCGCCATCTCACGTGTATCCAAGGAATTAATTTAAACTTTTTATGGCGTGCCGAACTAACAGTTTGGGCTTCAAATCCTCACCATTCCTATTTGTTTATGTTCAAAAATTGTATTAAAATTATTCTGTTATTAACTTCTGATAATCACTAAGTTGTAAGTTATTTTTTCAGTGTTTATTGTTAAATAATTAATAAAATAAAAAATGTACGTGATTCATCATACACATTTGTTTTTTAATTGAAAAAGCCTGCATAATTATCATTTTTATAATTTATATTATAATTATAATATTATAATTTATTCAGAAAAACTAAAAAAAACAATAACATTAAAGAATTAATATACATGTAAAAAAAAAGAATACATTGAATATATTCATTTCCGACCGGTTTTAGTAGAAGTACGCATGTATGCATTTCGAGAGCTGTAAACGACGATATTCTGATTACCTGGTTGTAGTAGAGTTATATACTCTACAACTAAAACCGTTCGGAATTGAATATATTCAATCTATTGTTTTTTTGATAAGTATATTTATTTTGTAATTATATTTCTTATATTTTCTGAATAAATTATATAGTTAGTTGAAGCCGTCATTTTGTGTAATTAGTTTTATTCTTTGTAGTCAAAGAAAAATAAATTAGTTACTTAAAAAACGGAAACAATTACTAATTCATCAAGTATATCCAAAAGTAAAACAAGCAAATGATAAAAAGTACTGTAAAATTTCATATTTCGGTCCAATTTCAGAACAAATAGATCGCTCTTTGACGAAACATAATTTGCAAATAGCGTTTAAAACCACCCAGTCAACCAGTAAATGAATTTTTAATACCAAAGATAAAACATCAGCAAATACAAAATCTGGAGTTTATATGTTAAGTTGCAACGAGTGCAGTAGCTGCTATGTTGGACAAACCGGCAGAAATTTTGAGACAAGATACAAAGAACATAAATCTGCATACATATTAAAGAAACAACACTCTAATTTTGCGAACCATTTCATAGATGCCGGACATATATTTCCCGAGATTACAAATTTGAAAATTTTACATACAGCCCCAAAAATAAAAAATTAAACATTTTAGAAGCTATTGAAATTTATAAATATAATAAAGATCCGTCTAGAGAGCTATTAAACGATCAGACGGATCTCCGAAATTCCCCACCATTTAAAATATTGTACAAAATTAACCCCAATAAAAATATAAAATTAGGTACTTAGTTCTAAAGCAGTGTTGAGCATATTTGAGTTACGAGTCATTCAAATTTTGTTTAAAAAAAAGTGACACATAACAAAGTAAAAAATTATTTTATTCCTTTTTAAAAAATGAACTATCACAAAGTAACGGACAAATTAACCAATAATAACAGAATAATTGTAATGCTATTTTTGAACAAAGAAAATAACAATGGTGAGGATTTGAACACTAAACTGTTAAGTCGAAACGCTATAAAAAGTTTAAATTAATACCTTGAGAGGGCGCCACCGCTTAGACCTAGGCAAATTTACAACGCCATCTGTGTTTTATTCAAGAATTAAAAAATCTCAATTTGAAAGACTCTATTGGAAAAACTTCTCAGGTGAAAATGTCGAACTTTCAAATCGAACTACAAACTGGCTTGAAATATGATAAAGGGTTATTAAAGAAAATGGTTGATACATAACTGTTCATTTTTTAGAAACTTTCTATTATTTTATGTTAAAAACTACTAACCACTTTCTAGAAAACCCTGTAAATATGATCTCGTTGTTGCTCTAAACAGTGTATAATAAAAAGATATAGAAGAGCAGCACAAAATCCTTATTATGGAAGTTTTAGATCGATCTGCAGATTCTCGACGGGAAAAATTCATGTTTTATAACAAGAACATTACGTGGTATGTCGCCGGTGTACTGTACAGAAAACTTATTTCGGAACACATTGCTAACTTCCAAACTAATTTAAAACTTTTCCGTCTAGTAAAACAATTTGTAAAGATATTTCACTTCACCATTTTCTCCACCTAAAAGAAAATTCAACAAAAAACTTCACGTACTGCATTCTCGAAATGCCGGAAGTTGCTTTAGTCCTTAATGGACCTTTTTCTTGTTGAAAAATGAATCATTATATTTTATTCTTCCGGTATTATTAATATTGAGTGACATGTATGTATATATATATATATATATATATATATATATATATATATATATATATATATATATATATATATATATATATATATATATATATATATATATAATTATTATTCACGTATGGGCCCTGCTGGACTACGCGAAGTACAATTAGAGGCGTTTGTTGTTGTTAGCCTTCCTTTGCGCCCATACTGATTTCATTCTTTCGCCATGAGCTTTTTGCCTTTCGTCAGACCAAGTTGTTCCAGTCTTCCTACATTTTTCTCTCTGGCCAACCATTCCAAACGTCAACCTTGTGTCTGAAACAGCCTCTATCCTGAATTTCACTTTGCGTAATATTTGCTGATCTTAGGTCCTCTTTAATTGCAGCAATCCATTTAATTATTTCTACTTTAGCTCTACTCCTATTTTCATAAAATTCGACTATTTGTCTAGTTAGCCTACTCGGATTCATCCGTTTTATGTGTCCGTAAAACTTAAGTCTTTTTTTTCTCATATCGCTATGTATATCTTTGTATTGTTTGATTTCTTGCTTTTCTCGAAGTCGGTATGTTGTGTTATTTATTTATTTGGGGCCTAAGATTTTACTCATGATTTTTCTTTCCTTTTTTCAATGTCCTCGATGTCTCTCTTTCTCTTCAAAATGAGCGTCTCTGCCCCATATAGACATTCTGGCTTAATAACTGTATTATATTGTCTCAGTTTTATGTTTTTAGATAGGCATTTTTTGTTGTAAATATTTTGTGTAAGTTTCGTGCCGTTTCCATTTTTTGACATCTATCCTTATTGGCCGCTTTTTCCAACCCATTTTCCATGATTATTTCACCCAAATATATGAATTGAGAGACTCGTTTGATATTACCATATTTTGTTTTTATAAATGATGTTCTTAGTCTGTTGCAGGTCATGTATTGTGTCTTTTCAAAAGAAATTTGGAGTCCTACCTTTTCTGCTGTTTCTTTTAGGATTTCAATCTGTTTCTGTGCCGTTAATACATTTTGAGCCAACATTGCTAGATCATCAGTAAACGCCAGACAATCAATTTTGATGTTGGTTTTCCCTAGTTTAATGGGCTAGTCAATATTTAGGGCCGACTTTTTTCACGCCACACCTTATTACTTTTTCTAGAACACAGTTAAATAAGAGCGGCGAGAGTCCATCCCCTTATCTCACTCCAGTTTTAATTTCGAAGGGCTCTGAGATGTCACCCATGAATTTAACTTTTGATCTTTTGTTAGTTAATGTTGCTTTAATAATTGCCAGCGTTTTCAGATCTAGTCCTTATTCTTTCAAGATTCGGAATAAAAATTCACGGTCAATAGAATCATATGCTTTTTTGAAATCCACAAATGTACAGACGAGATTTTTATTGTATCAAAGCTAGATCGTTGCCGGTATTTCTTGTAATTACTCAACTTTGTAATTACTCAGCTTTCATATCTAATCTATAATAAATTAAGAGTGATTATTTCTTTCACCATGTCTGGTTTATGGACGTGTGTAGATACTTTATGTTGATATACTTTATAGCAACGGTTACGCTCACTTGTGTTTACGACATCCCAGTTGTACAATGATTTTTATATTCCAACTCCAACAGCTCTTTAATTGTGAAACAAGGGTTATAAAACAAATAATTTCGTTTCACACACACTCTGCACCATAAAAGTCTCCTGTTGTGTGTTAACGTTTTCAAATAAAATTTTAACACCCTTCTTTTGTTCGGATGTAAACGTTCTCTTCTCTTTTGTTATCCATTTTTTTTTTGTTTTGCAGACCTCAGTCTGAACAGAGTCGTAAAGAAAAATGAGATATATGGACTATTTGTTTATTGTATGAATTTTTTACGAAGTTCAGTTTCAAATTATAAAAAACATGCGAATATAAAATGTTTTTCACATAAGATACAGATTTTGTCTCAAGAATTCCAGTTTAAGAGGTCTCAAAAGGTAAATGTTCTTTTGTCAAGTTATGTTAAACAAGTAACCTTAAATTATTTTTGGAATATTCAGCGTTATTTTTAAGGATTCATATTGAAGCTTATATTTGAATATCAGATGGTTTTGCTTTAAGAATTTGTTAAAACTCTTATGTTATGGCGACAGAAAAAGAAGAAAGAACAAGTTAAGCGGAAAAAAAATAGAAGTAGAAAGGCTTTTTAAATGAAGGTACATATGCACAATATTGAGAATTCAAAGTGCAGAGAAATAAAGTGATAATAAAGAAAGATTGCAGGAAGAAAGAAATAACAGGAATATATAGCAAAAAAATGCAATGGGACTATACATAAAATAGTGATCACCTCACAAGAGCCCTCACGGAAACTTACGCTGGTATAATAAAGGCATTAGTATTTATATGATCCTTAGTTATTTGCTTTTTAAAAAATAGTTATTTTCGACGACCTCAACCTATCTTTGAGCCAGTAACTCTATTCCTCTTCAGTACACGATGCGCTTTTGGATGCGAAAAATCTAACGCAGTCAGTTTTTATTTCTTTTTGGTTGTAGCTGTATGTTGGGTGAGGGAGAAGTTCAAAGTTCAATTTTTAAGATAGTCGAATGTAAAGGGAGTAAAGTAAAGCCGATAAAGAGTACTATGAGATACTCCTCAAAATGTTAAGGATTTACCTCCAAAGATGCTCTTAAAACGTGGGTATAGAGAGACCGTAGACGACCTGATCTTCCACTGTCTTCAAGAGCATCTTCATCTCTTTATGCCATCCCTCATGGCTCCCTTCTGGAACTTTTTGAACCAGAGCTGATCGATGTGGATTGCTACTGCACCTTCCTCATCTAATTTCTCGACTTAGTTCACTCGTTTTAACGCATTTGTTCAAAATCGCCGACTGAATATTTTGGAGTGAAATCACTTTAGTAATGAAGAAGGAATGTTTTTTTGACGGAACAAAATATTAAAGTCCGATTAAACTTAGGAGAGATGAATTAAAATACTTTATTTATAAACAAAGGAACAATGCAAATATTTTTGTGTTACACTCAAATAGTAATCGAAAAATAATAAATAATTTAATTATGGAAAGAAAGCTTTCAAAGTTTGTTATGCCCAGGGATAAAATAAAAAAGAGAACGAGCAAACAGAAAAATGATGAATAATCAAGTTCAACCCACAGTTGAAGTAGGGAAAGCAATAAAAATGATTAATAGAAATGTTAACTACCATGGAAGATGATGGAAAAAGGTTAACTCTAAACATTGGAAAATATTGCGTCATTGGGGAGTAGTAGCACTGTCAAACTTTTACGAAAGTTGATAAAATATGTTTGCTCAAACCATAAGGGCATTACTTGGACAACTTAGCTTCGGGACAGCTAAAATTTAAGAAGGAAAAGAACATGAATTGAAAAAATCACTGTGATTTCACAAAACGTAAAGGACAATAATCCATTTATTTTACGTTTTAATATGTTTTAGATATTACTAAAACATCCAAACCAAAACTCCGATAAAGCATTCCTTTAAGGAAATCCAAATCATGAAAAATGTCCCATAATACTAAACGTAGCATTGGCGATCTTGGTTGTTAGTGTTGTATAATAAAATAGCAAGAGTTCCAGCATTATAAATTACCATAATAATCAAAGTATTGACCATCGTTAGCTATAACTTTTCCCATGTCAAGAAATAAATTCCGCGCCAAAAAAACTTTTGTTTTGTTGAGGCCAACCATTCATCAAGTTAAATTGTCACTTCTTCGTAAGAATTTAAGTGTAGTTCTGAAAGTCCGTGCCGCATGAATCAAAATCAGTGATAGTCCGAAGGGGTTAAGTCCGGTGAATACGGCAGGTGGGTAGGACGTCCCATTTATCGTTTACCAAAAATTTTTTTGCACATTTTACGTGGGTCGGAGTAATAGCATGTTCAAAAAAGGACTTTATTCTATCTTTGAATGTATTCTGGTTATTTTTCCTTCAATGCTCAGGTGGTGTTTGGCCTTTTAATGTATCTCTCCTTCAATTTAAATGGAACCTCTCTTCCTTCCTTCTGGATCTTTCCCCATGGGTGAAGACATTCGGAAATGGTGGATTCTGCAATATTCTATGCTTCTTCCAATTGTTTCAACGTATGAAATGAGTCTTCATCCAATATTACTTTCAAATCTACATGTTCAAACTTTTTCGGCTCTCCTGGACGCTCCTTATCTTATCAAAATGGCCACTTTTAAAGCGTTTAAACCATCGCTGACAAGTTTTCTGGATTAGAGCATGTTCACCATAAATTTTAACCAAAAATCGATAATTTTCATCAAGCGTTTTCTTCAAATGTTCAGCATATTCAAAGCTATAAAAAATATGTTTTTTTTTGTACAACAACTTACAGCGAACTGGCTCTTGATGACATATATTTACCCTCCAAAACCCCCATAGACGTCATTAGTCTATACCAGGGGTCTCTAACTTTCCAGCATTAGGACCATACTGATTACTCCAGTAAGGCCCCCCAAGGGCCAAATCCGTATTAATTTTCCTGCCATTATCTATAAGATCTAAATTAACATACGAGCATATGCTTTCTAAATTCGCCGGATTGATGGACTCTGGCGGGCCGGATCTGGTTCGCGGGCCGTAATTTGGAAACCTTCGGTCTATACCAACAAACGTATTAGTAATGCCATCTCTTAGCAAAATCGACATTATTAATCGAAACACATTTTCAACATAATTCTCCTAAGAAGGGAAAATAACGAGGAAAAATATACATTGCTTTATTGATTCTTCTGAGAGAAATGTGAACTTAAAGCTGAAGAACATTATAATGACTCTATATGGAAGCACAACGAATAAAATGCATGAATAATATGGTTTTCTGTGAGCTTATGAATAGTGGTGCTTGCAGGGCAAAACACTTAACCCAGCGCAATTTCACATAGTCATGAATGATGCAATTCAGGAAGTGTAAGTACGTGCAGGATATAGAAATTTAAAAACAGCTTGGATGAAGGAGTGTGTCTTTGTAAACAGTCTTTAGCTACTAGTGGGAAAGAGCGGAATAAAAAGGACCTGTTTAGAAATCTGGATAGCAACATTAGTATCGGTGACACTGTCTTTCAGTTCTTTTCAAATTATTATCATTGTAAACCGCATTTTTACATTTAACAATGTCAGACAAAGTCAACGTATATGATAGGCCCATCACAAAGTCTACATCGTATATGATAGACCCATGTCTTGTCTTGGTCTCCAACTTTAATTCCGAAATAAAGTTTGTAAGCCCACACCATAATTACGCAGGACTCATAAAACTTGCTACTTACTCATTCCACAGAAAATATTCGGCTAACGGTTTCCCACTGTGTTTTGAAGTATGAACGAAGAAGTCCAAATGAGTTATGAAAGGTTAACCGCACTCTTGCTTTCATCCAACATCTCAAAATAAAGTTAATACATTTAATTACATTCTAAAAAATGAAGGAACTTAATACTTAACGATATAAAGTACAAGTACAAGAGACAATGAAAACGTTATTCTCTTTTAGATGCATGGTAATAATAACCTAAAACGAGCACCATCATCTTTATAAACTTATATAAAATAACAGCAATATCTGGCTTGACAATGACAATATTATTTCCAGAATAGTAAAATAATATTAGTCCACGTGTTCTCTTAAAACAACGTAAAACTTTTAAGGTCCTTCTGTATATACGTAGGTTGATTGAAAAGTTTCTAACATGATAGTGCTTTTAAACCAAACAACAGTGTACTAGAATATCTCATTCGTATAATTACAAGAATGTAATAAAAAATCACTTTTTAAATGAACAATTGTATTTATAGGGTATCTTCGAAACCGTTTAGAAATCTATAGATAGAATTATTCAACAAGCGAGGGTTTGCTATTTATGTATCCGGAATAATAAATAAAACCAAATAAATATATATATATATATATATATATATATATATATATATATATATATATATATATATATATATATATATATATATATATATATATATGCAAAACTATAAAAAAAACGTATCAGAGAGGACACGCGCCGATTCAACATGCAAAAACAAGCAGGATTCAGAAGAGGATTCAGTACAGTGCATCACATCCAGGTTGTGCAGCAGGCCATAGAAAGGCACAACGAATATACCATACCACTGTGCTTGGCTTTTATGGACAACGAAAAACTATTTTACTCCTTCTCAAAGTCTGCAATAATGGATGCACTGCTTAGCCAAGGGGTAGATAAAGCATATGTAAACCTATTAGGATTGATATATGATGGAACTATAGCCACAATTCACCTTGATGATCTTGAACTAGGAATTAATGTAAAACGAGGTGTACGGCAGGGTGACGCAATATCGCCTATTCTTTTCTTGGCTGGCCTTAAAGAAGTATTCTGTATACTGGATTGGGAACAGGATGGTGTAAAGATCAATGGTGTAAACTTAAACCATCTTAGATTTGCAGATGATATCGTTCTCCATTCACAAAACCCAATGAAGGTGCAAAGAGGCATACAAGAATTGCAAAGGGCTGGCGAACCATTTGGCTTGAAAATAAATTTGAAAAGGAGTCAGGTTATGTTCAATAACTTCAGAGGATTCCAATGGAGGGGAATACCACCCGGGAGGTGGAACGGCGTGTTAAATGTAGCTGGCAGGCATTTGGCAGGCTCAACATTGTGTTTAAGAGCAGACTCCCACTTTGCCTGAAAAGAAAAGTCTTTGATCAGTGCGTTCTACCCGTTATGACATATGGAAGTAAAACCTGGACGACACTCACACCGCAATCAATTCAAAAACTTCGGGTAGCACCGAGGGGAATGGAAAGATGTATGCTAGGCATTACAAGACGAGACAGAATGTCCTGCGCATGGATCAGGGAACAAACGAAAGTCTGTGACATGATTGGAAGAGTAAAACAATTGAAATGGGGATGGGCAGTCCATATAGCGAGGCGATGGGATAACAGATGGACCAAGGCAATTATGGAGTGGATACCGGTTGATCGCAAACGTCCGCAAAGAAGACCGAAAGCACGATGGATTGATGATATTGTTAAGTATATTGGACCAGAGCGGCAGAGGAAAGCCCATGACCATGAAAGTTGGAAACATGCTGAAGAGGCCTATATACCAATTGATAATGATATATATTGAACCGATTTTTATAGCTCTGTTTGAATTCCGATTGAGGTTGAAAATCGTTGACCATGTAATTTATTCTTCACGGACCCGAACGAAAAGAAATCATTGGGTACCAAATCAGGACTGTACGGCGAATGACCTATCAATTCGATATTTTGAACTGTCAAATATTGAGTTTGACAATGATGTGTGAGAGCTGGCGTTGTGATACTGAATAATATGAATATGATCCTACGTGGCAGGTTGTTTATCCTTATTTATTCAGACTTCTGGCAAACAAATGATTGGGAATTGACCGTATTACGATTTTCTAGTGGCACTGTAGTCACATGACTATTTATCTTAAGAAAAAACGGGCGACTATTTGCGTCAAAATGCTTCTTGCGCGAACAACATTTATTGGGTTTGGCTTATTTTAAAAACACATTCAGTCGACTGCTGTTTACTTTCGAGCTATACGCGATCTACATGAATAGATCATAGATTTCTGTAGATGTATGGAGTTTTTTAACTTGTCAAAGGAGAGGGAGTCTCTCTCCACAATCAAACAACCCATATTTTCGCCGATTTCTCGGATTTCTCGTCGGATGGCTTATATATGGAGTTTTTTTACATCTTTGGACTGCGTCCAATGCTCCACGTAGGAGTTATGGAGCAAGTCTTCGTTTCGAATCTTGTTCGGCGAGAATATGTGAAGAATTTTTCGCAAACATTTATTTATGAAACCCTGAAGATTTTTTTTTATTATCTTGTTCTGTTTTCCACGTTTCAAATCCGTAGAGCAAGACCACCCTAACATTGGTGTTAAATATACAAAGTTTTGTTGGTGTTGAGTATTGTATTGATCTCCATGCAGATGCTAGAGCTCCAATAGTTCCTTAAACTTTTCGAATTCTGCTTTTGACAGCATGATCTGTACTTCCATTTATTGTGAGAATGCTGCCCAAGTATGAACCACTCTCCATATCTTCTATGGATGACCCGTTGAGGACGAAAAGTCTGAAATATCTGGTATTGAGCGACTCTTAGTTACATAATTTTCAGAGCTTCCGTTACAAGTCTGTTTAGCATATGGACCATGTGGTTGTTTTGATGCGACATAAGGCGTATGTCATACGCGTATTCAAGGTCCGTCAACTTAGAACTGAGGGTCCACTAGATACCGGATCGATCATCGTAGATATTTTTAAGGCCATAATCCAGCAGTACATTGAAGAAACGAGAAGACAAGACATACCTCTGCTTCAGTCCAGTAATAATTTCAAATTATTCGCTTCTATATCTACCATGGGCTACACAGCAATGTGCATTCGTATACATTTCCCGAATAAAACGTATACTATTTTCGGGTATTCCTTTTTATTTTATAAAATAAAAAATAAACTTTCCATAAGGTAGGGTTGGTTAAACTGAATAATATTATGAATAATAGTAGAGTGGCGATCTCTATTCAGCTGACTGTTCTAGTAAGATCATAACAGTATTTATGCGATCAGTTAACAAATGACCCGGTCTGAACCCTGCAGCTATAACAGTACTAAAGATAATTATCTTTAGTAATGTTATACCACGCCAATTGTCACAAAGGCGTAGGTCTCCATTTTTTTGGTAATTTAATTATTAATCCCTTTTTCCAATCATCGGAAACATTGCTTGACTCCCACATCTGATTTATTAAGAATCATAATAATCCAGAACACGACTCAGGGCCAGCCTTGAGTAATTCTGCTGGTTATTATCCAGTCCCGAGCTTTTGCTGTTTTTTTAAGGCTCTTATAGCTCGTTGTATTTCCGTTTTCGAACGTGCATCTCACTTAATGGGAAGTTGCCTGCTTTCTACTTGTTGTTCTGCCTCCATTGTTCTTCCACCTAACATCTCTTGAAAATGCTCGTTCCATCTACTGAGTTGTTTGTTGTTGTGATAGTTTATTGGCTATTTGATAAAGTTGTCTGGTGTTGCTATTTGTTGCAGCAGTTTGTGCTTCTTGGGCTATTTGTTTAGCCCAGTTCAGCTCTTTTATCATGACGTGCAGACCTTTTTGCAGCCTTGTTTCTACTCTATAACGCTAACTAACTCTAATAATGCTAGCTAACTCTATATGTGTCCTGTCTTTTAATGCTCCGTTCTGTGCTCTGTATCTGTATTATTTTTTTACCTTCTTCTTTCGTCTGCTCCGAATAAGCCCCCACGTTTCGTCGGTTATTCAATCCGTCGTATGCAACCCGTTAGAAGGTGGTAGTCGCTAGAAATGTCTACACCTCTTCTGTTTCGCACATCCAGTAGTGAAGTTCTTCATCTTCTTGAAATTCAGTCTTCAGTCCTTTGGTCAGGTTAGGTTCTTTTGTGAACTCTTTTATGAAGGAACAGAGTACCACCGATCAGTAAGTTGTAGGTTGAACAAACATTTGTAAGTAGTTCATCGTTTTCACTCATTTCATCTAATCCCTGTTTACCTGTTACTGTTTCCAGATTAATAATATCTATCCAATTTTACTACTATCTATCCCGTACTGTACAAGAAATAAAATTGGAAATGAATCCACGTCGAAAATCATACTAAATCATCACAGTCGTACTAAAATGCTCACTAATTAAATCTGTTTTTTGATTGAGATGAAATTTTCACTTCAGTAAACAACACAAATAGTATACAGTTAACAATGTCAAACTTTACAATATATATGTCAGATGGCACCTAGGAACACTATTGTTGCCAATTCCGCGAAACATAAATAACAACCCTCATATAAAATATACTAAAGATCTGATCTGATTCTTATTGGCAAATTAAGGTATATCAATTAATCTCTTGGAAGTTTTTGGGTGAAATACTAAACTCGGAGAGATTTTCAATAGAAACCAAGTCATTTTTTTTATTTTTTAGGGCACGTAAGCATTTCCGAATCATCAAGAGATCATTCAATCTACGAATCATCTCCTGACGACGCTAACATGGTTAGCAAAACGCGCATCGTAAGAAAAAAAAAGTGATGATGAAAACCTGATTTTTCATTGTTATAATAGACACTTTTTGATCGGTCCTCGTATATTGCTCGACTTTATTTTTCCCTCCATAAAATGCTAATTTTGTCGCAAGAAATCCAACATCAGTTAATTCTATTGTTTTCTGTCATTATTCGAGTTCTCTCGCAAGCAAATTAATCTTAAGCCTTTTGTTAATTCTATACAATTAATTTTAATTATTGTTTTCTAAGTATCCAGCCAGATTTTAAGCTGTTTTGTTTTTACGTTCGGTCATTGTGTCGTTTGGAATGTGATTTCGTTTTCAAATTTAGACGTCATTAGTGTTTAAGTTAATTAACAAAAAATTAAATTATGTCGGTTTTAGCACTAATAATTAATGATATTTCCAATATTATTCATTACCGCTGTTACGGATTTATAATTTGTTTTAATAAATAACGCGCCCATATAATTAGAACATATGCAAATATGTTAAAATAATATTTTAATTAACAAGCCCTGATTAGTATTTTAACACCATCAAACCTCAGAGTATTCATTTATTCCGAAACCCACGTGACCTGTAAATATGGACAACCAACAAGACAATTTTGTAATAATTAAATTTATCACAAATCTTCTTAAACTATGACATAATTATATTTGTTTTTTCTTTTTTTTTTGGTGCGTTTGAGAACACAGATCAGAGTGTATTTTTAGCGTGGGACGAAGTTGTACGCGCCGACCTAACAATTTATTTTTAATTTAAGTGTTTTTTATTCAAACATTTTTGTAGTATTTACTTTCGTCTATTGGTTGTTTGCTCAGTTAAAATGTGTTTGAATGCATAAAAAAATATTTTATTTATTAGGCGAAAGGAGTATAACTTTATACGTGCGTACAAAAGTACACACACGCTTTTTTAATTTGTATAAATAATGTTTTTCTATGAATTATATATACAGTTCAATATTTAAATTCTTTTGAAAACCCTTCTCTTCTTCTTTTTAACGTTGCGGCTGCATGTCTTCATATAGAATTAATTTTTTTTGGTCGTAATGTATTACCAAAAATGGTATTATTTTTCTTGTCATGTTTTCTACCCACAAATTTAAAGCTTTTTCTACCTTAACTAACACCTTATCAAGTACTCTGCCTGTAATTTTTGTAATTTGGGGCATAGAGGAAAAACTAACTATGATCGATCGACTTATAACACTAGGATATCGATAAATGGCATTAGATCGTTGTACTTAGGAATATGTAAGTCAATTCTCGAAGATGGTGAACACCTGACCAGCGGCAAACATCAAAGGAACAATAGATACGATACTTTTATTCTCTGAGTCACTCTCTGGGGCATAGTTAGACGTCGTTCTACATTAAATCCACCACTTCAAGATTATCAAGGTGAAGTGTCGCTGTAGCTCCATCATATATCGATCCTAGTAGGTTTACATATGCTTTGCTCCTGTCTAAGCAGTGCATCCATTATGGCATGCTTTGAGATGGAGTCAAATGCCTTTTCGTAGTAGATAAAAGCCAAGCACAGTGGCATGGTGTATTTTATGTGCCTTTCTATGGCCTGCTGTATAACCTGGATGTGATCCATTGTAGTGAATCCACTTCTGAATCTTGCTTATTCTCTTGGTTGTGCGTGATTCAGTTTTCTTAATGTTCTTTAAGATATTAACTTAGTGAAAATTTTGTGCATTACAGATAGGAGGCCTATTGGACGGTAGTTCTTTAAATCTTCCTGTGCTCCTTTCTTATGTAAGATGATCATCTGCATTTTTTATAAGTCAAGTACTTTTTGTTATTTGAGGCACTTTGAGTATAATTATGTCAGTGTTTTATGGGACGTCCGACCATCAGCTTTTAGTTCCTGGAGGTTAATTTTTTTTGTTTTCTTCCAGGATTTTTTGCACTACCTACATTATGAATCGGCGCATGTCCTCTCTGATTCATTTTCTTATAATTCTGCAGAGCTCAGTGTACCTGACCCTACCAAAATGACTACCTGCATTTCTTAGTGTCCGTCTTTGTTTCTTCATTAAATCAACATTCTCACTCGAGATTTTTGTCTGTTTGAGACATTTTTCTTCTAGTGCGATTTAAGGTTTGAACTGATATCCTCCTTCATATTGAACTGATATCCTCCTCCGGATCTTGTAACATAGCAAAGCGGTTTGACAAAGCAATCTCAAAATCACTGCCTCTTTCCAGTAGTTTCCCAGAATCCACTTTGCCCTTCTTTGACGTTACCATTCTGGCACGTTCTATTCGACAGTTAATCTTAACTATTGCTCGTACCATTAGGTGGTCACTTCCAACTTTCAAATTGCAAAATAATGTTTTATCGTTGGTCATGATGTAATCTATTTTACTTGTGAGTCCAGATGGGCTTTTATATATCAATTTTCTGCTGATATTTTTCTTATAGAATAAATTCATAATGTAATGTTTATGTTTCAGCAAAATCAACCAATCTGTTCCTTCTATTGTCTCGTTCACCAGTTCCATATTGGCCAGTTGCATTTTCAGCAGTTCTTGTTGTTCCAATTCTGGCATTAAAATCACCCATCATGATGTTGTGCCCACTTTTCTCCTTGTATAATAGCTGGACCACATCATCATAAAATTCCTCAATTTCTTCTATTTTCTGATCCTTATGGCTTATAGTTGATGCATAAGCTTGGACGATTTGAAGCCTAAACTTTTAATTCCGCTGAATGGCGCATTGGGCTAGTCGGTCAAATGTACTTTCAAATTTTACTACACTGTACTTCAGCTTTCGATTGATGAGGAATCTATTCCGCCACATCGTCCATTTTCCGTACCTCGGGTGTAGAGTACGTGTCCAGTTGGTTCCAGTTAAATTTACTCTTCCCCCTTTCTTCGTGTTTCACAGAGCCCAATAATATCCCAATGTATGTCAAGTTCGATTAACAGTTCTGGCAATCCTACTATATATATATATATATATATATATATATATATATATATATATATATATATATATATATATATATATATATATATATATATATATATAAATTATGTTCAATTATGTATTGTTCAATAAATTATGTATTAGATCAAAATGAAATTGTAGGTGAGCCAAATTTCCCAGAACAGCACATAATTTATTAGCAAATTTTCGAGATTTAAATCGCAAATGAAATTAAAATGGCAAGCTGCCATTGCAAATGCTGCAAATGAACAAAGCAGGTATTCTTAAATAAGAATAAGAATAAGGAGAAGAAGAAATGGCTGCATTTTAGATACATGTTTTAAGGAAACTTGTTGTTTAAATAATGAAAAGAATTATTGATTAAATTTAAGAACGCTATTTGCCTTGCACCCTGTATGTATTGTAATTGATAATTAATAAATCACCATAAAGTTTTTATCATATGGTGAATAGTAATGTTAAAGAAAGTATTTCTTCGAAAAAAGAACAAACGGATCTCTCTATAAAGTAATGTAAAAAAGTTTTTTCCATGTTGGTTATATTATGTTTTACCCTCATTTCCAAATAACGCTTTTGATGACTGATTTTGCTCTGTAGCCCCATTCCTCGATCAACGTCGGATCGTTGGTTTATATATAGACCATCTCTTGAAAGAGAAACACACGTTTGGGGGCAAATAAATTTTTGTACTATGAAACAGATTCGATCGTATATTGTTTTGTAAATATAAAGGTGGTTGAGCATTACACTTTATTAGGAATGCGTAATGAATAACATAATAGAGCTTTTAGCTTTTACTCCCAAAAAGAAAACTTTGTTTGGGATAGTCGGCCGCGGTGGTCTGGTGGGTTAGTCGCCTGCTTGTCAATCCAAAGGTAGCTGGTTCGATTCCAGCGCTCGGATGAGTGTTTTTCTTTAATTCTTCAGTCCGTCTTACTTCTTACCCTACACACACACACTTATATACACTCACATAGACACACACACGCCCACACATATCCAGACCTAAATGTCTGTGATTGTTTCTAGGCAAGAGTGTAAATGTGACAATGAACTACCCCTCAGTCACACCAGTTAAAGGCTGGATAAGGACAGATACCTTCTGCGAAGTGTTCTACGTTGGTCACTTCGTCGGTAGGCTTTCTGATAGACTTATGAGTTGGCCCATAACGAAGAGTTAATAGCCTGGGGAGGGTGCTGGACTGAGTTTGTCGGTTGCTGATGACCGTGGTTCGGACCCCAGGTTAAGCTGTAGGTCCAGTCGCTAAATAGCCTTAGATGGCGCCTCTAACCGTAAATCCTTTAATTTTCCTTTTGTTTGGGATAATTTTTGGAAAATTAACCAAACTTATTTTGTTACTATTATTTTGATGTAAGCTTTCTACCACTGTTAACAGCATAGTTTACTTTACTACTATTTTTTTTTCTTCATTTGTAATATGTATTGGTTCTAGAAATATAATTTTTCAATGAAAGTAAGTGATTGGATGACTAAGGCGCGGCGATGAGGGAGTAGGATTTCGCTAAGTCGCTATTTTGGGAACACACAACAACCTGCGTCTCCGCTCAAATTTTCTTGACAAGAGAGCATATGTCGGTACCCTGAAGAGCCTAAACATCGAGAGGCGAAACATATGCCCTCCAATTGAAGAAGTGGGTAGGGCTCGTCCTCAGTCAGACACCTAACAATATATATATATATATATATATATATATATATATATATATATATATATATATATATATATATATATATATATATATATATATTACAGAAATCTTTCACCCTTTCTCCACGTGGTGCCACCGATTGCCTTCGCCGAACTGTCAACCATGCGACGTCACGTGTCTCTCGGGACCGGTTTCTAGCCTTTCAGCCGTCATCAGCCGAGCTGTAGACGAACGCAAGGAAAGCAATTCGGAGAGACGATCGGGGCAAGACCAGATTAACTGGCCATTTTAATGACGGGTCGTGATCGCACACAACTCACGCCACCATACGGCGAATGCTCGTAGCAGTCAGGACCGCTCGTAACATTCTACCTGGAACCTCGGGTATAGTACCAGGTATGCCCACAAGGTAGCGTAACGGAACCGTGGAGGGAAATATTACAAAAATCTTTCACCCTTTCTCCACGTGGTGCCACCGATCGCCTTCGCCGAACTGTCAACCATGTGACGTCACGTGTCTCTCGGGACCGGTTTCTAGCCTTTCAGCCGTCATCAGCCGAGCTCTAGACGAACGCAAGGAAAGCAGTTTGGAGAGACGATCGGGGCCAGACCAGATTAACTGGCCATTTTAATGACGGGTCGTGATCGCACACAACTCACGCCATCATACGGCGAATGCTCGTAGCAGTCAGGACCGCTCGTAACATTCTGCCTGGAACCTCGGGTATAGTACCAGGTATGCCCACAGGGTAGCGTAACGGAACCGTGGAGGGAAATATTACAGAAATCTTTCACCCTTTCTCCACGTGGCGCCACCGATCGCCTTCGCCGAACTGTCAACCTTACGACGTCACGTGTCTCTCGGGACCGGTTTCTAGCCTTTTAGCCGTCATCAGCCGATCTCTAGACGAACGCAAGGAAAGCAGTTCGGAGAGACGATCGGGGCCAGACCAGATTAACTGGCCATTTTAACCTTTCCAAACGTAGTAAACTTCGTAAAACGGAATATCTAAGGAAAAGTAATCAGGCTCACGAGCTGTTGTATGCTGGACAAATGCTGCTTCTGGAACAAGGGAATCTAGAAAGATCAAACGTAGTGAAAGACATCATGTTTTCTCCTACAAGAGGCGACAAATACAAAAAATCTTTTCGAAAAAGTAACCCGCCAATATCGTTAATAAACAAGCAAGTAATACCGACACAATCTCTTTCTACATTTGTTGAAGCATCTTTAACAAGAAGACAATAAACTCGAAGAGATTTACCACTAAACACCAAATCACTTTTTGAAACTTCTCGACGCACGTTTCGCTAATCATGTTAGCATCATCAGGAGATGATTTAATCTTCTCCTGATGATGCTAACATGGTTAGCGAAACGTGCGTCGAGCAGTTCACAAAAAGTGATTTGGTGTTTAGTGGTAACTCTCTTCAAGTTTAGTGTTTCACACCGAAGGTTCCAATAGAAGAATTGAAGAAGACAGAATGAAATTATTTGCCACACTTCTACCGGTCTTTATCCGTTATATATTATCCGTGCTATAGCATTTTGCAAAAAACAAAAAAAGAGTGGTATCCGTTACAAGAATTACACCATTTAACTAAAACCTGTGCAGAAGCTGAATTGTAGGCATTGTTGAACCATGTTGCAGAGAGTCTTGCGTTATATTTAAAAGATGTTTTGGAATCCCTGTCAACTACAGAGTTAGGTTCACTCGAAGTGTTATATAAGTGGGGCTGTGATGGGTCATTGCAAGCCCAGTACACAAAAAAATGAAAATAGCAGTGATTCTGACACCAACATATTGTAGTCATGTTTAGTTATTTTAAGACTTATTTGCTTTAATAACAAAAAAATTTTTGTATTACAAATAAAGAAAAAAAATAGAAGTAAAGGACGCTATGCTGTTAACAATGGTAGATGGTAAAGTGTGCAATGCCGCAACTGATACCTCTTCGGTTATGAAATTCTATATTTGTCAGGCTTACATCAAAACAATAGAAACAAAATTAGTTTGGTTCATTTTCCAAAAATTATCCCAAACAAGGTTTTCTTTTTGGAGTAAAAGCTAAAAGCTATATTACGTTATTCATTACGCATTCCTAATAAAGTGCAATGCTCAACCACCCTTATATTTACAAAACAATATACGATCGAATGTGTTTCATAGTAAAACCCTTTATTTGCCCCCAAACGCGCGTTTCTCTTTCGGGAAATGGTCTATATATAAACCAACGATCCGACGTTGATCGAGGCCACAAATAGGGCTACAGAGCAAAATCAGTCATCAAAAGCGTTATTTGGAAATGAGGGTAAAATATAATATAACAAATACGGAAAAAACTTTTTTACACTACTTTATGGAGAAGTCCGTTTGTTTGTTTTTTCGAAGAAATATTTTCTTTAACATTATTATTCACCATACGATAAGGACTTTATGGTGACTTATTAATTATCAATTACAATACATACACGGTGTAAGGCAAATAACGTTCTTATATTTAACGAACAATTCTTTACATTATTTGAACAAGAAGTTTCCTTAAAACCTATATCTAAAATGCAACCATTTCCCCGGAAGACATGTCGAAACTTTTTTAATTTTGACTTTTTTAACTTTTTTAATAATTTTTTAATTTTAAACCAATTGCTAGGAAAATGAAGTTCTTTGTTTCATTAACCTCTTTACACTTTACCAGATACAAAACCATATATGGCTGCTACATTCTTTTTTTTTCAGAATGTTAAAAAAATTTTTTTCAAAGTCAACTTTAAATCCTAATTGTACAGTTCTCATAGTAACGGCAAACTGTAAAACTATTTGAGGCTATTTGCAACGTACCCGGCTTTGAATATAAAACTACAGGAAAGAGCATATGATTCTGTAACTGGGACCAGAATGGTATGTGCATATGGCCAACTACTCTTTCCGGTTTGGCAGTGGCGTAGGGCAGTATGAATAAAAACAAGAAACTGATAAAAATTTACAGTTATTTAAATAAATAATTTCAGTTGTATTAAATTAATAAAGACTTGCTAGATACGGCAGAGAAATGTAAAAATTTAAATTAATTTAAAAAAGTCTATTTTTTTCAAAGAGTAAAGTGTCTCTTATGTGACCAATACGTCAAATACGAATATCCTGTCATAAAATCATATAATTTCCAAAAGTGAGTTAGGTAATCAGTTGCATTTTGCATCGTTGATTCATATTTAAATTAGGTATATATATATTCGTAAATTAACTTAAAACCCATAATACCCTAAATTATTTATTATTAAAATACATATATTATTTTAAAAAATTGTTAAAATTGTTTTATTCCTTTATAAAAAATGAACTATCACAAAGTAACGGACAAATCAATCAATACATATATCCTTTCTGTTTTTAGTTTTTCAGTGTTTAATGTCCCTTAAACAAAAATAACTTTGTATATGTACTACGAATTTTTTCATCTACTACAGCGTTTTTACAAATATAATTAATTTTTGTTGTGTAAATTGTCAATAAATAAACTAAAGTATTAGATAAAAACTCTAGTATAAACTCAAATATAAACTCATTTTTCACAACAGCCACAAAAGGCTAACTCTCAAGAGTAAATGCTATGAAAGATGTTTATCAAAATGATAAAATTAAAAAAATGATATTTGAAACACTCAACTTCAATTGTTGGATCAGCATTTGGTAGTAGCCTTACTTTTACCTTTGATGTTCAAGTAAAATAAACCTTATCAAAATGATAGGAACATAAAAACTTACTGCGGTTTGAAATAAAATCTGGCTTTTTAATAAAACTAATCCACTGTGTTCTATTATTTGGATCTTTGGGAAATCTTGTAAAAAAACTGTTTTTATACCATGAAATCTAATTCAAAATTGAAGTAACATTTACATTTATTAGGACAATAATTTTCCAAAAAAAGAATGGTAAAAAAATGGTAATAGTCTGTATTATTAGCTATACTGTATAGGTTTTTTATATGACTAAATTAACATGTTTTATATGTATCAAACGAACACTAAAGAATAATCTGAATTTTTAAGGTCCATTATCTCAGAAAACTAAACATTTTAGAACGTTAAAAAATTAAGTTCTTTAAAAAGACAATCACTATCTTGAATAACATTATAATTATATTATTTTACCTAAATCAATTTGTAAATGTAATTGATTTAATGTAAAGTTTAAATCATCTCCTGATGATGCTAACATGGTTAGCGAAACGTGCGCCGAGAAGTTAAAAAAAAAGGTAATTTGGTGTTTAGTGGTAAATCTCTTCAAGTTTAGTAAACTATATGTAAAAGTTTTCCGACGATAGGAAAAGAAGATGTGAAGACCGAATTGGAAATATTTTATTCAAGGGCCGAGCTTCTTCAAAATGAAGACATTAAAGGCTGTTTAAAGACATTAAATTTTATTTTGAATATGGGATTGGATACAGCTTTTAAAGAAATCACTAAGGCATTGAGAATACTAGTGACTATACCGATGACTACAGCCGAAGCCGAACTAATTCTGGACTTTAACCCTTTCGCCTCGAGTGGGACATATATGTCCATCCACCAACAATCAATCAAATCTAACTGGTGGGACAACCATGTCGCAGAAACCCACTGTTTGAGTGTATTTCAGTAGATTACACTCTTCCACAATAAAACGAAGTGGCAACACTGTTTTGATCGACGCTGATAAGCACTGATAATATTATAACCTTTATGATTTTTCATTGTCGTTGTTTTGGTGAATTTTTAGTCATTGTTTTGGTGAATTTTATTCTATAATTTACAAAAAAAGTGTGTGAAAATAACAAACTAATCATTTCTCAAAACATAATGGATAAAAGGTATGTTTTTTATTGTTTTTATTTTAATTTTTTATACATGGGACACATGAGTCCCATGTACATCAGTACATGGGACCATAGTGTCCCATTAGTATCCAAACTAAGTTATTTGTAATTTTTACAGATTGACTGAATCTGAGTTGATAGCCATGCTATGTGATTCTGATGATGACAATGATGGGGACTTATCGTCTGACGATTCTGATGATAACTATAATGATAGTGAGGACTATGAGGATGATAGTGAGGACAGTAATGGGAACGACATACAAGAACCAACAACAACAAGTACACCAACATCTCCTTTTCCAGTCGTTCAAGCAACTAATATTTGGAGAGAACAAAGGGTAGATGATATACATGTCCCTCGATTCCAAGTCCCAAAGTATACACCTGGCCAAGTACTCTTGAATATAGATCGGGGAGCATCCGAACTCGATGTGTTTTTCAAACTTTTTCCTAAAAGTTTATTTATGTTTATTTCACATTGCACAAACGAGACAATAAAAAGGATGGATAAAAGGCACAATGCAACGGAAATGTATGAGATAATGGTGGTCCTAGGTTGTGTAATGATTATGTCATATAATCGTGTTCCAGCATTTGTCCATTATTGGTCAAATAATGAATCATTAGCAAACGTCGCTATAAAAAAGGCAATTAGCAGAGATATGTGCACATATCTTTTATCGAAATTATATTTCAATCTGCCAGATAAGCCTGATAATGCTTCTAAAACTTATTATATTGATGAGCTCTTAAATTATTTGAAACAAAAATTTCAATCTGCTCGATCAGAGAGTTCCATCCAGGGCATAGATGAAGCTATGGCAAAATTCAAAGGTCGTTCAGCTATAAAACAATATCTACCACTAAAACCCATAAAGCGGGGAATAAAACTTTGGGAAAGAGCAGATTCCAAGACTGGCTATCTTTATGATGTGAATGTGTATTCGAGAAAGGAATCAACTCAACTTCAAAACACAGACTTTACTTTGGGTGAACGTGTCGTCAGACGTCTGGCGAGTACGATGCGATCAATGGATACAACACTGTGTTTTGACAGATATTTTACTACTGTAAATTTGATGAACACAGCTCCTTTCCCTTGTGTAGGTACTGTTATTTCAAACAGAAAGAATCTACCTAGTTTTGGAACACTACAAAATAAAGGAGACTGTATCCAAATGTTCAATGAAGTAGGATCCTTAGCTGTAATGTGGAAAGATACCAAAAATGTCTTGCTTTTTTCAAACTGCCACTTGAATAACACCCAAACCATTATGCGAAAAATGAAAGATGGTTCTAAAATTGAAATTCCATGTCCTGAAGGATTTGTTTTTTACAATGAATTCATGGGGGGTGTAGACCTGGCCGATCAAAAAGTATCCACTTATGATTTGGATCGAAGGTCTACTAAGTGGTGGCGAAAAGTATTTTACAAACTTATGCTGAGTGCAGTGGTAAACAGCTGGGTAATATTTCAAGACCTGAAGCATAAAAAATGTCCCTCTTGTCTTTTATTGTACCATTAACCGAAAACTTAATTAAACAGCGGTGTAAACAAAAAAGAAGAAGTTGTGGCCAATTTGGACCAAGGTCAAAAAAAACAAAGCTGATGAATGTGGGAGATCACCTACTGAAAGAAGGGCCAACAAGAAGGCGGCGTTATAGATGTAGCACAGAAGGGAAAGAAACAAGAACAAAGATTTTTTGTACAGCTTGCGAATTCGCCCTTTGCAAAAAATGTTTTTTATTGCACCATACTTGACTTTTTTAATTTTTATGCAACTTTTTTCATTCCTACACTTATTTTTGAACTTCTACATTTTAGTAGTTATATTTTTACAGGTATATCCAGGTATAAGTGAATTGCGTCAGTAGCGATGTATCACATGTCTCTTCGTTGGTAGCAATGGTTGGTAGGTGATTCAACATTAGAACACGACTGGCCTTGACAATTCGTACATGCCAGAGAACAAAACAGTCCAGCTTTTTTGCAACCACATTTAGTACTGCATCCCTTTTTACAGTTGCAAAAAATTGTCTTTAGCAGTTTTTCCGGCGCAGGTGGGAGTAAAGTCTGAATTGGTTCTAATGTACTGTCGACTAACTTCCAACCACAGTCTTTTGGGTCTAGCTGATAACTAAGCCACACTTGAACTTGGTAATATACCCGAAAAAGATATTATCTAGCTATGCTGGTTGTAAAAAAAAATATTTTGATGTTCAGGGATATTTCTTGCCAAATTTCTTAAAAAATATTTTTTATTTCCGAAATGGCTCAAGATAGGTGTGGCATTTGTTATATAAAAAGTTTCAAAATACCTCATAGAATGTAAAAACATAATATTATATAGAGTATTCTATTTTTAAAAAACAAAGTTGGTATCAGCTACTAGTAGATTTGGCAACACAGAACACATTTTAAATAAAGAGCTCATATTTATTTACATAAGTACATGTTACATTTAATATTTTCACGGATGGTGGATAATGTTTCTAAATCATTGCGGGTGTCGATCGGTTGATTCCGTGAAGAGTCACGACGTTTCGCCAAAATCTCATTTCGCATTTTCAAGTGTTGTCCGCTTCAACTGAAGAGTCCAACTGACGTACACGGGTTGTTGTGTTCGCTTTTATAGCCGGCCGGCGACTGCGCAGATTATACCGGGCTAATTCGGGACTATTTGCGGCGCTCCGCAACGCTGTCGGCCGTCCGTTTATTAATTTTTCTACCTCGCCGCCACGTTGCCCCGTTTCATCATTTTTCAGAAGGAATTTCCATACTTTTGTAATGTTGCGAGCGTCGTTTCGCGTATTTAGCTCACCTCTTTCTTCTATTTCAAGGGCTTCTCTGATTGTTCGGATCTTGTAGTTTTCAATATTCGCTATTTCTTTGACTCCTTCAAATTTGATTTTATATCCTGTTTGTAGATGGTGCTAGAACAGAGCGGAAGTGACTTGTTTGTTTTTTAAGTCGTTTTCATGTTCTTGTATTCTGGCCGATATTCGTCTGTTAATCGATACTTATTTATTTTACTTATTGTTGTCAATGTAAGTATCGTTGACATATACAAAAAAAATATATTTACTTTGACTCGTTACTTGATATATTACAAATTAATATAATTTATTTTTTAGTTTAGTTTTGAAAACGGGGGGAGAGTACCCTCCGAAACGTTAACGTTAAAAGTTTGTAAAATTTTTTATAACATTTTTATATCTTTAAAATTTTGTTCGTTAGGCAAATTTATTACAAAAAAGAATCATTGAGAAATTTGTCTCCGTTTGGTTTTTTGTTTTTACCCAGTGATTCTTTTTTAAAATAAGAACAGGTATTTTTGATATTTTTTGAGTTTTAGATAGTGGCGAAAAACCCAAATAAAGGAAAAAAAAATGAACACGCCACAATCATTCAGACATTAATATAAGTGGTTATTATAGTGCCTTATTTTGACCTTTTGACATTTTTATTACCCTGTTTGGTCATTTTGGGGTTATCTTTAATAAAAAATTATCGTAAATTGTGTATGTAGACAATGAGCTTTAATTCCAATAAATTTTCAAACATATTATTTACTAAATAAAAGGGTGGCAGATTGTATTAGTTCAAAATGTAAATTAAAACCCCAGTTACAACACAATTAGATTCGAATTTAGTTTTGGAGCGTTTAAGTAATTTCCTAGATGTCTCCCATACAAAACCAACAAAAGACGTTACCGAAACAAACCGCCTCTCGCAACTATACAAATTTTCGTCTCGAATTTGGCAAAACGAAACAGATTAAAACTGTTTCTGGCGAAGAAGCTGCCTGTTTTCCCTCACCCCCTTGATGTAAGTTATTCACCCCAACATATATTTCTTGTTAGCGGTGTTTCTGTTTCAACCCCAAACTTATTGAATACAGTGTGCGACAGAAACGAAACTGCCATTTTCCTGCGTTCTCTCTAGGAAAATTATGATCAGGAACGTTTCGCTGTTAGCTTCTTAATAATGCTTTATTGTAATTTAATACATGTTCGCTTTCCTCGCCATTGTACTCCCTTTTTCATCTTTCATATCATGTGCAACAAATTAAACTCTACTTATATTAAGTTTAAGAAACAACTGCTTTAACAAAAATACGCTTTTGTCATTAGTAATTATGTAAATCAGATACTCATTTTTGATTAATTTCTCCATTAGAACAAAATCCTGCAAAAATAAATATATCTATATATATATATATATATATATATATATATATATATATATATATATATATATATATATATATATATATATATATTATATATTATATATTATCAAATTTATTACAAAAAAGAATCACTGAGAAATTTGTAAAATTGTTTTTACCCAGTGATTCTTTCTTTAAATAAGAACAGGTATTTTTGATATTTTTTGAGTTTTAGATAGTGGCGAAAAACCCAAATAAAGGAAAAACACCCACTTATATTATCTGGAAGAACAAGATTTAAATAACCCGCTCGCCTTCATCTAGCGGAATGTACACTGGAAGCCAAATTTTCCATAACTCGTTCACACATATCTCGTGGTATGCTTTCAATGGTGACCTGAATATTTTGTTTAATCCTTAATTACCTACCATGGCTAAGACTTGCAGCCTTATATATATATATATATATATATATATATATATATATATATATATATATATATATATATATATATATATATATATATATTATTCACGTACGGGCCCGGGTGGACCACGCGAAGTACAATTAGAGGCGTTTGTTGTTGTTAGCCTTCCTTTGCGCCCATACTAATTTCATTCTTTCGCTATGAGCTTTTTTTCTTTCGTCAGACCAAGTTGTTCCAGTCTTCCTACATTTTTCTCTCTGGCCAACCTTCCAAACGTCAACCTTGTGTCTGAAACAGCCTCTATCCTGAATTTCACTTTGTGTAATATTTGCTGATCTTAGGTCCTCTTTAATTGCAGCAATCCATTTCATTATTTCTACTTTAGCTCTACTCCTATTTTCATAAAATTCGACTATTTGTCTAGTTAGCCTATTTGGATTCATCCGTTTTATGTGTCCGTAAAACTTAAGTCTTCTTTTTCTCATATCGCTATGTATATCTGTGTATTGTTTGATTTCTTGGTTTTCTCGAAGTCGGTATGTTGTTGTATTTATTTGTTTGGGGCCTAGGATTTTTCTTATGATTTTTCTTTCCTTCTTTTCAATGTCCTCGATGTCTCTCTTTCTATTCAAAATGAGCGTTTCTGCCCCATATAGAGATTCTGGCTTAATAACTGTGTTGTAATGTCTCAGTTTTATGTTTTTAGATAGGCATTTTTTGTTGTAAATATTTTGTGTAAGTCTCAATGCCGTTTCCATTTTTTGACATCTACTCTTATTGGCCGCTTTTTCCAACCCATTTTCCATGATTATTTCACCCAAATATTAGAATTGAGAGACTCGTCTGATGTTACCATATTTTGTTTTTAGAAATGGTGTTCTTAGTCTGTTGCAGGTTATGTATTGTGTCTTTTTAAAGGAAATTTGGAGTCCTGCCTTTTCTGCTATTTCTTTTAGGATTTCAATCTGTTTCTGTGCCGTTAATACATCTTGAGCCAAAATTGCTAGATCATCAGCAAAATCCAGACAATCAATTTTGATGTTGGTTCTCCCTAGTTTAATGGGCTGGTCAATATTCAGGGCCGACTTTTTTTCACGCCACTCCTGTATTACTTTTTCTAGAACACAGTTAAATAAGAGTGGCGAGAGTCCATCCCCTTGTCTCACTCCAGTTTTAATTTCGAAGGGCTCTGAGATGTCACCCATGAATTTAACTTTTGACCTTGTGTTAGTTAATGTTGCTTTAATAATTGCCAGCGTTTTCAGATCTAGTCCTTGTTCTTTCAAGATTCGGAATAAAGATTCGCGGTCTATAGAATCATATGCTTGTTTGAAATCCACAAATGTACAGACGAGATTTTTATTGTACAGTTTTTGATGTCTTAGGATCAACTTTAGATTCAGGATCTGTTCAGGGCAGGATCTGCCCGGTCGAAAACCTGCTTGATATTCACCAATTTTTGGTTCCAACTGTCCTTGTGCTCTGTCTAGTAGACATTGAGATAGAATCTTGTAACAAACTGGGAGAAGAGATATCCCTCTATAGTTGTTTACATCCGTTCTATCTCCTTTCTTGTGTAGTGGATGGATTAAAGCATCTTTCCAATCTTCCGGAATCCGTTCGGTTCAGTATATATATATATATATATATATATATATATATATATATATATATATATATATATATATATATATATATATATTATAGAATTATAAAAAACATCTCATTTAAATGTTTAATTATGTAAAAAACTGAATATATCCCAAAATTTGGACAATATTCGAATTAAATAGAAAACACAGTTTTTTTAATTATATTTTTTATTGAAACAAGTACATAAGATAGGGTTATATATGAAATAGCACATAGGGCATAAAATGTCTATAGCTTTGTTGGCACATGGGCACATTTGTCGAAATTTTCCATAATCATTTTGCATCAATGTTGCTGAATTTTGTTGATGCAGCGTTGAATCTTCTTCTTCAATACACGGGTGGATGATGGCTTGTTGACATATACCTTTGACTTGAAATAACTTCATAGAAAGAAATCTAGTGGTGTTAAATCGCATGATCTAGGATCTAGGATCAATAAAAAACTACATTTTTCTAATGTTCTCCAAACAGCCACTCGAGCGAAAGTCGAACTTTATCAATAACGCTGCCCAATGTCGACCCTTCACACCGCACTCCTGTTATTTTCTAAGATTGCTAAACGCTGCAACAGCGAACAACAATAAAACTACGACCACGACTGTTATTGTCTGATGAGGAGTTATTGTTATTTCGTTTATGAGCGAGGACGCGGTAACAGCGACTACAAAACTCCATATAATATTAACACAGTGTACCTATTATTTCTTCACATCGATAACAGTTGTTAAACGGTAATATAAATAACAGTTATTAAATAACAAATCGTTAAATAACGACCCAACTTTAGTTTATGTGTTAATAACCTGAGTAGATGCATTCATGCCATTTTAAGTCTAAAATCATTAGTTTCTGTTTGTCCAGCCATTTAAGTTTAATTTTTCTATCGTAGCTGAATTCGGATGCTGCTATTAACTCTAATGAATGCGATATAATGCCGTGAAAGACGGTTTTAGTAAATGTTCAATCAACTCTAGAAACGCAGATATTTTCTCTACCAAAAACAGTAGCTTAATCGACCGTTTGAATATGAAATTCAGGTTTTGAAATAGAATTAACCCATCGGTATTGAAATTGGATCGACAAACTTCACGAAACTAAACCAAGCGGATTTATGTTCTAGGTCTAGATAACTAGTCGTGTACGACAGAGTAATTCCCGATTTCTATGATAACAGGGACGTTTTAGTTCAAATGGTGGCCAAGAATATCGATTGGCGAGTTTTTCCACAAAATGGTTTAGTTTTCCATTTATCGATATATATAAAAAATGATCAGAAATCTTTAAATATTATTATTTGCTTTTTAAATATATTTCTTCTTCAATTTCCTTTTCATTGTTATTATTTCGTGGAGCATGGAAAAAATGTTCATTGTTTATTTGAATATTTTTAATACTTTCCTCGAACCTACTGTGCATTTTTTCATGCATACCTAGTATCGAAATGGGGCCTGGGACAGGTTACGAATGGTGTCAGATAGTCGTACTGTTACGAACCACAAGATGGCGTAAGCTACATTTAATTACAGCCTATATCCTACATGCCGATAAATGTATGGTCAAGGCACTTAATCAAACTTTCAGTTGCTTTCTAATGATTAACTCGAATCCAACTGATGGTGGCTTAAGGCCAGAAACCACTGGCCTCGAGAGACTCCTGACAGCTGAAAATTGCAACGTTTCCTTTTCCATCATTGTTAATTATACCAAATATTAAAACATTATTGCATATTATCTATACCTATTTTATTCGTCTATTAAGAACCACAAAGTATAAATTAACTCAGAAAAAAAATACATATCAAATGTACCAAACAATTATTTATTCAAAATTTAAAAATAAACACAAAATCACTAAGAAATCTAAAAATTAATGAGATTATTGAGGCTGATGGAGTTTTAACAGTTTGTTAATGTCGTAATCCAATTTCATTAACATCAGTCGCAAATCGTCACGCTCAGTAATGTGCATTCTATTCTTATTTCTTAGACAGTAAATTAGCTAGTACACTAAATCCACGCTCAACCAAATACAATGAAGGAAATGCAATTAAAATTTTCTGTACTATTAGCCAGAACTTTTGGAATCAATTTCTGAATATTATTTTCAGTTCTTCCTTAGTTGTGAGTTCTACTAGTTCCTCTTTTAAGATGATGATTGTGCAATCGGAATTTTCGAAATATTCTAAACCTAACACGGTACATTCATGCTTAAAATATCCTGGAATCGTTCCGTAAAATCAACATGAAGAACATCTTAAGTGTTGCTAGTAAGTAAGTAAATATACCTGTTTTGAAGATAAGGCTGATAATGCGGAGAAGTGGCTGTATTCACCTGTACTTACATTTCGTTTGAACAGAAAAAGTTTTCCCATAAAAGTAGCTATGACGTTTTTTGTTTTAATTAAATTCAATTAATCACCTTGCAAATGTAAATGGACTTCATTAAATACGAGTATTTTAAACAGGTCTCTCAAATGTCATTGTCAGATGTCATGGTCAGATGTCATTGTCAGATGTCATTGTCAGATGTCATTGTCAGATGTCATTGTCAGATGTCAGTGTCAGATGTCATTGTCAGAGGTCATTGTCAGATGTCAGTGTCAGATGTTATTGTCAGAGGTCATTGCCAGATGTCATTGTCAGATGTCATTGTCAGATGTCATTGCCAGATGTCATTGTCAGATGTCATTGTCAGATGTCATTGTCAAATGTCATTTTTGGATATAATCAGGTATTCGCGCAGTTTTAAGACTTGTAGTCATGGCAGCTAAAAGACTGAGCAATTTTGTCTGAGCAAAGAGAACGGAAAAAATCTTGCTTGTTTCGTTTGAACTAGATCAAAGAATTTATACTTTTTTTTTTATTTCTGAGGATATGGTTAGGTTAAGCAGTCTTTTTCGCTTAATCGATGTAAATAATTTCTGAACTTAATGCAGCACGGGCGTAGTCCGGAATAATTTTTTGGGTGGGGGGGGGGGGGGTTAGTTTGAAGTAAATAAAACAACAAAAATATACTTAAATGAAATGAAATGACAAGAGATGGCGTTACTGTGCGCAACGTCCACTAGTTCCGATATATATTCAATTCAAGTGTAATAATTTAACTCTCTTCACTCCTCGTATTTTTTCGGTATAATATTAGGTAATATTTGGCTTATTTCGGCGGGGGGAAGGGGGGGTTGAACTCCCCAAAGTTAAGTTAATATTTGAAGCGATGGAGCGTTTTATCATTTGATCAGTGTTAATTATTGGCTTTTCATTGGATTTTTTTTTGTCACGATTACTTAGATTTTCCTTACTTTTATTTTTCTTTGTATATTACCTTTGTTTTGTTAGTATTAGCTCCATATGCTAAATAAAGTGTATAATTATGTATTTGTTTATTTTAATTTGTTATTTTAATACAAGTTTCTTTATTTTAATACAAGATTTAGAAGTATCAAAATTACAGTGAGGTCTTTAGGCATCCAGGTTAAAAGGATAAAATCTTTTTCAAAATGACGTAAACATTATTTTCCCCAAGACAATTCGATAATCGAAAAGTAATGTCAGGGTAAATAGAGTCCCAGTTTAAGTGCTGGTTGTTGCTGGACATTATTAAAGGAATTCCTAGAAACAAAATACTATCGTAAAACCTCAACAATATTCTAAGGTGGGGGTTATAATTTATAATAGTATGACTAATATCGCTTAAATTAGTTACGATACAAAAAAAAAATTAACTAAAAATTATAGGTGAAAAAATAATAATTTTCTGAATTTAGGTCATTATCTACATAAGAGACACCATCTTTTGTTCAAGTAAAAAAAAATTATTTATTTTTGTTCACCACTACTATCGGGCAACTTTCGATCGTATCAAACTTTTTTTTATCTACTAACACCATCCATATCTACACTCATCGGCAAAAGTCTTGCACCCCCCTTTTTATTTTTGTTTTAATACGAAAATAAATTGATTGTTTTTTCAAAAGAAAGCATAAAGGATTAGTGGATGCGTGCAAGAGAAAAATTGAGTAATTTTGTTTTTGTTCTTGGTTTTTATAAATTAAAAAAAAATACAATAATAAAATACATTCTCAAAAAAAGCTAAATAAACGTAAATATTCTTCAACTAATGGCAAAATTACCTCCCCTACTTCTTATTAATCCGTAAACTCTTCAATGCATGCTAATAATTAAGTTATTAATAGTGTCTTGTGATAAATTGGTTCATTCCTCTTGAACGTCTAAAATTTGTTCCTGGCGATTTCTTCGCAGATTGTTCCTACTGTTAATGGCTCTAGAAAGGTAGTCCCAAATATGTTCGATTGGATTCATATCCGGCAATATTGGCGGCCAATCTAATCTGTTAATTCCAGCTTCATATAGAGCCATCTCGACGATCCTAGTCCTATGCAGGCGACCGTTATTATTCTTGCTGTAATTGATAAATAACAGGTCCGGTGATACGTTCCAAGTATAAATGTGCGTTCATTGTAAAATATTTCGCTGTCGCTTTCATATGCGGCTACTTCAATAACTCTATTAAGGTGATGTGACTCCCTCCAAACCCTCTGACGATAGATAAAAACGACGTTTCTTCATCGAGGCAACAACCAAACTTAATGTTCTGGCTCATTGAAAACGCCTTTGTTTTTGCTGGTAACTTAACAGGGGAACTCTAATTGGACGTCTGCGATGCAGTCCAGCTTTGAAAAGCCTTCTGGAAACCGTACGACTTGATATAGTCCATTGGAACTGAAATTGTATCGCTCTAATCGATACTGAACGGTTTCTTCGTGCATATTGAGCAAAATAACGATCTTGTCGTTCGTTTGTAACTCTTCTTCGGCAACTTCTGGGTATTGAGGCAACATCTAATGTTGTTCTAATAATTCTGCTATCAGTACTTCGAACAATATTTAAACGAGTAGCAATTTGATGTCGCGAAAAACACCTTATTGGTACAAGGAAATAATTCGGGCCTTATTAAACGTGGAAATTTCAGCGCAGGCATTTTAATTATATGGTATACAATTAACACAAATAAACTGATATAGTAAGACATAATATAAATACATTGCTGGTAAATGTTAATAAAAAAATCCAAAGATATTCTTGGCACGTTTATATGTATTAATATTGAGCCATATTGGGACGTACTCATTTTTTAGGTAAATAAGGGGGGTGAAGGTATATATTTAACTTTACTATAAAGTTAAACAAAAAAAATTGGAAATATTTCTAATTTCTAATAAAAGAATAAGTCATCAGGACTAATTCGTGAGTAGCAGTGTGAAACGAGAGAATCTGTTTTTCATCGAATTCGAGAAATATTCCATTGAATTCGACCAGCCATCCAAACCTCTTACTAAAGTACGGTTAGTGTAGTTTAGTGACGCTGGCGAGCCAATTTGATTACCGAATCGGTCGTTTCCATTTCGAAAGCTGAATCGCAAATTCGACCGGTCAGTTAAGCAACTGTTTCTGGAGAGAAAAATATCCGCGCTTCCGAACTTGTGGAAACGGAACATTTTATTACATTCGCTCGGGTGTGGTGGTGCATAGCTGCATCCGATTACAGCAACGATAGAATCAGTTTGATGTAAATGACCGGACAAATAGAAAATAAGGATTTTGACTCGGAGACTAGAAATAGGAAATAATCGTCGAGTTGGATTGCGTGAAAAAGTTTTTAAACTTTTAAATGGTTTATTTTTTGTGTTAGTGTGTTATTATTGGCGGCCGTGGCAATCGCTGAAGAGTTCAACCAATTACAGTCTCTTTGTCTCTTTTAAAGACTGGCCTGTTTGATAAGCTGCATACGGGCATTAAAATTAAATTCACGCCTGCTTGTAGATATAACCTAACAACGAGCTGTAATATATTGCTTATAACTTTTGAAATTTCCTCTGATACTGATGACTTTGGTAGTGAGGGGTTTTTTAACATTTAAATATCTCGAAAACTTTTATGTAGTTTGTAGAGGGCGCTCTGTCTGAGACACTTTTCTACGTTTCAAAGGTCACAACTTTTAGTGCTTTAATGCATTGCACCATTTTAAATTGTGCTTTTGAAACATAACATTTGTGTTTCCTTTTCCTTTTTTATCTTAGTTTTACAGGAATATTATCTAAATATTTGGGTAAATGAGTTTGAAGAAAATTAAGATATAGTTTTCCGTTTAAATTAGGTGGTAATTCGAACGGACCATTGGGTTATTACATAATCACCATAATCATTACATATTCACCAATAAGACCACATTAATCATTAATTTAAAATTTGTATTGGAAATGACGTTCAGATACTAATAAGTGTCGATTTTCTAAATCTCTCGCATGTTTATTTCAAAAATAGAATATACCTCTACGTGTAAACGTTGCTTCATCTGTAAACAATATTTTTTTAAGCATGGCGTTGACATTCTGCTGGGTTTGACAGAATCGAGCAAATTCCAGTCTGGATGGAAAATCAAATTCCAGTAGATTCTGTAAAGACATGAAGTGAGACGGATACAGTTCCTCCTCGTGAAAAGTTTTGCATACGATGGACTTGCCTACCCCAACTCCCAGAACAATAGCTCTTGTACTTACTTCAGGTTTTCGTTTACACGAACCACAATTTCGTCTTCCTGGTCGTTGGTAACCACCGAGTCAGAGCCAGAATCTTCAGACGACCTGCGGAATCTCGCTTCGGACGGAAAGAACCTGTTTCACCCAGTCTGTCGTAGTGATTTTTGAAAATCCGACTGTCTTCATCATAAATATGTCTCCAAATATCTTCGAAGAGACCGGCGTCGTTTAAAATTTTCCTGCGCGTATATGCCTATCATATCTCGCATTTCTTCATTAGAAAATAATTTATGTCTGGGCATTTTGTTCTTGACTTAAGTTAAAATCTTTCAAAAACTATTTTACTATAGTATATTAAAATTATTATTCTGCTCATCCTTACTGCCCTAATGCCAAGATGAAAAAGCAATTCAGCTCCTCTCACCCTAGCATAATATTTTACGAACAATGTGACACGTCTGCAAGAGCACGGCACGCTGTCCCACTATGGCAATCGATCTCAAGGTACCGAGGCTCTTGAGGTTCTTTGAAAATCTCTTACTTAGCAGGCCTTCGGCGGATATAACGAAGGACACTACATCTACCTTACTCAGTTTCCACTGATTCTTCGGGTCGTATGCCAGATTTTCATACTTTGTGGATTTTTCTATCTCAGTTTTTCTAATGTTGTGAGATAGCGGCACTTCGATGTCAATTATAAAAGCCCTCTTGTCCTTTTTGTCGAATACAATACTGTTGACAATATCCGGCCTGATATTATCAACCGTTCGATCAGTAGTGATTGGTCTGTCCCAGTAAAGAATGGTATCGGGTGATTCAAGTACAGGAGAGGGCGAGTACTTATAATATGGAGCAGGTGCGCTTTCTAATAGCGAGTATTTTTTTGCAATTTGTTGATGTATAATTTTTGCCAGCTGATTATGCCATCCTAAATAAGCATTAGGAGCAAGGGCCAGGCAACCGCCAATAAGGTGTTCAATTGTTTCCCCCATCCAATGTTCAATTGTTTCCCCCCCATCCAATGTTCAATTGTTCAATTGTTTCCCCCAAGAGTCCATCGGTCAGCCACTTCAGAGACAATTGTTCGCCTATGCTGTCATCTTCGAGTGACTTACGAAACCTTTCCTGCAATGTTTGCCCTTTCCATTCTCGAACGCAATCCGTGAGTGTTGTTCTGCTATCAATACGATTTTGTTTATTTAGGTTCAGTGGGGTGAAATCCCGGTCCTCATTTACAACCAATTTCATTAACGTACTGTTTGAATCAATGAAGTGTTTTCTCATCCTAATTTTTTGAATGAGACAGAGATTTTTTACGTTTACAAGGCCTCTACCCCCCAACTTTCTTGGGATGTATAGTCTTTTCGTGAGTTTGGATGCATGCATCGGAACTTTGTTAATGTTCGGCGTGTCAACCTATCAAGTTCATCAAGGTCAGTTTCTGACCATTTAACAATGCCAGAAGAATATGTCAGAGTTGACAATGCCCAACCGTTGATCGCTCTCATGAGGTTTCCACTATTCAGTTTGGTGTTAAAAAGTTTTGTAAGTCTCTTTTGGTATAGAGTGGAAAAGTCTTTCTTTAACTGGTTAGGTTAGGTTTGGTAGTATAGTTAGGTTTATAGTTAGGTAGATAGTATATTAAAATTATTATTATTATTATTTAAAATTATTTTAACTATTTAAATACTCACAATATTAAGTATTAACAATTAAATTTTAATGATAGTCTACATACTTTAAGAAAAATGTTATATTTCAAAAGCACAATTGAAAAGAGTGCAATGAACAATTTAAACCCAGATATGTAGAAAATGGTACCTCCGAGCGACATTTACAAGGTATACCTTATTTTCGTAAAAAAAATGAATAAAATGATATTTTCATTAAAAATGCGAATACACTAAGGCGCAAGAAAGTTGTAACCTTTCAAACGTAGAAAAGTGTCGCAGACAGCGCCCTCTACAATCTACATAAAAATTTTTGAGACATTTCAATTTGTTATCTAAAAAAAACCATTACCAAATTTCGTTCAAGAAAGATACTTTTTAAGAAATCTATTGACGAAAATTTAAAATAAAATTACAACTTTAACACCCTGTATCTTGGTTACTATTAAGTTTTAGACTAAGATAAGTTGAGTTAAATCGCAATATTTTTACCGAAAAATCTGCAGTTTTGCTGTGTACCATTAATTAGAGAGACCCTGTGTGTATATATATATATATATATATATATATATATATATATATATATATATATATATATATATATATATATATATATATATATATATATATATATATATATATATATATATATATATAGCGATAGGTTGGGACACCTTTTGGTTTTTGGTCACAAAATTTAGATATCGAAAGTAAAGATATCGAAGAGTTTATACTGTTGGAAAATTAGAGGCCATTTGATAATAAACGTTTTTAGATTTTTTAAAAACCCAAAAAAATATGTTCAATTTTCCAATGACCTACGTTTTGGGCAAAAAAACTTTTGTCGGATAAATTGAGACATCTTAAAAACTTGTTGAAAACGTGATAAAATTAAGTAAATACACGAAATATTTATTGTTTATGGAATATTTATTAATCGTTTATTGTCGTTTTCGTTCGTTCAATACCGAAATTGTTTCCGGTAAAGTTAGAATGACATTTTTTATTGGCTTTCGCTCAAGGTTCGATTTTTTGGCAGGTGTAGTTGTTTGCATTGGACCAATTTCAGGCAAAATCGAAGACAGGCTTCACGCCCGAGTCATAGATGTTGATGGTTCCTCAGATATTGTCACCTCTGTATGGGCAGCAATCTCTATTGGAACATCAATCACAATATGATGCTATACATCACCATCGACACCTTCCCTTTCAGTCAATACAGCCGCCTTATTTTCACTCATGATAACGGTTTGAATAAGGTCGGATTCCACAGAAACATCTGGATTAAACGGTGAAATTCCCGTTGCTTCAAATCCATTGACAATGCTTTGAGGTAAAAGAGCAAGAAGCAATGCGGCTTTAACAATGTCTGCAATGTGTCTAATTTCAAAGGCTTTGCCAGATTTATGAGCAAAAACACTATTTAAAGGCAAATAAATGATGTTTGAATACGAAAATTGAAGGAGTGTTCCCTCTGTGTCTCAATTTACCTGAATTACCATGGTTTCATGAATTTTTAAAGGAAATCTTTTTACACGTAAAAATACATGTAATTGATAACACATTGACGGTATTTACCTATAAAGATCGTTAAAACTTGATCAGTTTATAAATTAATGAAAACAGCATGTTTTTTTTATATTTTCACAACACGTTGTGTGACAGAGGGACAGATAATGCGCGCGCTCTCTTCGAAATTTTATGAATAGTGAGGCGTTGATCCTACAATTTGACATGTCATATATATATATATATATATATATATATATATATATATATATATATATATATATATATATATATATATATAAACTGCAAAGGGCTGGCGAACCATTTGACTTGAAAATAAACCTGAAGAAGAGTCAGGTTTTGTTCAATAACTTCGCTCAGGACAGAAGAATTTCAGTTTTAGGAAGGGATTTAGAGATTGTGGACAGCTTTGTATATCTTGGGCAGAGGATTTCCATGGAGGGGAATACCGCCCGGGAGGTGGAACGGCGTGTTAAATGTGGCTGGCAGGCATTTGGTAGGCTCAACATAGTGTTTAAGAGCAGATTCCCACTTTGCCTGAAAAGAAAAGTATTCGATCAGTGCGTTCTACCCGTTATGACATACGGAAGTGAAACCTGGACACTCACATCGCAATCAATTCAAAAACTTCGGGTGGCACAGAGGGGAATGGAAAGATGTATGCTTGGCATTACAAGACGAGACAGAAAGTCCTGCGCATGGATCAGGGAACAAACAAAAGTCTGTGACATCATTGGAAGAGTAAAACAGTTGAAATGGAGATGGGCAGGCCATATAGCGAGGCGATGGGACGACAGATGGACCAAGGCAATCCTGGAGTGGATACCGCTTGATCGCAAACGTCCGCGAAGAAGACCGAAAGCACGATGGACTGATGACATCGTTAAGTATATTGGACCCGAGTGGCAGAGGAAAGCCCAGGACCGTGAAGGTTGGAAGCATGCTGAAGAGGCCTTCATCCTGCAGTGGATCGATACGGGCTGATGATGATGATATATATATATATATATATATATATATATATATATATATATATATATATATATATATATATATATATATATATATATATATATATATATATATATATATAATATACATATTTTACACGGATGGTAGAGTTTCTAAAGTTTCTAAAAAAGAGTAGATGGTAATGTTTCTAAATCCTTCCGGGTGTCGATCCGAGTCCTATGTTCCTTGCCTAGTCCTATGTTCACTACTCAGAACATTTGATAAGGATGATTAAAGATTTCCAACTAGAGGATACAGACATACTGGCACGCCTGGACATTATCTCACTGTATCCAAGTATCCCTATAGGCGAGGCCCTGGACCTAATTTCAATGAACAAAGACTTTCCACCATTTGGGGTTTCTCAAATCCAAGGAGTAGCGAACACCTTGATTTCCAGATCCTTCCAACTGACACTACCAGATACACGAAGCGAGGAACTACCAAAATATTTTCACAGCCCTTAGACAAAATGGATATTCAGAAAATTGTATTAGGAAGACCATTCGGCGTCAAGAAACCCAAACACGAAGAATAATACAGGATCATGAAACAAATACACTACGTAAAAGGAATCAGAGATAGGATAGGCAGACTATTAAGGAGGCATAAGATCAGAACAGCCTACAAGCCACATAAAACTGTTGCAAACATCCTAAAAAACCCCAAGGACAAAGTTAGACTGGAAAATCATGGGGTGTATAGTATATCTTGTTCCGACTGCAACAGAGCATACATAGGTCAAACGAACGGATGAATGTCGGCCAGAATACAAGAACATAAAAACGACTTAAAAAACAAACAAACCACTTCCGCTCTGTTTCAGCACCATCTACATACAGGACATAAAATCAATTTTGAAGGAGCCAAAGAAATAGCGAATATTGAAAATTACAAGGTCCGAACAATCAGCGAAGCCCTTGAAATAGAAGAAAGAAGTGAGCTGAATATGCGAAACGACGCTCGCAACATTCCAAAAGTATGGAAATCCCTTCTGAAAAAAGAAAAAACGTGGCAACGTGGCGGCGAGGAAGAAAAATCAATAAACCGACAGCATTGCCGAGCGCCGCAAATGCTCCCGAACTACCCCGATTAGTTTTTTAAGGAAACATTGTACTGCTAACGTTAAACATGCTTTTACAAAACCAACTCGAAATTCCATAAGTCTTATTTTCCATTTATAACCTAATCCTTATTTTCTATTTCTCTGGTCATTTACATCCACCTCTTTCAAATGTTTCGTAATCGGATGCAACTATGCACTTCCAAACTCAAACGAATGTAATAGAACGACCTGGAAAGCGGTTTTTGAAAATGTCCCGTCGTCACAACTTTGGTAACACCAGAAATAGTTTCTTAACTGCTCGGTCGTATTTGCGATTCAGCTTCTGAAATGGAAAAGGTTCATTCGGTTATTATATGGCATCGGCAATGTCACTAACTTGCATTATACGTATTTACGTAATAGATTTGCATAGCTGGTCATGTAGAATGAAATGAAAATAGATAGTGAAAATATCCAGGTATTAATATTATCTCTTTATCAGTATTCTGTTGGAATATTTCTGTCTCTTTATGTTGTAAAATATGATGTAAAACATTAAACTCAAAAAAAATTACTACTTCTTGACGCGCGTTTCTCTAACCATGTTAGTATCATCAGGAGATAATTAAATCTGATTGGGATTGAAATGTGCGTCGAGATATATAAGTGAATTGGTATTTATTACTGCAAAATCTAAATATATGAAATTTTCGAAAGTGTTACAAGATCTCTTATAAAAAAGAAACGATTTTATTCAAATATGACTGAGCCTGTGTAGAAATATTATCTTTACGTAAATTTGTGCTTCCGGAGATTAATAGGATACCACTTGTTAACATATCGTCTTTTGATAAACTGAATCAGAATGGAATAGCGAGTATAATTTGTTTACTTTACGAGGAAAAAAGGTTCCATGCAACAATGAGTTTTAATTATTGATTGATTTGTCCGTTACTTTGTGAAAGATAATTTTTATTATCACTTTGTTATCTATCACTTTTATTTTTAAACAAAATTTGTGTGACTATAGTTTCGTAAAACGACTTTACATTCTCAAACACTACTTTAAAACTACTTTAAATACTACTTTAAAAGTTTTAAAGTAGTGTTTGAGAATGCAAAGTCGTTTTACGAAACTATAGTCACAAATTTTGATTAAAAATAAAAGTGATAGATAACAAAGAAAAAAATTGTTTTATTCCTTTTTAATTAGTTTTAAATTATAACATGTGTAAACGATCAGTTATATTAATTATCCTTACAAGATAAAATTATTCCAAGAATTAAGTGAACATGATTTTGATCAAAGAGTTAAATTTTACGTTATGATTCCAATAAAAATTGAAAGAAATTTGAAATTTACAAATTGACGTTAACAGTTGTCAAGGGTAATCAAATACTTCATCTGTTATCCATTGTCTCATAGCTTACTAAATGAAAAATATATTTATCTTAAAACAAACCGAAATACCTTTCAACCATTTTTTAAAATCTATTTTGAAAAAAACTATACACTGTTTACCTCGTTGAATTCAGAAAAAAAATCCTTTTTTTCAACTGTGCCAAATTCAAGTACTCTTGTTATTTAAAAAATACAAGTTAGCCTTGGATTTTAAATATGCGACAAGGGACAAAAATTAAATATGCTCTAAAAGTGGCAAACATTTCCTGATGTTTGAGTATAAATTGTCAATAAGTATTTTTTTCATTATTTGGGTTTCTCGTCACGATCTATAACTCAAAAAATATCAAAATATCTGTTCTTATATAAATAAAGAATCACTGGGTAAAAACAAAAAAACCAAACGGAGACAGATTTCTCAGTGATTCTCTTTTGTAATAAATTTGCCTAAAGAACAATATTTGAATATATAAAAATGTCCTCAAAAAATATACAAACTTTTAACGTTAACGTTTCGGGAAGTATTCTCCTCCCGTTTTCAAAACGAATGTAAAAATAAAGTATATTAATTTCTATAAATTATGAAAAGATAGAAAGTAAATATATTTTTTGTGTATGTCAATGATACTTACGTTTGATTTAAAAAAAATTAAAAAATTAAATGTAAGTATCATTGACATACACAAAAAATATATTTACTTTTCATAATTTATAGAAATTAATATCCTTTATTTTTAGATTCGTTTTGAAAATGGGAGGAGAATACTTCCCGAAACGTTAACTTTAAAAGTTTGTATATATTTTAGAACATTTTAATATTTTTAAAATTTTGTTTGTTAGGCAAATTTATTATAAAAAAGAATCACTGAGAAATTTGTCTCCGTTTGGTTTTTTGTTTTTACCCAGTGATTCTTTATTTACATAAGAAGAGATATTTTTTGAGTTTTAGATCGTGGCGAAAAAACCAAATAAAGAAAAAAATATATGAACACGCCACAATCATTCAGACAGTATTTGTCAATACTGTTAGTTTCGTAAAACGATGTTACCCTCAAACAATACTTTAAAACTTTTAAGTCGTCAATCCACTGCAAGATGGAAGCCACTTCCGGATGCTTCAAACTCTTTTAGTCCTGAACTTTTCTTGGCCATTCGGATCTAATATACTTAATTATGTCATCAGTCCATCGTGTTTTCGGTCTTCTCCGTTGACGTTTGCGATTAAGCAGTGTCCACTCCAAGATTGCTCCACTCCATTTCAATTCCTTTATCCTTCCAATGATGTCATATATTTTCGTTTGTTCTATGATTCTCGCGCAGGGCTTTCTGTTCCATTTGATAATACCAAGCATATATCTTTTCATTCTTCTCTGTGCAGCCGAAGTTTTTGAACTAACTGCGATGTAAATTTCCAGGTTTCACTTCAGTCCTGTAACGGGCATGTCGCATTGATTAAAGAGTGTTTTATAGTGTTTTCAAATGTTTTCTAATCATACGTCTAAATTATTTTCTTGCTCGTTCATCTTCATCTGTGGAATATTTTCCTTTCTTATACATAATTCTTATTTCTTTTGTTTTTTAGGTTGTTTGCTCTATAATTTTGAATCTTGTTATTTCTATGCTTCGATTACGATTGAGATAATATATTCAGATAATGCATTGATATCATTATCATCAGATAATGCATGCATCAGATAATGCATGCTGTCGTTGCAACATTTGTGTCAGATGTACTTGGTCCGCATTATTTTGTTTTAGAGTTTAAGGAATAATTTTATTGTTTGAGATTCATTCGTAACATTTGGTCTTAAAAGTCTGTGATCACTCCCTGTGTTAAATGAGTTCAGAATTGTGTCATCAGATACTACTGACTTAAAATATAACCATAAAATTAATGACATAAAATCATAACCCTCTTCCATTCAATAATATTATGTAACTAGAAGAGTGTAATATAAAAATAACTCACCCATCAACTTCCTCTGCAGTTTCCATTAAAGCAAATGCACTTTTCATCACTTTACAATAGACCATCATCCACTGCCTCAATTCGACTCTGCTGGTCAAAAACATCGAACAAAAAAGCATCGCGTATTCCTTCTTATTATTTTTATTTCCGGAAAATCCTTCGAGTTGGAGCAGAGAGGCCTTCGAATCGTCGGTGAATACGAGGGGTCGATTGTTCCCGCAGGAACTGCCAGCTAAAAAGGATTTGATTTCTTAGAGTTGTTCGGGTTTCGGACTTTCCTGAATCTCGAATGAAGAGCACCTTTGTTTGCGTTCGCGGCGAGTAGCGATCGTTCCTTTCAAGATGTCCGATGCATTTGATCTCAATTGTTGGAAGTTCAAGCCAGATGATAAATCGAACCTTACGACCTCGGCCTTTGACTTTCTCAGCTCTGTCTTTTTTTTTCTTTCTTCCTTTTACATATCTTATTTAAATTTCCGGATATTTTTCGGTAGATTTTCTTCGTTTAACTGGTGTAATGATTGATTTATTAAATAAACGTTCTTATATCTAGACTGTTTTAGCCTGTGAGTTATGGTAGAGTAATTTTTTAAATGTTTATTCCAACGTGTTTTCGATCTCAGATTAATTTCTATTTCATTTTAGAGATTCAACTCTATTTTCATTCTATTCTGGAAATAAACAGAATGTAACATCCAGTAAACACAATTGAATCAGACTAAAAATACGCTAGTTGCTATTTATCTATCTGGAATTGGCAACAATGGTATTGCTAGACGACATCTGACATATACATCGTAAAATTTGATATTGTTGACTGTACTCAGAACGTTTTGTGATACGGACGCTATTTGTGTTGTTTAGTCACATGAAAATTTCATCTCAGTCAGAAAATGGAATTCACTTTTGAGCGATAATTGACTAGAACTTTCGACGTGGATTATCTCAGTGCAACAACAGTGCATCGATCAACTCACTTCAACTACGGTGATGAAGGGCCCACTAAAACTACTGAATATCACTGGTTAAATGAATTCAATCGTGGCCGTCGTTTACTCACCGTCGTTTATTGTGCCTGAAAACATCGGTACTGTGCGAGAACTGCCAAAGCAAGATCGTCATGTGATATACCGTACGATTGAGGTATCCTTGGGCACAAGCTTTTACGTAAATATTTAGCCGTGAAAAAGATTTGTGCGCATTGGATTCCGCATGATTTGACAATCATTGTTTCACGTCAAAAGTCGTGTATAACATTTAGACAAGTGACGAATCTTACTTTTGTTCTCTTGTTAACTGATCGCGTCTGTTTCGCGTCAGTCGTAATCGGTGGATTTTTAGCCGCCGTCTTTTGGGCGTGGTTAACCATGCCTTTCACGGTGTTAGGTCGAGATGAATCGAACCTGATGGAAAAGTAAGTTCTTGATCTTCTTCTTGGCTGGCGTGTGTGAATCCGTTGATTTGATGTTGAAAGAGTGATGTTTTCTCTGTTCTTATTCCCTGGTTGATCTTCTGGCGTATTCTCTTTATTTTTGATCGAACCTGATGGAAAAGTAAGTTCTTGATCTTCTTCTTAGCTGGCGTGTGTGAATCCGTTGATTTGATGTTGAAAGAGTGATGTTTTCTCTGTTCTTATTCCCTGGTTGATCTTCTGGCGTATTCTCTTTATTTTTGATGTTATTCCGGTCTTTGATTGATGTTATTATACAATTGTTTAGTCGCTCGGTGCTCAGTGCGTCGAGGCTTCTCCACTTTCGGTGCTAAGGCTATTCTCTTGGTTAGGTTTGAAACGCCGTTTACCAGGCAGCGTTTCGTGGTTGCCCGCTCCCTAGGCCAGATCAGACCTTTGCTGCTGAAACTGCCAACAGTCACTGTTGTCTGCCCCCATGATGACCAGCGCGCTCTCCAACGCGTCCGATCACCTCGAAGTCCATCTCCGATGCTTACAACTATTTCACTGTTTATTCTTGGGTGACGAGTTCGGGCCGGATGGACTTGAATCTTCTCCAACGTCGGGGCTAAGACTGATTCACTGAGTTAGGTTTGAAGCGCCATCAATGATGGACGACTTCGGGGTTGTCCGCTCCCTTGGCCAGGTCAGACGTTCGCTGCCACAACTACCAACAGCCACTATTGTCTGCCCCAATGATGACCAGACAAAAACACGTTCGGTCACCTCGGAGTCCTGCTCCGAACTGTGAACAATGATCAACGTGTGATCAGCACGTGATATTTTAGCCAGAAACTCTGAGCGCCCCTGCTATTGGCAGGAATCCACCAATAAAAACCCAGATGATAGGGCATAGGATACGACTGAGACTGAGTTTCCCGTCGATTTTGCAATCGAAGTTTTGAGTTATTTGAAGATAAATTTTGATATTCGTTTCCCAGACTTTGATGCTATTGCGAATGAAATTAAGATTTTTCAAAATCCTTTTGATACTGACATTGAAACCCTAGCCCCGGAACTTCAAATGGAAATTATTGATTTACAATGCAGTGATATAATTAAGAACAAATATCAAAATTCATCTTCGTTGGAATTTTATAGAGTCTTCCACTGGTACAATTTGATAATTTGCTTACATTGCCATGAGTTTGTTTTATTTATTGAATTGCATTTGATTTATTAATAATTGCATCGCATCGCATTGCATAAAATGTGTGATACGGACACAGCTGATGAAGTTCTCGATATTATCTATACTCCGCCCAAAAAGAAGACAGTTCTTAGTGAGGTCCTTTAACGATCACGTGCAATATGCGTGAATATGTTTGGGTTTAGTTTCTTTCTTCAATAAAGAGGTTATAATGTATCACGTCATTTCAGGCAATTTAAAAAGGATCGAGCTATTACGCAGTATGAAAGAAACAAAGATTTTTTGTGTGAAATACCAAGACGATTGGACATTGGTGCTTCTGCTGTTTTAATGTCATAGATATGATAGTTTGATGATCAGAAGTATGTACGAGCACGAGGTTCTAGTTGTCCAAGAACCCGAGGAACGACATCTAAGATTTCCTCCTGAATAAGGTGGATCTAATCCAGTAAAAACATGAAGCTTTTGTTGAAGGAACGAATGGGACCTAAAATGGGACTCTATGTAGTTCAGTTCAGATATTTAGATTCATGATAAAGATAGACGGGTTAAACGTTTTTGACAACCATGTTATAGTTGAGGGTACTTCGATGATACTCTAATGCAAGCACGTATCACAAAAACCACTAGTTTTCAGGAGACCCAAAAAAAAGTTTTTTAATAAATTTATGGTTTTTTTAAGATTATTTTTACATTTTAAAATTAATAAATTATCTGATAAATTTTGGATATATAACAACATTGTTTTTGTTAGCATTAGAGCTAGAAGTTCGTAACTAGGTATTTCATAATCTGGAACATGATGTTCCATAAGTACATAATTTTTTTTTAAGTTACGATATACATCTTCTACATGTGATTGTTTTGTTTTGATTATTTTTGAATTCCTTGGTTTAGTTTTCTTTAATACCCCAGTATCATTGCCTTTTTTAACCTAGCTCAAAACTGAAATTTCACCCAGTCCTAGAGCACTAAGGAATATCCTTTTACATACTTAATAATCTTTGATGATGTACTACAAGAAATTACGTGAGTTTGTTTTTGACCCCAATTTAAATCATTCCAGTATTAATCAAATATTTTTTCTTGTTTTCTCCCTAATTTTATGACTTTTTTTCACTTGGCTAGCTGTGTTTTTTACTTCCCTTTTGGTTTTATTTTACGTTCGTCTCTTAAAGTACACTTATCAGCAAGGTCTTCTTTTTTTCGATTTAAACTATAATGTGAGTTACCCATTTCACAAGCCTTTTTAGTTTTATTACTACGCTCCCAATAGTTGTAATTACCTTGAGTTTCACGAACTTTTTTTTTTTAATTATTCCTGAATGATCATCTAAAATTATTTTCGATGCACGAATAGATTTAAAATCAATCATTTCATTTTCTTCTATGTATTATTTTGATAGATTAGCCATAGAGAATCTTCTGAATAGAGAATCTGTTTATCGATTGCTTTATCCGTTTTTAAAAAATTATGTTCCAAGTTTGACATAAACAATTCTGATAATAAAAGGCTTAGTGGGGAACCCATTGCTAGACCATCCTTTTGTTTGTAAAAAACGTTATTAAATTGAAAATAAGTTTCATTAATGCATAAGTTAAAGAGTTCTAAAATATCTTGCTTAATAATTGGATTGATGTTATTTTTTATGAGTAAATTATCTATTAATAGTACAGAGTCTTTGTTTGGAATATCCGGGAACATGTTGCTAACGTCAAAGGATGCTAGAAACCCGTTTTTTGGTATAGATAGTTTGCTAAACTTTTTTATAAGGTCCACCGAGTTTTTTATTGACTGTTTTGGCGAGAAATTCGTTATGTTTTTGAAGATTTTATTTAAGTAAAGAGCTATGTTTCTTAAAGGGATATTTGTGTATGAGACTACCGGTCTTATTGGAAAGTTTTCTTTATGAATTTTAATTAAACCGTACAGTGTTGGAGGAGTAGGATTCGTATTGACTATTTTATATTTATCTTCGTTTGACAAAATGGTGTTTGGATTTTTTATTGTAGATTTTAACTTATTTTGAATTGTTGTGGTGGGGTCATTTTTTATTTTGACGAGGTCTTCATTATCTAGAAAGTTTTTAATTTTTGTTTAGTAAGTTTTTTTTTCTAAAATAATAATTGAATTACCTTTATCTGCTTTTTTTAGAGTCATTTTAATTTTTTCTTTTGTAAAATTAGAATTAGGGATATTTTCAAGAGATCGTTCTACTTCAGAGATTATATTTTCCAAAACTTTACTTTGTTTAATATTTGTGTTATATTTCGGGCCATTTTCTATCAAATTAATCTCTTTATTCGTGAAAACCGTTTTTGATAAGTTAATGGATCTTTTATAGAAGTTATATTTGGGTGAAGGTTCTGGTTGTTTGTCATTTAACTGTAATTTAAATAGATTTAATAGTTTATGTGATTGTCTAATATATCTGTCTAATAAATCTGGAGTTTAACAGTTTTAAAGTACTGTTTGAGAATGTAAAATCGTTTTACGAAACTATAGTCACACAAATATTGTTTAAAAATAAAAGTGATAGATAACAAAGAAAAAAATTGTTTTATTCCTTTTTAAAAAAAAGAACTATCCCAAAGTAATGGACCAAATCAATCAATAATTTCCAAAAAAAAAAAAAAAAAAATATATATATATATATATATATATATATATATATATATATATATATATATATCATATATATATATATATATATATATATATATATATATATATATATATATATATATATATATATATATATATATATATATATGATCCCCGCGACGGTCGTTCCGCCACGCAACTGTTCCGAGTTTTCCGGACGGGAAGCAAAAGCCGTTTCCCCGGATCGGAGACCGAATTTATAGCACTGGCCGTGAAACCGTCGTTCCTGAATCATATTACTGACCAACCTGTAACGTATTGCCCGTCGAAAATGCTACATGGAAAATACTTTATGGCCGGATGATAAAATAAACATGATTTCTTCGAGTGGTCAAGTGTAAAATTTATGAACTTTAAAGCGGTTACTAAGTTTGTACGGTTGTTATATATAAGGATATTTATAAAGCACCTGTTTGACTGAAGTATCTAATGATCACTTCGATTCTTATCTTCTGTAAAATGAGAGCAACCGAAAAAATCATAATATTATAACTATTATTTTATTATCAAAGAAACATTTTAGGGCAAGGAGATTTCTTAGAGCATGGTATAATACTCCGACAAAAAAAAATAAATTACAGATAATATAACGGAAATATGCAGAAGTACATATATAAAAGTTTTTTCAATAAGAGTGTCAGAACTTTGAAACGTAATCGAGGCAACACTGTTTAGAATTTAAATGTCTTATAGACTGCTGTATTCAGTCTCCAGTATGCATTCCACCAAACAAAGCCGAGGGCGACATTTGAACGACATTATTTTCAAAACAAAAGCCATTATTTATTCTTCAAGAACTGAGCTGAACGGTCGCCATTTAACGAATCAAATCATAACAAAAAGAAACGATATGTGGTGAATATGGAGATCGATATCGAATATTGAATTTCATATGGATCCTTAATATTAATAAAATCACATGTTCTACTAATTTTCCTTGAATGCATTATGTGTTGTGTTTTCATTTTCTTTATGAAATGAGCCTTATAAAAATTTTATGGGTTTTGACTGGCCAGTTTACATTGAATTAATCAAATTACTATAAAAAAAATGAAATTTTGCGAATATGCAGGCTGATACGAGCATTGAATACTATACACAAATATCGTCAAAATAATATTTTTTTCGAATTCTACCTATTTTAGTTGAATGCAGTGAGTCTACGATCCTTAAATCTGATTGAAAGTTGAACTTAAATTTTTTTAAAGGGTATCTGCATTCAGTAGGTACGTTTTAAAAACGGTTGACCCTGGACGAATTTAATCTTAATGGGAATAGGCTACGTCAGGTGAATATGGGCTCTGATACAGATCATTGAATCTCAAGTGGAAATATCGTAAAATTCGTGTATTTTTCTTATTCCTGCAATTTTAGTTGAATGCATTTGGTTTATGTTTTTTAATCTGGTGGAGAGTTGAACTTAATTTTTTTTTAAAGCGTATGTACTGAACGTTTGACGTTGAACGAATCTAAAAACCTAACGAAATTCGTTAGGTTTTTGATGATTTTATTTAAGTAAAAAGCTAGGTTTCTTAAAGGGCTTGATTCTTGCCACCTGGCTAAAAGAAGAAACAAGAAAATGGTTCAGTATTAGAGACAACTTACTCCTACATATTAAGGTACTGCACTCTGAATTATCATATAAACTCCATCCAATTGAATTTGATATTCTAAACGATAAAACCGGACAAAAATTTTCACAATTTATTTATAAAAAAATGAGGCTTACAAAAATTTTATGGGTTTTGACTGGCCAGTTTACATTGAATTAATCAAATCACCATAAAAAAAGCGAAATTTTGCGAATATGGAGGCTGATACGAGCATTGAATACTATAGACAAATATCGTCAAAATAATATTTTTTTCGAATTCTACCTATTTTAGTTGAATGCAGTGAGTCTAAGATCTTTAAATCTGATTGAAAGTTGAACTTAAATTTTTTTAAAGGGTATTTACATTCAGTAGATACGTTTTAAAAACGGTTGACCCTGGACGAATTTAATCTTAATGGGAATAGGCTACGTCAGGTGAATATGGGCGCTGATACAGATCATTGAATCTCAAGAGGAAATATCGTAAAATTCGTATATATTTCTTATTCCTCCAATTTGAGTTGAATGCATTGGGTCTAAGTTTTTTAATCTGGTTGAGAGTTGAACTAAATTTTTTTTTTAAAGCGTATGTACTGAACGTTTGACGTTGAACGAATCTAAAAACCTAAGAAGAAAACCCTTGATTCTTGCCACCTGGCTAAAAGAAGAAACAAGAAAATGGTTCAGTATTAGAGACAACTTAGTCCTACATATTAAGGTACTGCACTCTGAATTATCATATAAACTCCATCCAATTGAATTTGATATTCTAAACGATAAAACCGGACAAAAATTTTCACAATTTATTTATAAAAAAATGAGGCTTACAAAAATTTTGTGGGTTTTGACTGGCCAGTTTACATTGAATTAATCAAATCACTATAAAAAAAGGGACATTTTGCGAATATGGAGGCTGATACGAGCATTGAATACTATAGACAAATATCGTCAAAATAATATTTTTTTCGAATTCTACCTATTTTAGTTGAATGCAGTGAGTCTAAGATTTTTAAATCTGATTGAAAGTTGAACTTAAATTTTTTTAAAGGGTATTTACATTCAGTAGATACGTTTTAAAAACGGTTGACCCTGGACGAATTTAATCTTAATGGGAATAGGCTACGTCAGGTGAATATGGGCTCTGATACAGATCATTGAATATCAAGTGGAAATAGCGTAAAATTCGTGTATTTTTCTTATTCCTCCAATTTTAGTTGAATGCATTTGGTCTATGTTTTTAATCTGGTGGAGAGTTGAACTTAATTTTTTTTAAAGCGTGTCTACTGAACGATTGACTTTGAACGAATCTAATTTTAATGAAAAGAGCAATAGCCACACTCCATACAATGCAATTCATCTCGTTACTATCTTATAAAATCTTAATTTGGAATTTCTGGAGGTTCGGTCTTGTTAGGTGGTTCAAAACTCCGGCACATCTGTTAGCTTTGATCCATCTTAGGTCTATATCCGTCTCGTCCTCCACTTTTTGTTATCCTTATTCCTAAATAGACAAATTCTTCATGCTTCCATAGTTATTCTTCCTAGTTCTGTATCAACTTCTACTTTCGGGACCTTTCCCTGTATACCTTCTACAATCATTAGTTTGTTTTTCTTTTGATTAATTTTTAAACAAAACTTGTATACTGCCACCATTAATCTTCTTATTGCTCTTTTCAATTATTTCTCACTTCTCGCAATTTTGTTTTATAACTTCTGTAAAAAGTTCGACTTACCATATTTTCCATCTAATGAAAGTACCATAAAGGCTTATGTTCTCGTCACAGCAATCTATTCCGCCCATATTAGCATTATATTTTCTTCATGACGTATAGTTGTTCAATTTCAATAATCATTTTTTCGCGTTGTGAGTATCTTTTTACAATATTAGTGAGTTTGGCACGTCAAGAATTGAAACACATTGTGACGATGTTGTCGTTCCATTGAACAGCAACAATATTCAGTCAAAATTCGCTGAGAAATTAGCTATGTTGTTGAAAGTTATTTCAACATCGGTAAAATCGCCAGATGCATTTTCGACGTACGGCCCGGCCCCTAAAATGATTAACATGTATTAACAGAAAAAAAAGTTTAAGATTCAATTTAAAAAAAATAATTAAGACGACTTCATATTTACCTTTATAAGTAACCCCGTATCAAAATAAACATCATCATGATATCACAAGTGATTCGTTTTAACCTCCAACACCCCAAAACACTTATAATAACATTTGTGAAAAAAACATTTAGTAAGTAATTACTTACTCAACAAAATTCCCGTCACAGTGATCCATTTTTCGTATGTAAACAATTAAACTTTAACAACAAAACGGTGCACTATCGTAAAGCTGCGGTTACCACCAACCCACAGGCTCTCTCACAGTTAATTTTTATGTTGTGGCGCCACCTATGTTTAAACCCTCGACCTACATATAGGAGGACATGCATATCTGGATTAAAAGAACAAAAAGTTTTTTCTAAATATAAATAATATTCGTCCGAAATAATAATTTTATAAAATCTCCGAGTAAAATATCAATCCGACATTTATTCTAAAAACGATATGTTCTTGTTCGTTCGTATAGAACAAGATATAAATATAAAACTAGCTTGTTGGCAACTGTCCAACGAATATCATACAGATTCAGACCTTTTTCGTTATTTTTGAAATTTCAGTAAGGGCATAAAAGCCATTGAGAGCACTAACTAAAGAGGCGCTCTTTGGTTTTTGGCTTTTTCTGGTGTATTTAAGCTTAGAGGTCTAATAAAGATCTCTTTTTCCTACTTGACTGATAAATAAAAACTAACAATAAAGCAATATAAAGTACATTTTTTTTTAATTGAATAATTTTTCAACTTCAATTTCAATTTAACAACTTTTCTATAAAAGATTTGAATTTAATACAGATATTCATTTTTTCAAAGCAGTACTTATCTACTCTTTAAAGATGGAGAAGATAGAATGACATAAAAATTCCATCTCGAATCATTTCAGTCATCATTGGACCTGCTCATGGATCATCTTAATTGCTTTACCTACCATCACGAAGCTTTATAATCCTTCTAAAACTCTACGTGTAGTGTGAATTATTTCAAAAGTTTCTGTTCATCAAACCATGTCAATCCACTGCAGGATGAAGACCCCTTCAGCATGCTTCCAACTCTCGCCAGACTGCTAATATTTTAATGTCGTAACTCCTGCGTGCCTTAGGTCTTGATCTCTTGTCTTTGACGCTGAAAATGGCACTATAAAATAAATATACACCGAAAAAAATGCTAATTCGAATATTAATTCGTCATTGTTGTTTCTGATTAGCACAGTATCACTAGCTATTCATAGATGGTTCAGATATTCAGTTCATTAATGTCGAGGCCTTTGTCATTTTAGTTTAAGTTATTGACGATGTTTTTAAGTGCCGTGATGTCTTAAGGTTGTACGATCATCAAAGCAAAGTAAATATAACGAGCTAAATTTGTAATATGTTATTAACCGATATTTTTTTTTTTTGAGTAAGATCTGACGTGTAGTTTTTTCCCTAATTAATTTTCAAAAACTGAATATTTAACATGTAGACAGTAGACAGCCTCATTTAAAACGCACATTTTTCATATAGTACAACCATAACTGCTAAAAATAAAATTCTAGAAAAATGAAGCTTATATTAATCAATTATTATAGGTAATGTAAAAATTGTAAACACCGTGTTTCGAGATACTTTAATTAAAATAATCGTCAGCCATATTAAAACATAAATAATATATTTGGGTCGTGAAAGTCTGGCAAGGTAGAACGAAAAGCGGGGCGTATTTTTAAATTTAATGATTTTATCTTTGTGTAATCAAAGATAATTGAAAATTATTGATTGATTTGTCCGTTACTTTGTGATAGTTCATTTTTTAAAAAGAAATAAGACAATATTTTACTTTGTTATCTATCACTTTTATTTTTAAACAAACTTTGTGCGACTATAGTTTCGTAAAACGACTTTACATTCTCAAACACTACTTTAAAACTAAGGTTTTACAGCTATCTATCTATGGTATCTATTCTATGTACCTAATTTTATTCTTTTATTGGGGTTAATTTTTTACAATATTTTAAATAGCGGGGAATTTCAAAGATCCGTCTGATCGTTTAATAGCTCTCTAGACGTATCTTTATTATATTTATAAATTTCAATAGCTTCCAAAATGTTCAATTTTTTGCTTATTGTGTTCTTTGTATATGCTTGCTTGCTTGCTATTATGTTCTTTGTATCTAGTCTGAAAATTTCTGCCGGTTTGTCCAACATAGCAGCTACTACACTCGTTGCAACTTAACATATAAACTCCAGATTTTGAATTTGCTGATGTTTTATCTTTGGCATTAAAAATTAGTTTACTGGTTGACTGGGTGCTTTTAAACGCTATTTGCAAATTATGTTTCCTCAAAGAGCGAGTTATCTGTTCAGAAATTGGACCGAAATATGAAATTTTACAGTACTTTTTATAATTTGTTTGTTTTACTTTTGGATATACTTGATGAATTAGTAACTGTTTTCGTTTTTTATTTATTAAGTAACTAATTTATTTTTCTTTGAAACCGTTATTTTGTGCTATTAGTTTTATTTTTTGCAGTTCTATTTTTCTATTATTTTCAGATAGTGGAATTGTGAAAGCTCGGTGGATCATAGACTTATATTCAACATATTTATGTGTAATGGGGTGTTTTGTAATTGTTATATCTGAGTATGTGGGTTTTCTATAGATATTCAATTATAGTTTATTATTTGGTTTGGATATTGAAAGGTGCAGAAAATGTATGGTTTGATTTTGTTCTTTTTCTAGTGTAAATTTTATTTTTGGATGGATACTATTTAAATGCTTTAATATTCCTTCTATTTGTCTGTCATTTCCAGTATAAAAACCCAAAATGTCGTCTACATATCTAAACCAAAACAATATATTTTTTGCTTTATCCGTTTTTAAAAAAGTATGTTCCAAGTTTGACATAAACAGTTCTGATAATAAAGGGGTTAGTGGGGAACCCATCGCTAGACCATCCTTTTGTTTGTAAAAAACGTTATTAAATTGAAAATAATTTTCATTAATGCATAAATTAAAGAGTTCTAAAATATCTTACTTAATAATTGGATTGATGATATTTTTTATGAGTAAATTATCTATTAATAGTAGACAATCTTTGTTCGGAATATTCGGAAACATGTTGCTAACGTCAAAGGTTGTGAGAAACCCGTTCTTGGTAATGATAGTTTGCTAAGCATTTTTGTAAGGTCCACCGAGTTTTTTATTGACTGTTTTGGCGAGAAATTCGTTATGTTTTTGAAGATTTTATTTAAGTAAAAAGCTAGGTTTCTTAAAGGGCTATTTGTGTATTAGATTACCGGTCTTATTGGGAAGTTTTCTTTATGAATTTTAATTAAACCGCACAGTTTTGGAGGTTTTTTTTATTCCTTTTTAGAAAATGAACTCTCACAAAGTAACGGACAAATCAATCAATAATTTGAAAGAAGCAAGTACAGCAGAACAGTTCAAGTTATACTTTAAACTAAGGTTAAAAGAACTCACAGCAGTACAAAACGCATGCTTCACTCAATAATTTTAAAAGAAGAAACTGTATCCCAAATTTGTTCAATTCAAGATCAACGCGACCACAGTTTCTGCGAAGAAAGCCCTGGATTCTTGCCACCTGGCTAAAGGAAAAAACAAGAAAATGGTTCAGTGTTAGAGACAACTTACTCCTACATATTAAGGTACTGCACTCTGAATTATCATATAAGCTCCATGCAATTGAATTTGATATTCTAGACGATAAAACCGGACAAAAAATTTCACAATTTATTTATAAAAAAGATATTAGATAATTACATACGCTATTAAATCTATCTAAATTACAGTTAAATGACGAACAACCAGAATCTTCGCCCCAATATAAGTTCTATAAAAGATCCATTAATTTATCAAATACGGTTTTCACGAATAAAGAGATTAATTTGATTGAAAATGGCTTGAAATATAACCCAAATATTAAACAAAGTAAAGCTTTGGAAAATATAATATCTGAAATAGAACTATCCCTTGAAAATATCCCTAATTTAAATTTTACCAAAGAAAAAATTAAAAGGTCGCTAGAAATGAATCGAGAATACCACATCAAAAACGAGGACCATATTATCAAATCCATTAATTCTAAATTCAATTGCTATTCTAGAAAAAGAAACTTACGAAACAAAAATTAAAAAGTTTCTAGATAATGAAGACCGCGTCAAACTCGGTGGACCTTACAAAAAAGCTTAGCAAACTATTTATACCAAAAAACGGGTTTCTAGCATCCTTTGACGTTAGCAACATGTTCCCGGATATTCCGAACTTATGCATTAATGAAAATTATTTTCAATTTAATAACGTTTTTTACAAACAAAAGGATGGTCTAGCAATGGGTTCCCCACTAAGCCTTTTATTATTAGAACTGTTTATGTCAAACTTGGAACATACTTTTTTAACAACGGATAAAGCAAAAAATATATTGTTTTGATTTAGATATGTAGACGACATTTTGGTTTATTATACTGGAAATGACAGACAAATAAAAGGAACATTTAAATAGTATCCATCCAAAAATAAAATTTACACTAGAAAAAGAACAAAATCAAACCATACATTTTCGGGACCTTTCAATATCCAAACAAAATAATAAACTAGAATTTAATATCTATAGAAAACCCACATACTCAGATATAACAATTACAAAACAATCAATCCACCCCATTACACACAAATATGATGCATATAAGTCTATGATCCACCGAGCTTTCACAATTCCACTATCTGAAAATAATAGAAAAATAGAAGAACTGCAAAAAATAAAACTAATAGCACAAAATAACGGCTTCAAAGAAAAAGAAATTAGTTACTTTATAAATAAAAAACGGAAACAATTACTAATTCATCAAGTATATCCAAAAGTAAAACAAACAAATGATAAAAAGTACTGTAAAATTTCATATTTCGTTCCAGTTTCAGAACAAATAGCTCGCTCTTTGAGGAAACATAATTTGTAAATAGCGTTTAAAACCACCCAATCCAGTAAACTAATATTTAATGCCAAAGATAAAACATCAGCAAATACAAAATCTGGAGTTTATATGTTAAGTTGCAACGAGTGCAGCTGCTATGTTGGACAAACCGGCAGAAATTTTCAGACCAGATACAAAGAACATAAATCTGCATACATATTAAAGAAACAACACTCTAATTTTGCGAACCATTTCATAGATACCGGACATATATTTCCAGCGATTACACATTTGAAAATTTTACATACAGCGCCCAAAAGCAAAAAATTAAACATTTTAGAAGCTATTGAAATTTATAAATATAATAAAGATCCGTCTAAACAGTTATTAAACGATCAGACGGATCTCCGAAATTCCCCACTATTTAAAATATTGTAAAAAATTAACCCCAATAAAAGTATAAAAATAGGTACATAAAATATATAAACAGCTGTAAAACCTTAGTTTTAAAGTAGTGTTTGAGAATGTAAAATCGTTTTACGAAACTACAGTCACACAAATTTTGTTTAAAAATAAAAGTGATAAATAACAAAGTAAAAAATTGTTTTAATCCTTTTTAAAATAATTACAAATTTTAATTGTAAAGAAGAAACATTTTTATTATCACTTGTAGATGTTTTCACTTCATATATGTCTTCGCATTTTTGACATATTATATGAAATACACTAGCAATACCAATACATTTTTTGGTTTTTACTCCATATGTGTTGAACGAGTTTTTCGACATCACCTAATCTCTGTCTTGTTGATTTAATATTTATTTTTTTGTGTTCGACAAGTTTTTTTTCATACTATAACTGATATTTTTTTCCATTTTATATTTTTTTTGGTGCCCGTGGTGTTGCCGGATAAATTTCATATCAATAAATGCAGAGGTCAGGTAATTTTTTTAATAATAATATAATTAACTTTAGGGGATTTTGAAAGGTCGTAAATAACCTATAAATTAAATTTATTAATTTATACATTTTTTTAAATTTTAAAACTAAAAATTTAGAATTTTATTTCGATTCACTGCCTACTGTGCAAACACCCTTAAATGATTAATTTTACCAATAATGAACCTCCTTGACAGATTCTTCAGTTATTGTATTCTCTATCAAAGTTCTCTAGCTGTTTATATATGTTCTTCAAAAAGTTGAATTAATTCTTCGGTTTTGGAGAGAGTTAATTATTGTCATTATTGCAACAAAATCAAAAACCTTATTATCAAAAAGTGTTATACGGATTTCTATATTATATAAAATTTTCAATTCTGTTTCTCAACAGATTGTTCTGTTGACTATCAATTTTATTAGTTTTTTGTATTATATATTAGTATTCTCAAATAATAAAATAACTCATGTCCATCCTTCAGCAAAGATAAAAATGGTTTATTCAACAGAAGGAATTGAATAAGCAAACTGCAACTGTAATACTGACTTATAAATTCGAGCAAGTTTATTGAAAATTCGTCTGGTGCAAATCCTATTAATCTTCAGTTCAATTTTATCCATTTTTCTAATAGAAGAGGGTGGCATAGCACAAATTCCTCCACAGCAAAACAATAAGACGGCGACATGTTTGGATCGCAATGACATTGTGCGACGTCGAGATATTGGCTCTTATTTTTATTTCAGTTCTTGTATATATTAAATAGAAACAGAAATACTGCAACATTTCCAGATCTGTGTTAAGGGAGAAAATACGTTTAGATGACTAAAATATTGTTTTTTATTATTTCATAGATTGTTAGTAAAACTATTCAAAAATACGTTCCCAAAGTTTCAAATAAAAATTTCAATTGGTTCTGATGTTATGAGCGGTTAAGTGAGCGTCCCTCGTTAAGTGTCGGAGCGCGTGGAATGTAAAACGGAGCGTTCACTTAGATAGTCATTTATGAATTTCCTGAGATATATTTGGAAGAGAGGGAGAGGGTAAGGGGTATTAAAAACATTGGCGTCGTTTTTGTCAAAATGTCGGTTTTAACATTAGTTTGACACCGAGTTTGGAGACAAAATATCAACGTATCCAAAAAAAGAGCATTGTACTTCTACTCGCACTAGTAGATCACGTAAAACATCCTTCTATGGAAATCAATATTCTAATAGTGAATCAAGTAAATGTGGCGAAGTTCAAGAAAGTATCAATGCAAAAAAACTTTCGGATGCCAATAGTGAAAATGTGATTGTTAATCCTCTACATTGTTACAGAATTATTGATTTGTTCACCGTATTCACAGCTTTGTCGAATATTCTTATTTATTGAAATTGCAAACAGGATGTTAAATTTGCAGGAATTGGAGTTGACGGGATGGGGTTCAATTTTCGTTATCAATTGAAAGTATGGATCGAAACAAATCCAATCAGGTCCTCTCATCAATACTGAATTTGAGATAAATCATAGGACTGTGTTTGTCATGCGACTCTTGGGAGTTGGCAGAGAAGAATTAAATTTATTTTGCAATTACATGGACATCGGCAGAGATATATCTGAAGATACTTATAACGCAATGTACAATCATATCCACGCCGATGTGAAGAAAGTGTATGAACTTTGCTGTAAGAAAGCTATAAAAGAAGAAGAAAAAATAAATAAAATAAAAAACACGTAAAACCTATTCTGAATTTTAAAGTATCTGATGATGGAACATAGAAGTAACGAGCGTAACAACTTTTATAGCATATTACTGTGGACAAGTCATTAATCTCATCATTGGAGGGACAAGTGGAAAACTTCACCACAGTATCTTGCTTGACAATAGGATCATGACGAAAAAACTTGCACAAAAAAGTATGGAGGATCTGCGGGAAGCATGGAAATGGAATCTGTTAAAATGATGTTTTCAAGATCAGAGGAATTATCTGGAGTGAAATACGGTAATTACATCGGTGATGGAGGTTCCAAAACGTTTTAAATTAAATCGTTATGGTGATGAATTAACAGTTATCAAAAGCGAATACATAGGCCATGTGCAGAAAAGGATGGAAACTCGGCTACGAAACGTCAGGAAAGAAAAAAAATTAAGCGGACAAGAAAAACTGACGGCGGTTTTAGTGAAATAATTAAGGACATACTACGGTTTAATACTGTCGAAGACATAAAGAAGGCAATAATGCCAACTTTATGATCATGATGATATCGACAGATGACAATTATCCAGCTTGTGTAAATGGAAACAAGCTGAAACTTTTGAAAAAAAGCTTAAAGCACATCCGACTCCATTGCATCCTGATGTCCAAAAAGAAATTCTTCCGACATATAAAGATTTATCGAGAGATGAGTTTCTAGAGAGATGTTTATGCCGCCACACGCAGAATACAAACGATATTTTTAACTGGCCTGTTTGACGGTTGGCTCCGAAACATTTACATTCGGTTTATAAATAATCGGGGGTCGCAGCATATCTGGCTGCTTGCTTATTCAATGAAGGAAATTCAAGCGTTTTATTGGTGAGGGATGAACTGAAAATGGCAGTTGGCAACCGCAGCTTCAGTTACGCACAAGTTATGTATGCAGCGCTTTGGGCACTAAGGAAGATGAATTGCCAGCCGAAAACTGATTAACCAGTAAGTAGTTTATATAAATTATTTTTGCCCTGAATTTGTTCTTTTTGGTATTTTTTTTAAACGCGTTTTTTTTGAATTTGTGTGCAATTTAGCTCAAAAAGTTTTTTTAAAAACAGATATTTAGTTTATATAATTACGCTCTATATGAAGCTAAATTTGTAATAATATCATTGTTAAAAATATCTTATTGCAAAATAGTTATAAAAAATGGTTAAGAATATCTTCTTTTGTTTAAACCTCTAAAAACTGCAATTTTCAAATTTTTTGAGGGCAGTTAGGTTCATATAGAGGAAAGATGTGTCTTAGACAAACAGCTACTTCTGATGATGACCTCGATGGTTGGCAGCTAATATCTTCCACATTTTCAGAGGAAACACAAAAATTACAATATTTATTTGAATACCTATATATGTACGAAATGTTCTCAAAGTTTCAATAAATTATATACATTCCCTTCTCCGAAAAATTCATGCAAATCACTAAAAAACGTAGTTCTAAACTTATTTTCTCCCTTAAGGACAATGAAAAAGCTTTTCCGTTGTTTTTCTGGTGATATCATTAATTTCAATATTTTAAATTTTTTTATAATGATATTTACTAATGAAGATCCTGAGGTGTTGTTAAATCTTACACGTTTAGAGGCAGACTTGTTTACTATTTGAAGACAAAAAAGTTCAATATTCACTATTCAAACACAACCAATCTGAAAATTTACCTTAATTTACCTTTCTGTATGTGCGTATGATAAAATATTTGGCAAAGTAAACGATAAACAATGTTTTGTTTACATCATATTACGAGGTAATGTCCTTTGAAATGAACGGAGTCAAGTCTGGCGAATAAGGGAGCTGCCAAATCATTAGGATTTTATTTTTTACTTCCAAAAATGTCGTTAATTGAACACAGACGTTTTTGATGTTCGGTCTTAAACTAATGACCTTTTTTCGAGGTCTTTTAAGAACACCTTGGTACAAATGCTGGTTTACCGTTTGCCCCAGATATTTTCTCCCTTAAGGACAATGAAAAAGCTTTTCCGTTGTTTTTCTGGTGATATCATTAATTTCACCAATTTAAAATTTTTTATAATGATATTTACTAATGAAGATCCTGAGGTGTTGATAATCTTCCGCGTTTAGAGGCAGACTTGTTTACTATTTGAAGACAAAAAAGTGCAATATTCACTATTCAAACACAACCAATCTGAAAATTTACCTTAATTTATCTTGACAAAAAAAACTAATGTATTTTTTGTTTGTTTTCCTTTCTGTATGCGCGTATGATAAAATATTTGGCAAAGTAAACGATAAACAATGTTTTGTTTACATCATATTACGAGGTAATGTCCTTTGAAATGAACGGAATCAAGTCTGGCGAATAAGGGAGCTGCCAAATCATTAGGATTTTATGTTTTACTTCCCAAAATGTCGTTAATTGAACACAGACGTTTTTGATGTTCGGTCTTAAACTAATAACCTTTTTTCGAGGTCTTTTAAGAACACCTTGGTACAAATGCTGGTTTACCGTTTGCCCCAGATATTTTCTCCCTTAAGGACAATGAAAAAGCTTTTCCGTTGTTTTTCTGGTGATATCATTAATTTCACCAATTTAAAAATTTTTATAATGATATTTACTAATGAAGATCCTGAGGTGTTGATAATCTTCCACGTTTAGAGGCAGACTTGTTTACTATTTGAAGACAAAAAAGTGCAATATTCACTATTCAAACACAACCAATCTGAAAATTTACCTTAATTTATCTTGACAAAAAAAACTAATGTACTTTTTGTTTGTTTTCCTTTCTGTATGCGCGTATGATAAAATATTTGGCAAAGTAAACGATAAACAATGTTTTGTTTACATCATATTACGAGGTAATGTCCTTTGAAATGAACGGAATCAGGTCTGGCGAATAAGGGAGCTGCCAAATCATTGGGATTTTATTTTTTACTTCCCAAAATGTCGTTAATTGAACACAGACGTTTTTGATGTTCGGTCTTAAACTAATGACCTTTTTTCGAGGTCTTTTAAGAACACCTTGGTACAAATGCTGGTTTACCGTTTGCCACAGATATTTTCTCCCTTAAGGACAATGAAAAACTTTTCCGTTGTTTTTCTGGTGATATCATTAATTTCACCAATTTAAATTTTTTTATAATGATATTTACTAATGAAGATCCTGAGGTGTTGTTAAATCTTCCACGTTTAGAGGCAGACTTGTTTACTATTTGAAGACAAAAAAGTGCAATATTCAGTATTCAAACACAACCAATCTGAAAATTTACCTTAATTTATCTTGACTAAAAAAAACGAATGTACTTTTTGTTTGTTTTCCTTTCTGTATGCGCGTATGATAAAATATTTGGCAAAGTAAACGATAAACAATGTTTTGTTTACATCATATTACGAGGTAATGTCCTTTGAAATGAACGGAGTCAAGTCTGGCGAATAAGGGAGCTGCCAAATCATTAGGATTTTATTTTTTACTTCCCAAAATGTCGTTAATTGAACACAGACGTTTTTGATGTTCGGTCTTAAACTAATAACCTTTTTTCGAGATCTTTTAAGAACACCTTGGTACAAATGCTGGTTTACCGTTTGCCCCAGATATTTTCTCCCTTAAGGACAATGAAAAAGCTTTTCCGTTGTTTTTCTGGTGATATCATTAATTTCACCAATTTAAAATTTTTTATAATGATATTTACTAATGAAGATCCTGAGGTGTTGATAATCTTCCACGTTTAGAGGCAGACTTGTTTACTATTTGAAGACAAAAAAGTGCAATATTCACTATTCAAACACAACCAATCTGAAAATTTACCTTTCTGTATGTGCGTATGATAAAATATTTGGCAAAGTAAACGATAAACAATGTTTTGTTTACATCATATTACGAGGTAATGTCCTTTGAAATGAACGGAGTCAAGTCTGGCGAATAAGGGAGCTGCCAAATCATTAGGATTTTATTTTTTACTTCCCAAAATGTCGTTAATTGAACACAGACGTTTTTGATGTTCGGTCTTAAACTAATAACCTTTTTTCGAGATCTTTTAAGAACACCTTGGTACAAATGCTGGTTTACCGTTTGCCCCAGATATTTTCTCCCTTAAGGACAATGAAAAAGCTTTTCCGTTGTTTTTCTGGTGATATCATTAATTTCACCAATTTAAAATTTTTTATAATGATATTTACTAATGAAGATCCTGAGGTGTTGATAATCTTCCACGTTTAGAGGCAGACTTGTTTACTATTTGAAGACAAAAAAGTGCAATATTCACTATTCAAACACAACCAATCTGAAAATTTACCTTTCTGTATGTGCGTATGATAAAATATTTGGCAAAGTAAACGATAAACAATGTTTTGTTTACATCATATTACGAGGTAATGTCCTTTGAAATGAACGGAGTCAAGTCTGGCGAATAAGGGAGCTGCCAAATCATTAGGATTTTATTTTTTACTTCCCAAAATGTCGTTAATTGAACACAGACGTTTTTGATGTTCGGTCTTAAACTAATGACCTTTTTTTGAGGTCTTTTAAGAACACCTTGGTACAAATGCTGGTTTACCGTTTGCCCCAGATATTTTCTCCCTTAAGGACAATGAAAAAGCTTTTCCGTTGTTTAATAATGTTCCGTTATAAATGCTGGTTTACCGTTTGCCCTTGAAGCAGATATTCCTTATGGGCGATGCCCTGTCTATCAAAAAAACAAAATAGACATGCTTTTGATCGTCTCCTGATGATGCTAACATGATTAGCGAAACGTGCGTCGAGGACTTTAAAAAAAGTGATTCGGTGTTTGGTAATAAATCTCTTTCAGTTTAGTGCTCATTCTAGCTTTATCTGAGCGTTATGTGGTTTAATTCGGGCACTGGCATCATTTCCCCGCAGATTTTTTTTATTCTCTGACTAATTTTGATCAAATTTTCACAGATTACTAAGTGACACCAAGGAGTGCAAACTAGCCTTGAATACGCATCGGATGTTAGCAAAGAGGAATCCAACAGTGTTGCCAGATCGAATGGCTAATAAACAAAAAATATATTTAAAATATGGTATTTCTTTTGTTATAATTTTGAATTTTATCATTTTCGTCTGTTATTTTTTTACATCTACAGATTTGAAGCTACATCCTTTACAAAATGACTGTTAATATTATTTGTCTAAATGTTCGCTATCTAATTTAAAATAATCACAAGCCAACCATTCATGTTTATAAAAACATCTGAGACTTATTTACACGAAGATACGAATTAAATCAAGATAAAGATTGGTTTTTACCTGGAAAGCTATTTCGAAATTTTATGGGGCGCAATATATATTAGATGTTTCGAGTTGGTCTCGCAGTTACGCTTTAAAGGGAGGTAAAAACTTTTTGAGGAGCAATAACAAAAAAATTTCTGCTCAATTTCATTCGCTTAAAGAAGATAAGTAGGTTTTCGGCTGCAATTTAAATTAAATTGGTTCAGTTTTGTCATATGGTGTATAAAAAACGTTGTTAAAAGGAATATTATCAACCATTTTTTCATATTTAGAATAAAAAGGTTGGTTATGGCCGTTAGAAGTTGTCCAATTTCCTAGTTCATAATTTGCCTTGGTCTTTTTTACTATCAATCCCATTCTCGATCCCATATCTTTCTTACTACATTCTCCTCCTTTTTTTGTATCAGATGTTCAACCTAACTCAATTGTCAAACCCCAATTTCTGTTATCATTAAAATAACTCCAAATATATTCCTAATGATCTCATTTTTAATAATTCCTGGTCTTGTTATTGTTTCTATTCTCGTCATAATTTTCATTTTCGCAGCTTTTTATTTTAATATATTTGTTAATGTACAGGACTTGCTTCCACATATTCGCTGGGACATATCGGGCATATCGCTGGGACGACAACAGAATTGTAAATTTTGGTCTTTGTATTATTAATTAGTTTTCTCTTATTGAGGAGCAATGTTTATATTCTGTTTAATAAAACGTTTGTGGCTTTTATTATGTTGTTGATTTCGTAGATATATTGTCTTTATTGTTTATAATTGCAACCAAATATTTCAATTTGTTCGACGTCTCCATCTTTCAAATCGTGTTTAAATCGTGTCAAAAGTGTTAGGGTTAGAGGCGCATCAGCAACTAGGCTATTTAACGACTGGACCTACAGCTTAACGTGGGTTCCGAACCACGGTCATCAGCTTCCGACAAACCCAGGCCAGCACCCCCCTCGGGCTATAAACCCTTGGTTATGTGCATACCCATAAGTCTATCAGGAAAGCTACCGACTGGCGAGTGACCAACGTAGAACACTTCTCAGAAGGCATCCGGCCTTACCCAGCCTTTAACTGGCTTGACTGAGGGATAATTCGTTGTCGGGTTTTACACTCTTGCCTAGAAACAATCACAAGCATTTAGGAAGTAAACAGACAGAAGATAGAAAGAAAAACAATCTTTTCATACCATCTAATTACACAGGTCGACATGATTTTTGTAACATTGATGAAAATGCTCTATCTGCGTTTCATTTAGATAGTTTTCAAACACCTTTTTCGAGAAACGGCCTATCCTATCACGTCCCATTTTCAAGTACCTGCTTCTTCTTTATATCATGGGTTTATTGAAATTATTTATAGCTGACTTTGAACTGGACAATATAGGAATAACTACAAGACCAAAGAGGGGTTATTTCCACAGTATTCTACGAACTTTTAAGGGCAGTTTTATTGTTTTCTATAGTAAGTTATTTATGTCTTGTTTACACTACAGTCAATTGTTTAAGTCGATTTAATGTAATATGGCAAGTTCTGGTCGTCAGCAAATAAGTTTTGTTATATATGCGGACGATTTATTTTAGTCTCAAGCTAGATCTATATCCAAGGAAGTCAAAAAGCCTATATTTTAAATTTCAGTACCAAATTCAAGATAAAAGTTGGACTGCTCATGTCAGCTATGTCAGTTGTCGCGTAAATTTGGTTCAGCGAATACATCGCAAGAAAAATTCTATGCTCTTTGCTGTTCCTATGGTGTGAAGAGAACCTATTGACCATGTAAATGATTGTAACTTTTGTATCAACAAAAGGGATTTTAAAAAAGCAATGGACCAAATTCAGTATTCAACTTGCCTTCTTCACTTAGGCCAGTTTCTTATAGCCAGGAAAAACCGGTACCGATTGGGCTTTTAAACCCGAACAACATGTTTCCCGGTGATTTTAATCAGGATTTGATCCACAACTTCCTGAGAACACCAGTTGTGACTCAACATTTTTAACAACTATCAGTAAACCTCACTTAATAACTCAAAATGAACTAAAATCATTTTATACTTGACCTGGGATTGTCAAAACAAAAATCAGAACTTCTTGGTTCCAGACTTCAACAGTAGAACATTTTAGATAAAAATGCAAGTGCTTCAGTTTATCGACAAAGAAGATAATGGTTTCAAGTACCTAAAAGAAATATTTGCTCAATTATGTGATGCACAACTAAAAGAAGGCATATTTATTGGACATCAAATAAGGAAACTTCAAAATGATTTCTGTTTTCAAAAATAATTAAATGAATAGGAATTGACAGCTTGTAAGGGTATTGAATGGATTTCTGGGCACCAGAAAGATAAAAACTATAAAAACCTCATAAATGAACTATTTAAGTCAATGAAATACAATGGTGTCTTATGTTCTTAATTATTTTTTTTTGTTTTTACTACCATTTGATTTTTTTCCGGAAAATGTGGGTGCAGTAAGCGCGGAAAAGGAGGGAGGTTTCACCAGAACATCAGGACGATGGAACCCTTCTGTGTTGGGCGACTACCGCTGGTTTTTAAAAAGACATGATGCTGCAGAATAGAAGAGAATGTTTTTGTCGCTGTATGATATTTAATGTAATATATTTTTTACGTAATCCTCAGTAATGTTTTACATGTTTATATTATATACATTTCATATACACCTATTTTCATCAATGTTACCTCAAAAAAACTATAAATTTGCTGTTGGCACTACCAATATTGGATCATCTACGTATACAAATTTTTTGACGTAACTGGTTTCAGCTTTTTAGTTCCTACTTGTATGCAGTGTCATTTTTTTGCTTGCTATTTTATACATTTATATTTTACACATTTCTGTTGAAACCATTTCGGCAGAAACAGGTCAGAACTTCTGTATATTTTGCAACTGCAAGTTTTTATCTCTTAAGATATGGACCTCTTAAGATTAAAATCCAATAGATTTACTACTAATCAAGGGCCGGTTTTACAAGAATATACCAGGGATAAGCTATACTTGGTATATTCTTGCATTGTAGAACCAGCCCTTAAGCAGATTAAATCATCTCCTGATAATGCTTACGTGGTTAGCGAAACATGTGTCGAGAAGTTTAAAAATATAATTTCGTGTTTAGTGGTAAATATAATCGAGTTTAGTGTCTCACACCGAAGGTTCCAATAGAAGAATTAACTTCTTAAGATTGTATTATTTGAAAATAAACTGAAATATTTTTATAACAATTCATTTCATACGTTTCAACATAAATTTAATTTGTTGTGTTAACTGTATATGTCATTATGATATGTGTTAATTGTATGTGTCATTGTGATATTCACGAACAGAATATAATTTTGGTTTTAAATTGGACTTAAATGCACGCACTAACACACGGTGAAATATTTTTTTTGTCACTATATTAAAATAACATTCTTTGTCGTGGCGATATTGCTGCGTTGCCACATTCTTGGCTGAGGTAGGGCATGATTCTGATGTGTAATGATATTGGTGGCATTGCATTCGATTTGGGAATACTGTTGGCTTCCCCGTTGGAGAGAAGGCTGATCAACATCTGGTACATCTTCAATAGGGGTTTGAACTCCCTAGAGTCACTGGTTGTCCGTAGCAATTCTTTCGTGAATCGGATTTTTCTGCTGCGCTTTGAAAATGAGTGACAATAATATCTAACCACGGGGCGCTATCGAATTTTGCTTTAGACTTTGGCACAGTGCGTTGGAAACTATTATAAAATTTCAACTGATCTATGGAAACAACTTTTACACAGGCCCAGGTTCTCAGGTGATCTAAAACATTCTTCGAAACCCGAAACTCAGTTGAAAATAAACCCCAAGCCTTCAAGAAATAAATTGTGCATGATTCGAGGTGACTTTAAACTCGCATTGAAGACGCAGTAGATGTTGATCTGTCTCTTACTCAAATGGGAACTTTATTTAATCACCTCGTATGATGCAATATAAATTTCCGTTAAAATCAACTAACGAAATTCCCCAAACTTTGCGTGCAGCGTATATCTATGATGACGTTACGTGCTGCAATCTTGACAAGAAAGATTTACTCTTTAATATTTACTGGATATATTAATTGGAAACTTTGTTAACTCATCAAATTCTACTCTGATATTGCGCAAACTTCCTAGATAACGTTTAGTCTCGTCAGACTTATATTTACTGATAGGAATATGTAACTATAAACTACCAGCCTTGATAAGCTAGACACGTAAATCGATGTCTTAATTATTATTCGATAGAACTTAATATACAACTGTGTTAAAAACACTTTTATATATCACGCGATTATGTGCACCATAAAATTCACAAGGTGTTCTATAAGTTTGGCACACAAGACACTGATTTTGATAATAAATGTCGACACTTTGCAAGCGTTGCTATGATGTTAAGCATTCCATGATCATTTACCAGACTATACTTTTAAAACTAGAGGCGCGCAAACTCACAGTTCGTTTGACAGCGACCCCCATCGAAAGGTCACGCTAAAAAAATCACCCGTAATATATCTAAGTAACGATAGTTTCTTGAGTATCTTTTTCAAAGCGGTTGCTCGACTCGTTTCGACTAATACCGCCGATTGGCCGGTCGCATCTGGTTTGGTGTGCTGGCGGTGCGCCATCATTGGTCAGTTGACTCCGGCCAATTAGAACTCGCGTTTGGTTTCGTGTTTGCGGTCCCGTTGATAGTTACACGGCTTGCCTCGGTGGAAAATGATCTCGTTGTCTTGGGTTCTCCCTTGGAATGACTCCGAAATCTGATAAAATATGTTTCCAAGTGTGCGGTAATATTTGGCTATCATCTCGGCTATTTAAGTTGTTGCGTCTTTTTCCTACCTCTATGGCCTCTGTAATAATTCTGGCGGGGAGGTTTTCATTTCTTGCCAAGGTCTTTGTTTTTTCAAAATTAATTTTGTCGAGTGTTGAGCACATGCTGCGCTAGAGAGGGAGTGATGGTTTTATGCTTGACGGCGTTCATGTGTTTGTTCCTTCTGGCTCTTATGTTTCTATTTGTTTGGCCTAAGTATGACAGGTTACAGTCCTGACACGGAATTTCGTACACACCTTGATGTTCTAAGAGAATTTTGTCTTTGGCTATTGGAAGGATATTTTTGAGTTTCTTGTCGTTTTTGTTGATATCCGTTATTTGCCAGGACATTGAAATTTATTTCTTGTTGGTAATGATCGATAGGCTAGAGATTTTGCAACGGAGAATAGCTCGGCCGGATGGTGCTGTAAACTGACATTAAGATATCTGTTAGTGTGAATGGGTTTTTGATATACCATATGCGATAAGCCACGATCTTGTCTCTTTTTATTAAAACGTAGAGGAAATGTTCTTTTGCGGTTTCCTTTTATATTGCAAACTTGATTTCTGGTTTAGGTGTTCCAGGAATTTGTTCAGATTATCTTCGCGATGATGCCTCACAACAAACGTATTGTCAACATAACGTAACCATATTTTCGGGGTATGTGAGCAGGTTTGCAGTGCTCAGATTTGGAAATCTTTCATTTATAGATTGGCCAACGTTGGAGAGAGTGGGGAGCCCATCGGTGCGATTTTAATTTGTTTGTATTTTTGGCTAGCGTAATTAATGGAGATATTTGTAATAGAGTAGTTCGAAAGACTGATAACATGTTCAGGCAGCTTGTACTTTGTCTATAAGATCAACATAGCTTCAGTAACTGGCACTTGCGTACACAGAGAAGTGGCGTCAAAGCTGACTAGTATATCGTTTTCTTCTAGTAGAATGTTTTTTATAATTTCAACGAAATGTTGATAGTTCTTAACATATAATGCGGCTTTTTCTACGCCACCAGGGGGCCATGTGTTTGGCCAGGGCTTGACTGGAAGAGGCAATGGAACTAACTTTTGGTCTTAACGGTGCTCCCGTTTTGTGAACTTTTGGAAAACCGTATAATTTCAGGCACCTTGAAGATCATTTTTCTAGGAATGATTTTTTTATTCGTTTCTTCGTCCAACTGAGATGCTTTTATTGCAGATTTGGTGGTTATCTCTAAATACGTTATATGATCGCTAGTTATGGCTTTAAACGATAGATCGTTTAAAAGCTTAAGCATTTTTTGATAGTAATCTCAGGAGTTGAAGATCACAGTGGCATTGCCTTTATCGGCTGGAAGGACTATGATCGTTTCGTATTTGCGGTGATCATATAAGGCGCGGAGTTCTTTACTAGAGATGTTTTTCTTTGATTGCTTTGCGTTGCGAATAATGACCGATGCTTCTAGGGGCACTTTTTCTGCAGTATTCTAATCTACGTTAGAGATTGCTTGTACGAAACCATACATTATTTTTTCTATAGGAGTTGAAACCCCTTGACTACAACTTTTTCAATCGCAATTTTAATGTAATAATTATATAATAATTATACAAATATTATATAATAATTATATAATAATTATATAATGAATATATAATATTATATAATAATTGAATATTCTCGCCAAATAAAACACAATAGCATCCGTAAACTATTTACACGACTGCATGTCAAAAAGTTTTTGTTATTATTAATAACGTGCTTGATTAAAATAGCTCGCAGTCTCTATCGAGAGAAAACCAACCGGCTTTTCACTCACCCCCGATGAACCCGGCGGCGTTTGACATTGAGGAAAATCCAAGAGAGCAATTTATCGATAAGGGAGAGAATGCAATCGCCTCCAGAACGGGCGGAATAGCGGCCCTGTGACATTTTGACGGCTGCAAAAGCGCCATCGTCGGATTCAGCGGCTCCGTGATCAGAATGGCGATGCGGCCGGGGTTGTGAGGGGCTATGGGTGGCTTTTATTCCGACTCTGGGTAGTATTCGTTCGTGCTATTGAATATCCGAGAGCTTTGCGTTATCTTTATTTTATCTATGGAATTTTGCATAACTAATGTAAGGATGTTGCTTTCCTAATGATTATGATAAAGGTCATTTACAGAACAGTGAGTAAATTATTTAGCAAAAGCTTGAAAATTTATCAAATTTCAGGCAACTCCCACCATTGCAAGATTTACTTCTCTGTCTCATCATGTTAAAGGAATATGTGGACGCTGGCAGATGCTTATTTCACCAGAAAGAGATATACTAGCTGTATAAATAACATCTGAACCGTGTTCTATCCTAGTTTGAACCTCCTAGAGTCATGTGTGGCCCCTGGCGATTCTTTTCATGAACCGGATTTTCTCAACGGTTCGTTATCAACTTTTGATTCAAATTTAGCCGTAGTTCCTAGAAATTAATTCGCTCATATTTTTTACCCTATAAAGCTAGAAATATTTTAACTTCAAAATAGAAAAGAGTCATAATCTCCACGTGAAAAAGGTTCCCTCAGGTCGTTTGCGACTTATTCGTGTTCGAATATTCCATTAAACATCTTTTCGATGGCTGAAAAATATGCAATTCATAAAGTTGAATGATGTGTACAAATTATTACGTCTCGATGACAACTATCATTAGTTTCTATCTCTGCTTTTAAACATAGGTGGAAACAAGTGTCTCCAATCTTGAGTTGGTATTAAATAATTGGTAAAAAATACCCAGACATAACTAGTTTCCTAACCGTGATTTAAGGGATATGCTCTGTGTTTATGCACAAATAAATTACAATAGTCGCCCTGCAATTAGAAGGTATGAAGACCTCGACCCAACCAGAATTATCCCAGATGGACAAATTTATTAAAGATTTTTTAATCCGTTAGGCGAAACAAGTTCGTTTTATTAGAACAATCCTGGTAGAAAACCAAAACGTATAATAGTAGAACAATCCGGAAAATCCTGATATGGAAAATTCTGAACTAAGCACTAGGCGTTTGGAGGCATTTTTAGGAATTAGCAAATCCAGCGTTTCAAGAGTCCTCCATAAAAAAAATTATTTCCCTTCCAGTTTTCGCTTATTCAAAATTTATTGCCACAATATTTGCCGGCTAGATCAGCATTTTGTCAAAATCTACCACGTAAAAAACGAAGACCCCGTGTTCCTGAAGAAGATATTGTTTACTAACGAGGCAATTTGTACCTGACGAAATAATAAATATTACGCCTTCAAAAATCAACACCTCCTAAGACATGGACAATTCCAGCATGAATTTTCAATTAACAGTAAAAAACTGAATAAAGATCAACATGTGCAGTTTTTAGAAAATGATTTATTTGACCTTTTGGACGGTATACCTCTAAACTTAAGACAAGACTGTAGTTCATGCAAAATGGGGCACCACCGCATGTACTGTTGCAGTGCTAAATCATTTGAGTCAACATTTTCAACATCGATGGATTAGACGCGGTGCTGAGTTTCCTTGGCCACCTCGAAGCACAGACATTAATCCGTTAGACTTTTATTTGTGGGGTCTTATGAAATCTTTAGAAATGAAGAAAATATCTTGTCAAATGTGAGGCGTCACTTAAAAGAGCCCGCAAAAGTGTATTGAGGTAAACGGGGAACACTTTCAATACCTATTGAAGTAAATTTCAAAAAATTGTTATTTTAAATAAAGTCCGATGTATTTTTAACATCTTAGTGTTATTTTCCTCGTATTCAAGGCACATTTTGTGAATTGCAGATTTTTCAGCCATCGACAAGACTTGCAATGAAATATTCGAACACGAATATCTCGCAAACGGCGTGAGATATCGATATTGACCAAGTTTACCTTTTTTTACCTGGAAATTATGAGTCTGACTCTATTTTGAAGCCAAAATGTTCCCAGCATTATAGGGTAAAAAAAATATGAGCGAATTAATTCCTCACAAAGTAGGTAGCAAGCGCCCTCTAGGAATTAGGCTCAAGCTAGTACCAAATTCGGATTTGTCGCCTTTGAAAACCCAACCATTTGACCCCAACTATTTGATTCTTATTTTGAATATGATATCGTCAACCGTTTTTAAATTATCTCAATTTTTCGAAAATTTAGTTTCACTTTCAACACGCCGTATCTTTGTAATGTCTAACATTTACCAACACATTTATCGACTAAATCCTCTTATTTTGATCTCTACTATCACCAGTTGCTCTATGGATAAGTTATGAATGATGAATGAATGAATGAATGAATGATACTTTATTGTCTAACAGGCTACTGTCCAATTAAAGGACAATCCAAAACACAAATAGATATAACAAAAATAATTTGAACTTAACCTGACAATGGTACAAAAATATTTATATAAAAATTAAAAATTAATTCTAAGATCATTACAAAAATTCTTTCCAAAACACCGCATGACCCTTCAGCACTCTCTCAAAAGCTGAGATGAACTGAGTAAACGCACAGAAACGTCGAGAAAAGTCGAATATATTGTTTTGTATATTAAATATGTGATTGTGTTGGTGGATATCAAAAAATGTCTGAAAGTCGTGCAGTGCTCGCAGAAATTGATTAGATAACTGATAGGTAACAGGGATTTGATAACGTAAATTAAAACCACCTAAGATTAAAATTTATAATTCATGATATAATAAAGAGATCCGAAGGTATCAAAAATGAGTATCTATTTGTGAATATTTGATTTTAGAGGAATATAAACAGAAAAAATAAAGATTATAGTCTGACTTATGAGTATTTTACAAACCAATAATGTCGACACTTGGGAACAACTCCTCCAAGATAGACAGGTCGAACTTCGACGGTTGTAAAGATGAATAAACGACAAGAAGAACTCCTCCGACTCTGAGTGCATCCAGATCCCGATCCTTTCTGAAGACCATGTACCTGAACAGCTCAGCAACAAAAACAGATGGTTGCAGCCAGGTCTCCGATGATACCCTCAGCCCAAAAACCGCACCATATCTCAGGTCATTGGACCGTATTTTTTTGAAGATAAAGATGAACGAGCTGTTACAGTAAACTGAGAACGATACCGAACGATGATTGATGTTTTTTTTATGGGATCAAATAATGGACATGGATTTAGAGAATATGTGGTTCCAAACAAGATGGTGCGACATGTCATACAGCACGTGAAACAGTGACCTTATTGCGTACACAGTTTGGAGGGAAGCTGATCTGCCGGAATGGGGACGTAAATTGGCCACCAAGGTCATGCGACTTGACGCCGCTAGACTATTTTTTGTGGGGCTATGTGAAGAGCAAAGCTTACGAAAATAATCCGCAAACCGTTCAACAGTTGAAAGAAGAAATTAGGCGAATAATTCGTGACATAACTCCGCAAATGTGTTCAGCAGTAATCGATAATTTCAACAAAAGAATTGTGAGCTGCCAGAGAAGTCGTGGCGGTCATTTGACAGATGTTGTATTCCACGTATAATTGTACACTATCCAGCTTCGCACTGCCATAAATAACTTTCAGGTATGTTATGAAACGTTTCTTTTATTCGTTACCAACATTCGAAACCTCTTAATGGAATACCCTTTATATTTATATATACTAATTAACAATTTAAAATACTACCCAAGTAGCTTTTTCATTCACTAACCTCATTGGCACCATTCAAACTAAAAACCATTCGAGAAAAAGAAATACGGTCGTACATCAATGGGGAATAAAACCGGCTGCGAGGAAACGACCCGTTCCCAAATGCCGACTGACAAATTTCAAGGCTGGAGATTTTATAGGTCGAACATAACCTCCAACTAAACGGTTTTTTGCTCTCCGTCTCCGTAAAGTATACGAAAATATGAATTAAATCAAAATGAAAATTGGTTTTAACGTAGGGTGGAGCTCGCGAAACTTTACGACCTACCAAAAAATATATGGAGTGTTTTAAATAAGAATTTTTACCGCTTGTAAAGACATAACCATATTTTTGTACGACTTGCCTCTCTATATTTTTCAGTTTTTTCTTCTTCTGTTGAATTTCGGAAATTTTCTCTGTAAGTTAATACTTATTTTAGTATACTGTAGATCACTGCTTTCGATTAAATTAAAATCGCTGAGCCGCGGTTTAAGAAGAGAAATATGGAGCAAATTAAAAGAACCGTTCATTAGCTGCCATTCATAAAGCAGATTTGAAAAATTGTATATAACTTTCTTATTCTCTAGATCCGGTTCCCGGTGATTAAAATATATTCCCTAAGTCGTAAGTAAAAGTTAATTTATATAATAAAACCCTATCTTCGGAGGATTGAATTCAAAAGTTCAAATGTCTGAAATGTCTTCCGCGAACATCTGGAACTAACCTAGAGTGAGCCAATCCATATTTTCGGGTTTATGATAGTGGCGGTTCGTGAGTTTGAAATATTAACAAACCAACATTGAAAATAAGAGATTAAAAACTTACCAGATTTAGTAAGCTAGAAAAAAATCCCTGCAATTAAATATTACGAAATATACGTAATTTCATATACTAATTTTTATGGTGGTCTGCAGCTCTGCCGCTCTTATATACCAGCCGCCCAGTTCCAAACAGCAATTTATCACAAATTGATATAAACTTTTAAAATTCGTCTACTTTATTCTCAACGTTTTGTATCACAATATTTGCATTTCAGTGTACCAGGTATCCCATTAAGGATGGATCGCGGCCGTATCTTGAAAACTATTTATCCCACAGCTTTGGGGAAAAAAAATTGTACTAAAAATGATCATAAGAAATTCACCAAAAATATTTTTAAGCTTCTAAAACGAGCGCAAGAGGGCGTGACGAGATAAACATTTTTAAAATTTTTTTTTTTTTGTGTATTTTCAAGTGTTAACCGAGTAAGAAAAATTCTCAGTTATAATTATCAAACTGTCTCCTACAACTTTGTTTTACGACATTTTGTCGTAATTTCACGAATAGAGGGGTGGGGGGGAGTTTTACCTATTGAAATAAAAAGGGGTCCTCTGGGTCTTGTGAAAAAAGAACCTTATAGCCTGCTTTCAGATTAAGTCAAAGGCTTTTTCGTAGACAACCTGGACATGATCCATTGTACTGAATCTACTTAGGAATTCTGTTTATTCTCTTGGTTGTGCATCATTCAATTGTATTAATATTGTTTTAGATATTATATTATCTTAGTGAAAACTTTATATATTACTGATAGGAAGTTTAATGGATGGTAGTTCTTTAAATGTTCCTGTGCTCCTTTTTTATGTAAAACGATACTTTGAGTTGGTTTTATGTAAAAGGTACTTTTCGTTCTTTGAGGCATTTTGAGTATAATCCTGCCAGTGCTTTTTGTAAAGTCCGACCACCAGCTTTTACCATGTCGACAGTTACACTATCCTTTCCTGAAGACATCGTTTTTCATCGATTTTATAGCATTTGTCACTTCCTCCACTAGGATATCTAGCATTTCCAGCCCCAACATTCTAACAACTCTCTTACATTTTCGTATGTGCCCTGCACACTGTGCCATCCTCACGCATTAAGGCATAAATTTGCGTTCTTTTCTATATCAGCTTCTATTTAGCCTTGTTAAGTCCACTATTTTCCTCCAGAGTTTTTTGCACTAGCTGCATGATGAACCAGCGCGTCTCATCTCTGATATGTTTTCTTATAGTTTTGCAGGGCTCAGTGTACTCGACTTTGCCAAAAGAAATCTTTGTATTTCCCAATATCGTCGTTTTTTCATTAACCGTTTCAAGCACATTGTATATATATATATATATATATATATATATATATATATATATATATATATATATATATATATATGTATATATATAGTTTGAGTAGGGCAATGAAGCATTGAGCTATGCCGTCTGGAGTCTATGCTCCTGGGAGGGTCACCCCTGGCGGACAGGTCAAGGCGGAGGCCTCAGACTAACATGATCCAAAATCTGCCAACCCGCATTGGACCAGCGTGGCAGATTACGGTCCATACCTTCAATATGGTATTTCAATATGTTGAAATATGACAGTACAACCTCAAACACGGCCCTCATTCCCCGGAGGCCAAGGGGCAACTACCTACGGCAGCGGGAAGAACTGCCCCAAGGCAGAGGGTGCTAAGAATCACCGGGTTAGATCAGGCTGCCATTGGACTTTTGACATTGCAACGTTAAATATACGGACTATGAAAACAGAGGCCCGATTGCAAGAACTGTTAATCGAACTTGACAACATACATTGGGATATTATTGGGCTTTGTGAAACACGAAGGAAGGGTGAAGAGTTAATCAAACTGGAACCAACTGGACACGTAATCTACACTCGAGGTACGGAAAATGGCCGATGTGGCGGAATTGGATTCCTCATCAATCGAAAGCTGAAGGACAGTGTGGTAAAATTTGAAAGTACATCCGACCGATTAGCCCAATGCGTCATTCAGCTGAATAAAAAGTTTAGGCTTCAAATCGTCCAAGCTTATGCACCAACTATAAGCCATAAAGATGAGGAAATTGAGGAATTTTATGATGATGTGGCCCAGCTTTTATACAAGGAGAAATGTAGGTACAAAATCCTGATGGGTGATTTTAATGCCAGAATTGGAACAACAAGAACAGACGAAAATGCAACTGGCCCATATGGAACTGGTGAGCGAGACAATAGAGGGGACAGATTAGTTGATTTTGCTGAAGGACAAGAACTATATATTATGAATTCATTCTATAAGAAAAATATCAGCAGAAAATGGACATGGAAAAGTCCATCTGGGCTCACAAGCGAAATTGACTAACGATGACATGATTGACTAACGACATCATGACCAACGATAAAACAATATTTACCAATTGTACTGTCCTTAACAATTTTAATGTTGGAAGTGACCACCGAATGGTACGAGCAAGGGTTCGGATTGACTGTCGAAAAGAGCGCGAAAGAATGGTAAGATCAAAGAAGGGCAAGGTGGATTCTGGAAAACTACTGGAGAGAGGAAGCGATTTTGAGATTGCTTTGTCAAACCGGTTTGCTGCGTTACAAGATCCAGAGGACGTGGAAATATCAGTTCAATATGAAGAAATCGCCAACAATGTACTTCAAACGGCTGCTTCAATAGCACCAGAGGAAAAATGTCTCAAACAAACAAAAATCTCCAGTGAGACCATTGATTTAATGAAGAAACGGCGAGCAATGAGAAATGCAGGTAGTCCTTTTGGCAGGGTCGAGTACACTGAGCTCTGCAAAACTATAAGAAAACGTATCAGAGAGGACACGCGCCGATTCAATATGCAGCTAGTGCAAAAAACCCTGGAAGAAAACAAAGGAATTAACAAAGCTAAACAGAAGCTGAGAAACAAAAGAACGCAAATATATGCTTTAAAGCGTGAGGATGGCACTGTGTGCAGGACGCGTACCCAAATGTTAGAGATTGTCAAAAGGTTTTATTCCCAGTTATATGAAGATCAGAGCCAGTCAGGGACAACAATACCCACGGAAGAACAATATATAATGCCAGATATCCTAGTGGAGGAAGTAACAAATGCTATAGAATTGATGAAGAACGGCAAGGCTCCAGAAAGGATAGTGTAACTGTCGAAATGCTAAAAGCTGGTGGTCGGACGTTACATAAAACACTGGCAAAATTATACTCAAAATGCCTCAAAGAACAAAAAGTACCGGACTTATGGAAAAATGCAGAAGTGATCCTTTTACATAAAAAAGGAGCACAGGAAGATAAAGAACTACCGTCCAATAAGCCTAATATCAGTGATGTACAAAGTTTTCACTAAGATAATTTCTAAAAGAATATTAAAAAAACTGAATGACGCACAACCAAGAGAACAAGCAGGATTCAGAAGTGGATTCAGTACAATGGATCACATCCAGGTTGTACAGCAGGTCATAGAAAGGCACAACGAATACACCATGCCACTGTGCTTGGCTTTTATCGACTACGAAAAAGCATTTGATTCCATCTCAAAGCATGCGATAATGGATGCACTGCTTAGCCAAGGTGTAGAGAGAGCCTATGTAAACCTATTAGAATCGATATATGATGGAGCTACAGCCACAATTCACCTTGATGATCTTGAAGTGGGAATTAATATAGAACGAGGTGTACAATATCGCCTATTCTTTTCTCGGCTGGCCTTGAAGAAGTATTCCGTAAACTGGATTGGGAACAGGATGGTGTAAAGATCAATGGTGCAAACTTAAACCATCTTAGATTTGCAGATGATATTATTCTCATTTCACAAGACCCAGAGGAGCTGCAAAGACGCATACAAGAACTGCAAAGGGCTGGCGAACCATTTGGCTTGAAAATAAACCTGAAAAAGAGTCAGGTTATGTTCAATAACTTCGCTCAGGACAGAAGAATTTCAATTCTAGGAAGGGATTTAGAGATTGTGGACAGCTTTATATATCTTGGGCAGAGGATTTCCATGGAGGGGAATACCGCCCGGAAGGTGGAACGGCGTGTTAAATGTGGCTGGCAGGCATTTGGTAGGCTCAACATAGTGTTTAAGAGCAGATTCCCACTTTGCCTGGAAAGAAAAGTATTCGATCAGTGCGTTCTACCCGTTATGACATACGGAAGTGAAACCTGGACACTCACATCGCAATCAATTCAAAAACTTCGGGTGGCACAGAGGGGAATGGAAAGATGTATGCTTGGCATTACAAGACGAGACAGAAAGTCCTGCGCATGGATCAGGGAACAAACAAAAGTCTGTGACATCATTGGAAGAGTAAAACAGTTGAAATGGAGATGGGCAGGCCATATAGCGAGGCGATGGGACGACAGATGGACCAGGGCAATCCTGGAGTGGATACCGCTTGATCGCAAACGTCCGCGAAGAAGACCGAAAGCACGATGGATTGATGACATCGTTAAGTATATTGGACCCGAGTGGCAGAGGAAAGCCCAGGACCGTGAAGGTTGGAAGCATGCTGAAGAGGCCTTCATCCTGCAGTGGATCGATGCGGGCTGATGATGATGATGATGATATATATATATATATATATATATATATATATATATATATATATATATATATATATATATATATATATATATATATAAAGACGCGTAGGCCTAATTTCTACTCATAATAGTCTGATACTTAACAAACAACTTTTAACAAAATAACTTAGACTAATTTATTGTCATACATATTTCACGGTCAAAAACCACTCAGCACCAGAACAGACGTTTAAAAGAAAATCAGTGATAAATTGATAATTTACGGGTTTGAATCTGGACGGATATGGCCAAGAAACTTTCTTGAAAACAGATGAGGTTCTCGCACGTGCAATGGACCAAGGCAATTTGCTTTCAGATGGCCATGTTGCACTGGAAATTGCCAATTTTTCTTCTTGATTGCAGATTTTTTTCTGCATCTACTTATAATATTTTTTTAACTTTTTATTAAATTTATTATCAGATAGTGACTTTGAAATTCGAATTGTGTACATTAAACAAAATTAAATAACATAGCGTTCATATTTCTTATCATGGTATGAGTTTTTTGATATGGTCCTTTTGGAAAAAAAATAAACAATAATATTTTTTTTGGAAAGAAAAGTGCTAGTTGTTGTACCATTTGGAAATCTTGACTAAATGGGCCATCATTTAAAATATTTTGCTCAGGGTAGTGTAATACATTTTTTTTAAAGATGAGGTGACAAAGTTAGCTGGAATAATTCTTTAAACCACGACTCAATGGAACTTTTTCTAAATTTTTTTGAAACTTTTCAAACTTTTTTACGAAATTAACCACGTTCATTGTTTGATTTGTGACTGCGATTAATAGCATGATTGTTTAGGATCACGTTATACAAAATAACACTGAATAATTTGGAAGTTTTTGATCACAGTACCTAAAGAGTTAGGCTAGGGTGTTGAATTTCAAGATGTTTAAAAATATACTTACTATCACTTAACATGGTGACATGCATTTTTGTAATAAGTGATATAACCTGACCTTTCGCCCATCATCGGCTTGATGTTAAGTTTTGGGACACCCTATATATGGTGGTTAAACCACCATCTACCTTGGGGTTAAATGATTGGAATACCCTGGTGTTAAATGAATAAAAATAACCCCACCTGGGGTAAAATGATTGGCATATAACTCAGTGATTTTATCACATCAAAATCACCATGGTTTCTCAATGTAGGATTCGACAATTGCTTGAGAGGTGACGAAACCGTATAGTAAATGAGAGAGATTACTTTGAGAATTAAGTTTGTAGTATTTTTTTCATAAATAAATATCAAAAGATAACTAAAAGGTTAAGTTTAACTTTAAGTTAAGTTAAAAAGTTAACAATTAAGTTGAGGACTTAATATTTTGTAATTTTTTTGTAATTATTAAATTATATTTTATATTTAATATTTATATTAAATTTATTTTGTATTGTGCAATTTTTGTATGTTTGAATAAGTAACATACACTGAGTAAGGGTGGGTACCTTCTGTGAGGTATTTTACATTGGTCACTCGCCAGTCGATAAGTATTTCGAAGCAAAAACTAGTAGCACAAAGCACAAATCAATGATAAATAGCCTATGGTGGGCTACTGATCTATTATCGGCTCTATCAAGTGCAAGTTTAATATAGACCAGTTGCTAAATAATCTTACATGTTAGCACATTTCTAACTTAAAACAAACCAAAACACATCTCTAACTTAAAATATTTCAATCATAAATCTATAGGAAATACAGATTATTTCTTAAAACATAAACGAATTAATAAATTTTGCATTAAGCGACGACATCTATCGTTTATACGTAATACTAAATCTATTTAATTGGTTTATTTTTTAATTTTCTTTGGTCAAATTGATACAGAAACCTATCTCAGTGCGACTTGACATTTCCCCGTTCTTGCCCATGCCGCCGGATATATTTATTTTGTTTCCCGAATGTAAATTGTCAGTTGGATCACGCACTTTCCAAATCTACTTGCTGGTGTTCCAGAAACCATCCGCTCTGTCACAGGAATGAAAGATTTATATTCTCCGTAATATGAGACTGAAGCCTTCTTCGCGCCTGAGGGTATATTAGATTTCAGTCAGCTTAAGCATCAAAAAAGTTTTCCAGAAATAAAGATTTTTTCTCTTTTTCGTTAAATTAACTAGAACCTGGGATTTTTGGCTCGTTTTCTTGTTTGTTTTGCGAGTGGTAATACACGCAAGACTCAGAATTAACTCGAAAAACAATAACATTAAAATCGTAAATCAAAAAATTCATTTTAAATCCAGGTAATCTTATACTGTTATACGAGAGTGGTTTACGAATTATTATCTCGTATATATCGTAATTAAAAATCGCCCAGCATTAAGTTAAGGAATTGGGTTTTAGGTTTGGAGGAAAACTTGGAGCACATGTACGATATATATTGGCGACAATGAATGCAATGAATAAAGGGATAGAATGTATGAACGACTAACAAAGAATGCATCAGGCACGATAAGTTATGGTGATAGTTAACCTAGGCCTAGAAACATTGTTGGAAATCTACTTCATAGTGCCATGGACAACGATATGTTAAAAATGCAAAACAAAATCCTCTTTCGATGTATCGCCTGACCACACCCCTGTAATTATAAACATCTATCAAAAATGATCGCAGTTGAAACAATGAATGAACATACAGGGTGTTTGGTGCATGGTTTTCCAAATTTAAATAGCCAATACCCCCGGTCTGTCACTATCTCCTCAGTCTCCATAAATCATTATGGCCCACAGGTTTTTTATATTAATTTTAAATCTTTTTTTGACATCATTTTGACAAAATGACGGTTACCCTGCACATTGGAGCTTAACAGTCAGGGAGTATTTGAATAATGTTTTCCCAAATTCGTGGATTGAGAGGGATGGCCCTACCCATAGCCTCCACGCTCCTCAGACCAAACTCCGTTGGTTTTTTACATCTGGGGACGGGCAAAAGATCTGGTATACATCACTGAAGTTGAAACTAGAGAAGATTTATTCCAACGCATAGAGGCGGCTTTCGTCATAATTAAAGAAGAAATTCTTTTACATACTACTACGGTAGAAATGGCGATGGGGAGAAATGGGAAGATTGCGCGCATGCATACGCAACGGAGGTCTGCATATCGAGCAAGATTTGTGATTAATTAAAACATTGATTATTAATATTTTATTTTTACTTCAAGAACAAGGAACGTTAGTACCCAATGTAAGAAAGAGATAGCAGCCAGACGTCACTGCGCAAGAGTGAGATGAGATCCATATTAACGAGATATAAGAAACATATTGTCCAGATTACATATAGGACAAAATGAAAAACCTTGTGTTGCCCAACATGCAATCAAATATGGCCACAATATAGATATTAGTAATTTAAGACTAGTTAAAAGTGTTAATAACAATAGGGATTTGGATGCATATGAAAGGATTCAAAGAGGAAAATGTAAGAAAATCACGAAGGCTCAGTAAACTTCACAGTTCATGATTTTTACACGCTTCATTAGGTAGAGTTAATCATATAAATAGAACATAGTTTAGTTTTAGAATTAGATTAAATAATCTCCCGATGATGCTAACATGGTTAGCGAAACGTGCGTCGAGAAGTTCAAAAGAAGTTATTTGGTGTTTAGTCGTAAATCTCTTCGAGTTTAGTGTTTCACACCGAAGCTTCCAATAGAAGAATTGAGAAACAAGTTTGTTTAATGCGGTTGCGTAAAATTTCGGACTTCTGGAGGCGACAAAGTTGTTGCAAGGCAGTTTATGCATCTTCTTGATTTTTAAAGTATTTCTCGCGTAGGGAGTTGTCGAGATGGTTGAAGAAGTGGTATTCGGTAGGCGAGAGTACCTCAACTCATGCAGCTATTGTTGCGTGATCATTGAGACGTGTGACCGAGCATGGAGGAGAATTAGTCCTTTCCTGTTAACAAATGCCGGGCACAATACTACAGTTTTTGGAGCATGTGATCGATTTGCTAGCAGTACATCTCTGCTGTAATCGTTTCGCCCGGGTTCAGGGAGCTGTGATGAGTCAAACCGGCCACAGACCACCAAACAGTCACCATGACCTTATTTCAGTGCATTTATGTCTTTGGAAAGTACTAAACTTGAAGAGATTTACCACTAAACACCAAAACGCTTTTTTGAACTGCTCAGAGCAGTCCAAAAAAGTGATTTGGTGTTTAGTGGTAAATCTCTTCAAGTTCAGTATTTCACACCAAAGGTTCCAACAGAAGAATTGATCTTTGGAAAGTGTTGTGGAGCTTCGTCGCAGTCCAACCACTGAGCCAATCGCTACCGATTGATTTTTATCGTTTTTATTGCACAAAAGAAGGACAGACTACACTTTAAAATGACGATTTTTAAAATTTTTATTCAATTCGTACGACACCCATTAATTGAGCTTTTTGACTTTACAATCTCCTGCATATAGTTAGAAATCGTCACATGAGTTACACCTAATTCAGGGGTGAGCTCCCTAACAGTTGTATGCGGATTGGCCTCGATTAAGACCTTCAATTGGTCTCATCATCTTCAAGGCTCTCATCACCGCTACAATTTTTTTTAAACCACCTTTGCGCAGTACGTTCATTAATAGTTTCTGGGTCAAACTCATCGTTGATAGTGCGAGCTATTTCGGCAGCTTTTCAGCCTAATTTAAACTGGAATAAAAAAATAGTGCGAATGAACCAATTAATATGCCCCAATCCATGTTATTAACATGCATTTAACTGTGAACAATTTGACCAAACTTATTTTGGAACAAAACAAATACCACAGTTCTGTAAATATGAAATTTGCCCATAGATGGCCCTAGCTGTCAATGTAATTATCGCCAAACCGCGTCACTAGCGCCATTTCCTTGTTGATATCTGACAAAGATGTTCAACTCACAACGATACAAGTTTCATACAACAGCACAGTTTGTAATAAAGGTGAACATTTTGTGCCTGAAAAAACTGCTGCAGAATTGTATTGAATGCAATTGTCGAAGCTTACGGTGAACGTGCTATTGGTAAATTACAGTACTTTGAATGGTTTAAAAAAATCAAAACTGGCGATTTTGACATAAAAACGAAGAACGTGAAAGACCACCGAAAAAGTTTGAAGACAGCGAATTCCAAGCATTGTTGAATGAGGATGGTGCTCAAACGCAACAACAACTCGCAGATCAATTAAACGTCATACGAGAATTCGTCTATATACGTTTGAAAGCCATAGAAAAGATCCAGAAGATGGGGAAATGGGTTCCATACGAACTGAATAAAAGACAGCAGGAAAACCGAAAAAAGCACTTGCGAAATGCTACTCGCCAAGTACAAAAGAACGTCATTTCTCCATCGAATTATGACCGGTAATGAAAAGTGGACTTATTTTGAGAATTCTAAGCGTAAAAGATCATGGGTAACTCCAGGTGAACCATCAACATTGTCTGCAACGCCAAATCGCTAAGGATGGAAGACAGTGCTTGTGTGGTGGAATCAGAAGAGTGTGATTTATTATGAGCTGCTAAAACCTGTCAAAACCATTAATACTGAACGCTACCGACAAGAAATGACCGATTTAAATCAAGTTTTGCGTGAAAAGCGACCAGAATACCAAAAAATGTTACACAAAGTGATTTTGCTTCATGATAATGCACCATCACATACAGCGAAACTGGTCAAGGAAACGATTGAGACGATTTAGTTGGGAAATACTTTCGCATGCGGTTTCAACCCCAAGAAAGAGACAACAAGAGGAGAATCGAAAGAAACTAATCCCTATCGTAAAAGCAATAATTTTTTGCGGCAAACAAGGCATCTCCTTGAGAGGTAAAATCGATTCGGGGCGCATACAAATTACACCAGAATCACCAGAACCTGAACAACCACTACAGAATGATGGTAATTTTAAAGCCCTGTTGCGGTTTGCGGCAGTTCTGGAGATAAAGATCTGGCTGAGGATTTGAATACTTCACAGAAGGATGCCCTGTACACAAGCCCACAGATCCAAAACGAAATAATTGACATTTGTGGTAAATTAATTCAACATAAAATAATTGAAGAAGTAAAGCCAAACTATTTGCGATTCTGGCTGACGAAATCACCGACATCGGACGTGTAGAACAAGTCTCGTTATGTCTTTGATATGTTGATTTTACGGATAATAAACACCATATACTTAAAGAGATGTTAATTGAGTACATTCCAACGGTCGATGTTTCAGGATCCGGTCTCGCAAATCTTATTATTACAGCTCTGAAAAAGCATGAACTTGAATGTTCTCATGTGGTTGGTCAAGGTTATGATGGGGCTGCAGCTATGAGTGGGTATTTGCACGGTGCCCAAGCTAATGTTTGCCAAGAATGTCATCTTACTCTTTATGTACACACTCTGTAGTGCACACTCTCCCAACCTTGCTATTGCTGATTCATGTTCATTAGCAAATGTCTGAAATTGCATTGGAATTGTGCAGTCTGTTGGTTCCTACTTTCGACATTCTGCTCAACGCACTGCTTTGTTGAAAGAAAAAATTCAAGAGCTACTACCCGACGGTAACCAAAAAAGCTTGCTTTCAATGTGTGAAATACGGTGGGTCCACAAACATGAAGGTATTATACGATTCAGGGAAATTTATTCAGCGATTGTGAATGCTCTCGAAGAACTCCAATTTAATCACAATAAGGAAACATCGCAACAAGCCGCCCAATTGCTAAGTACGCTTCGATCTTCGGATTTTGTGATGTGTTTAGTGATTCTTCAAAAGTTATGAGCTATACATTGTCGCTATCAAAACAATTACAGACAATTGACATCGATCTTATCACGGCATTCAAATATGTAGATGATGTTATTAATGTCTTACAACTCCTGAGAAACAACACTGACGTCGAATATCTTCATCTCTATAAAAACGCAAAGGTTTTACTGGAAGAAAATGGTGGTATACTGCGAATGCCACTCGTCGTCGGAAGACAATTAAATAGACCGAACATTCCTGTATTGGATGTATGCACGTATTACAAAATTAATTCGTTCATTCCATTTCTTGATCATACAATTCAACAATTGGTTGAAAGGTTTACCAAACATCGTAAAGTAGTATCTGCATTATCTGGTGTGCTACCTTCAAATTTTACTGCCAGTTCTGAAATTGAAGAAGCAATTTCCATGTACTCGTCACTGCTTCCCGAAAGCAACATATCAGTGGTTAAAGCAGAACTTGAAGTATGGAAAACAGTGGTGACAAGTATCTCGCCTACCCCGAAATCTAGTTTGGAATGCCTAGATATGTGCGATAAAAACCTTTATCCTAATATTTACACATTACTACAAATCTTGGCTACCATTCCTGTATCCACTACTACCCCACAAAGGTCTTTCTCGAGCCTAAGGAGACTGAAAAACTATTTACAAAACACTACAAGTGAAAACAGACTTAATGGTTTGGCTCTCATGAACATTCACTATGGAACAGAAAATCATGCAGATGAAATAGTGGATATATTTAAAAGAAAAAGCCGAAGATTTCTTCTTTAATGGTTTTAGATTTAGCGCAGAGGAACGAAATTAATTTAACCATTTCATTTAAAGTTAAGAATAATAATAATAATAATAAACAGGCCTTGATGAACTGGATAGATTAACACGTCGAACATTGACAAAATTCCGATATCTGCACCCAAATTCATCTATGAAGCGACTGTACATTCCAAGAAAGTTGGGAGGCAGAGGCCTCGTGAACATTAAGAACCTTTGTCTGAACCAGGAGAGTAAGATGAGAGAACGCTTCATTAATTCAAGGACCACGCTAATGAAGTTTGTTGCTAAGGAGGACCGGGGTTTCACCCCGTTGAACCTAGATAAATTGAATCGTGTTGATGGTAGAACAACAGTTACGGATTGTGTCCGTGAATGGAAACAACAGACACTGCATGGACGGTATCCAAAGTCACTCGAGGATGATACCATTGATGGACCTTTGTCTCTAAAATGGCTGATCGATGGGCTGTTGTACCCAGAAACAGAAGGTTTTGCGACATCTATTCAAGATAAGGTAGTAAGAACACGGAACTATGAAAAGCATATACTACACATGGATGTTGTCGACCGATGTAGGAAGTGCGGTATAGTGGGGGAAACGATTGAACACCTTATCGGTGGGTGTGCAGTTCTAGCCCCTAATGCTTATTTAGGAAGACATAATCAGCTGGCGAAAATTATACATCAGCAAATTGCATTAAAGTATTCGCTATTAGATAACGCACCTGCTCCATATTATAAGTACTCACCTTCTCCCGTATTGGAATCATCTGATTCAATCCTATACTGGGACAGACCAATTACAACAGATCGAACGGTCGATTATAGTAGACCAGACATTGTTCTAATTATTAAAAAGGAGAAAAGGGCTTTTATAATTGACATCGCAGTGCCACTCTCTCATAATATCAGGAAAACCGAGTTGGAAAAAACCACTAAGTATGAAAACCTGCATAAGGTAGAGATAGTGCCTTTCGTTATATCCGCCGAAGGCCTAATAAATAAGAACTTTTCAAAAATATTGAAGAACCTTGGTATCTCAAAATCGATTGCCATAGTGGGACAACGTGCAGTGCTCTTGCAGACGTGCCACATTGTTCGTAAAATTTTATGCTAAGTGAGAGGAGTTGAATTGCTTTCTCATTTTGGCATTGTAATATAGACCAGCTTAGGCTGAGATGCTGAGTTCAGTACGAGGATAATAATAATAATATTTATTTGTTCCCAAAACCATAAGGCATTGAACATCGTTAAGAAAGTACATAATAAACACTTAATTCTATATAAAGAAAAACGGAAACAAAAATAATTACAATTTAAATATAATATCTGTAACACAAGTCACAAAAAAAAGAAGGAAAGATAGGAAAAAAAAGACAATTGGAAAGAAAAGAAGAGGAGAGAAATACACAGTCAACATAGTATTGTTAACATAATTTACATGAATTAGCTGATAACATAATTAGTACAAACATAAACATTTAAATTCACCAAAACAGGCTATTCTAATAATTTAATTGAATTTAAATTGTTCTTTGTTTCCCCAAGAAAATTATTTAATGAATAATAAGCCTTGTTCAACAAATATATTTTCTCTCGAACACACTCCGGAAAAATATTATATATCTTCATAATAGTATACTGCACATTCTTCTGTATATAACTAAAATTACATCTTTCATTCACGAGATTCGACTTATACCTAGTTATATAACCATGCTTTGCGATAGCTTCCTCAAAGAGATCTCTATTATTAAATACAAAAGTGTACGAATCCAAAATAAACATGCTGACAACTGTCAGAATTCCTTTGCCAATAAAAACATTCCTGCAGCTCTCGTGATGCTTCATTTGAAAAACACTTCTTATGCATCTTTTTTGGAGCACAATTATCCTCTCTATATCTGGAGAATTTCCCCAAAAAATCAAACCGTATCTTATCCTCGACTGAACATAGGCATGGTATTCTTAGTGCATAGCAATACCGAGATAAACCTGCAGCGACTTTTTCCACGTGCCCTCTCCAATTCAGCTTTCTATCAATCACAAGGCCCAAAAAACAAACCCGTTCAGAAGACTGAATTTTAACGTCTTTATAGGCAAAAGTAATAATGTCATTCTTTCTATTGCTGAATACAATGGACTGGGTTTTAAGCACATTTAAGAGAAGATCCTCAGTAGAGAAGTATTCATCAAGAATTCGACACGATCTCCCAACACTCTCGAGCATCAAATCGGAATCATCTTCGCTAAAAATCAATACGGTGTCATCCGCATAGAGTACCGTGTGCTGTTCTGTAACGTTTGGAAGTTGATTTGTATAAATATGGACAATATAGTACCTTGAGGAACGCCTTTTGTCACACAAACCTTATCAGACACAATAGCTCTACCGCAAAAATCAGTATCTACTACCTGTTGGGTTCGGTCTTTTGGATATGATTTTATTAACATGAGTGCATTTCCCCAAACACCACAAGTCTCAAGTCTTGCACAGAGAATATCATGATTCACGCTGTCAAATGCCTTTGTTAGATCAAGACACATGGCCATGGTTAACTTTTCACACTTTACTGAATTTAAAACATTTGTGATAGTTTGATAAATCGCCCTAATGGTAGATTTTCCCTTTCGAAAACCATTCTGATTATTAGATATTACTAAATACTTTTTAAAAAAATCTGACAATCTATGGTAAATCGCCCCTACAAAGATCTTGCCCATATTCGAGAGTAAGGATATCGGTCTATATTTAATTTCCTCATCTATTTTTCCCTTCTTATAAATTGCTTTTATATGAGCATTTTTTAATACCTTCGGATAAACCCCCGTCGTGAAACACAGATTTATTATATAAGATAAAGGTTTAGAGATATAGTGAGCAATAGCAGATATAGTGAGCAATCTTTAATTATGTGAACAGGTAAGTTATCGTCACCTACCGATTTTTTATTCCTCAAACATTTAATAATGTTCAATAATTCATCAGGACATGTTGGATTTAAAAAGATAGATTGAAGAATTCTATTCGAAGGAAAATTGTTCTTTTTATTGGAATTAACAGTTGGACATGAATTTATAAAGTACGTATTTAAGTTATTTACCGTTTTAAAAGGATCTTTAAATTTATTCGAGAAATTCTGATTATCATTGTTATCAGTTATTGTTTTTACTAGCTTCCAGGAGGCTCGCACCTTGTTCTCAGATTTATTTATAAACTCCCTGTTTGAGATTTGTTTGGCTTGTTTTATTACTAATTTTAATATTTTGCAATATGTATTAAATAACTGATTAGAAATAATTCCATCAACTTTCATCTGATATAGCTCACGTTTATGTCTACATGATATTCTAATACCCTGTGAAATCAACTTTATAAATATGTCGTAATTTTTCCGATGAATATATAGATATTAAATTTCATGTAAGTATATTTTTGTTGTTTTATTTACTTCAAACTAATTCCCCCCCTAAACTAAATCCTGGCTACGCCCGTGCTTAAGAGTCTAATATTTCCGCGAATAAGGGACTTAAAGGACTACCCATTATTAAACCCTCTATATTATTAGGTGTTGTTAAATGTATAATAATTGTGAGGCGTATGTTTGTATAAACAATTAGTAAATTTATTACTTCCATGCTAATAACTGGGTTGACGTTATTTTTAATAGGCCTTTTCATAGTTGATTTGTTTTTCTGCGCATGCCCCAACTTCCGCCATGTTTTTCGGTCACTTTATGCGTGTATAAGCGCTAAATATTATGTTTTTAATGTATTTAACAAAAAAATATATTTAATTATTAATTCACTATCAATAGTACAGTTTTAATTGTTATATATTTGAAGTAAAATATTAATTCAAGCATTTTACTAAAAATATATAATGTTTTCAGTAAAAAAGGAACAAAAAAAGTTGTTGCTTTAGGATATGTCGCATGTATACGTGTACTAAATCACTTTCGGAGCATTTATATTACTTTATTAGTTTTCCAAACCGTTGTTTTGAATATCGTCCAAAACTTATTTAATCAACGAAAGAAAAACCTAAAAATATGTCCAAAGTGTGCTAAATGTAATTTGTGAGTTAAGAAATGTAGACGAGGTGATGGTCGATTCCAACTGATTGATCATATTAACAAACATACGTATATTTGTTCACTTCATTTCAAAGGAGAAAGTGGCCTAACAACAAAAGATCCTGACCCCATTAGTTGTATAAGGAAACTCATCTAATCAGATAATTTTAATTAATTTAATTATTAATGTACCAGCTCATGCTTTTTGCTCATGTTTTTTGTAGGTAAAAGTATAAACTCTTGGGGTAAGTCAATTATTTTAAAAAATTGCTCCCGCAGAGTATTAAAGTATTAAAAGGAATGAAAATTAAAATTTGCTCCGAACTTAATATAAAAATAAATGTAATGTTATTAATATAATGTTGTAAATATAATGTTATAAAGATAATGTTGTAAATATAATAAATATAAAAGTATTATGAATATTATTGTCATTCTAACCTTTCAACAGATTCTGCTTTTTTTCCACGTTAAGGACTGCCATGGCATTTTAACCATTGTAATTGAATACAATTATGTGTTTCTATTGTGGGATGTACTGATAAAGCACCATCAATTAATTTTTGATTTAGTTGAACTGATAACAAGGGTAATGATCCTTGTTGTCCAGCACGGGCGTAGCCAGGATTTAGTTGGGGGGGGAGGGGGGGGGGGGGGGAGTTAGTTTGAAGTAAATAAAACAACAAAAATATACTTACATGAAATTTAATATCTATATATTCATCGGAAAAATTACGACATATTTATAAAGTACTTAACTTTAAATGAAATGGTTAAATTAATTTCGTTCCTCTGGGCTAAATCTAAAACTATTAAAGAAAAAATCTTCGGATTTTTCTTTTAAATATACCCACTACTTCATCTGCATGAATGTCTGTTCCATAGTGAATGTTCATGAGAGCCAAACCATTAAGTCTGTTTTCACTTGTAGTGTTTCGTAAATAGTTTTTCAGTCTCCTTAGGCTTGAGAAAGACCTTTCTGGAGTAGCAGTGGACACAAGAATGGTAGCCAAAATATGTAGTAATGTGTAAATATTAGGCTAAAGGATTTTATCTCACATATCTAGGCATTCCAAACTAGATTCCGGGGTAGGCGAGATACTTGTCATCACTGTTTTCCATACTTCAAGTTCTGCTTTAACCACTGATATGTTGCTTTCGGGAAGCAGTGACGAGTACATTGAAATTGCTTCTACAATTTCAGAACTGGCAGTAAAATTTGACGGTAGCACACCAGATAATGCTGATACTACTTTACGATGTTTGGTAAACCTTTCAACCAATTGTTGAATTGTATGATCAAGAAATGGAACGAATAAATTAATTTCGTAATACGTGTATACATTCAATGCAGGAATGTTCGGTCTATTTAAATGTCTTCCGACGACGCGTGGCATTCGCAGTATACCACCATTTTCTTCCAGTAAAACCTTTGCGTCTTCATAGAGATGAAGATATTCGACGTCAGTGTTGTTTCTCAGGAGTTGTAAGACATTAATAACATCATCTACATGTTTGAATGCCGTGATAAGATCGATGTCAATTGTCTGTAATTGTTTTGATAGCGACAACGTATAGCTCATAACTTTTGAAGAATCACTAAACACATCACAAAATCCGAGGATCGAAGCGTACTTAGCAATTGGGCGGCTTGTTGCGATGTTTCCTTATTGTGATTTAATTGGAGTTCTTCGAGAGCATTCACAATCGCTGAATAAATTTCCCAGGCTTTTTTGGTTACCGACGGGTAGTAGCTCTTGAATTTTTTCTTTCAACAGAGCAGTGCGTTGAGCGGAATGTCGAAAGTAGGAACCAACAGACTGCACAATCCCAATGCAATTTCGGACATTTGCTAATGAACATGAATCAGCAATAGCAAGGTTGAGAGAGTGTGCACTACAGTGTCCATAAAGAGCAAGAGGACATTCTTGGCGAACATAAGTTGGGCACCGTGCAAATACCCACTCATAGCTGCAGCCCCATCGTAACCTTGACCAACCACATGAGAACATTCAGGTCCGTGCTTTTTCAGAGCTGTAATAATAAGATTTGCGAGACCGGATCCTGAAACATCGACCGTTGGAATGTACTCAAGGAACATTTCTTTAAGTAAATGGTGTTTATTATCTGTAAAATCAACATATCGAAGATATAACGAGACTTGTTCTACACGTCCGATGTCGGTGGTTTCGTCAGCCAGAATCGCAAATAGTTTGGCTTTGTTTACTTCTTCAATTATTTTATGTTGAATTAATTCACCACAAATGTCAATTATTTCGTTTTGGATCTGAGGGCTTGTGTACAGGACATTCTTCTGTGAAGCATTCAAATGCTCAGCCAGATCTTTATCTCCAGACTCAGCCGCAAACCGCAACAGTTGTTCAGGTTCTTGTGATTCTGGTGTAATTTGTATGCGCCCCGAATTGATTTTACCTCTCAAGGAGACGCCTTGTTTGCCGCAAAAAATTATTGCTTTTACGATAGGGATTAGTTTCTTTCGATTCTCCTCTTGTTGTCTCTTTTTTTCAGAAGACAGCTGTTCAGTTACCGAAAAAGCCTGCGAAGACATTACTTTTAGAAAGTTATCTGCCAGTTCTGAATTTCGCTTGTGGTATCCCGATTTCGCATGAGCTTCAAATATTTCTAGGGCATTTTTCCACTTACAAAAAGGTTCGATTACCAACTGGCCGATCCTTTGATGACCGTTTTTACCTTCATCAAGCGAACGTCCCATTACCACGCAAACTCTGCAGTATGCTCCACTTTTATATTCCGAATATGACAACCAGGGGAATCTCTCCAACCATTTCAATTGAAAGCGCAAGTTTCGTTTTGTGAAAATAGGAAACTTATAATCTCTGGGTGGGTTCCATGGCGTTTTTAAAATTTGGACTTTAAAAGATTCATCCAAGATTTTTTCTTGATTCGCGTATAAACCAACTTCCAACTTAGCTACAGTTATAAAAGATGAGGTAACAGGCAAGCTGGTCTGTTGCAGACTAGATGTAGATTCGGCAGTTGAAGGTATCGAACAGGGCACCAATGATATGGCATCGATTTCGACATTCGGTATTGTGATTGAGGTCGAGGTCGAGGGCCCGCTTGTCACCACAGTCTTCTTATCAGCATACAAGGTAGCTGAAGCTTTGATAGCTAAATCCAAATTTGCTTCTTTATTAGAAACCCCTTGACTACACCACTTTTTCCAGTAGTCCATACCTTTAAGTTTATCACCCTTCCTTTTTTTTCCCTCCATTTTTCGACAGTAATAATGATTCACGTATATATCCTTAACAAGGTCACCGAATAACACTGCACTAAAATTACTCACTTACACGGTACACTTAATTCTCTTCGCTATTGGTTCACCACTTTTCACTTATATTCGCTTCGAGTTCGCATGGAACAATACTGCCGTAAGCGTTACGCCCGTGTTGTCTAGCCATATTTATAAAAAGTGCCCGAAACTTTCATATTGACGCCTCGTTAACATGGCGGACACGTGTGCGCGCAGCTAGTCATGAAAGGGTATATTAATAATTCTTCCACTAACGTTATTTAAAAAACAGAATAATATTACTCCAGGCCGAAACGAATTCACACTATACTTGCTAGATGTAGCTCCCAGCGATTACTTTCTCTTCGTAAACTTAAAGAAAAGACTCGCTGCATGAAGAGCCATTTCAGATGATGTGGTCAAAGCAGAAACAAGCGCTATTTTAGCAAAATTCGATACGTTGCATTATACTTACGGTATAAAAAGTTGGAACATGGATCTAACTATATTAAATTACATGGTGACTATGTTGGAAAAATTTTGAAAAAATCAAATAAATCCTTTTTCTTTTATAGGCTTGGAACTTTTCGAACGACCCTCGTATAATAGTTTGTTTATTTCAGCTTGGTAGAAAATTATAAGATATTTAACTGTTCATTTCCATTTTTCTATACTATTCAAAGCTAAAACGACGAATATACAGTACTGTAAAGGGCACAAAGTATACCACCGGTAAGTAGCAGACTAAGATATATATTTGAAAAGGCAACAAAGCCGAAATGGCTAAAACCTTCATTAGTCATAAAGTCACGAACATGGTTAGTTTTAAAATTTAAGAGGATGGATTGCTCGGCTCAGCAGGAGAATTTTAAGATTTATCTGCCGCATTTTGTAGAATTTCGTTTAAGTTCCGTGCTAATGTAAACATTACATCTTCTTCGCTTACACAATAATGCCCAGAATAAACAAAAACCGAAAATTTACAATCGTGACGTTGACTTTTGCTCATTTCGGTAAAATTTCGATGTTTAATCAGTGCAATATGTTTTGGGGATTAGGAATCCCGAACATAAACTAAGAAAAAATAATATAAATGTCATCTTTAATTTGCCACTAATTCAGCATAGATCCACTGTTGTTCATTGCTATAATAGATATAACAATAGAAAACGTGCAGAATATATAGGGTAGCTTTACGTTACCACTTTAACGCTTTATAACAAGACAGATTCGTCTCTAAATTTTGTATTAATTAATGTTGTGCCCTTTTTAATACATTTTTCATAACTTTAGTCAACATTTGTGGTGTTAATGCAGCGATATTCGATCTACATCTGTAACTAGATTATATTCTATTTATATGGCAACTATACCTAACACATCGGTCAATAAGTCCCCGGTCTGACATATACTTGTCAACCACACCAGTGATCGATTATGCTAACCTTCAAACGTCATGTGTCAAAATTTCGTGATAATTTCTCTACTAATTTCTGAGTTGTTGTGTTTTAAGCGACACTACGTTTGTTATTTTCAAAACAATGAAAAAAATTGCTTCTCGATAAAAAAAAAATCGTTGAAGCAAAACAATGGCTTGACAAACATTACCCAGATAAAATCAACCATAATTGATTGGTATGTTGAATTCAGACGTGGCCGTAAAAGCACTGAGGATGCTGAACACTTTAGACGTCCAAATGAGGGGGTTACCCAGACAACATCAGAAAAATTCACAAAATTATTTCGCAAAATAGTAAAGCAAAGCTGCAGGAGATAGCTAATATCTTTACATGATACCGAAAGAAAGTTTTTATAATATTTTGTATTAACATTTGGGAATAGTAAATTGCTATCGAAATGGATACCACGTTTGCTCACAGCGGACCAAAAACAACAACGTATCGATGGTTCTGTTCATCACGTATTGGAGCTGTTTAAGCGAAATAATAAGGATTTTTTCATGCGGTATGTGGCAATGGATGAAACGTGGATCCATCGCTATACTCCGGAGTCAAATCGGCAGTCAGCACAGCAGCCAATGAAAGCCGTCCAAACCGACCAAACCGACCAAAAACACAACCATCCTCAGACAAGGTTATGGCCTCTGTATTTAGGATATTGTTCATCGATCTCGATCTCGAGAAGGGAAAAACAATCGATATCGAATATTACATAGCCTTATTGGTATGTTTGAAGGACAAAATCGCAAAAAAGACTCCAAAAGAACAAAAAAAGTGCTTTTTAACCAAGACAATACACCATGTTACAAATCGTTGGCATGGATGGTTAAATTACATGAATTGCACTTCGAATTGCTACCTCCTCCCCCATATTCTCCAGATCTGGCCCTCAGCGACAATTTCCTCTTCTCAAACCTCAAAAAAAAATTACGCTCCTATGAAGAATTACCGAACTTGAGGATATTTTGAAGAGAAATAGTTTAATAAAATAGGTGAATAAATATTAGAAAAGCGTTGGAATGATTGTATTGCTCTTCAAAGAAAATATATTGATGGATAAAGTCGAAATTTGCAAAAAAGAGGTATATTTTATTTGTTAGACGGGGTACTTGTCCGGTGAGTTAATGGTGCATGTAAAAATTATGATATTTTAAGTTAACCAAGCGTTACAATTCAAAAAGTTATCTGTATGGAATATGTTCTTTATCCTGGTTCGTTCTTTATCCTTTTAACAATTCTTAAGTTACATTTATTTATTGTGTGCTTATGTTCAATTGTATGTTGGGCCAACACAACCTTTCTCATATATCTAGTGTGAGCAATATGTTTTTTTTAAATTTTTATTTAATATCTAATAAATTAGTTTGCCTAACATACCTTCGATCACAATTTTGACTGCTAATTTCATAAATTTTTGAATTTTCATATTAGTCTACCTTTTCCTTGGATTACCAAGAAGACCAGGTTAAGAGAAGTCTTAACCTGGTTCGGAGATTACTCAAATGTCCATTTTTTCCAAAATTTTATCTACCCATCGGGTTAATTGGGAATCAAATGGTATTATCATGCATTTCTTTTTCCTTTGTTTCTTTTGAAAAGTCAAAGATTCTTTCAATAATTTCCTAAACTTCTATCTAAAAGAATCTATTCACACACTGTTCTGTATAATACATAATATAATTCTGTACTATACATAAAAATATAGCTGTGAAATATGAACTAGAATAGCTGTAAAAAACGCCTTTTTGGAAAGAACTTCTATGTAGATAACAATTGTCACTGACCCCTTGAGATTTTAATTTTCTTATTGTGATGAACGGTGGTGTCAAATTCAGCTCTTCATCGAGGGTCATCTTTAATTAAGGATTGGTCTTCTGAGAATACCTAATGCAATCTGAAAACCTAGTTCCTTGACAAAATACTGTAGCCTGTAAAAGTGTATATTTTTTTTATTTGGGTTTTTCGCCACTATCTAAAACTCAAAAAATATCAAATATACCTGTTCTTATGTAAAGAAAGAATCACTGGGTAAAAACAAAAAACCAAACGGAGACAAATTTCTCAGTGATTCCTTTTTGTAATAAATTTGCCTAACGAACAAAATTTTAAAGACATAAAAATGTTAGAAAAAATTTTTACAAACTTTTAACGTTAACGTTTCGGAGGGTCCTATCCCCCCATTTTCAAAACTAAACTAAAAAATAAATTATATTAATTTGTAATATATAAAGTAAGGAGTGAAAGTAAATATATTTTTTTGTGTATGTCGACGATACTTACATTGACTGATTTTCATGACAGTGACATACTATATAAAAAATATATTATTTTATAAAATTTATATAAACACAAACGTGAATTTACAGATCTAGAAAGATCACAACTTACACCACATTATAATAAACCACCTGATTTTTATGGTCTACCAAAAATACACAAAACTAATATACCACTTCACCCAATAGTTAGTAGTATAGATTCCCCATGTTATAAACTAGCAAAAATTTTATTAAACATTTTAAATCCACTTTCGATCCAATTTCCAGATTTTTTAGATAAAATTACAAACAAAAATTTAATGGTTAGTTTTGAAATGGTTACTTTATTTAGTAATGTACCAGTTAATAAATCACTTTTAATAGTTAGAAAGAGATTAGAACATGACACAACATTAAAAGACCGCACTAAACGAAACATAAATACAATTTTGGAATTATTAACTACATGCTTAAAAACCACATATTTTCAATTAAAAAATGATTATTATCAACAAAATTTTGGAATGGCAATGGGTTCTTCTCTTTCTCCTTTAATTAGTAATATCTTTATGGAGGAACTCGAGAATGATATATTAAATAAATCTCTTAAAAAACCATTAATATGGCTTAGGTATATTGATGGTATTTTTGTTATATGCCAACATAGCATTGACGATCTAAATATTTTTTTACAAGATATAAATTCCTACAATTAAGACAGCCTACAATTAAGTTTACTTTAAAGATGGAGAAGTAGAATAAATTGCCATTCCTCGACACATTAATATTAAAACAAAACAACACAGATAGGTATCTCAATTTATTTTCAAAACACTCAAAATCGATCAAAATAGGAGTAATTAGAAGCTTATACGACAGAGCAAAACTTGTTTGTATCGACAGTGATACACTACAAAAAGAAACAAATCACATAAAAGACATTTTAATAAAAAACAATTACCCAAAAAATTTTATAGATAAATCCTTTAAAAATGTTGATACTAGACAAAACAGACAAGTTATTAATAACAATAATATTAACTCTCAAACAATTAACCTCACAATTCCTTATATCCGCGGTATTTCTAATACAATTAAAAGAGTAGGAAATAAATACAACATAAGAACGACATTTAAAACAAAAAATACTCTTAGATCTCTATTAACAAAGACTAAACCAAACAATATACAACAAAATACCAAAAATGGGGTTTATAAAATTCCATGCGAATGTGGCAAATTCTTTATAGGTGAGACATCTAGACCGTTAGATGTTAGAATAAAAGAGCATAAAAACCTTCTTAGAAAGGGCGAATTTAATAAATCTAGAATTTGTCAACACGCATGGGAATCGGGTCATAAAATAAATTGGAATAATTCCAAAACGGTATTAAAAGAATCGGTAACGAAATACGGAAGATTAAAAGAAACAGCTATAATTAATTAAAATAAAAATAACTGCATTCGGTAGATTTAAATTCAATATGGTTCCCGATTCTAAAGAATACAATTAAACACATTTAAATATTTAAATACACAATCAGTACAATAAACAATCACACAGTAAACATTATCTATATATCTATTTTTGGTAGTATGTCACTGTCATGAAAATCTATTGTTGTCAATGTAAGTATCGTTGACATACACAAAAAAATATATTTACTTTCACTCGTTACTTTATATATTACAAATTAATATAATTTATTTTTTAGTTTAGTTTTGAAAACGGGGGGAGAGTACCCTCCGAAACGTTAACGTTAAAAGTTTGTAAAATTTTTTTATAACATTTTTATATCTTTCAAATTTTGTTCGTTAGACAAATTTATTACAAAAAAGAATCACTGAGAAATTTGTCTCCGTTTGGTTTTTTGTTTTTACCCAGTGATTCTTTCTTTACATAAGAACAAGTATTTTTGATATTTTTTAAGTTTTAGACAGTGCCGAAAAATCCAAATAAAGGAAAATAAATATATATGAACACGCCACAATCATTCAGACTTTACTTCTACAAAAGTGTCCTTCCCACTAAGGCTAAAACATCACCGAAATGAAAACCGTTTAAAATTACAGTAATTTTCAGAAAGCACAAAAAAATCCGGTTCCCGTGAAAAATCCCAAGTGACTCTGGGGGTTAAAACTAGCATTGAAGACGCATTAAATGTTGGAATTATTATTCCCAAAGGGAAAACAAACGGTTGCCAGACCCGACGCCGAAAACCGAATCACCAGTCTCATCACTTTATTTACAGACCTCGTATAAGGGCAAACTTGCTCAACTTCAAATTTTAGCTTGTAATATGTAATAATTTTCAATTACTGGATGTTTTCTTAACTTGTAAAATGTATCTTTTCTTCAACATATCAACACAGCTTGATATGTTATTAACCAACGGACAATTTGACAAAGAATAGAATCATCTGCATAACGATAGGAACTATTCGGAAGGTTTTGGTCGATTATGAAGTCCAGACTTGCTGTATCACAACTATCTGACTTCGTTCGAAAGGGAAAGTGCATTACAGATCGGGTAAGACTGGCTCTCCCCGAGACAAGACGAAAATTGACGCTCGAGCAGTTTCCAGCTAAGCGGAATGCTGATAAAACGAAAGTCGTATCGAATTTAATGAGGGAGAACAGGAATTATTGCTGTTACGGGAGTTTGAAGGAAGTTAAGGGGAAGAGTTCGGCGGAAAGTTGTTGATGGAATGATATAGTGTCATACAAGGATTTGCATTAATTACTTAAAGAGGGGTCGATGTTAGATGATAAAGTGTAGAGATTGTTCACGGTTTTACACTTCGTTAACTACCTACATTGTTATAAAGGATAATTGGAGGAAAGGGGATTTAATTTTAAATAAATTACATGGTTCATTAAGAAAATACTGATTTTCTTTTCAATTTTAAGTAGATATGTTGCCATTAAACTTAATAGGTAATATTGTTATTGAACATGAAATGGTATAAGGGAGTATTTGAATGCAATTCAAATTGAGACAAGAAAAGAAGAGAATGGACAAGGTCAAAATGCAGAAAGCTTTACGGGGAATAAAAATAATGAACTTAAGGAAGAAAACCGAATGAAGGAGCATTATTAATCAGGCCAATGTCTACTTAGGCTTTTTATATGTGTTATAAATAATATTATACATAAATATTTATATATGAAATTATTTTTATTGTTTAATAATGTAAAAATACATAAAATTAACACCTCTACACCTATTGTATAAAAAACACCTCTACACCTATTGTTCATAGATAAAATTATGTGTTCTCGGGGTAAACGTGTCCATTCTCTTTTTAGAAGCTCCCTGGATCCAAAAGCATTTGGAATGTTGAAGCATGTCCCATATATGCTCGATCGGATTCAGTTCCGGAGATTGTGCTGGCCATCGCAATTCAAACGCCTAACAAAATATTCATTTAGGCAGAGACGCAGATTGTTGTGTGTTCCACATGAGATTGTGAAACCCAGCGGTTGGGTGTATCTGACACTCAGCTACTGTTGTCTCATTGCACGCTGTCCAAAGAAATTTAACATTGCATATATACTAAACTTGAAGAGATTTATCACTAAACACCAAATCACTTTTTTGAATTTCTCGACGCACTTTTCATGATTTAATTTGTTGGCATCATCAGGAGATTAAATAATCTCCAGTGTTTCACACCAACGGTTCCAATAGAAGAATTGATTGCATATATACGCCATCCGACGGGAAGTTGGTGAAAGTATAGGTTGTTGATTGTGGATAGACTCCCCCCATTCTTGACGGGAGAGTATGTGTCGGTACCCTGACGAGCCTGACCATCAAGAAACGAAGCATATGCATTCCAATTGAAAAGATGGGCGGGGCTCGTCCCCAGTCAAGTACTTAACAATATATATATATATATATATATATATATATATATATATATATATATATATATATATATATATATATATATATATACTATGATAGGTAACCTGCAGACGTTTCGCCAAGGTCATACTTGGCATTCTCAATGCTTGTCTGAAGCATTGCGAATGCCAAGTGTCACCTTGACGAAGCGTCTGAACGTTCCAAACAAACGGGACACAAACGATCGGATGTACTCCCGGACTAATAGTCTAATGTATTCTTCGATCCGCAAAACACTACGAACTAACATTCTACTGCACGTAACTATTCGTTTCAAATCAGCCGTAGCCATCGCATCAAAACCTCCCAGGGCCGGTTTCTGGCCTAACAGCAGTCGTCGATTGGGCTCGAGTCTAATGCAAGGAGACAGCTGATGAGAAACGATCCGAGCCAGGCGAAGTCAGCTGGTCATGTTGACGGCGGGTCGCAATCTCAATGCAAATCGCGCCATCCTACGGTGAATGTTCTCCGCAGTCGGAACTACGCAATGCAGTCTTCCCACAATCTTGGATGTAAATACCAGGTATGCCCAAGAGATAGCGTAGAAGGACCGTGGAGAGAGAAATTAAAACAACAGAAATCTTCCATTTGTACTCCACGTGTGTATTCATTAATTCGGCCGTAGCCATCGCGTCAAGACGAGTATCTCCCAAGATCGGATTCTGGATTAACAGCCGTCAACAGCTGGGTTCGAGTCTAATGCAAGCGACTTCTGTGAGCATTCACCGTAGGATGGCGCGAGTTGCATTGAGATTGCGGCCCACCATCAACATGGTCAGCTGACTTGGCCTGGCTCGGATCGTTTCTCATCAGCTGTCTCCAACATGAAGCCACCATCATGAAAAAAAAAATTCAACTTTTTCTCTTTAATTAGTTGATTTTTGATTCTCTTTGATTTAACTGATTCAGCTTAGTAACTGTATTAAAATGTCATTTTTATACAAATTAAAATACAACAGCTTTCAAACAACACAATGACAGCACAATAATGATTGCTTCAAACAACACAATTTTGAATTATTGATAGATTTGTCCGTTACTTTATGATCTATCACTTTTATAATATAAAATATATATTTATAGTATAAAAGTGATAGATAACAATGTAAAAATTTGTTTTTATTCCTTTTTTAACACAATTTTGGTTTAATTTTCAAGGCCTGCAGATTATTTTAGATGTTTTTGCTAATAATTCTAAAACGGCTACTCTAATATAATATAATAAGAAATGTGACAACATTTTTAATTTCGAATTAAAAAATGTTTGAAATTGTGTTAAAAAAATTCGGTGTTGCCGTTTAAATATATATTGCTTTAGTAGATACTGAAGAAATCTGGCAATACCGGCAAGCATTGTTTGTAAATTTTTCTTAGTCAAGTTATTTCCTACAACTTTGCACTTGAAAGTACTAATATTACTTCAAGTAAAAAGTTAGCCTATGTCAGGTTTAAAACAATTACACTGTATATAAATTGAAGCTCTCTTTCTTATTCTGTACTAAACATATCCTCTGTATAATACCGTTGTGTTATTTATAACACTACTATCTTCTTCTTTGCTCTTTTTGTTGCATCATCTAGTACAATATTGTCAATTGATGTATGTCCGAGAACGCTGTTAGCTCTACAATATCTTCGTTAATCAAGACATTAGCATCATGAAGATCATAAGACGGAAAGGAATAGAGTAACTGTGTATCATCAGCATACATTTAAGGAGTACAATATTTTAAGCCTTTAGAAATGGCATATGTATAGATGCAGAACAGTAGAGGCCCCAGAACTGAGCCTAGTGGAACTCCACAGTTGATATGCCCTCTGGAAGATTCATCGTTATCGGTTTTTACAAACTGATATCTGTTACTAAGATAGTTGACCAATTTTCTAGCAGTCTGCGACAGGCCTACAAAATGAATCATTTGTATTCTGCCGGTTTAACGTATTTAAGCTTTTGGACAATCAAAACTAGTTTACTTTGAGACTCCTGACTTATATTCTTTTGGTATTTTATTATTTGGTGTTTGTGATATAGGTCATTCGGTTAATAAGGTAGATAGTTTTCGCAAAATTTCAGCCTTTATGTCCAACCATTTATCAAGCTAGATTTTCGCTTTTTCGTCAGAATGTAGATGCTATTCTGAAAGCCCGTGCTGCATCGATCGAAATAATACTAGTCCGAAGGGGCTAGGTCTGATTAATACCGCGAGCACTACGGCGGGTAGGACGTCCCATTAAACGTTTTCCAAATAGTTTTTATCCTTTTAATGTCACTTTCCTTTAATTCATATGGAACCCATTTTTCTTCATTCTGGATTTTTTCCTATGCGTGTAGAAGTTTAAAAACTGGGAATTGGGCAACATTCAATGATTTTGCCAATTGTTACAACGTATGAGTTAAGTTTTCATGCAGTAATGCTTGCAAATCTGCATCTTTAAACTTTTTCGGCTGTCCTACACGCCCCTTGCTTTTATATTAAAATCGGCGCATTTAAAGCGTTTAAACCATCATTTACAAGTTTATTGGGTTAGAGCATTTTCACCATGAGTTTCAACCAACAATAGATCACTTTCAACATCCGTTTTCTTCAAATTGAAGAAGGCTATTAAACTTATCCGCAAAACGACTTTCTGGTACAAAAACTATTTCTTGTAGATAATCGGCATACTCAAAACTATGAAAAACAAGAAAAATTGCACTGAAACAGCCCGGTTAATAGCGCTACTTACGTGTCAAACTGGAAACTTTGTGATTAGCCGAGGTAATAAGTCCTTACAGCGAAAATAATATGAACGGAGAATAATCTTCCCCGTTCATGTTATCGCAAATATTACTAAACTCAAGACTCAATTTCGAAAATTACAAATTACTCCTGACAAAATTAAATAATACGAAGCGTTTAAACATCGGCGAAGCGTTGGCTTTCAGCTTTCGAAATTTATCAATGCCCTTCCAGTTACAAGCAGGAAAACTGGGTCGCCATTTTTGTACGAATGCTCAAAGCTCCTAAAACGGCAAATATTTTCTAGTTGACACCGTAATGAAAAGCTGTTCTCTTGATGTTTTCCGCCTGCCTTGTTTACGGGCTGCAATACTAGAACTAAATGTTTATTCACAAATGGAAATAAACTCCGATACAATGTCCGATTTCTATAAATACATTGAAGAAACTTCAATTTTCATTAATTCCAAATAAATTTGCCTTTTACCGCGTAGAATGTTCAAATTTGCTCAGGTTAGAGCAAACTGTTTTACTTTAAACGATAAAATATCTATTATTACAAACACATATTTGTTTAAAACAAAATTTAATCTAACTCAGGTAGCCAATACTTGATGGATTCATTTTAAATATAAACCAAAATTAATATCTAAAATGTCCACTATTTTTAATATTACATGTACAAGGTCATACAAGGCGTCTCACGGAAAACAGGACTTCTAAACATAACTAGTTCTAACGGTGCCATCTTTTGACGGGGGTAAACGTTCGGAAGGTGCATTCTCTTCACTGACGTTCAAATAAAATTTCATGACGTTCGGATCATTAGAAGCCAAGTTATTAAGCTTGAAGTGTCAGTGTGTTTTACCATCGGCCGAAAGATGAACATCGAACAAAGAGAGAATATTAAGTTTTGTTTTAAACTTGGTAAAACATTCACCTAAACGTTGCAATTAACGAAACAAGTGTATGGTGAGAATTGTTTATCAATTCTCCAATCCAATGTCCACGGGTGCTTTAAACGATTCCAAGAAGGCCGTGATGACATCAAGGACGACGAACATCCCAATCCAACAAATTCCGTGGTTGCTCAAAGTAGCGTTGAAATTGTGCGTGAATTTATAAATAATCAGCCAAATTCTTCCTTGTGATTCATGGAAATAGAATTAAACATGTTCAAAGATTTAAATCATTGCATTTTGACCGATCATTTGGGACTTCGGTTTGTGCACGTTTTGTTCAACTCTAATTGATTGAAGACCAAAAATTGCTACGAATCCAACTGCAAGGACTTGATTAAAGAGTCGACAAAGGACGAAAACTTTAAGTACAGCATTGTTATTGGTTATGAAACGTGGTATTTTTAATATGATGCAGAAATCAAGCGTCAAAGTGCCGAATGGAAGCGAGCAAAATCCGAAAAAAAGATGTCTCGAGAATTTAAAAATAAAATAATGTTGATTTGTTTCTACGCTTCCGAGGGAATTGTGCATAAGGAATTCATTCCATCTGACCAGATGATCAATGCTGTGTTTTATCTTGGTGCAATGAAGCGTTTGTTGTCGCATATTGGTCGTGTGCGGCCACACTACCGTTGCACCTTAATGCGTCGTCCCATCGCTCGGCGCTGATCACTTTTTTGACTTTTTGACAAAAAATGGCATTTCAACCATCAATAATTTACCATACTTGCCTGATTTGACTTCCTGTGACTTCTACCTCCGCAAAAAACTCATCTGCCGATGAGAGGACAGCGTTATGCCTAAAATGAAGCTATTCAAAAGGCGTCGACCGCCATTCTCAAGAACATATCTTTAGCCGAGCTCAAAAAATGCATTCGTTAACCAAATTGACCGTGCAAAACGTCGTATTTACACCCAAGAAGACTATTTTGAATAAAAATAATGATTTTTGCCGCAAAAAATAAATAATTGTGTTTTTTCCGTGTACAATTTCTTTTTTAAATACGAACTATATTAAACTAACAGTAAGAAAAGTAATTACAACTATCCATCGACCTAATAATACCATAAAAGGTGATAGTGGGGAAATCCATTTTTTTAATGTCTAGGAGGGTAATATAAGTTTAACAAATTCAAGTCTAGCTGGTCATTTAGCAAAATATCCAAAGTTTTTGTTTTGTTAATTTCTAGGCTCCCTAAAATATTTAATTCGTTAGATTAATTTTCATTATGTAACATTTTTAAATTATAATTGAAAGTATGATTTTCTAACTTTAAGTGGTTAGCATAATGAGAATGATTTGGTTGTTTAGAATAACTTCTTTTATGTCCAATGAGCCTAGTAGCCTAGTAGCCTATTAGCCCAAAGCCTAGTTATTTACATAAGAACATTAAATTCCCAGTTGTAGAAGAACATATTAAAAAGGAATAAAGCAATTTTATATTTTGTTATCTATCACTTTTAATGAATTTATTATTTCATAATTTACCATATTGAATAATCATTTAAAATTAACTATCGTAACGGACAAATCGATCAATAATAAGAACATATTAATTTTTAAATTTAACAATCACTAGAAATTATAGTAAAAATTACTTGGTAATTTTTCATAAACTATCACATACAGATTTAGTTAGGTATATATAATTACTCTTATCATCCTTATTCACAAAAAATAGCAGCATTAAATTAATTTATTCACAGATTATTAAATATCCAAATGCCAATAGATAATTATAATAAAGAATTGAATGTCATCAAACACAGTAAATAACGAATACGAACCAAACATTATAAGTCAAATAATTATTAAAAAAGTTATATTAAAACTATTAATTTAATATATCCTGTCAATAACATCAAGTATTTTTTTCTTTATTTGGGTTTTTCGCCACGATCTAAAACTCAAAAAAATCTCAAAATATCTGTTATTAAGTAAATGAAGAATCACTGGGTTAAAACAAAAAAAACCAAACGGAGACATATTTCTCAGTGATTTTTTTTTGTAATAAATTTGCCTAACGAACAAAATTTAAAAAATATAAAAATGTTAAAATATAAATATAAAAATATATCAAACTTTTAACGTTAACGTTTCGGGAAGTATTCTCCTCCCGTTTTCAAAACGATCCTAAAAATAAAGTATATTAATTTATATAAATTAAATATATTTTTTGTGTATGTCAATGATACATTGACAATTAGTTTTTAATGACAATGACATACTACCAAAAAATAATATATAGGTGAGGTTTACCGTGTGATTGTAATTGTTTATTGAAATTCTTAAATGTTTTTAATTGTATTCTTTAGAATCGGGAACCATTTAAATCTACCGAAGGCATAGCGATACAGTTATTTTTATTTAAATTGTGAGGTTAATTGTTTGAGAGTTGTTATTATTGTTATTAATAAATTGTCTGTTTTGTCTTTTTTTTTTTATTTATAAAACATCCCTGGGGAAGTTTTCCAAAATTACAATCTGACCAAAGTTGATCAATGAGTAATGTTGTACAAACCTAAGTTACTACAAAAGAAAAGATGATTTTAAGAACTTACTCACTAGTATCCCTTAAATTAAATCCAATAACTTAATTACACCAATATTAACGTATACACCAGCACTATGCTCTGCTTTTTTACTAACACAAACGTTCAAACCAACTCAAAGGGTTTGGTCCTCTTAAGTCTTCTGATTTGACTTGCATTATCAAGGAGCTGGATGGCCTCGACATTGACGTGTTGAAGAAGTCGCTGCTCGTGACTCTGGGCAAATCTGCTAATGGTCTGGGTAACGGTGTCCATTTCCAAGTCCCTATGGAGGTCACTGTTTCTGAAATACCAAGGGGCATTTGCAATGTTCCTTAGTACTTTGTTTTGGAATCGCTGGATTATTTCCAAGTTGTTCTTTTTGGCACAACCCCACAGCTGGATGCCATATGTCCATACGGGCTTTAGAATTTGTTTGTACAAGAGTACTTTGTTGTAGACTGATAGAGGGGAATTTCGTCCAAGCAGCCAATACATTTTTCTAAATTTGATGTCAAGTTCTTCTTTTTTCTTTTTGACATGAGCCCTCCAGCGTAGCTTGGCATCTAATGTTATACCCAAATATTTTGCTGTATTAGCATATGGTACTTGGATATTATTTATACTAACGGGGATATGTTGATTTCTTTTGTTCGTGAAATTAATATAGGCGGATTTAGACTCATTTAATTTGATTCGCCATTGCTTAGTCCAGTTGTTAATTTTATTAACTGAGGTTTGCAGGTTTATTGCCGCTTCTTCGTGGTCTACGCCTACAGCCATAATAGCAGTATCGTCAGCAAATGTTGCTATCGTGTCTGGGTCTAATTCAGGAATATCACTGGTATATAATAGGTAAAGGACTGGTCCCAATACACTACCTTGCGGTACTCCTGCTTTAATATTTTTTAGTTCAGAGTATGCATCTTCCTGTTTAACTCTGAAATATCTATCTGAGATATAAGACTTTAATAATTGCGCAAACTGTTTAGGCAAAAGCTTGTTTAATTTGTAGTTGAGGCCCTCATGCCACACTTTATCGAAGGCTTGGGCCACATCGAGAAATACGGTAGAACAATTTTTTTTTCTTCTAGTGACTTTTCAATTATATTTGTTATCCTATGGACCTGGTCTATAGTTGAGTGGCTTTCTCTAAATCCAAACTGATGGTCTGGAATGTCTGTTTTGTCTGGTATCAAAAGTTTTAAACGATTTGTCTATATTTTTTTTAAAGAATACCGCATACAAAACAATTATATGACTGTGAATTTACAAAATGTAACAGTTGTATGTAATAAGAGAAAACGAAAACGACGAAAATCGCGGAGTGTGTGGAACAATAAAAAGATTTTCAAGATGAAACAACCATAAATTTTAGACTTATTTACGGACTTACGCGCTCACAAATTATGTGCCCTTCTGCGGCTCTGGTATTTGTTTGGGTTAAATGGCAATAATTTCCGTTAGGTACATGTGATTGGCACAATGAAAGTGTCACTCGGGCTTGATTAGTAGTTGGGAATCGATCACGTCGCATGCCAGAACCCAGGGCGCTTTTCCAAACGTCAATCGTGTCACCGAATCGGTATGGCCGTGACGCGAAAATACGATTTTATTCGTTCGGTTACCATTCCAATAGGCCAACTTCATAATTACTTTTATATATCCTACATCGGTGTTCGGTTTTTAGTTTGAAAATAAATAAAGTTCATGCTTTGTGGCCTTTTTTGTCAATATTATACTGAAATCCAACGATTGTACTGTTATTTTGATATACGAGGGGAGCCTGAAAAGTTTCCTGTCTCAGCATGAAGATGGCGTTATCCAAAAAATATTCTGGTACTATAATTGCACATGCGTTGAAAGGTAATCTGTAAGTTTCGCTCATATCCAAGGTCTATCCCTAAAGTAAATTGAATGACCTTGCGCCGCTGAAGCAAGCCTCTAGCAAGGTGCGGCTAGTGACGGGAAACGTGGTGGGGGGTTTAGGGAAGCCAACGATACCCGCGTCAGTTACCGGCAGGCTGTGCCACAGTGTGCATCGCTGTTAGTTTGAACTCTTGTTTTAGGGACGCGTCGGAATTTCAAGGACCAGCGTTATGCGATAAAATGTTGTATTGCGCTCAAGAAACTGATCGTCAAGACCGTTACCATGCTGAGGAAAGATTACGGTGATAATACCATGCCCAAAATATGGTTTACCGATGGCACAGGATGTTCCGGGAGGTCAGAGAGGACGCTGAGGACAAAGACCGCTCTGGACGCCCGTCAACGTCATATTCCGCCCAAAGGTGAAAGTGATCAACGCCTGAGTATTAAAATACTAGCAGATGAGTGTAATATACCTTAAGTACTTTGTATCGCACTGTTGCCGAAGAATTGGTCCCCGTCGACGCTTTCCAGGGTGCATTCAGCGACTGGGAAAAACGCTGGCGCCAGTGTTCCGATGCGAAAGGAAGTTAGTTTGAAGAATTTTACTTGCTTGAACTTGTACTTTTATGTGCTACAAATATTTTTTCCTTGACTTATTCAACTCACTTTTGACTTATTTGACAGACTTATTTTTCCTTTTTATTTTTTATTCATTATTTTCTATTCAGTTCCAAGTATTGTCGGACTTTCTTTTCTAGATATGGGTCTAACCATTTAATTTTCATTGATTTAGTAATTGTTACCTAACTTTATTTTTGCAAATTTTCAGCAATTCATTAGCTACCTGGGTTCGTTTTCACTTATTTTTTTAGGGCAGTTATTAATGTTATAATTCTTCTTTCAAGAATTATTTTTGGTATATTTATGTTATAGTTGTTCTGATCCTACTTTACGTCCTGCGAATTCTTAATTTGTTTTATTTTCTTAACGGTTTATTCTAGAATATCTGTTTATTCTAGTAAAATGCCCTATATCCCTTCTGTAATATTTTGTTGCATTGTATATATTCAATTCATTCATTTATATATCTTGCTTTTCAATAAATTTGTATACTAGACGACCGTCGAATTAAGGTTAGAGAGATAGCAGAGACTGTGTCCATCTCGAAAGAACGTTTTTGTCATATATTGACTGAAGATTTGGGCACGAAAATTCTAACCGCGCGTTGGATGCCGCAATTGCTCATTCAAGACCAACAAAGCATTCAAATGAACATGTCGAAAGTCCTGTTGAAACAGTTTAAGCAAAATAAGTCGAAGTTTTGGCGTCGATTAATAACTATAATTAAAATTTAAATACACTACTACACTCCTGAAAACAAGGCACAGTCGAAATAATGGTTTGGGCAGGATCTAATGATAGGCAAGACCTAATGATAGGCCATAATATTTCGATTATACAATGGGCTTATTTAATCTTTGCTTAATGGTTTCTAGGGTTATCTGCTTTCCAAGCATTCAGTTCCTCACGACATAATTCCTGATGATATGCAGTTCTAATGGAAAAGTTAAGTTTTGTGTTTCACCCAGAAAACATCTGATATTCTACACCTGTAATTACAATCTAAACCAAATTAACAGAAGTCTAATAAGAAAAGCAAATCCAAGTTTCATTCCAGTATACCCCTCACCAAAAAAAAATTGCAAAAAAACCTAGTGAAAAAAAACGAGGGAGTAAACTCGAAATAAAAATTTTTAAAAAATTGATGGAAAATAAGAAAATGGAAAATAAAGAAAAAGAAGATGAATAGCACTAAAGGAATCGGATAACCAAAGAAGCTAAAGCAATAACATTGGCATAATGCGGAGGAAGGATTAGATTGGCATGACTGATATCTCACGGCGTAGTAGAAGCAGCAACATTTAGGGAACGTGTTCGTGATTCTGGGTTAAGAAAGAGAATACATTTTATTAGAAAAAAAAAATATTACAAATAAACAGACAGAAGATGTGTAAAGAGATGTACCAAGGTATGTTGGCCATCAATAAAGCAAGATTAAAATCAGAAAAGATCAAGAAGTAGTATTTACCATACTACTATAACAGATTATATAACAGACTAAATCAACAGACAGAAGTACGTACGTTGGCCCTCATATAGAATAAAGTAAGATTAAAATTAGAGAAAAAGATATGTTTATTTTATTGCTCCACTGTCATTATTCTACCAGATTTCGTAAACAGTCTCCTATAAAGAAGTCCCCCTTCAGAAACTGAAGCCCAAAATAAAAATAAACAATAGACATTGGCATTGACAATAACTATGTACTATCATATATTAATATAATTTGACTTTTTAGTTTATCCTCGACAACATATTTCATCGACACAAATGATTAAAATAACGAAGATCCCTTCACAATAATTTTCTTTTCTTTCGAAAAAGGAGAGACGATAAAGCAACATTCTTTTTATTTTAGGACTTCATTATTTATACAGGAATAACCAAACTCTCGTTTTACGAAGTGTCTTTTAATGCAGCGCAACGGGGGCTCCTTAATAATTAAAAATATCCTTCCCATTTGCCATTCCAGAGTCGAGAGCGTGGCAGACGATGGAGAAGGAAAAAAATCAAAGGCGCCGCTGAAAAAACCATGTCATTTAATCCGCTGAAAAATTTGCGACACTTTTAGGGAAAATCAATGGTATTTTTATTGCTTTTACATTTTTCATTTGGACCGCCAAGAGCTTCGAATTGAATCGAAATTAAATTTTTGGTGTTCGTCGCTGACGGGCGACCATTTTTTTCCAGTCAGGTTTTTTTTCGTTTCATGTTGATCTTTCTTAATGCGGCTAATTATTTTTTTTACATTTCTCTCTGGTGGTAAATAAAATGAAATTCCAGTTCTGAAATGTTTATTTTCATTAATAAAACGAGTTAGTTTCAAATAAATCTACAATGAATAATTGTGCATATATTGCTATCTATAAATGAAAATGAAACAAAATGTCTATAAAATAGAAATTATAGGGGAAGTTAATAAACAATTCGAGGAATATCATAATCTTTGTATCAAATAATTATAAATCTATATTAATACTCAATATGACAATAAAAAAATCAATATATAAATTTAGAGGTTTGGTATTAGACGCGCATTAGCAACCAAGACTATTTAGCTACTGAATATACAGCTTAACGGTGGTTCCGAACCAAGGTCATTAGCCAACTCAAGGCCTGCACCCCGTAAGTCATTCAACCCCTGGTTATGTACTTACCCATCAGTCTAGCAAGAAGCCTATCGACTGGCGAGTGACGAACGTAGAATATTTATCAGAAAGCATTCGGCCTTATCCAGCCTTTAACTGGCGTGACTGAGGGGTAATTCGTTGTTGGATTTTACTCTTACCTAGATCATAGACATTTAAGTGTAGATATGTATAATTTCGAATATGAAACTACAATTGGGCTTTTGAACAAAAATTTATTTTGTCATAAATGGAAAGAGTTTTAGAGTTAAAGAGTTTTACAATAAAACCATTTTTTTTTTCCTTATAATTAAAAAGTTATATCAAATTAAAAATAAATTTTTAAACCTAGTACCGATGACACGCCGACAATTCCCGAAAACAATCGGAGCAATTTGTTACCTTACACAATGTACCGAAGGCCAATCGGTTCGGCTCGCAGTAATTCGCTCTCTTTCTGAACAGTCGTTCCGAAACAATCGAGGTTTCGGGTAAATAAAATAATTTATCTATCTTAGTCATCGCTCTATAGGTTTAACCTATATCTTTGTTATTTAGGCTTTCGGTGTAATTTTCGTCGTTATTCTCATATATAAGACGTGGGTTCCGAACCAAGGTCAATAGCCATCGACAACTCAGGCCTGCACCCCCCTAAGTCATTCAACATAAGATATGGAGGCTCAAAGGTAAGTTCAGAATGAAATCAGATTAGGGTTCCTTTTGTTTTTTGCAATAGTTACTATAACTTATTTATATTATTTAATTCATGTAGGGATGACAAATTTATAAGAAGGAATATTCCTGTCTGTCCACAAAGAATCTAGATGTAGCAACACAACTGAGGGTAGTAACAATAAAAAAGCCCTACAGGATCGTCAATTTTGTAGGATAGGAATAATAATATTCAATAATTAGACAAGAACATACAGGAACAATTCGACTATCGATTTGGAAGGTAATCGTATATGAAATTACTCATGAAAGTTTTACAGGATAATCTAATTTGTAGATGGTCGAAGAGTACAGAAATTTGTATGATCAGTTGGATTAACACCAACTACTTAAATTAAGAACTAGCAAAGCAGTTTTCCATGAAATCAAAACAAACATCTGCAAGTATGCAAAAAAAAAGAAAAATATAAAAGCAAGCTTACTCTCCAAACAAAAAGTAAAGAAAATATTTATATTCTAAATAAAAACCAAAACACTTAAAATATTTAGTGTATTTCAGGATTTTGGTACATCTCATTTATCGATTGAACATATTCATTTGATAGGGTATGTTTAAACATAGGTTAGAAATGTATTATAGGCATTGACGACTGATAGTAGGCTGACAGTAAGTTTTCCAGTGGGTACACTTTAACAGGAGAGTCCCACACTTTAATTATAAGTTTTCCAGTAAAAAAATACTGGCCTTCTCTTATTTGCGAAATCGCTGGCTGGTCATGCATTGCAGTTAGCAGCCAGATTTATTTATATTTGCAAATATTATTACATCAAGAGTCTAATGTGGTGGTTTGTAAAACATGAAAGGTGAAAAATGACCATCGTTATAACAATAGTGAAAACCTTAATTAAAGCAATAATGTAGTATGGGTGGTTTTTTTTTAAATATTGTTAATAGAGTTTAGTGTGATGCTTTGAAGAATCTGTGTGGTTTTAAAAGTATTGCAAACTTCAATGAATACAATCAAATAAATATGTTTAAAATTTTGCGTAGTGATTGTTTTATTCTGAATTGATTATTATTAGTAGTTTACATTTTATAATGTACTGTAATATATTATCCATATTATCCTAGATGGGCGAAGTTTTATGTATATTTAACAGTGTATTTTTTAATTGAAATAAAATTAGTGATTTAAACAGTATGGTTGTGTTTTGTTTTTCTAATTATGATTTATATTTTTTTTTTGCTCAAAAAATAATTACAAAACTAGAAAATATATTTTGGTTACTCAATATTTAACATTTTTCTTCAGTGGGTGTTGGATCTTCACTTCTCCGATGTGTCCACATGAGTAGTGCTAATGCATATTTACAACCATCTGTCATCAAATATATACAAAATATTGCTATTTATAACAATATATAATTTTTTTGTTTGAGTATTTATTACCTGTTGAAGCTGCACAATCGTGACATTGGGTTTCATGGACTCTCATTAATAATCAAGGTAAAGCATTTTTGCATTTAAGTTGAACAAAACCTATAGCCTTGTCACCGTAACTTTCTCGTGACACCCTACAAATAGTTTAATTATATTTAATAGAAATATTTTGTGCCTTATTTACATTTACATTATTATAATTTTTTAAAAAACTTACATCGATGTCTTAGCACCTCGAACTTCAGCTCAATTGAACCGAATGTAATTTTTCAGAAAATCTGTGACCACAAAAATATGATACACATTACTATATGTTCACATTACTGAACTAAATTAGTAATCAATAATATTTTATTTTGCACTTAACCAACAATAATTTTGACAGTATATATATATATATATATATATATATATATATATATATATATATATATATATATATATATATATATATATATATATATATATACGAACAGAAGCCGTTGACAGTACTGATGTGAAAACACTGGTATTCTGACGTTAGAAACATAGCAGCCAATCGCGGCGCGTTCGTAGTCACGTTATTTTATTTAAAATGTTGTTCATTTTAATTCATTTATGATTAATTATAACAAGTTTTAAAAAAAAATTTCGCATCGATTATTAATATAATTTATGATAAAGTTTTAAAATAAACTAAAAAGAAATCGATAATTATTTTTTATTCAAAAACCCAATAGCTCTTCGAAACTCAAGACAACTAAGATTTGAATACATCGACACAAAATCCTTGCATTTTTTACAGCCATGTCTAAAATTCGAACAAACATGGGCCAGTGCCATTTGTTTTCGCTTATTTTAGAATCATATTTATTAATCAGCCAGTCATATAAGTCAACACCACCCTTGCATTTATTGTAGATCTGGATAAGTTTTGGCTGAGGTACATCAACCCTTTGTTTACCATCACGCTTCCAACGCACTGCATTAGCTAAATGATTTATCTCATTATGATTAGTAGCAACTATAACCCAGTTATTATTATTCCAACATATTATAAGTATATCAGATAATATGTCATACCTATAGTCAAAAAAGCCCCGAGATTATTTGGCCAATTCCTTAGCAGATTTTACCGGACATTGCGCAGCCCCAGTCGCACGAAATCCAGTTTCTTTAAGGTGGACCAGCAAGTCTCGATTCGTAAAAAAAATGTCAAAAAAGACAACATACTGGTCTGGATTTTTACACAATAATAATTTTGTAACAACTCTTAATCCCAGAGTCAAACCTGTCTGGTTATGAGTTTCTTTGCCGGTATAAAATATAAATTTCGAACAATATCCGTTCGATGCACATAATACCCATAGTTTGTACCCGAATCTAATGGGTTTGTCTCGAATAAACTGTTTCAAGCCATGGTGTCCCTAATAACTATTATTTCGTCGATTGATAAACATGATTGAAATTTTCCGATTTGTTGAAATTTCTCCTTGCACCTATCAATCAAGGATCGAAGTTTATAAGTTCTATCATATTTATCGAAATTGTCATTACTGGTAAAATATAACATTAATGTTATCTTTCTTTCTTTTCTTATGTGTTTCTTTTTTTATGTATTGTTATCTACAATATATCTACAATATATACAGTTAATATTGTGTCTTTATTTCATAGTGGTTTTTGTGACGACGTGACAAAAGGTACTGTCACTTTATGCCCTATAACTTGACAATCCGTCGATCGATTCTAATCATGGTGCCCTCGTTTTATAGAGATATACAGCTGTCAGATTATGTAATGTTTCATCAGGTGATTAGTAGTGTTTTTTAAAGTTAAAAAGTTCCGTTATTTATCCGACATACTGTGTATATGGAGCTAATTGTGAATAAAAAAATTCGGGGTCTTCTGGGAGCTGGAAATGCGTACAATAGCTTGCCTATTACCGACTTTTTAACGGAAAGAAGTCAACTGGGCGTCGTGACAGTGAGAGAACATAGGTACAAATCAGTGAATGAAGTACTTAAAAGAATTTACAAATATATTTAAGAAAAAAATCTTTCGACGTAATAATTGACCATGAAATTTCCTATTGCTGAAGTTTTTTTATTATGAAGGAGTAAATCTATTTGAATACCGTAGTTAACGTAAATATGTATAAAATTACATTGATAAATTAATAGCAGAAAAATGCTAGAACCTCGTAGAAAAAAAAACACAATTTTTTTTATGTAGAAATATTTTACCATAATTTACGTCAGCCTCATACGTGATTTAGTTTACGAGCAGTATTGTTAAATTTATAACGAAAAAACAATATAACCGATACTAAAACGATAAATTCTATGAACGTCGCAATTCGATTAACCTAAAAGGCCAACAAACAAATCGCATAACTTTCTCAAAGGCAGATGAAACAATTCCGTTTTCGTTTTATGGCGAAATAATTCTGAAAGACATATATTTCGGGAACGAATATCCATAATATATTAATGGGAACATTTATGAACCACGCGTGGGGTCGAAATATTATGTTTACAGATATGTATAAATATATGGATACACTTGCAATTTTGGAAAGTTTTGCTATTGGCCGTATTAATTTCCAAAGCAAGAAGAAGTAGAAGTTTATTAGTAGATTTGTGCAATTTTAGTATGTTTTAATCAATAATAAGTGCCGAATAAATGTACTGGAATACTCTTTTTGTGTGTTCTCGTGAAAATGCATATTAATACTTATTATATGGACAATAAAAGTAATAATATCGGAAGTAAGGTAAACTCATAAAATATGGTTAATTGTGCGTTTTGTGATTGTTCCCTGACACGAAAAAATCAAAATTTAGGAGTAACATTACATAAGGTAAGTGCTTTTAGTTGTAAATTTGTAAATTATTTGTAAACTAGCTGCCCGGACAGACTTCGTTCTGTCAAAAGTTAATAGTAGAAATTAATTAAGTATTCCCGAGTGATCACGTTATTTATGTCTCAACAATAAACAACGATTATTTACAAAGGCTGCAATACTTTATTAACTTGATGATATTCATTCTAATGCTTTATGGTATACAATATTTTTTGTTTGGTTACTTGGCGCGTAAACAAATAAAGCTGACAACTGTCCATGAGTGAAGCATGGGTTTTCAAGATTAATGCCGCAAATACTTAAAGACTGAGCCTGTGATTTATTTCAAGCAAGCCGCACTGGAAATTGCAGTCGTTTAAATTCACATGATACGTCAGTTGGTATCATAGGGATGCGGGGTATCAACACTTCTTCTCCCTTTTATTTTCCTTTTAGAATTGTTGCTTCGATTACATTGTTAAGTAAATTTTTCACTGATATAATTATTAGATCAGTTGATATTTCATAACATTATGACTACCGATCCTACTTTCAATTGAAGATTATGGTAAATCTAATGAGTTTAAAAATTCTGGTGGATAGTTGACGATATCATCTTGATTAGTTGCGCAATCAACTGATTTGTATGTATCTAATTCACCGGCAATTTCATTTTGAATTTTGAAGTTTATTTCATTTAAATCCGTGTTTTTGGCAGCTAATATAGCACGTTCGCTCAACTAAAAATGATCTTTGTAATTTTGAGCGAGGTTTGGGAACACATTTTGTATGAGCTCGGTTGTTGTCTCAGTAAACTGGCAAAAATCGACAGGAAATGTAATACAGCCAGTCGAATCATCAACAAGGATTTTGCCATTACCAATGTTAATGAGTTGTTTAGAAAATATTTCTCCAGATCGACCATTTTGCAATTCGACACGCATATTCTTACTTAAATTTAGTATCTTGACGTATTTCCACAAAATTGAGGACTTTAAACATGCATTGAGTTCAACCGCAGGCGTTGCCCGTGAATCACTGGTAATGTTTGACGGAAATCTCCTGCTAATAAAATCATCGCTCCACCAAATGGTTTTGATTGTTTCGCAGATCTTTAATAGTTCTGTCTAATGCCTCCAAAGACTTTTTAAGTGCCATCGTGCATTCATCACACACTATCAACTTACATTGCTTCAAAACCTTTGCCATTTCTAAGTTCTTCGAAATGTTGCAGGTCGGAGTTTCATTGCTTTGAATATTCAATGGTAATTTTAGCGCTGAATGGGCTGTTCGACCGCCTTCCAATAATGTGGCTGCAATACCAGATGAAGCAAGTGCGAGCTCAATTTCGTTTTGTGAGCGAATTGTTGCTAAAATCAATGAAATCAAAAAAGCTGATCTGTTATTTGCACAACGCTGATCAATGTCCTCTATTAAATTTCCCATGAAATAAATTTGCAAGAATTTGTAGTCGCCATCTGACACCGGCAATAGCGATCCTGCTTTGTGATATATTTGTCCGTGTATCTTTAAATTAAACCAAAAAGTTATAGCATGTAATCAAAAACATAAATTAAAACGAAAGTTATAGTTTGTAGACAAAAACCAAAAAAAAGTCATGTTACCTTAAAAGTTGGCATGAAATTCTTACGAATTATATTTATTGCCCAAAAAGAAGTCATTTGAAAGCAGTTGTTATATTTTTGTAAGTTTGTAATGAAATGTATGGAATCAGTTCCAGTTCCTGAAACCAATGAGTACAATGGCTCTGGTGGTGGAACCAATGGCACTAATTTCACTTTTCCATTTGCGCCACACAATTCATTTGCTTCCTTTTTGTATTTCAGTGCCTTACAATATGGGCAAACGAAGTTCATAGGTGCAATAGCAACGTATTCGTAGGAACTGTAGGTAATTGAAACATCGTAACTGAAAGGTGCTCGTGAAACATTGAAAGCAGTTCGAAGACGACGCGTTGCACGTAACCTAATCCTTTCAATTTCATTTCGCTCATCACGTTGTTCTGTAGTCCGATTAGATTGAAAGTTTGCTTGGTTTATAGCATTTCGAGTTCTTCGACCCGAATTACTGCGCCCACGTTTTGGCGGCATGGGTCTAAACGTAATCACATGGAACACACAATTGGTTTTCAAGAGAAGTGAAAGTATAAAAAAACCAAGAACCGCCACGCACAGAAGAATTCATTTTAAATTACACTATCACTATAATATTATTATAATATATTATATTACAACATTACTATAATATTGTCTTTGATTATTTTTTTCACATGCATAAATTGATATTCATACAGTCTAATCAACTTGAATGTATACCATAAATAATTCAAACGCGTGAACGTTTTTATGTGAAAAGAAAAGTGTTGTTTTTACTATTGTCGACGCAATTTTTTTTATATATATTAAAACTTTCCCTGTGACTTAAGGAACATACGAAACAAAAATTAGCCGAATTGGTCGAGCCGTTCTCGAGTTTTGCGGTTAGCAACATTCATTTTTATTTATATAGATAAAAACGTATTTTGTTTCTATGACACTTTAAGGTTATGAAGAACGGGCGTAGCCAGGATTTAGTTTGGGGGGGGGGGGGGGGTTTAGGGGGGGGTCAGGTTATGTTCAATAACTTCGCTCAGGACAGAAGAATTTCAGTTTTAGGAAGGGATTTAGAGATTGTGGACAGCTTTGTATATCTTGGGCAGAGGATTTCCATGGAGGGGAATACCGCCCGGGAGGTGGAACGGCGTGTTAAATGTGGCTGGCAGGCATTTGGTAGGCTCAACATAGTGTTTAAGAGCAGACTCCCACTTTGCCTGAAAAGAAAAGTATTCGATCAGTGCGTTCTACCCGTTATGACATACGGAAGTGAAACCTGGACACTCACATCGAAATCAATTCAAAAAGGGGGGGGGGGGGGGTTAGTTTGAAGTAAATAAAACAACAAAAGTATACTTACATGAAATTTAATATCTATATATTCATCGGAAAAATTACAACATATTTATTCGGATATATATTCAATTCAAATGTAATAATTTAACTCTATTCACTCCTCGTATTTTTTTGGTATAATATTAGATAATATTTGGCTTATTGGGGGGGGGGGGGGGTTGAACCCCTAAAACCCCCCCTTGGCTACGCCCGTGTTATGAAGTAAACATATTCCCTGATATGCATAGGCGTAGTCAAATTGATTTAGGTAAAATAATGTAATTATAATGTTGTTCAAGATAGTGATTTTTTTAGAACTTAATTTTTTAACGTATGTTCTAAAATGTTTAGTTTTCAGATATACTGGGCCTTAAAAATTCAGATAATTTTTTAGTTTTCGTTTGATACATATAAAACATGTTACTTTACTCATATAATCTATAAAATATAATTAATCATACAGAGTGTTACCTTTTTTTATAATTCTTTTCACAAATTATTATACTAATAAATGTAAATGTTTAGGGCGATTTGGATTTCATGTTAAACCAGTTCAACTTTCTTCAAGATTTCTCAAAGATTCCAAATATAAGAACACAGTGGATTAATTTTACAAAAGAGCCTGGCTTTATTCCAAACCGCAGTAGGTTTTTATGTTCCCATTATTTTGCTTATTACTATTTTGATCGAACATCTAAGGTAAAAGTGAGACTACTACTTGTCCTATTGGCCCCATAAAAGACACTTTACCCTTTAAAATATAGACTTTTTATTAATTAATTTAAATGTTTACAGTAACCATAATTATACAGTAATTTATTGTTTTAAATAACTGTAAACTTTTACCAGCTTCTTATTTTTATTCATACTTCCTTACGCCACTGCCAAACCGGAAACAGTAGTCAGCACCATTCCGGTCGCACTTACACGATCATATGCTCATTCCTGTAGTTTTATATTCAAAGGAAATAATATACAATGGTATTAATGTACGTAAACAATTTCGGGTAAATGTCCACGAGGGCTAGTTCTGACAATACGCATTCTGTCAATCCAATTTCCGACACTTTTTCCAAGCAATTGGGTTCTTGTATCATCAATTGACCGGGTGATGTTGGCCTCTAAGGCATCAATAGTAGCTGACCCCAAAGGAAATAATTTAAAGGCGTTAAATCACACGACTTTCACAAAAACTTTCATGAAATCACACATGTACGGCACGTGGAGCCGTCCTGTTGGAACCATAACTCATCTAGATCAATACCATTCAAATTCGGAATTAAATAATCATTGATCATCGCGAACGACAACAAATTTATACATTTCGGTCTTCATGAACACTGCCGGCCACAGCGGCGATAATTTTAAATTACAATCACTTTTGAACGGATTAGTCAATCGATTTGGAGCTTTCACAGAGGGTTAAGGACTGAGTAAAGAATATTCTGTCAAATTTATAAACTTTTTGTAGCATTTTGACATATCTCCTATACATCCTTAAAGTTTAAAATATTTATCATTAATAATTATCAAAAATAATTAATATTTAGAAGTTTTATTATTATTATTATTCACGTATTGGCCCTGGTGGACCATGCGTAGTACAGTTAAAGGCGTTTGTTGTTGTTAGCCTTCCTTTGCGCCCATACTAATTTCATTCTTTCGCTATGAGCTTTTTCCTTTCGTCAGACCAAGTTGTTTCTGTCTTCCTACATTTTTCTCTCTGGTCGACCTTCCAAACGTTAACCCTGTGTCTGAAACAGCTTCTATCCTGAATTTTACTTTGTGTAATATTTGCTGATTTTAGGTCCTCTTTAATTGCAGCAATCCATTTAATTATTTCTACTTTAGCTCTACTCCTATTTTCATAAAATTCGACTATTTGTCTAGTTAGCCTACTCGGATTCATCCGTTTTGTGTCCGTAAAACTTAAGTCTTCTTTTTCTGATGTCGCTATGTATATCTGTGTATTGTTTGATTTCTTGGTTTTCTCGAAGTCGGTATGTTGTTGTATTTATTTGTTTGGGGCCTAAGATTTTTCTTATGATTTTTCTTTCCTTCTTTTCAATGTCCTCGATGTCTCTCTTTCTCTTCAAAATGAGCATTTCTGGCTCATATATATATTTCTGGCTCATATATTTCTGGCCCATATATTCTGGCTTAATAATTGTGTTGTAATGTCTCAATTTTGCGTTTTTAGATATGCATTTTTTTTGTAAATATTTTGTGTAAGTTTCAATGCAGTTTCCATTTTTTGACATCTACCCGTATTGGCCGCTTTTTTTACCCATTATCCATGATTATTTCACCCAAATATTTGAATTGAGAGACTCGTCTGATGTTACCATATTTTGTTTTTAAAAATAGTGTTCTTAGTCTGTTACAGGTCATGTATTTTGTGTTTTCAACGGAAATTTGGAGTCCTACCTTTTCTGCTGTTTCTTTTAGGATTTCAATCTGTTTTTGTGCCGTTAATATATCTTGAGCCAAAATTGCTAGCTCATCAGCAAACGGCAGACAATCCATTTTGATGTTAATGGGCTGGTCAATATTCAGGCTTTTTCTAGAACACAGTTAAATAAGAGTGGCGAGAGTCCCCCCCATCCCCTTGTCTTACTCCAGTTTTAATTTCGAAGGGCTCTGAGATGTTACCCATGAATTTCACTTTTGACCTTGTGTTAGCTAATGTTGCTTTAATAATTGCAAGCGTTTTCAGATCTAGTCCATGTTCTTTCAAGATTTGGATTATAATCAATATAATCATATGCTTTTTTGAAATCTACAAATGTACAGACGAGATTTTTATTGTGCAGTTTTTGATGTCTTAGGATCAACTTTAGATTCACGATCTGTTCAGGGCAGGATCTGCCCGGTCGAAAACCTACTTGATATCTACCAATTTTAGGTTCTAACTGTCCCTGTGCTCTGTGGAGTAGACATTGAGATAGAATTTTGTAACAAACTGGGCGAAGAGATATCCCTCTGTAGTTGTTTACATCCGTTATATCTCCTTTCTTATGTAGTGGATGGATTAGAGCATCTTTCCAATCTTCCGGAATCCATTCGGTTCGCCAAACTTCCTGCAGAATTTTGGTTATTTCCTTGATTGTACCTGGACCAGCGGATTTCAAAAGTTTAGCAGTGATTCCATCTTCACCAGAAGCTTTGTTATTTTTAAGTCGCTTGATTTGCTTAATTATTTCATCTTCATTCGGTGGTAATGCATCTGAGTTTGTTTGTTTAGGGTTTAGTGTTGGAAATCTGTTTAAGGGCTCAGGACAGTTTAGTATCTGTTCAAAATATTTCGCAATTTCTTTACAATTGTCTTGGTTATTTAGAGCTAATTGTCCGTTTTCCTTTTGGAAGCAAAGACTTTGGGGTTGATAACCTATTAATTTAGTTTTAAATGTTTTGTAAAAGTTTCGGGTATTATTTTTTTGGAAATATTTTTCTATTTCATTAAGTTGATTGTTTTCATATTTTCTTTTAGTTTGTCTAATTAGATTCGATGTTTATTTTCTTACTTCCAAAAAAATATTATAATTTATTGCTGTTTTTTGACTGTTACAATCTTTGAATGCTTTACTTCGGCTTAATACTGCTCGTTCGCATCATCCCACCATGGATGTTTTCTACGTTTTTGTAAAGGGGCCAGCTTTAAGGCTGTTTTAATCATTTTTTGTTCCAATTCTTGCCAGTTCTGTGCTGGTTGTTTATCAAACTCTTCTGTTAGGGTTAGTTTTATTTTTGTAGGGTCAAACTTTGGTATTAGCAGTCTCTTTTGAATAAGTTTTCAAGGTTTTAAGCTAAGTTTGATTCTAGTCAAATAGTGATCCGTGTTTATGTTAGCTCCTTTCCAAACTTGAACATTCAAAATCTCTTTATAATTGGGGTACGAAATGGCAACATTGTCAATTTGAAATTCACCCTTGTTCGTATTTGGGCACCTCCAGGTCTTTTATTTTGTTATTTTTCTTCTTAAAATGGGTTGATATTATTTTTAGGTTAAACTACGAACATAGTTCAACCAATCTTCTACTATTATGGTTAGTCCATTCATGAGCGGGGAAACTGCTGACTGTTTATCTGTACTTTCTTTCTTTCCCTAGTTGGGCGTTGAAATCACCCAATAGGATTTTTACTTATTAGGACTTATTTACTTTTTCAGGATTAGATTTATTTTCTTCGTTAACTGGGAGGTGTGCATTGATTAATGTATAGTTTTTGTTAGCTCACTTGAGGGAGTGTCATAAGTCGATTCTTTACTGGCTGGACATTAGTTATAGAACCAAAAATGTTTCTTGAGATAGCGAAAGCAACACCAAGATGAGGTGTATTTTGAGCATTCTTTTGTCCGTTTTACTTTTAAAAAGTCTGTAGTTGCCGAATTCCAAGGTGTTATCATCTGTCAATCTGGTTTCTTGCAAAGCTGAAATTTGGATTTTTTGCTGATTCAATGTTCGCCCCAATTCGTGTAGTTTTCCAGACGTTGGCCAGAGGTCTCCGACTCCCTCTGAAAGATTTTGCCTTTAAGCCCGGACGCTGGCAGAGGATTGTCTACCTACTGGGATAATTTTATAATTACTAGAACGCTTCATCTTTTACTTTGAATTAAAGGTTTGAACCATGACGGCTCAGAGGTTAAGACTGGAGGGGTTAGTTCCAGAATTTAAATATCAGCCGCACCACTGGTGAACAGACGCTTGATACAAGTCAGACGCTAAGTGGATTTAGTTTTTTTTGCCTTGGTTCGGGGCTGCTTATTTTGAGATATTCGCAGCTGTCCATTAATATCTAATGGAACTTTCACTATCCACCACCCGTAACCCGCCCAGTACTTTAGGCGAGACATACTGGATTAGAAGTTTTAAGTAATATTTAAGTATTATTAAAATTTCCATGTTTGTAAAGATTCTAAAAATTAAAATAAGAATGATTTTTCCGAATAGTTCAAAAAATCAAATCACTACCAAAATTTAGTTCAATTTTTTCATATTATTAATTTAATTCTAGATTACAGATGAAATTTGCTCTTTCTTTTTTTAATGTTACATTATTTTCTAGCATAACTTTTCGTTTGTATGTTCATTTTTCAATTTTCAGTGCTTTTGCTTCCGATTATACCTCCGATACACCCTTGAGGCAATTATTTCACGTTTTCCGAGGTGTTTTTCATACATTTCATATATCTGATATTGTCAATTACATGTTCGCTTCATACTTATCGATATTTATCTGTGGTATATTTTCCTTCTTTGTACATAGTTATTGTTTCTTCTATTTTTTGCTTTCAAATATGTGCTAATTATTTACTTTAATTTGAAGTTCACAAAAATGGTACTTTTAATTTTAAAGTAAACCAACCTCTTTTTCGATGCAAAATGTACCAACAAAAAAGTCTTCAGATTAAAAGTTGATCCATTCGGCGTGCACCAATGGTCGATACGGAATTTAATGGGTTTATTTCTTATCGAGGAAAGATTAACGAGTTTCGGGCAACGGATTAAAGACATTTCGCAACGTATTTTCGTCGCTCTATATTTTTGATGTTTTTTTCCTCGTTTCGCGGCGACCTTTCCGAAAGACGACAATCTCAGAAATGGTTCCAGTTTCGGACCAGAACGGTTTTGCATAAAAATATCGTTAACAATCGTCTGTTAATTTTTCATGTCGACGGGTGAGTTTTCGTTTAGTCACTGTCCGTTTTAGAAATTTCCACCCGAATAAATTTTCTTATTTAGGTACGAATTGCGGCTTTATAAACAAACAAGATAATCAACGATCTTTCAACGTATACGAAGAAGTTTTGATCAGTTTCTGCACTATTCGCTATACTCTAATTTCCAAACATGATAATGGATCGCATAGATTTTTTTTACTGTAGTATAACTAGGTCTATGCAAATTATAGTTTTTCATTAATTTCTAATAGTGGTGATCTCTAATAGTGGTGATTCTGTCTAAACAAACCTGATTTGTTTGTTTCACCAGGTTGAGAGTATTCTCTAATGTTCTCCAATACATTTTGCTTTAGGGTATCTCAATACAGTTATCTGGCTAAATATGTTAAATATTTCTTCATGTTCCCTAGTCCCTTGAGTAGAATTTTGGCGTATGGGACTGTTAGAAAAACTTATGTGATTTCAACCCGGGTAATTATTCAAAGGAGCAAAGCTGTACCCAAGCGTAAAGAGTGTTTTTATTTTTCACCTGCATTTAATTCGTTTTGCGGAGTTTGCAGTGAGAATTAAATAAACTACAGTATATAAGCAGTGACAGTATGAGCATAGGTACAGTGTGATACAATATAATTGTCCAAATATAAACGAAATAATAAAGAACAAAAGAATAGAAATAACACGTGTAATTGAGGTTACTTCAATAAGGGAATGAGGAACGGAGGATACACGTAAAATTTGTTTGCACTGGTGCCAAGCGTTGTATAGAAACAGATGTTTAGGTACAAAAGGAATAGACGAACTCAATAAATTTATCGAATAAGAAGTAAGAACGGCGAGATGGAATCAGATACATCCGTTGATCGAAAACGTAGAAGAGGAGACGAATTAGAGGAGGATTTATTTTTTAATTAAAAAAATATATAGAAGTCCACCAAAAACCAGCAATGACATGTTGAAGGAGATGATGAAACTAATAACGGGACTGTCTGCAGATGTAAGAGATATTAAGCTAGAGCAGCAGGCTCAGAAGGAAGATACAAAGACATTCAGGGATGAAATAAAAGAATTAAGGAAAAAGCAATCAGAGTTTAAGAAATACATAAGCATGCTAAAAGACGCAGATGAAAAAGCGATGGCTGAAATAAATTATTTGAAGAAATAAATAAATTTAAATAATGAAAAAATAGAGAAGCTGGAAAGTAACGGGGGAAGAAAAAATATAATCATACAGGGACTGACTGTAGACACAGAAGATAATAACATTCTAAAATGTAGCAGAAAAAAGAAAGAACTTTACGAACGTAAATTAAAAGAAATAGAAGATTTATATGTTAATAAGGTAAGAAATGTCTATCAGGAAGTTAAAAAGAATAGAAAGGATTTAGAGACGCATCAGCAACTACAAGGCTATGTAGCAACTGGACCTACAGTTTAACGTGGGTACGAACCAGAGTCATCAGCCACCGACAACCCAGGCCAACACCCCCCTCAGGCTATCAACCCTTGGTTATATGCTTACCCATAAGTCTATCAGGAAGCCTACCGACTGGCGAGTAAGTTAAAAAGAATAAAGACAGCAACGCCAGGAGACGCCAAGGATCCCTGATAGGAGATGCACATGGAAAATTGAAAAGGTTTGTCTAATATTTCTCAGAGATGCTAAATAAGACTGAGGAGGAAGAGAACTGGCGAGGACATGAAATGGAAGAAGATGAGATTGCAGACAATAACGAAATTATAAATTCACCTACAAAAGAAAAAGTAGAAGTTTATATATAGTAGTTGAAAAGTACCAAAAGTGCTGGAGAAAATAGTATAACAGCAGATAGTTTAATACACGGTGATGATGCATTGGTGGGAAGAACAGGGAAGTTAATGAAGAGAATTTGGAAAGAAGAAAAATAGAATAATGTGCTGATAATAGTGCTTCATAAATAAAGCAGCTAAGGAGGAGTGCAATAACTACCGAGGACCGTTCTAAACTGTTCTATTCACTAACAGAACTGGAGTGAGAAAGTCCTCTTACGGCTTGACCCCTCGATTATTTAACCTTTTGCCGAAAATCATAAAAGACAACATAGTGAAGAAGAACATCAGTTATGCGGCATTTAAGCAAAATATAAAGAAATTGTGCGCGCCTCATTCAGTTCGGTGTTTGTCAGCATGGCTGAATTGATTTTATTTGTTCTTGAGCCTTAATATATGGGGTGGGGTAGTGTCCTTTTCCACCCTTTTGTCCCATTTCATGTAATGTAAATGCCTGTACTGAATGCTGAGACGTTTTTTTATTTATTTATTTGATTTTTTTTGTCTTTCTATTTTCTTTTGTCTTTTCTCTTTGTCTATTGTCTTTTAATTTTCTATTTTCTTTCTTGGGTTTGACACACACACAAGCAATGCTTTGTGGGTCGTAGGTTAGTATTTTTATTGTATTAGCGTAAGATATATTGTAGATTAAAACTGTAACATTAAATAAAACCAAAAAAAAAAAAGGATTGCACTGCAAGACAGAACATATCCAACAGAATACTTGAACAAAATTTGAGCTTGCATTTGCTGTTTATAGACTCGGCAAGCATATCACTCCATTAGCAAGGAAAATGTGTTCCAATCAATGAGACAGTTGGGAGTCCCGGAAAAGTTGAGGTAGTTGGAGATGACTGTCAGGAGAACAGAAAATAAAGTTATAGTCGAAGCAAGGTCTGAGGAGTTCATTGTAAACAAATAACTGAGACAAGGCGATCCACTATCCACAGTTTTGTTCAATCTAGTGCAGGAAGTGATTCTGAGGGAGAGTGGAATCAATGCCAAGGGTTAATTTATGGTACCAGACACCAATGCTTGGCCTATGCCGACGACATTGTACTGATGGCGAAATCCAAGGAAGAAATAGCGAGGGTATTTAAGATGTTGGAAAGAACGGCAGGAGAAAATGGCCTAACAATTAACAAGAAGAAATACAGAAAATAAGAAATATACAAGAAATGTACATACAGAGAAAACAGAATAAACTAAATATCTAAAAGTAACACTAATTTATACAGGGGATGAAGAGAACAAAGAGAGAAATAGAAGAACTGAGAGCGCAGAGAGCTAGTTGGCTAGGCCACATAGAGAGGATGCCCGGCGAGAGATGGGTTAAAGGAACTCTGATGAGAGTCGAAGGAGGAAAAAAAGAAGAGGACCGCCGAGGAAGAAATGGCTGGAAAAGGTGATGGATGGCGTTAGCCTGAGAAAGATGGAGGAGAAGAGTGAAAGAACTCGAGGCCAAGGGCCACTAGGCCTGTAGAGTTAAATGTTATTATAATTATTCAAATATTTATTCCAAATCACTTTTTACTATACTCATTTTTTTGCTGTAGTTATTACCTAGTCTTACAAGCTGTGTAAATAATGTAATAACACTGTTATCATAATGTTTAATTTGCAACACTGGCAGTCCTCCCACGTTGGCAGTTGGCATGTGACTAACCAGTTGATAGCTTGGTGGTGAGGAGCAGGTGCATTGTGTTCGCTATCCACCCCTATTTTTCAAACTGTATGAGTCAAAATGACTAACGGTTGCCGTTCTAGGGTTAAAATAAATAATATTCGTAATTTCCACAACAATCAACAATATTTTCATAGCATGCTCTGTTGGAGTTGTTTTAACGTTTTTGTTTACTTTAGTTTCAAAAGGACTGGTCAAATGTTATGATTGTTTTCTAGTGAAGAGTAGTTTAGTGAGTAGTTTTAGAGTAGTTTTAGTGAGTCTAGTTTCAAGTTGTAGTCTAGTGGTAGTCCACGGGCGTAGCCAAAGGGGGGGGGGGGGGGTTTGGGGGTTCAAACCCCCCCCCCCCGAAATAAGCCAAATATTACCTAATATTATACCGAAAAAATACGAGGAGTGAAGAGAGTTAAATTATTACATTTGAATTGAATATATATCTGAACTAGTGGACGTTGCGCACAGTAACGCCATCTCTTGTCGAGTAGTCGAACTATTTTGTATCGTATGGAAACTTTGCGTTGTTTCTCGATTATTCACCACGCCCCTCGGTCGGAATGAGCGGAGCTTTGTGAAAGTTTGTGGTAGTTTCTGGACGGCTATTACTGGGCTGCTATATAAGCGGCGCGTGACCGCGCTTATGGCAGTATTGTTCCATGCGAACTCGAAGCGAAGATAAGTGAAAAGTGGTGAACGAATAGTGAAGAGAATTAAGTGTACCGTGTAAGTGAGTAATTTTAGTGCAGTGTTATTCGGTGACTTTGTTAAGGATAGAAACGTTAATCATTATTACTGTCGAAAAATGGAGGGGAAAAAAAGGAAGGATGATAAACTTAAAGGTATGGACTACTGGAAAAAGTGGTGTAGTCAAGGGGTTTCTAATAAAGAAACAAATTTGGATTTAGCTATCAAAGCTTCAGCTACCTTGCATGCTGATAAGCAGACTGTGATGACAAGCGAGCCCTCGACCTCGACCTCAATCACAATACCGAATGTCGAAATCGATGCCATCAAGAAATAATCTTGGATGAATATTTTAAAGTCCAAATTTTAAAAACGCCATGGAACCGTCCCAGAGATTATAAGTTTCCTATTTCCACAAAACGAAACTTGCGCTTTCAATTGAAATGGTTGGAGAGATTCCTCTGGTTGTCATATTCGGAATATAAAAGTGGAGCATACTGCAGAGTTTGCGTGGTAATGGGACGTTCGCTTGATGAAGGTAAAGGCGGTCATCAAAGGATCGGCCAGTTGGTAACCGAGCCTTTTTGTAAGTGGAAAAATGCCCTAGAAATATTTGAAGCTCAAGCGAAATCGGGATACCACAAGCGAAATTCAGAACTGGCAGATAACTTTCTAAAAGTAATCTCCTTGAGAGGTAAAATCGATTCGGGGCGCATACAAATTGCACCAGAATCACCAGAATCACCAGAACCTGAACAACCACTAGAGAATGATGGTAATTTTAGAGCCCTGTTGAGGTCTGCGGCTGAGTCTGGAGATAAAGATCTGGCTGAGCATTTGAATACTTCACAGAAGAATGCCCTGTACACAAGCCCTCAGATCCAAAACGAAATAATTGACATTTGTGGTGAATTAATTGAACATAAAATAATTGAAGAAGTAAAGAAAACCAAACTATTTGCGATTCTGGCTGACGAAACCACCGACATCGGACGTGTAGAATAAGTCTCGTTATGTCTTCGATATGTTGATTTTACAGATAATAAACTCCATATACTTAAAGAGATGTTCATTGAGTACATTCCAACGGTCGATGTTTCAGGATCCGGTCTCGCAAATCTTCAGTCCGGTCTTCAAATCTTATTATTACAGCTCTGAAAAAGCATGGACTTGAATGTTCTCATGTGGTTGGTCAAGGTTACGATGGGGCTGCAGCTATGAGTGGGTATTTGCACGGTGCCCAACTAATGTTCGCCAAGAATGTCCTCTTGCTCTTTATGTACACTGTAGTGCACACTCTCTCAACCTTGCTATTGCTGATTTATGTTCATTAGCAAATGTCCGAAATTGCATTGGGATTGTGCAGTCTGTTGGTTCCTACTTTCGACATTCTGCTCAACGCACTGCTTTGTTGAAAGAAAAAATTTAAGAGCTACTACCCGTCGGTAACCAAAAAAGCTTGCTCTCAATGTGTGAAAAACGGTGGGTCCACAAACATGAAGCTATTATAAGATTCAGGGAAATTTATTCAGCGATTGTGAACTCCAATTTAATCACAATAAGGAAACATCGCAACAAGCCGCCCAATTGCTAAGTACGCTTCGATCTTCGGATTTTGTGATGTGTTTAGTGATTCTTCAAAAAGTTATGAGCTATACATTGTCGCTATCAAAACAATTACAGACAATTGACATCGATCTTATCACGGCATTCAAACATGTAGATGATGTTATTAATGTCTTACAACTCCTGAGAAACAACACTGACGTCGAATATCTTCATCTCTATGAAGACGCAAAGGTTTTATTGGAAGAAAATGGTGGTATACTGCAAATGCCACGCGTCGTCGGAAGACAATTAAACAGACCGAACATTCCTGCATTGGATGTATGCACGTATTACAAAATTAATTGGTTCATTCCATTTCTTGATCATACAATTCAAAAATTGGTTGAAAGGTTTACCAAACATCGTAAAGTAGTATCAGCATTATCTGGTGTGCTACCTTCAAATTTTACTGCCAGTTCTGAAATTGAAGAAGCAATTTCCATGTACTCGTCACTGCTTCCCGAAGGCAACATATCAGTGGTTAAAGCAGAACTTGAAGTATGGAAAACAGTGATGACAAGTATCTCGCCTACCCCGAAATCTAGTTTGGAATGCCTAGATATGTGCGATAAAAACCTTTATCCTAAGATTTACACATTACTACAAATCTTGGCTACCATTCCTGTATCCACTGCTATTCCAGAAAGATCTTTCTCGAGCCTAAGGAGACTGAAAAACTATTTTGGTTTTGCTCTCATGAACATTCACTATGGAACAGAAATTCATGCAGATGAAGTAGTGGATATATTTAAAAGAAAAAGCCGAAGATTTCTTCTTTAATGGTTTTAGATTTAACGCAGAGGAACGAAATTAATTTAACCATTTCATTTAAACTTAAGAACTTTATAAATATGTTTTGTTGTTTTATTTACTACAAACTAACCCCCCCCCCCCCAAACTAAATCCTGGCTACGCCCGTGTTCACTACTGTTTATATATTTCCAAGAAAAGGATTATTCATAAAAACCGAAAAAAAACAACGTCGTAGTTGAAGAAAATTAATGATTCTATGTAAGCTTTACCAATTTGTCGTCTTAATTATCCATATTTATTGGTCACGTGAGTTTTCAGATTAAATGAAGCCAATGAATTATTTGCATCATTCAATATGCACCAATGGTCGATATGCTATATGGCAGCTTAATTTTTCAACAAGAAAAAATTAATGAGTTTTGGGTTACAGATAAGGACCTCTCGCAAAATGTTTCCGACTTCCTACATATTTTCTTGTTTTATATTTTCGTTTTCCTCGTTGAAGTATCCGAAAGGCGACAGTCTCAGAAATGGCTCAGTTTCGGACCAAGACGACTTTGCATAAAAATATCGTTAGCAGTCGCCAGTTAATTTTTCATGTCGACGGGAGGGTTTTCGTTTAGTCACGGTCCGTTTTAGAAATTTCAGCCCGGATAAATTTTCTTATTTATGCACACACCGTGGTTTCATAAACAAACAGGATAATCAACGACCTGGCAACATACATGGTCCGGTTGGCCCTCTCTGGATAATACATCCAAAATTTATCCTTGTAGCTTTGAAAATTACTTTTATGTGGTGTTAGGTTGTATTTATCATGTACAGTTTTTGAAAAATAAAATAAAATAAATGATGTTAGGAGAGACTGTAAACTAAGCAGAAAATCAAAAAAACCAAATCCTAATTAAGAAATTAAGTATGTTTGTTATTAATTATTTCACCCTACCTAATTATTGGTGAAGATTTTAAATAAAATCATCTTGCTAGGATGTAACAAACGTGTTTTACCACTCAGATTTAAGAACTAAGACTTTGAAAAAGTCAAAACCCTTGATGTTCGAGATATTCCTCGATATGCATGGAGTAATCCCAAACACTGTATGGAATGATTAAAACAAGTTGCCAATTTAAGTTAATCAGAACAAAATCACATAAAATGTTTTTGAATGTGCTTTCACCACTGGTTTATCTTTATCTGCCCAGTCATTACATATTATATACATAGTACAGTCTCACGGTATAATAAATACTAAGATATGATATTGCGCATGGTGGGCGGAGCTTTGTTGGCGGGAATACGTCATCCATTGAGTAAAATTCGAACAAAATCATAGTTTTGACATATAACAAATTTACTAGAAGTTTATGTACGGCGTTTGTGTGGTGTTAATCTAAAATATTCAATAATAACAATGTGTTGTGCTGTGTTTGGGTGTAACTCTGACAATCAGTCGAAAAGAACCCTTGTGATGTGAAGTTTTTTTTCATTTTCCCAAGAATGAAGTTGCGTATAAGAAGTGGATCCATGCCACAAAAAGGCAGGATAAGTTTAACCTAAAAACGGCTTGTATTTGTTCGAAACACTTTTTAAATAGCGATTTCAAGGAAAATTGTTAAATTACATACCAAAAAGTTACTGAGGATTGAAGGATGATGTTGTACCGACTGAAAATCTGGCATTTAGCTCTAAAGAACCAATATCGAATGAACAATCTGCAAGAATTGAAAAAAGGGAGAGAAAACAATTCGTCGCCGAGTTGTTGACCAGGTAATTATCACAAGAGAAAAACAATTGAAATAGAAATTAAACCCAAAAACATTGAATCATGTTTATAAATTTGTTGCTTTAATAAGTATGGTGTTTGATTTATTTATGCTTGATTAGATGTTGGGATGGTGGTAAAAATAGTAATGATGGTAATACTAGTAATATTTCTAATATTCCATGTTTATACCCCAGATTTGAAAATAAGTGGTTCAATGATCAAGAAATTCGACTCCAAAAATGATCCACTTACTTTGAATAGTACTCATGAAGGAGATATTGACGAGAATCTTCATGAACTTGAGTATGATGGGCTCGAACATTTAGCTGGATATATATATATATATATATATATATATATATATATATATATATATATATATATATATATATATATATATCATCATCATCATCATCAGCCCGTATCGATCCACTGCAGGATGAAGGCCTCTTCAGCATGCTTCCAACCTTCACGGTCCTGGGCTTTCCTCTGCCACTCGGGTCCAATATACTTAACGATGTCATCAGTCCATCGTGCTTTCGGTCTTCTTCGCGGACGTTTGCGATCAAGCGGTATCCACTCCAGGATTGCCTTGGTCCATCTGTCGTCCCATCGCCTCGCTATATGGCCTGCCCATCTCCATTTCAACTGTTTTACTCTTCCAATGATGTCACAGACTTTTGTTTGTTCCCTGATCCATGCGCAGGACTTTCTGTCTCGTCTTGTAATGCCAAGCATACATCTTTCCATTCCCCTCTGTGCCACCCGAAGTTTTTGAATTGATTGCGATGTGAGTGTCCAGGTTTCACTTCCGTATGTCATAACGGGTAGAACGCACTGATCGAATACTTTTCTTTTCAGGCAAAGTGGGAGTCTGCTCTTAAACACTATGTTGAGCCTACCAAATGCCTGCCAGCCACATTTAACACGCCGTTCCACCTCCCGGGCGGTATTCCCCTCCATGGAAAGCCTCTGCCCAAGATATACAAAGCTGTCCACAATCTCTAAATCCCTTCCTAAAACTGAAATTCTTCTGTCCTGAGCGAAGTTATTGAACATAAACTGACTCTATATATATATATATATATATATATATATATATATATATATATATATATATATATATATATATATATATACATATATATATATATATATATATATATATATATATATATATATATATATATATATATATATATATATATATATATATATATATATGTTTCAAGTTAAACGATTCCAGTTTAGAAAGACCCAGCACGTCCAAATATACCTGGACTGATCATTTAAGTGAAGGAGGTTTACACAAACCTTCTGAAGATTTTCTTTCACAAATGAAACAGTTTGAACAATTTTTTAAATCTGTTAATGGAGAATCCTTGACCAAAATTTATTTGAATAATTTGATGCTTAGAAGTAGCCACATTGAATGCCCAGAAAAAGCAAAAAAACTATTTTTTCGATCGCGAATGGAAGTGTAAAATTAGGTAAAAGAAAGATGTCTAAAACTACTGCATAATTACACTTATAGCTAATTCACAATGGACATAAGCTTAAGAAATATGTACAATTTTAAATTTAGGAAACAAAATGTTGTCATTTTTAATACCAATATAAAATATGGATATATGTGTTGAATAACTAATATTATATTTGTGACAAAAAATATCGAATTTAACTGGATATTACATTTAAATACCAATATTTACAAAACTTTCAATTTGCATATTGCAATTTTATATAACCAATGTATATTATTTTTTACATGCATTTTATACTGAAAAACAATATGATTTGTTTATATACATTTCAAATAATCGTAATAAACAATATTCATCTATAAAAAGAAATGTTTTTGTCGATAAATAAAAACTATTCGAACTATCGAAGTTGTTTTGTTCTGTAAATAGTGTCTTATATACAATTTTGTAGTCTGTTGTCCACATTGATAAAGTGTTTGTCCTCAATATAAAGCCTTATTTCCAATTACAATACTTTTAAATTGTATTTCAAAGTCTAGCAACGAAGATATTTGAATTTTACTCAACGAGTGACGTCATGCGCAAACCGGACGAATTTTGGTAACGGGAATATCAGGCCCTGGTACAGTCTTCTTCGGGAACGTCTTCATACTTTTCAGTACAAAACAGATAGCAAAATTTTTTTGCTCTGTCTACAATTTTGTTTTTTTATTTTTCTCACTGGGTACATCATCCCTCTCTTTTATTCAACTATCCAGTTTAATATCTTTAATATTCCTCACACATTTCTTAGTTTTTGTTTCAGTATTTTCGTTATTAATTTAATTTTTTGTTTGTTTCTTTCATTTTTCTCTTCTTACTTTTCTCCTAAAACATCTTTTGTTGGGCTAAATGATTTATTCTGGTTATTCATTTAGTATTTTTTTGTGGTAAAACTGGTACAGTAACAACATGTAAAAAGCTTTTGACTGACTCAAGTCTGAAGCTTCAAGTTTCTCCGTTGTCTACACACTAGCAAATAAGGTTTGGAAAATAAGGTAGGGAAATCTTATGACAAAATATTCCATATTCGTAGAATGTTTGCTACTTTTTCGACATTACTTTTGTGATAAAATGCTTTTGTGAACTGTTCAATAAATTGATATACTGTGATTCAGGGGCGACTCGTGGGTTTTTAAAGTGGGAGGGCGTAGAAGAAAATAGTGCTGCTGATTTTTTTTTTGCTTCATCCTTTTTACATTTCGAGTTATTGAAGCCCTGTACAGGACGTAAACCAGGAAAACATTCAAAATTTGTATTGTTACTACTTACAAGCACATTGGAGGCTGGATTGGTGCTTGTTGCGCAGATAAAGGCATGGATAAGTAGGTAGTTACCGTTTCCCGAAGATTAAACAATTCCAACAGTTTATTGTAATTGCAAATCGATAGAGAAAATTCGAAAAATTTATGAAAAATTCGAAAAGTTCAAAAAGGCAAAAAAAAACGGTTATTGTACACATTTTTGTCGGTGAATAGCACCTCGCCATTTCCGAGTTTTTAAAGTGAAATTCCATTCGCCTGTGTTTGTCCAAAATAATTGTTTCCAGAAGTCTGAAATTAGTTCTATCATAACACTCTCAATATTTAGCATACCTAAAACATTTAGTCTATCTTCCCCCAGGGAATTTCTTAAATATATTTTAGTTTTAATCAATTTCAAAGTCGAAAAGCACCTTTCGGCTTCGGCTGTGGTAATCAGTATAGTCACTAGAACAATATTAAAAGTTAACTATTTTTATTTAAAAAGTACTACTCAGTGTGTACATACGTAGCAAATCCCAAATCAAACCAAGTATTCGCGAGGCGAACGAAATTCGCGCCGCGAGACATATCAGACGCTCCGTACCCGTCAAATAAGCGTTTAAAACTAATTACCGATACGCTCGGTTAAAGGGAATCTACGTCCAAATCAAGCAACTAACAAAACATGTAACACCAACGACGAGATAAGATGACGTAGCTTACGGTCACTGGAGGTAAACGTCCGACTAACGATGTAAAAATTGTGGCGAGAGATGGATTTTTTATCCGCGTTATTTGGTGTGATGGGTCGACAGACATTCGTCTACATTTGGAGATTTTAATTTTTATAATGTCTTAAAATCAATTAAAGAAAAGAAACTGAACGGAAATAAAATATGGTGTTTTGCTCTGAAAGGTTTACTGTGATAAACGCTGAAGGGGCGGCACCCCAACGTCCTCCCTGACGAATCTCCACTGCTATAATTATTTACCTTGTACACACAGTCATATTCAAGTCACATTTTCTGAGGATTAAAATATAGCCTCTAAATCACTTGATTGAAGTCAGAACTGCGCTTTATCGGAAAACATTGGGTCTGGAGAATGCTTCGTCTTAAGATTTCGTCTTATAAATAAAAATAATAATTAATAAAATAAATATTAATAATAACAAATAAATATTAAAATAATATTAAATACATATTAATAATAATAGTAATAATTAATATAACAATTTAAAACAAAATTTATTTGGGCTATCAACCCCAAAGTATTTGCTTCCAAAAGGAAAACGGAAAATTAGCTCTAAATAACCAAGACAATTGCAAAGAACTTGCGAAATATTTTGAACAACTACTAAACTGTCCTGAGCCCTTAAACAAATTACCAACACTAAGCCCTAAACAAACAAACCCAGATTAATTACCGCCGAATGAGGATGAAATAATTAGGCAAATCAAGCGACTAAAAAATAACAAAGCTTCTGGTGAACAAAATAACCAAAATTCTACAAGAAGTTTGGCGAACCGAACCGATTCCGGAAATATGCTCTAATCCATCCACTACACAAGAAAGGAGATAGAGCGGATGTAAACAACTATAGAGGGATATCTCTTCTCCCAGTTTGTTACAAGATTCTATCTCAATGTCTACTAGACAGAGCACAGGGACAGTTAGAACCTAAAATTGGTGAATATCAAACAGGTTTTCGACAGGGCAGATCCTGCCCTGAACAGATCCTGAATCTAAAGTTGATCCTAAGACATCAAAAACTGTACAATAAAAATATTGTCTGTAAATTTGTGGATTTCAAAAAAGCATATGTTTCTATTGACCGCACATCTTTATTCCAAATCTTGAAAGAACAAGGACTAGATCTGAAAAGGCTGGCAATTATTAAAGCAACATTAAGTAACACAAGGTCAAAAGTTAAATTCATGGGTGACATCTCAGAGTCCTTCGAAATTAAAACTTGAGTGAGGCAAGGGGATGGACTCTCGCCAATCTTATTTAACTGTGTTCTAGAAAAAGTAATACAGGAGTGGCCTGATAAAAAGTCGGCCCTGAATATTGACCTGCCCATTAAACTGAGGAGAACCAACATTAAAATAGATTGTCTGGCGTTTGCTGGTGATCTAGCAATTTTGGCTCAAGATATATTAACGGCACAAAAACCGATTGAAATCCTAAAAGAAACAGCAGAAAATGTAGGACTCCAAATTTCCTTTGAAAAAAGACAATACCTGCAACAGACTAAGAACACCATTTTTAAAAACAAAATATAGTAACATCAGACGAGTCCCTCAATTCAAATATTTGGGTAAAATAATCATGAAATAATCACTGCATTGATACTTACATAAAATATTTACAACAAAAATACATATCTAAAAACACAGAACTGAGATATTACAACACAGTTATTAAGCCAGAATGTCTATATGGGGCAGAAATGCTCATTTTGCATAGAAAGAGAGACATCAAGGACATTGAAAAGAAGGAAAGGAAAAATCATAAGAAAAATCTTAGGCCCCAAACAAATAAATGGCACAACATACCGACTTCGAGAAAACCAAGAAATCAAACAATACACAGATATACATAGCGATATGAGAAAAAGAAGGCTTAAGTTTTACGGACACATAAAACAGATGAATCCGAGGAGGCTAACTAGACAAATAGTCGAATTTTATGAAAATAGGAGTAGAGCTAAAGTAGAAATAATGAAATGGATTGCTGCAATTAAAGAGGATCTAAGATCAGCAAATATTACTCAATGTGAAATTCAGGATAGAGGCTGTTTCAGACAAAAGGTTAACGTTTGGGAGGTTGGCCAGAGAGGAAAATGTAGGAAGACTGGAACGACTTGGTTTAACGAAAGGAAAAAAGTATGAAATTAGTTATGGGCGAAAAGGAAGGCTAACGACAACAAACGCCTCTAATTGTAATTCGCGTGGTCCACCAGGGCCCATACGTGAATAATAAAAATACTAAGTATAAAAAATATTACTTAATAAATAAATATTACTAAAGTTTTCATATTCTTATTGGACAACCCTTTACTAGTCATTTAAAAAACACGCGCTTTTTTACATCACTTTTTTCAATACCTATATTCAGTTTATTTTATTGCCTGTTGGATAAATCATCTATAACTAAATAAAATTCCTTTATATTCCTGAACGAAATTATTAAATCTATTCTGAATACACGTTGGATGATCCAACTTTTAACCAGAAAACTTTTAGTATAACAGTTTTTTCTTTCGTATATACACACAGAAATATATTGATACACCTTCGGTCGTGTTGTTGCCGAAAATGAAATTGCGTCAAGGCACGTTCATTCCATTATTTTGGCTTTTTATAAAACGTAAAAGGATCTCGAAATTGCCGAAGTTTAAAATATTTATGGATATTAACGAGTCTCTTTCTACAAAATGAAGGAAACTTCTTGGAGATATCTTTTTTCCTTCTTTAGTTTTAAAGCTACCCGAACTTCTGAAATCGAGAAGTTATACGAGAGCCGGGTGGGAAATATCAAAGTAATAAAATTGTTGGAAAAATTGATATTGTTAAAAGTCATATTTGGAAGTATGTAGTATTTTAAGTATATATATATATATATATATATATATATATATATATATATATATATATATATATATATATATATATATATATATATATATATATATATAGCGCCATTTTTTTATTATACGTTTTCCTAACCGCGTCATTCGTTTTTGGCCCGTGGCTGTTTTTTATTGTGGTGAAATTGGAGTATACCATTTCTCGCAAAAAAAAGACTAGTCATTAGTATTGGCTTGTTCCAGAAAATGACGATCATTTGGAAAGTTTCCCAAGAAATTAAGACTTGTTTACCTCGTGCGAAAGGTTTTTTGTAACCATTTACATGCAGATTTTCTTCATATCTAATTCATTGCCATCATTTATTTATCCTGGCCGTCAACCCATGATCAGAACACACTAGTTCCTGGATTATGTGGAGATTTTTGTCACTTTTTGCTGTTGAGGGCCTTCCGTTGTGAGGTTCATCTTCAATCGGGTCTTGCTCTTCTAAGAACTAGCCTTAAACTATCTGGAAATCTGGACTCATGATATAAATAGAGTTCTTATAGGTTGGATGAAGTTGTGCAAAAATTTACTTCGCATTTTGTTCAGGTCTGTACCCCAAACTATCCAGCGAACAAAGGGAAATAACTGCCCTAAAGAAAAGGAATCTGACCTCCAAAAAAAAAGAAAAATTAGGAGGAAATGGTATTAGTATAGAGCTTTAGCAGATAAAACCAAATTCAATAATACCACTCGGCAGCTAACAATAGTAATAGAACGAATAAAAAATGAACCTATTACTGAGTATTTGAGCGAATTGGCAAATGATAAAAACACTGACTACTCTCTCTGGAAATTCACTAAGAGAATAAAAACGCCGATACTGCAAAACACTCCAATCAGGAATGCACACAGTATTGGGGCTAGAAACAACATGCAAAAGGCGAACAGGTTTACAAAACATCTTAAGAGTACCAGTACAGTACAGTAACAGTACAATCTTCCAAACAAACCCAGGAAAGGACCTACCAAACTGGGAAACTCCTCCTTAACAAGAAATAAACATTAAACCAACCTCCACAAAGGAAGTAGCAAATTAAACAAAAACAAACATTGACCCAAAGAGAGCTCCTGGTTTTGATTTAATCACTCGAGATGTATTCGAACATTTTCCAATGAAAGCTATAATAAAACTTACACACCTCTTTAATGTCTCATTCAAACTATGATATGTGGAAAATGACAGAAGTCATTATGATCCCTAAGCCAGGAAAACCTTCTCACAAAGTGTCTATCTCTAAATTATTTGAAAAAATATTCTTGAAAATGCTGAAACGCTTTATTGAAGAAATACGTCTAATACCAAATCATCAGTTTGGTTTTAGAGGGAGCCATTTAACCATAGATCAGGTTCACATAATAACCAAAGTAATTGAAAACTGTTAGAAAACAAAGAAGTTTACTCAGCTATCTTCCTTGATGTTGTGCATGCTTTTGACAGTTTGTATAGCATAAATGGGCTAAAATATAAGCTGAATATGCTTATTCCACAAAAATATTCTGAATTATTAGTCTTACATATCAGACAGATTCTTCAAAGTAAAGTAAGAAGAAGTATACATAGAGTTGAAAGACATTGGAGCAGAAGTGCCACGAGGAAGCGTCCTAGGGCCTATAGTGTGCCTGATATACACAAGTGATAATTTAAAACTAGAACAAGATACAATAGCCACATTTGCAGACGATACTTCTACTCTAACGGTAGGCAAAGATCATATAGAGACTGCAAATAAACTCCAAATATCCGTTAACTAAATAAACAATTTCACAAATAAAAGAGACCAACATATTCCAATTAAGTTAAACAATGCCCAAAACTTCTACGAAACTCAGCAAAATATAAGGGCATCACATTAGACACAAATATTCGCTGGAAAGTTCATGTCAATAAGAAAAGAGGAGAGCTTGATACTCGTACAAGATACTTGATAAAGTACAAGAAAATGATTTGGCTACTTGTAGACACTCCAGTCTATCTACTTATAATAAAATATTATTGTATAAACACATTATCAAATCCTTAAAAAAATGTCCTTAGCGGTGTTTGTTTAAAGAAAAAAAAAATTGTGTGACTATAATTTCGTAAAACGATTTTACATTCTCAAACACTATTTTAAAACTAAGATTTTACAGCTGTTTATCCTATGTACCTAATTTTATACTTTTATTGGGGTTAATTGTTTACAATATTTTAAATAGTTGGGAATTTTGGAGATCCGTCTGATCGTTTAATAGCTATCTAGACGGGTCTTTATTATATATATAAATTTCAATAGCTTCTAAAATGTTTAATTTTTTTTTTGGCGCTGTATCTAAAATTTTCAAATTTGTAATCTCGGGAAATATATGTCCGGTATTTATGAAATGGTTCGTAAACTTAGAGTGTTGTTTCTTTAATATGTATGCAGATTTATGTTCTTTGAATCTGGTCTGAAAATTTCATAAGAAGGTACATAGGATAAATAAACAGCTGTAAAACTTTAGTGTTTGAGAATGTAAAGTCGTTTTACGAAACTATAGTCAAACAAATTTAAAAATAAAAGTGATAGATAACAAAGCATAAAACTGTTTTATTCCTTTTAAAAAAATGAACTATCACAAAGTAGCGGACAAATCAATCAATAATTTGATAATATACCGTTGTTCGAAATTGTTATCACTCAATCTCATTAATTAATGTACACACCTCGTATCAATTTAATTCAAATACATAAAGTGGATATGCGACTGTTTTGTCCCCAAGTGTATATTTATTAATATAAACATTATTTTCTGCATTATTCATATTCTCAGGCATAAAATTATTTCATTGTTTTTTTTGGCAGTTAACTCGTAAATATCCAATGCCTGTTGTACATTCGAACTCGAATTTGACTCGAATCTCGATTGGAGATTTTTTCAATAAAAAAAAAACAAGTTGCAAAATAGATTTTAGAGTATTGATAGATTGAAAAAGCGTAATGATAGACAATTAATTGACGATATAAAAACGTGACATCGTGAATCGAATTAAATCCTCTTCACTATTATCGTTTCAGTTTACATTGTTTTCACTCTAATTGAAATAAAATATGTTTATTGTAATTGATGTTTGCCAAATTACATATACAATTAAATTAAAAATTAAATTAAATTAAAATTACACAATTAAATACACCAGGTTAAAAAAGTACTCGACCATATACATATCCAAATTTTGTCTAGTCCTCTTGTTAATTTGGTACCAAACGGAATTACCATGAATTTATTTTTGTTCTAATCCTTTTGAAAATTCGATGATTCTTTCAATAATCTTCTAAATGTTTTCTAATATATTTATCTACATCTTATTATAACAGTTAAGTTCTTATTATAACCGTTTAATAGAGTTCTTATTATGATCGTTTACTTCGGATATCTCCCTAATTAATTTAAATTATTTGCTATTATCTTTGTTTAAAGGAAAATTGGTTAATCTTTTTACCGTAAGATTTAAACTAGCCATCTTATTTTGGAAGCTATGATTCAAATTGTTAGGAATGTATCTCGAAGCGCTGGTGTTTTTTTCTAAAAACATCAAAATCTAACCTATTTTTTATGACAATATTATATAATATTATTCATAATTATATTATATAATAATATTAAATTATATAATATTATTCAATTCAGCTCACAAAAATCCAGCTATTATCTCACGATATCGAACATCATTTTTTGTTAGAGCTTCACCAGCAGCATCCTGAAAAAAATACTGCCCATTTACATCTCCTGACCATACTATACACCGAACAGTACTTCCATTACAGATTTTCCTCACTCCACATGTGGAAATTTTGTTTATTAACATAGCCACCAATTTCCAGGACCAACCACAAATGCAGGACACTTTGAATGATCCAGCAACTTTAGTTCCTATGTTATTTGAATTTTATATGACTTCAGAGCAAAATAATTAACGTAATTTTCTAAAGACATTTTTCAAAGCCCATTTTTATAAGATAACACTGGAGAACAATTTGAAAAATAATTTCTGTTGAGTTCTATATTTCAGCTGTTTTATTCGTAAATTGACATGCTAATTCCAAAACTTTATTTAGTTTTTTTCTATCACGTCAAGTTTTTTCTCTACAGTTGTTGCGCATCCGACTAAGCTTGGCGAATCACAGAACTCACTACTGCTCTCCTACCGGCGCACCTTCTTCGACATAGGAGTGGGGACGTGAGTGACGTTGCGTCATCCAAAACTAGTTCGGTCAGTTACGCATGAGATGCTAAATTACGCAGGTCTGTGTCGCTCTGATATAGTGAAGTCAAACTATACATACACAACTACAGATTTTCATTATGTCTGCCTCTGGTAGTTCTCGTTGTAAGTGCTTAACAGCCCTGATTCATTTTGTTATATATGTGGCAATTTTACCATCCCCATTCAACGGACTAATACTAGAACATTTGTCAGGTGGGCCTATTTTGCTTATTTTAAAGTGAAAATAGGTGACCAAGATAAAGCATGGGCCCCTCATAAAGTGTGCAAGCAGTGCGTAGAGAGTTTATGAATGTGGACGAAGAAAACACGTAATAAACTTTCGTTTGGTATACCAATGGTTTGGCGAGAGCTCAAAGATCACTTAAGTGACTGCTACTTTTGCATAGTGAAAACATCAGGATTCAACAAGAAAAACAAACAAAATTGAGTACCCTAGTTTACCGTCAGCTATACGCCCTGTGCCTCATTCAGCAGAAATTCCAGTGCCAGTTTTTCAAAAATTACCTTCTTTAGAAACGTGAATCAAGTAAAAATCGAAGTGACTCCACCGACGAAGAATTCAAAGATTCCAATTATGATGTTCGTAAAAGATTCAATCAACATGAATTAAACGATTTAGCACGAGATTTAGGACTATCCAAAAAAGCATCGGAATTATTAGCATCAAGACAGCACGAAAAAAATTTGCTTGACAAAGGAGCTAAAGTCACTTACTATCGATCCAGAGAAAGTGAATCTAGGCAGTACTTCAGAAATAATGACGGATTTGTATATTGCCCAAACGTAGAAGGTTTAATGAAAGAATTGGCAATTTCTAACTATAACGCAACTGAATGACGATTGTTTATAGATAGCTCAAAGCGTAGCTTGAAGTGTGTTCTCCTACATAGTGGAAATTTATACGGTTCAGTCCCAATGCCATTGACTTGTTGCAATATAACATGCACCAATAGATCATCTGTGTTGACCTTAAAATGGTCTGTTTCCTTCTTGACCGGCAACGCGGGTATACCAAATATCCCTGTTTTTTGTGCATGTGGGACAGCAGAGTTCGTGACAAGCATTGAGTGCCATCGAACTGGCCGCCAAGATCTGACCTAAGAACTGGTGATCCAAACATTTTAAATCAGCCACTTGTCGACAGAAAAAAACATTGTATTTCTGCCTTTGCATATAAAGGCTTTTGTTAAGGCTTTGTCAATTGAAGCAGACTGCTTTAAGTATATAATTTCGGCATTCCCTAGCCTGTCATACAAAGAGATAAAGGCTGGTGTGCTTGATGGTCCACAGATTCAGCAACTCGTTAAAGATGAAAATTTCACTGAAACAATGATCGAACTTGAAAGGAATGCTTGGTTGGCTTTTACAAATATTGTTAAAGACTTTCTTGGAAATACACGAGCCCCGAATTACATCGAAATTGTTCAACAACTCTTGGAGAGCTTTAAAAAGCTTGGTTGCAACATGAGCATCATTTCTTACATAGTCATCTTGCTAACTTTCCAGAAAATCTTGGTGCTGTTAGTGATGAACAGGGCGATTCCACCAAGATCTAAAGGTAGATGGGATGTAGGTATGATGGCTCACTACTGTTGGAGCATCAAGCGAGAATGTCCACAAACCGAACTCCAGGCAAAGCTATAAGAAGAAATGTTTACCATAATATCTTTTATATATTTTTTGTATAAACACAATTTAACTTTTATATGTTAATATCTGTATGAATAAAATATTCTAATCTATTTGGTCAAATCTCACCTTATTTCCTTTCGTATGTACACTTTTAAGGTAAAATGAGGGTTATGCTGTAGCTTAAGAACTTGACGTGATAGAGAAAAACTGTGAATATTTTTGAATTCAGAGATGAAAAATTAGTCAAAAACAAGTCACAGATCCAAGTCAACAAAATTGCAGTTCCCCAGTGTAATTCAGCAATTTTTACGCGTTGTATTGAGTAACACTGTACGTGTAATGTATGACCTTTTTATAAATGTCATACATTACACTTCTGAAATGAGACTAAACCAAGACAAATTCACGAGACCAATTGTGTTTTATTCAAGAATTCATGGCTCAATTTGAAAGATTCGTTACCAAGGATTCAGCTAGGATCCAAGTGCACATGTTCTAACAACAACGTGAGTCTCATTATCTTAGTATAAAGGGAGTTCCTCAGGGTAGTGTTTTGGGCCCGTTGCTGTTTTTGATATATATCAACGATATTTCTACAATATTGGACAAATGTTTTATTAGTCTTTTTGCAGATGATACTCTCATATCTGTGTCTGGGTATAATTTGCCTGAGATGGTTGAAACATTGAATAGTGAACTGGCAATGCTATTTAGATGGCTATGCAAAAATAAATTTAAACTAAACGAACTGAAAACAAGGTGCATGGTGATAGGGTCTAAAGCAAACTGCAAAAGATTTAATGAGTTAGGGTTAAAAATAAATATAAATAATTGTGATATTGAAATTGTAAATGAAATTAAATACTTAGGAGTACTGTTGGATCCTCAGCTAACACTTTGTAATCATGTCAGTTATCTATGTAGAAAGATTGGGAAAAAATAGGGTTCTTTAATCGTATATCGTCACATTTATCACCATGGTCTAAGAGGCTTGTATATAATACTATAGTTTTACCCCATTTTACCTTTTGTATGTCTGTGCTGATATCATGTAATAAGGAGAATATTGGTAGACTTCAAATACAGCAGAACAAGGCTATGCGTGTACTATTGAACTGTAATAGGTATACACCGATAGAGGTAATGTTGCGGTCATTGGATTGGTTTTCAGTTGCGCGGGCCATTGAAGGGGCTAACATTCGATTGATATATAAAATAAAACATAATTTGTTGCCCCATTATTTGAATACTTTTTTGGTACAAAGAGTAAATATACATTCTTACGATGTCCGTTCTAAGAACAATTATGATGTACCAATTGTGAGAACTACTGCTCTCCAGAAGACATTGTTTTGGGAAGGTGTTTGTCTCTTCAATGCTTTGCCCGCCCACATAGGGAGCGCTCCTAATGTGCATGTATTTAATAGACTGATAAATTATTATTTGAAGCAATAGAGTGTTTTATCATTTGAACAATGTTGGTTATTGCCTTTTGATTGTATTTTCTTTTGTTAAGATTCCGCGAATATCTAGAAAACCGTTCGAGATATCAAACTGCGCTTGTGTGGTTTTGAGTGGCTTTCACTTATCGGCTATTCGCTCCAAACCCCGCGCATCAATAATCTGGCACCCGTTTTGATTTATCTCTTTTAGTTTTCGAGATATGATTTTTTGAAACTCGAAGAAAATCGAACATTTTGCAAAATCGACTGGTTACGTCAGGCTGCAATTGTAATCTTTAATTATCAATAAAAAGAATTTGACAGTGACAACACCAATTTCAAAAATTTGTTTTTGTCTCCCTAGATCGGTCATTGGCCTTACCGTGCATCGACCAGGAAGGTGATGGTCACCGTTTCCTAAGATTCAGAAGGCATAATATTTATCTACTAATTGAAAAAGGGGAAAAACTTTCACCGGAAAGTTCTACGCTGCATTATTGATCAAATTTTACGAAGAGCTGATAAAAAAAATACCATTGCTTGGTGAAAAAGAGTGCTGTATCATTCATTCGTCCGCTCGTTCAACAATAAAATTGGTCAATTTGATTTATTGTCCTAACATTTTTCTCTTTCCATACATGAAGACATTTTTAACTGGAAAGAAATTTATATGTTATTAAAAAATCATATCCAAATCAATATCCATAAAAAATCTGAAAATCGGGGGCGAAGTGTATCAAGCTAAAATAGGTCTATGTCGAAAAATATATCGAATTTCGATCAGAAAGTTACAATATTTCATACAAAAACTGTCTGACTCTACCTCGTATTTTCAATGGCTAGTGAATATGAAACTATACCTAGGTGCGTCCATTCCATTATTTTTGTTCAGACAACGTGAAACGTTCTCGAAATTGGAGAAGTTTAAAATATTTATAGATATCTGCGCGACTTATTTTTTTCACCAGAGTGAGGGAAACTTCCTGAGGATATATTTTTTCTTTCGTTTGTTTTCAAGCCGATTCGTGGAAAAACTTCCTAAATCCAGACGAATGTGGAAGTTGGATGGGAATTCTCGCTGCCTAAATCGTTGGAAAATTTGATATAGTTGAAAACCTCTTTAGGAAAGTATATTATATCTTGTTCTGGGTAATGTAGTGTTTTGGAAAACTTAGTTTACATAGCAGACTTTCATTAAATTAAAAAGAAAATATATTTTTGTCTTCGTCTTATATTTAGAAGGAAATCGGAGGCCTTTCCACTATTATGATTCTATATGAACATCCATTCCTTTCAATTTATCTGAACAATGTTAAAATGTAATAAAAAAAAATGATTATGATTTCCAATTTCCACTCTTTTAAAATTTATTTTACTTTTGATTAAATGAATCGTTTTAATACTGATAATAAATATTGGAATTAATAAAAATTTTCCTTCTGGAATAAAAAAAAAACTAGTAAAAATGATCATAAAGCAGAACTGATAATACAGTGTTGAGTAAATATTATCTCAAACGATATTATTTATACGAGGGTCCTTCAATAAGTCCTTAGAAAAAGATAGAAAACAAATTATTTTAAGTAGATCAACATAATCTCCTTTTAGTTCTATACACTTTTTCAAGCGTTTCTCTAACTTTTTTAAGCCGAAAGTAAGTTTTTAAGCCGATTTAAAGTAAGATTTCGGAAGGTTCTCAAAATTGGCATCTGTTTGGGCGGTGACCTCCTCGTTCGATGTGAACCGTTGTCCGCTGGGCCATTTTTTTAAGTTCGGAAATAAAAAACGTTCGTCTTAAAAAACCCACCGTTTTGATTGTTCCTTTGTCTCTGGAGTGTAGTAGGGTATACTCGTTCCGTTCACAGTTATGAATCGACGAAGAAACTCATCAGAATTGCGACGAAAAAGCGCCATAACTCTTAAAGTCGACAACAGGATTGCGTTTATTCTCCACTGAGAGCAAACACGGGACCCATCTTGCCGAAATTTTTTCACAGCTAATTTTTCGTGCAAAATTCAAAGCACTGTATCTTGCGATAAGCCTGTGACCTCAACTATTTCGCGCATTGATTCACCGATCACTTAAAACCGTGTCGTGGATTTTGTCAATCATTTCGGGAGTAATAATTTCCACTGGACGTCCCGAACGATGTTCACCTTTTATGGATGTATACGTTTAAGTGTTTAAGCACACCAATTAGGCTTTTGAATAAAAAACTTTATCATAAATAATATTGATAATCGATGCGAAAAACTGTTTAAAAACTTGTTACAATTAAATATAATTGAATTAAAATGTATCAAATTTTAATAAAAATCACGTGACTACGAACGAGTCACGATTGGCTGCTATGTTTGTGACGTCGTCAACGGCTTCTAATCGTATATATACTATCAAAATTATTGTTGATTCTGTGACAAAGGTTTCATAAAGGCTAATTCTAATAATATACCTGCAGTGGATATTTTTATGGTCACAGATTTTCTGAAAAATAACATTTGGTTCAATTCAGCTGGGGTTCGAGGTGCTAAAACATCGATTAAGTTTTTTTTTTTAAATAATAATGTAAATGTAAATAAGAAACAAAATATTTCTATTAAATATAATTACACTATTTGTAGGGTGTCACAAGAAAGTTACGGTGAAAAGGCTATAGGTTTTGTTCAACTTAAATGCCAAAATGGTATTTACATTGTAGAAGTACGTGAATGTCCAGCACATAAAGTTTGAAGTTAAGCTTATATAGTTACCTTGACTATTAATAAAAAATTACGAAACGTTCAAGACACTCAATGTCACGATTGTGCAGCTTCAGCAGATAATAAATACTCAAACAAAAAACATTATATGTTATATATTTGTAATATTGGTTTTCAAAAATAATGAAAAATGTTAAATATCGAACAATCAAATGATATTATTTAGTTTTGTAATTATTTTTTGAGCGAAAAAACAATATAAATCATAATTAGAAAAACAAAACACATACCGTTTAAATCGCTAATTTTATTTCAATAAAGAATACACTGTTAAATATAAATATTAAAACTTCCTCCAACTAGGATATTATAGTAAATTATAATATGTAAACTACATTAATAATCAATTCAGAATAAAAACAATCACTATCCAAAATTATATACATATTTGTTTGATTGATTTCATTGAAATTTGCAATCCTTTTAAAACCACACCGATTCTTCAAACCACCACACTAAACTCTATTAATATTTTCAAAAAAAAAATCACCCATTATTGCTTTAATTAAAGTTTTCAGTATTTTTAAAACGCTAGCGATTTTTTGCCTTACATGTTTTACAAACCACCACATTAGACTCTTGATTTAATAATATTTGCAAATATAAATAAATGTGACTGCTAACTAACGCTCATGCATGACCAGCTAGAGATTTCCTAAATAAGAGAAGGCACCTAAACCTTTTTTTTTTAGTGGAAAACTTATAGTCAAAGTGTGGAGCTCTGCTGTTAAAGTCTATCCATTAGAAAACCACTGTCAGCCAACCATCAGTCTTCAATGCCTATAATAAATGTCTAACCTGTGTTTAAACATACCCTATCAAATGAATATGTTCAATCAATAGATGAAATGTACCAAAATCCTGAAAAACAAAATATTTTAACTGTTTTGCTTTTATTTAGAATAGAAATATACCATTTTCTTTACTTTTTGTTTGGATAGTAGGTTTGCTACTATATATTTTCTGCTACTACTATTTCTATTTTCATTTTTTTGCATACCCCTTCAGATATTTGTTTTGATTCCATGGAAAACTGCTTTGCCAGTCCTTAATTTAACTAGTTAGTGTTCGTCTAACTAATAACAAATTTTTCTACTCTTCGACCATCTACAAATTAGATTATCCTGTAAAACTTTCATAAGTATAAGACTTTTCATATACAATTACCTTCCAAATCAATCGTCGTATTTTGTTCTTGTCTGTTCTTGTCTAATTCTTGAATATTATTATTCCTATCCTACAAAATTGACGATCCTGAAAGGCTTTTTTATTGTTATAACCCTCGGTTGTGTTGCTACATGTAGATTATTTGCGGACACACAGGAATATTCCTTCTTATAAATTTGACAGGTTAATTTGTTAACCCTACATGAATTAAATAATATAAATATAAGTTATAAAAACGAATGCGAAAAACAAAAGGAACCCTAATCTGATTTCATTCTAAACTTACCTTTGAGCCTCCATATATATGAGAATAACGTCGAAAACAGCACCGAAAGACTAAATAACAATTAAAAGCAAGTATGTTTTCAAATCGATCTTAAACCAACAAAGGCAGTAAAAGATATAGGTTAAACTTATAGAACAATGACTAAAGGTCGATAAATTGTTTTATTTGCCCGAAAATCCGATTCTTTCGGAACGTCTGTTCAGAAACAGGGGGAAAGAAAATTTCGGGTTTAAGTAACCGAATTGCCGCGATCCGAAGCGATTGGCCTTCGGTACATTGTGTGAGGTCACATATTGTTTTCGGGAATTGTCGGCGTGGCATCGGTACTAGGTTTAAACATATATTATCAATATAACTTTTTAATTATAAGGAGAAAAATTAAAATAAAAATAGTTTTGTTATAAAACTTATATACTATCTTTCCATTTATGACAAAAAAAAATGTGTTCAAAAGCCCAATTATAAGCACTTGCAAACGCAGGAGCAGACATACCATGAACTTCATCCAACTCAAGTTTGATCTCATTCGATGTCAAACCTTTTAAATATAAGTGTACAATAATCACTCGAAAATCACTTTTTTCCATTGTTCTAAATAAACAAAAGTTTCTTGCTTCAGTCGTAAAATAATAATGAGGCAATGTGATAAATATAACTGAAACTTTGACAGGTATCTGGTGAATAATGATGTTTACTAAAAACAAACCATTTTCTATACTACGAGCTCAATCGCTTCAATTTTCTAAGGACTTATTGAACGAATCTCGTATATCTCCCTGTGAAAAAGATAATATAATTACTAAATGAGACTTCTACCAAAGTTGCTATTATACAGGGTGTTAGGTAAACATGCGGCAAAAATTAAAGGCGTTGTTCCTTGACTTATTCTAAGAATGTTGTATGATGATTTTTGAAAAAACCCCTTTGTTTCGAAGATACAGGGTGAACAAAATTTACGACATTAACAACATTTTATTATCAAAAAGTATATGTAAAGGTGCTCAAGCTACAATAAATGTTCGAAATGACTTCCTCCAGCCTTGATACAAGCATTCAATCTTCTCGTCATTGACTGCCGAACTCTTTCAAACACACCAAGGTCGATTCTAATTGAGTTACACCCAGTAATTATCCGATTTCGCAAATCATCCAAATTCTTCAATGGAGTAGCGTAAACTAATGACTTCAAATATCCCCAGAAGAAATAATTCAGGGGGTTTAAGTCCGGGGATCAAGCAGGCCATGCGTGTGGCCCACTTCGACCAATCCAGCGGATATCCGTATGTTGCTGTTAAAAAATCACGAGCAACCAAACTGAAATGTGGTGGTGCACCATCGTGCATAAACCATATTTCATGCCTTGTTGCCAATGGTACATCTTCCTGAAACTCAGGCAGCGTTGCTTCCAAAAAGTTGCGATACACCTCGCCAGTAAGTCTTTGTAATAGAAATACCAGTCCAATTAGATAGTCACCTATAATTCCAACCCAAACATTCAACGAGAACTGATGTTGAAAACTATCTTCGCATACCTCATGCGGATTTTCATCTGCCCACACATGGTTATTATGAAAATTCCTTATTGCGTTTCTTGCAAAAGTGGCTTCATCGGTGAAAAGAATGTGTGTCAGGAATAGAGGGATGCGAAGTAAAGTTTGCAATATCCATTGACACAATGCAATACGTGGAGGGAAATCAACAGGTAGTAGTGCCTGAACGCGTTGAATGTGGTATGGATACAACAAATTGTCCTTAAGAATTTTCCAAACTGTCCAGTGACTCACATTCCAAGTATTTGCAATTTTTCGCGTAGAACTGCCAGGCTCTTCCGCTTTCATGTCCAGCACATTCTGTTCCAACTGTACCTTTCTTACAGTCAGTGATCTTCATCACCCTTCAGTTCGTTTCAATGTATCTGTTTCACTGTTTCCTGTACCTGTTCCTGTTTTCGGTCAGACATTACGGGCTGGAAATCGTTCAATGTACAATCGCTTAGTTTGTAATGCATTACCATCAGCAAGTCCAATACATGAAGTGCATGTCAGTCATCTCGGCGTTTGTATACATTATGATAGAGAACTTCACTCACTATTTAAGACACGTCAAACAGCCAAACGTCTCAATCTATGTAAACAAATGCGACCGATGAAATCCACTTACTAGATAAAACAGCCGTTCCAAGTGATCGAGATCGAAAAAAAATTTGTACTTGATAAACTCATTGACGTACACGCTATTTTTATTTACATTAATGATTTCAACAAATATCGAATATGGTTGTCGCAAATTTTGTTCGCCCTGTATCTTCGAAACGAAGGGGGTTTTCAAAAAAAAATATTCTTAGAATAGGACAAGAAATAACCTCTTGCATTTTTGCCGCATGTTTACCTAACATGCGGCAAAATATATATATATATATATATATATATATATATATATATATATATATATATATATATATATATATATATATATATATATAATATATATATATATATATATATATATATATATATATATATATATATATATATATATATATATATATATATATATATATATATATATATATATATATGCAGGATGAAGGCCTCTTCAGCATGCTTCCAACCTTCACGGTAATGGGCTTTCCTCTGACACTCGGGTCCAATATACTTAACGATGTCATCAGTCCATCGTGCTTTCGGTCTTCTTCGCGGACGTTTGCGATCAAGCGGTATCCACTCCAGGATTGCCTTGGTCCATCTGTCGTCCCATCGCCTCGCTATATGGCCTGCCCATCTCCATTTCAACTGTTTTACTCTTCCAATGATGTCACAGACTTTTGTTTGTTCCCTGATCCATGCGCAGGACTTTCTGTCTCGTCTTGTAATGCCAAGCATACATCTTTCCATTCCCCTCTGTGCCACCCGAAGTTTTTGAATTGATTGCGATGTGAGTGTCCAGGTTTCACTTCCGTATGTCATAACGGGTAGAACGCACTGATCGAATACTTTTCTTTTCAGGCAAAGTGGGAGTCTGCTCTTAAACACTATGTTGAGCCTACCAAATGCCTGCCAGCCACATTTAACACGCCGTTCCACCTCCCGGGCGGTATTCCCCTCCATGGGAATCCTCTGCCCAAGATATACAAAGCTGTCCACAATCTCTAAATCCCTTCCTAAAACTGAAATTCTTCTGTCCTGAGCGAAGTTATTGAACATAACCTGACTCTTTTTCAGGTTTATTTTCAAGCCAAATGGTTCGCCAGCCCTTTGCAGTTCTTGTATGCGTCTTTGCAGCTCCTCTGGGTCTTGTGAAATGAGAATAATATCATCTGCAAATCTAAGATGGTTTAAGTTTGCACCATTGATCTTTACCCCATCCTGTTCCCAATCCAGTTTATGGAATACTTCTTCAAGGCCAGCCGAGGAAAGAATAGGCGATATTGCGTCACCCTGCCGTACACCTCGTTCTATATTAATTCCCACTTCAAGATCATCAAGGTGAATTGTAGCTATATATATATATATATATATATATATATATATATATATATATATATATATATATATATATATATATATATATATATAGCTACAATTTAATATTGGAAACGGTTTTATTGTTTTTCAAAATATTCTACACGATAATCGATAAACTCTTGCATTAGTTTAAACCAATTTTTATAGTACTTTTTCCCTTTCGATTGAGATATCTCCAAAACATGCATTTTGAACGCCAACCACTTCTGTTGGCGGCGAAAATGTATGACCCCTTAGTTTATTTTTGAATTGAATTAGTGAATTATCCCTGAAGTGAAGTAATAAATTCTTGACAAAAAGAAATCATTGGGCGAACAACTGAACAATTTACGATTACGATTACGATTAGTATACGAACAGTATTACGATTTTTTTAATGCACAGGTATTTTTACTAATGCCCAGGTATGCCTCAATCTCACAGTATGTCACATGACCATCTTGCTCTATCAGTTCGCGCACAGTATCGATGTTTTCTGGCATAACAACATATTTTGGACGACTTTATTTAAATTCGTCCGTAAGCGCACGACGACCACGATTGAATGCACTAAAGAGTTGATCGATGCACTGTTGTTGAGATAATCCACGTCGAAAGTCGTAGTAAATTATCGCATGACAATTCTCACGAGTTAATACCATTTTTTGACTGAGATGAACTTTTCAAGCCACTAAACAACACAAATAGCGACCATAAGAGAAAACGTTCTAAGTACGTATACAATCAACAATGTCAAACTTTACGCTGTGTATGTCAGATGGCGCCATTGTTACCAATTCCGAATACATATATAGCAACGTTCGTATGGGAACTGAAAAGTTAAAAGTTTTCCGTCAGATGACGGTGGAGTCATAAATATACAGGCCTTTAGGCCCACAGCTTTGTAATTGTTCTCTACATTTTCCAGTCAAATGTCACTTTCAGCCAGTTTCATATCCCCTTCTATTCAAAATCTTCCATGACAGTTTCTCTTCATCACTTTCTTGGTCTTCCCTGCGTTCTCTAACTTTCTGATCTTTCCAAAGCAATCTTTCCTCACTACTCTATTTGACTTGCAGTCTTCTAGATTTCATATCGTGTTTATCTTTGATTATTTGAATATATTAGAAATTTCGTCATTTGTTCTTTTCATCGATATTATTTCCTCCTGTAATCCTTCTAATTAGTTTATTTTCCTAACAGTTTCTCTTCTTCTTTTTTCAATTTTTCTATTGGAACCTTTGGTGTGAAACACTAAAGTTGAAGAGATTTACCACCAAACGCCAAATTACTTTTTTTGAACTGCTCGACGCACGTTTCGCTAACCATGTTAGCATCATCAAGAGATGATTTAACTATGTTCTATTTATATGAAAAACCCTACCTAACGAAGCGTGTAAAAATCATGAACCGTGAAGTTTACTAAGCCTTACATTAATAATTAAAAAAGTTGACTGAATGGGATAGCTCCTTTATCTCGGTTCATGATTTTCTTGCATTTTTCTATTTAAATGCTTTAATATGCATCCAAAGCCCTATTATTATTAACACTTTTAATTAGTCTTAAATTACTAATATCTATACTGTGGTCGTGTTCGATTACATGTTAGGCAACACAAGATTTTTCATTTCTCCCATATCTAATGTGGGCAATATGTTCTTTATATCTTGTCAATTTGGATCTCTTTGTTTGTCCAATATACCTTCGATCACAGTCTTGACAAATAAATCCCCGACTTTTCATGTTGCTCTACTTTATCCTTTGGATTACCCAGAATTCTTAATTTAATATATGGTTTGTACGCAACCTTAATGTCCACTTTTTTCAAAATTTTGTCTAGCCCTCTTGTTAATTGGGCATTAAATGGTATTACCATGAATTTCTTTAGATTCTGATCCTTTTGAAAAGTCGAAGATTCTTTCAATAATTTTCTGAACTTATGTTTTCTAATTAATTTATCTACAATGTTCTTATTTTATTTATATTTTATTTTTATTTTTATTTTATTTTTTAATTTTATTTTTATATCTATCCCTATCCCGTTCAGTCAACTTTTTCAATTATTAATGTAAGGCTTAGTAAACGTCACGGTTCATGATTTTTACACGCTTCTTTAGGTAGGGCTTTTCATATAAATAGAACATAGTTTAGTTTTAGAATTAGATTAAATCATGTCCTGATGATGCTAACATGGTTAGCAAAACGTGCGTCGAGCAATTAAAAAGAAGTGATTTGGTGTTTAGTGGTAAATTTCTTCAAGTTTAGTTCTTCTTTTTTGTTTAGTTCCCATGTTTTACATCCGTACTATGCACTTGATCACAATACTGTCTTATATAATCTAAATTCGGTGTTTATGGATATGAGTTTTAATCTTATTAGGTGGTTTAAGGTTCCTGCATATCTATTAGCTTTGATTAATTTGGTAGAAGAAAAAAAAACATTAATCAATCTCACAAAAATTAAATTCACATTACACAAATATATCTTCTGTAAAACAGAGGACTATTTTGTAGAGTTCGACAACTCGTATTTTTTTGAAGCAATAAACTTAAGTTGGTAAAACATTGGGTTTAGAAATTGAAGTGTACCGAACTATGACGTTGAATAACAAATCGATTCTGTAACAATAATGATTTCATGTAACAATAAATAAAAAAGGGCAACCCTCCATACAGACCTTAGAATCTATAAAATTAAAAAAACTCCCTGTATGACATATCTTAAACGCAAACAATATCAAACTTTCGTCTTTTTTTATCTTTTCATATCTGTATTCAAATGCAACAAAATGTGTACTAAACAGAGCACAATATTTTTATTTTATCATGCGATATGTTTTCGCTTTCTAAAAAGCTAAACTATGTTCTCGTGGTTCTTCGTAAAATCGCTTGTAGGGAGCTGACTTGACATATAAGTGAATAAATCCTTTCATGCAATGACCTGCACCCATCACTTAAATTTATGAATGCAAATGCATACCTTCAAAATGTTTATAAATTAATTTCAATTATTGTTTAATACATTTATACATTATATGTATATAGTACATTAATTAATTATATTTATACATTTGACACTAGTGTAATTAAAAAAATAGTGAAAGAAACGTTGTTTAATTGAATATTTCAAGGGTACAACTACAACTAAACACAATGATAAGCAGTAACCTTGTCCAAACTCGGACTAAAATCCGCTTTATAGTTATGAGGGCATAGATAAGATGGTTTTTTTTTTATCAGAGTCGTATAAGTTTCGGTTTTTTTTATATTAGTGGTTTACCCGCAAATGCCCAACACGTACCAAGGATTTAAATTCAAACTTAATGCGAATCTCCATTGAGAATTTTTAATTAAAAAAAGACAATTCGCAAAATATATTTTAGACTGTTGCTGGATTGCACAAGCGTAACAATACATAATTGATTCATAATATAAAGACATGACAGGACGAGAAACGAGTTGAATCTTGTTTTAATTGTATTTTGTGCCTTAGGTGTTCAGATGTAAACCTCTTTGAGTTTAGTGTTGCCGACCAAAGATTCGATTGACTTCTCGACGTGGGTCCAGGAGATTGAATGGGTCAATCCGAAAATGATTGAATCATCTCCTGATGATGCTAACATCGTCAGCGAAACGCGCGTCGACCAATTAAAAAAATGATTTTCTGTTAAGTGTTAATATCTTTGAATTTGGCTTTACAAAATTATCAAAGCAACATGAACGTCCAATATGTTTATAACCGTAAAGTATTATATTATACATTATGAGGAGCAATATTATTTTTCTCTCACAAAAATTCCAATTCAGTTTTTTTTGTCGGTTAACCCACAAATGCCTCTCGCGTATTGTAAAATTTAATATGAATTTGGGGGTAACTTTTAATTAAAAAAAAGCAATTTATAAAATACATTTTAGATTGTTTGTTGATCGAAATATTTTGTTTTTAATATGCGATAATTAATTGACAATACAAAAACATTGAAGTAGTGAAAATAACAATTCTTTTATTGGAACCTTTGGTTTAAAACACTAAACTTAAAGAGATTTACCACTAAACATCAAAACACTTTTTTTGAACTGCTCGACGCACGTTTCGCTAGCCATGTTAGCATCATCAGGAAATGATTTAATCTCATCAGATTAGACTAGATTAAAGTGATTTGGTGTTTAGTGGTAAATCTCTTCAAGTTTAGAGTGAACAATAAAAACTCGATGTACTGCTCAAAACTAGAAGGCCTACATTGGGTAGACAGAATGATAAGGGTGTGTATATAAATAAAGGAATATAAAGGGTATTTCAAATTGAGTGGATTTTAACACGCTTTTATTAGCTTCACTTGTATCTATCTATGTAATGGCATCTTTGAACGTCCTTTTCGCCCATTTCAAAACGTCAGATTAAATTAAAACTTTTCACACTTATCAAGGACCGATGATAATACAATAATTTATTAAGTTTGTCCCATTATCCTGAACAGGATCATCAGGATCAAGGATTTGATTTCGGAGAGGGAGCCTGAGACACGGTTACAACGCCCAAGGAAGGTAGTTCGAATAGAAAATTTTCGAAATAAAATTAAAAAATTAATAATAGTTTAAAAACTAAACTAAAAAGTAAAAAATGAAAAATAAATTATAGCTTAAAAACTCCGCTTTAATGGTAAACCGAACTAAACAGTAAAAAACAATTTTTAATATAAGAATGAAGTGATGAACGAGAAAATTAATGTGTTATTGTAAAAAGTGTGAGGTGTTTTGTACCATATTTTTATACTAACTCTACTTATACAAACGGTACTTTTAAAAAATTTAAAAATTATTTTTTCCTTTTTACTTCAGTTTTCCATTAAAGCGTGTTTTTTAGTTTTTTTAAAGTATAATTTATTTTTCATTTTTTTAATTGGATCTGCTATAAAAGCGTGTTTTTTTAAAAAAAATTAAACTATTATTTTTTTTTTTTAATTCTTACTAGCATAGTATATAACATTTACATACGAAAGACCAGATCTGCCAAATGACCACCGCTCCACAAATGTCCACTCTTTTATCAAAATTTGGATGACATTCTAGCATAACCATGGCTCTCTTTCAACTCACCAATGACTCGAATACTTTCATCGTTTAGTTCAGAAATCGATTGTGGATTGTTCTTATAGACCTGGCTTTTCACATAACTCCAAAGAATATAGCCCAACGGTGTCAAATCACATGATCTTGGTAGCCAGTTAACACCATCGTTTCTTGCAACAACTCGTATGAGAAATATGTATCTCAGTGAATCAATTGTTTCATTATTAGAGTCAGGTGTAGAGCCATCCTGCTAGAATCACATATTCTCCAGATCATTAATATTCAGTTCAGTCCACAAAAATCCAGTTATCATGTCGCGAGATGTTACACCATTCTGAAAGAAATACGGCTCAATTATACATCTTGACCACAACGTACACCAAACAGTGACTCGTATAGGTCGCAAAGGTTTCTTATAAATCAACCGTGGATTTTTTTCACCCCAAATGCGGCAATTTTGTTTACTAACGAAGCCACCAATTTCAAAATGTGTTTCATCAGAAAAAAAGATTTTTGAGGACAGTGCTATGTTTGTTCTTTGATCCAATTAACAAATGCACGATATTTTGAATGATCCAGTGGCTTTAGTTCCTGTGTTATTTGAACCGTATATCCATTCTGAACTAAATGATTTCGTAAAATTCACCATGTTGTGGATTCATTGGATTCAAATAGTTCTGAAAGTTGATTAATAGATATTTCTGGATCTTCAGCATCACTTTTACGTACTAATTCAATATGCTATTGTGAAAGACCATTACGACAGTGGCGGCTCGTCAGGGGACGCGGGTGAAGCACCGCTTCACTCACAATTTCCGAAACAAAAACTTACATTTTATTTTTTATATAAAACATAATTGGTATAATAATTTATTTAATTGCGTATACATTAATACATCAGCATTATAATAATTAATGCCAAATTAATACAATACTAACAATTATATGAATTATACAATATACAAACGTAGCGTATTCTTAAAGAATAAAGCGACGACTGCGGCGAGCGCCGTTGTTCAGTTAACTAAACAGTCAGAAAACTCTACCTCGTATGAGATGCCTGGGAAGCGCAACCAGCACGATCGATAATACCGCTGCCAAATTCCAGATTTGTTTACGGAGGTTGCCATGGTAACGCACGAAGCCGTCTTCTAAATACGTGAGCTAAAAATAGAAAACGGCGCGGCGCGTGGATGCTGCTGCAGTAGGCTTTATTGCACGCGTTTCGTTTCCTTAAGAATAAAATTCAGTGAATTTACATCTTATCGCGCCGTGCGGGTGGCTGTTAAAGGTTTTAAAAATGTTTCCATTGTACGATCCGGTGTGCATTTTGTTGGAAACACCATTTTCCAGATGGAAAAACGATGACAAAAAAGACTTTCTGCATACAGAGGGACCTAACACTAAACCTTTTCTTGAAATAGAAATACAAGGAAAATCAAAAGACAGAGTTTTCGTTTGAAATTTTCGCAATCAGTGGTATGCTGATTATAAGTGGTTGTGTGGAAGTGTTTATTTGAAGAAACTGTTTTGTATGCCCTGTTTGACAGTAGGTGTAAAATCAAGTGAGTGGAATAAAGAGGGTTTCAACAATTTTGGAAACGTAACAAGGGGTTGTAGTAGACATGAAGCTTCTTCAGATAACATTCACTGTGCATTATCGTTTGCCAAATTAAAGAAAAACCTCAGCACAATTGAAGACGCGTTGAAGGAAAATTCCAGGTTGTATTTAAAAATGTTCAATGACAATGTGCTTTTAAATAGAAGATTCATGCAGTTACCTATTCGCGCCACTGTTTATTTAGGAAAACAAGAGTTAGCATTTCGAGGGCACAACGAATCTGATTCCTCGGATAATCGGGGGAATTTCAAAGAACTTTTGGACTCTTATATATCAGTGAGCAGTGTAGACATTCAAGAACCCTATAAGAAGATATTCCCCATTTTTTCTGCAAATTCAAAAACAATCCAGAACGAATTGATAGACTGTATTTCGGATTACATCGATGAACATGTGGATCGTGAAATAAAAGACAGTGATTTTTTCTCTATTCAAGTCGACGACTCAACGGACATTCTTCAGAAATCTCAGTGCAGCATTATACTTCGATACGTTAATAGTGCGGGAAAGTTAGTTGAGCGGTTTTTGGGCTTCTTTGATGTTAGTATCGACCGAACAGCGGATGCTCTTTTTGATTTGGTGACTAAACATATTGAAAAATACGATTTCCGTTCAAAATTAGTAGGACAATGCTACGACGGCGCTAGTGTCATGTCAGGACATATAAATGGTCTCCAATCAAAAATAAAAACCGAAGCTCGACAAGCCATTTTTGTACATTGTGCAGCTCACCGTTTCAATTTAGTGCTTCAGCAGAGTTGCAGTACTATACCACAGTGTCGTATTTTTTTCGCAAACGTGAATAGTTTCCCGACTTTTTTTCATCATTCTACAAAGAGAACTCGATTAGCTGACACAATAATGAAAAAAAGGGTACCCCCATCTGTTTCAACCCGTTGGACATCGCATTCTAAGATAGTGAATGTGATTGATAATGAATGGGGCGGTTTAAAAACAGTTTTTACTGAAATTAGAGACGACAAAACTTCGGATCAAAGTTCAATAACTCAAAGTGTGGGCTTCTTAAATCATCTCAATAATTTTGAATTTGCTCTACTCAGTGCTATTTTTAGTGACATTTTCAAAATGACTGATATTCTGTTTGATGTGTTACAGAAACGTTCACTTAGCATTAATCTTTGTATAACACAAGTTAGGAATACTCAACGTCTTTTAAATGGAAAAAGAAATGAGGAAAATTTCCAAAAACTTTTTGATTCAGTCAGTGTAAAAGTATCAGTATCAACTAATTGTCGTGAGGGACGAAAAACTTTAACGACTGAAGAAATCTTTGAAAAATACAAAGTTTTGTATTACGAAATTTTAGATGCTATCTCTGGACAAATTGACACACGATTTCAAGACATGGATAAACTTATTTTCGTTACACTCATGGACACAGCACGGTTTGCAGAGTATGTAAACACCTTTCCTTTAGAGTCAGTGAATAATTTAAAAGCATTTTTTCCCGACCTATTTCCCGATATATCAAGGCTGAAAAATGAATTAACCTTCATTTATAATGATGAAAATTACCACAAAATTCAATTGGATCGAATGTTGGAAGTTTAGAATAGAGATATCTTCAAGGAAGCTTCCAGATTATTATGCCTGATTGTGACGATTCCCTCGACTAGTGTTTCAGTTGAACGTAGTTTTTCCTGTTTGAAAAGAATCAAGACATTTTTACGAAATTCAATGACAGAAAACAGACTAAGTAATTTGGCGAAAATTTCTATTGAAAAAGGACTTCGGAGCGAACTTTTAAGTTTGGACCCACTGTATGAGGACATTATTGAAAGATTTGCAGCTTTAAAAGACCGAAGAATTGACCTTACATTTAAAAAATAGAAACATTATGTGCGGTTGCAGATTTTGCAGTGCCCCTAAGTTAGTCACTGTTGAAGTGCGGGTGAGTAAGCTATTTTTTTTTATGTTATTGTTATGTTTTTATACATTTTTGGATTTGCTGCTTATGATATACCTATTATTTTCGTGCTGCGCTTCACCTCCTACTTAGACCACGAGCCGCCACTGCATTACGACTATATATTGCTCGTCTTTGATATTGATTTTGATCGATATTGTTTTCAGGTCGACGATTGTGCACACTGTAAATATCACGTAATTTTCTAAAAACATTTCGTTCATCACTAAACGAAAATTCAACAAATTTTCTAGGAAAAAAATCCCTGTCGAGACAATATGAAAATGTTCCTGTTAACAAATAGCATGTTATTAATTATGTAAAAGAAAAGAAATAAAACAGACAGTTATGTTTATTAATATTGTACATGATTTGTTATATTCTTGTTGTTCTTTTTTTCAGAAGACAATTTCGAATGCAAATTTCTCACTCTGGCCTTATTCATAAAGAAGAAAGTATATAAATAAAAAAGGGCAGGAAAGGAGACTGGGAAAATTTAAAACTTCCCAACGGAAAATTATGGAAAACTGACGCGTGAAGTCACCGAAAAGCTACGGTTATCATATTCATGAAAATCGTGTTTTGTGTAACGTTTGGCGCGTCTCCCGCGGCTTTGTTGATGTTCTATCGCCTTTTAGCAAAATTCGCTTACTTGTTTCCTCAACGATGAACCGGCACCAATTGCTCTAAATTAAAATTGAGTCTCTTTCGTTTATTTAGCCAATTATTTCAGTTTTTCTGTTTGTTTCAACCCTATATATATATATATATATATATATATATATATATATATATATATATATATATATATATATATATATATATATATATATATATATATCATCAGCCCATGTCGATCTACTGCAGGATGAAGGCCTCTTCAGCATGCTTCCAACTTTCACTGTCCTGGGCTTTCCTCTGCCACTCTGGTCCAATATACTTAACGATGTTATCAATCCATCGTGCTTTCGGTCTTCGTCCATCGTGCTTTTCGGTCCATCGCCTCACTATATGGCCTGCCTATCTCCATTTCAATTGCTTTACTCTTCCAATGATGTCACAGACTTTCGCTTATTCCCTAATCCATGCGCAGGACTTTCTGTCTCGTGTTGTAATGCCAGCATACATCTTTTCAGTCTCCTCTCTGCTACCCGACGTTTTTGAATTGATTGCTAAGTGAGTGTCCAGATTTCACTTCGGTATGTCATAACGGGTAGAACGCACTAATCGAAGACTTTTCTTTACAGGCAAAGTGGGAGTTGCAAATGCCATGCTAAATGCCTGCTATCTAACACGCCGTTCTACCTCCAGGGCGGTATTTCCCTCCATTGACATCATCTGCCCAAGATATATAAATCTGTCCACAATCTCCAAATCCCTTCCTAAAACTAAAATTCTTCTGTCCTGAGCGAAGTTATTGAATATAACCTGACTCTTTTCAGGTTTATTTTCAAGCCAAATGGTTCACCAGCTATTTGCAGTTCTTGTATGCGTCTTTGCAGCTCCTCTGGGTCTTGTGAAAGGAGAATGATATCATCTGCAAATCTAAGATGATTTAAGTTTGAACCATTGATCTTTACACCATCCTGTTCCCAATCCAGTTTACGGAATACTTCTTCGAGGCCAGCCGATATAATAGGCTATATTGCGTCACCCTGCCGTACACCTCGTTCTACATTAATTCCCTCTTCAAGATCATTAAGGTGAATTGTGGCTGTAGCTCCATCTTATATCGATCCTAATAGGTTTACATATGAGATGGACATATGAGATGGAGTCAAATGCTTTTTCGTAGTCGACAAAAGCCAAGCACAGTGGCATGGGGTGTTCGTTGTGCCTTACTATGGCCTGCTGTACAATCTGGATGTGATCCATTGTACTGAATCCACTTCAGAATGCTGCTTGTTCTCTTGGTTGGGCGTCATGCAGTTTTTTAAATATTCTTTTAGATATTATCTTAGTGAAAAGTTTGTACGTTACTGATAGGAGGCTTACTGTAGTAAGTTCTTTAAATCTTTTTGTGCTCCCTTTTTATGTAAAAGGATCACTTCTGCATTTTTCCATAAGACAGGTACTTTTTGTTCTTTGCGGCATTTTGAGTATAATTTTGCCAGTGTTTTATGTAACGTCCGACCACCAGATTATAGCATTTCGACGTTACACTGTGCTTTCCTGGAGCCTTGCCGTTTTTAATCGATTCTATAGCATTTGTTACATTCTCCACTAGGATATCTGGCATTTGTTCTTCCGTGGTTATTATTGGCTTTGATTTGTTCTGATCTGCATATAACTGGGAAAAAAATTCTGACAACTTCTAACATTTGCGTTCGCGCCCTGCATATTGTGCCATCCTCACGCCTTATTTGCTTATATTTGCGTTCTTTTATTTCTCAGCTTCTGTTTAGCCTTGTTAATTGCTTTATTTTCTTCCAGAGTTTTTTGCAGTAACTGCATATTGAATCGGCGCGTGTCCTCTCTGATACGTTTTTTTTATAGTTTTGCAGAGCTTCGTGTACTCGACCCTGCCAAAAGAACAACCTGCATTTCTAATTGCCCGCCGTTTCTTCATTAAATCAATGGTCTCACTGGATATTTTTGTCTGTTTGAGACATTTTTCTTCTGGTGCTATTGAAGCAGCCGTTTGAAGCACATTGTTGACTATATATATATATATATATATATATATATATATATATATATATATATATATATATATATATATATATATATATATATATACATATATATATATATATATATATATATATATATATATATATATGTATATATATATATATATATATATATATATATATATATATATATATATATATATATATATATATATATACATATATATATATATATATATATATATATATATATATATATATATATATATATATATGTATATTGGATTTTTTTGATATTTCTTTGTACTCTTTGTAAAGAAAAAAATTCAGGGCAATTTTCATATTTTTTTTTGTAACATCCGTTCAACAGACTTCAATTTTTGAAAAAAAAACGTGCTTTTTTACGATTTTGCCCATAACTTCCAGAAAAATGGACAAAATTAAACCGTTTTTTTTCTCCAAATTTTCGTTAGATCAAACCGATGTTAAGATTCCATAATTTTATATTTATCAAAAAGCACTCAATAATAAATAATGTGACAAAGGTTATAAAGATGCGTAAGAATAAACAATTTTATTGAGGATATATACAAATAATCAAAAGGGGCACCATGAGGAAAAGTGGATCTTTAATTTGTGCGGTTATTTTATGATTAGTTAATTATGAATTATTTTGTGGTAATATTATTTTTTTAATAAAAAAATCTCACAAAAATTGATAATTTTTATTTATAATGAAAAAATATTTTTCAAGTATTCACAAATTAAAATAGTAATTATTAATATCCCACCACCAAACTAGGCTTAAATTTTGTTAAATGGACAGAAGTACGATACAAAATTTTCGAAAAAAGCAAAAATGGAAAGTTGAAATTATTAGCACTAATTTTTCACATCATAACATTTTTAAACGATTTACATCACGTTAAAAATACACGATTAGGCGTTTTATTAAATTAAATATTCAAAATATTCCCCATTTGAGTCGATGCAAAGCTGACCTTGTCAGGTTTCTTGCTTTTCCGAACACTTCGAAAACGACAAACATACGTTACCGCAAATAATTTTCATCGCTTTTTTCCAATTGTTAATTTATTTTCATTTCATAAAAAAATTAAATATTTGCGCCCATTTAATCGTTGGGTCAAACTAAATGACCCTATTACGTGATTTCTCACCATTCTAATCCATACATTGGTCGAAAATTCATGTTACATTTTCTTTTCAGTGACTGCGTGAAAATTTTCATCTGCCCAGCTGTGGAAATTTTGAAAATTCACTCACCACTGTTAAATGAATAGTCAGGTAAATTATCGACCCTAGGATAAAACTGAAGATTAACGTTTACATCAGGCTTAGTTACATTATACCTTTTATATTTTTTCTGTTCTGGTATTCATTTATTGAGATTTTTCATTGTGTGATCTATTATGTGTGTAATGTGTTGGTCCATATATTGAAAAAGAATAATCTTATAATCATAATATAAGGGTTTTTTTGTAATAGAGGCTTAAGAAATTTAAAAAAGGAATAAAACAACCTGTAAAACCTCAGTTTTAAAGTAGTGTTTGAGAATATAAAGTCGTTTTACGAAACTATAGTCTCACAAATTGTGTTTAAAAATAAAAGTGATAGATAACAAAGTAAAAAATTGTTTTATTCCTTTTTAAAAAATGAACTATCACAAAGTAACGGACAAATCAATCAATAAGCTTAAGAAATGATTATAATTCCGCGTTTTCTGTATATAGCTGAATCCTGAATCCTGGATCAGAAGCAAATAAAAAAACGAGAGATTTCATCAAGGCAGCCTCAGGAAAAAATAATGGCAATAATATCAGACTAGTGTGGAAGTACTTGAAAGAGCCTGCAGTGTGAGCATATAATCCCAGATCATTATAGCTGAGCTGAGATGATTAGGTCGTTGTCAAAAGATGCAGAACACTAGAATAGAGCTAGGACTTGAGGTTTTATAAAAATATTCTCTGTCTCACTTTGTATTTATATTAAATAAAATTTGATCAAGCAAAGCGACGAACGATATCTCGTTGTACAATCAGGAAGTAATACAATGAAATAAATCGTTAAAAAAAATCAAATTACTAAACCATCCTGGAATTCCTGGCCTAATAAGTAACTCTATACCACACCAGAATAAACATCCTCGAAAAAGAAAACTAAATAAACCGCCGTTAAGTTGGAGCAATTATTCACGAGAGCGTTGCCGTCTAATTTACAAGATAGGCGAAAGAGACAATCTTGTACTTTATGCTAGATCTGCGCGATATCCCATATAACTCGGGCATTAAAACTTCGCAAAATCTGCAAAGTAAACGATTTATACCCGTGGAAAGTTCGGAACTTTCGGTTTTCGTGACTTTATGACTAATGAACACTTTCGGGAGTAAAACTAAGGGGGGTTCCTGTGAGATGTTGCATTATTTGGGACGACAAAATTAAATTTTAAATTTTTGTCGGAACGTTCAAAGTTTCGCGATCTTTAAGTTTAAATTTAATAACGGCTTGGGATCGGATTATTCTTGTTCTGTTTTGGATCTTTTGAATTATTTAACAATTCAGCTACTTCGTTTAATGCGCTATTTAAAGCTGTTATTTTATTCAAGATACACATTGTGCATGTACCAACAAAAATTGCGTTTTAAAAACCCGTTGGACTAAGTTAATCGATTATAATGATTTTTTGAGTTCTTGAAATAAAAGAAATGAAGGTTGGAGGGTGCGACAAGTGGTTGTTTTATTTTTTTTTCCCTCCGCAACTGTTTATATCTACTCCAAAACATTACACCAGGCCAGGAGCTTAATGTTAGATCACAAGACCACATCGTTAGAGGAGGTGAGGCTTGGGTGTCTCACATGACTCCTGAATCCAAGCAACACTCAGTGTAAAGGCGATACATATCGTCGTTAACCAGAATGAAAGCCAAACAGACAATTTCAGCACGAAAGATCATGACAATCTTCATTTGAGACAGAAAGGGATTTTTTGGGGGATTTTAAGCTGAAAGGCACAACAATCAATTCTGATGCCGAAAGATCCGATAAAATGACCATTTTTATTAGTCCCCAGTCGAGCACCTAATAAAAATACTCAGTTTAGCGGAGACACAGGTTGTTGTGTATTCCATATGGGATTGTGGAGCCCAATCTTCAATCTTTCTCGTCATTGACTGCCGAACTCATTCAAACACACCAGGGTCGTTTCTAATTGAGTTACACCCAGCAATTATCCGATTTCGCAAATCATCCAAATTCTTCCATGGAGTAGCGTAAACTAATGACTTCAAATATCCCCAGTAGAAATAATTCAGGGGGTTTAAGTCCGGGGATCGAGCAGGCCATGCGTGTGGCTCCCTTCGACCAATCCAGCGATATCCGTATGTTGCTGTTAAAAAATCACAAGCGACCAAACTGAAATGTGGTGGTACACCATCGTGCATAAACCACATTTCATGCCTTGTTGCCAATGGTACATCTTCCAGAAACTCAGGCGACGTTGCTTCAAAAAAGTTGCGGTATACCTCGCCAGTAAGTCTTTGTGATAGAAATACCGGTCCAATTAGATAGTCACCTACAATTCCATCCCAAACATTCAACGAGAACTGATGTTGAAAACTATCTTCGCTTACCTCATGCGGATTTTCATCTGCCCACACATGGTTATAATGAAAATTCCTTATTGCGTTTCTTGCGAAAGTGGCTTCATCGGTGAAAAGAATTTGTGTCAGGAATAGAGGGATGCGAAGTAAAGTTTGCAATATCCATAGACATAATGCAATACGTGGAGGAAAATCAACAGGTAGTAGTGCCTGAACGCGTTGAATGTGGTATGGATACAACAAATGGTCCTTAAGAATTTTCCACACTGTCCAGTGACTCACATTCAAAATATTTGCAATTTTTCGCGTAGAACTACCAGGCTCTTCCGCTATCATGTCTAGCACATTCTGTTCCAATTGTACCGTTCTTACAGTCAGTGATCTTCCTGACCCTTCAGATCGTTTCAATGTGCCTGTTTCACGAAGACGTCGATGAATGTTTTCGAAGATTTTTCGTTCAGGGACATTACGGGCTGGAAATCGGTCATTGTACAATCACCTAGCTTGTAACGCATTGCCATCAGCAAGTCCATACATGAAGTACATGTCAGTCATCTCGGCGTTTGTATACATTATGATAGAGGACTTCACTCACTATTTAAGACACGTCAAACAGCCAAACGTCACTCAATCTATGTAAACAAATGCGACCGATGAAATCCACTTACTAGATAAAACAGCAGTTCCAAGTGATCGAGATCGAAAAAAAAAATTGTACTTGATAAATTCATTGACGTATACCCTACTTTTATTTACATTAATGATTTCAACAAATATCGAATATGGTTGTCGCAAATTTTGTTCGCCCTGTATCTTCGAAACAAAGGGGTTTTTCAAAAATCATCATAGAACAAAATATTTTTAGAATAGGACAAGGAATAACCCCTTGCATTTTTGCCGCATGTTTACCTAACACCCTGTATATATATATAATAGATCATGTTCAAAAACATATATGGGACAAACAAGCAAATCTTTCAAGAAAAGGGATAATGAAATTATAAAAAAATTATGACTAATGAAATAATAAAAAAATATGAAAGTTTTCTTAATCAGAAACACAACTCTAATTATGTCTCACATCTGCTACATGAAAATCATTGTTTTAATAGTGATTTTAAAATATTACACGTCCAAAATAAAAGTAAACAAAAAAAAAGTTTAAAAGAAACGAAAACCATGTCTTCATAACCATGTAGATCTGAACAAATCATCTATTCAATTGTATAGGCAATAAATAGCTCATGGAATCCACCCATGAGCTATTTATTTGTTATCGTATACACGTTTTATATTTATTCCCATTTTAACATTGGAAATATTTATTTCAGACGAAGCTACAGTGTTAGTGGGACGAATTATTTTAGCGAAAAAGGTCTTTCATTAAACATTTAAAATTAATTTTCCTCAGGTAGAAGGCAACAGAAACTAAAAAATAAAATTGTTTTTTTTTAACGGATTTAATACCAGCCTCGATATTTCATGATTTCTTTAAATATAACTATTATTTTATCAAAAATAAACAATTCATTTCTATAAATTCATTTCTACAAATATCAAACGACTGGAAAGAATACTAAAACCTCAGCCCGGCTATTCATTCCTGGTTTCTTTTTCTGTCCCCCTCAAACAGAGATTTTCCTATATATTTGTAGGCGTAGTCTCACAAATATCGTAAGTTACTTTTCGGTGTGACCTAACTGTCAATTTAGGAAAAACTTATCGTCAGAAGGGGGGACCTTCGCTTCGCAACGCCATAAAAGAAATTTTATTCTGGACTTTCACGTTATTACGTATCTACGACGTAATTTTATTACGTTTTTCGTTTTTCCTTCTCATATTTCCGTTTTGTCTATTGAGCTGTATTTATTTTTTTTTCTGTCAAATTATATTTTGGGCTTTTCTTCGTTGTTTACGAATATAGTAATCATATTTTTCTCTCGTATACGATCATGCTGTGAACCGTTTGTTTTCCTGGCAAATTCGGTTTAGAAAATGGAATGTTATGTCAGAACAGAAATTATAACATGTAATACAAGGGTAGTCTAAAAAGTTCCAGCCTCGACATGAAAACGACATTAATCGACAAAAATGTTTTGGTAATATAATTCCGCATGCGTTAAAAGAAAAGAAAATTTCCAGCTAAAAAAATTTTCTGCAATAAACTTTTAACAACCCTTGCCGTAACGAAACCCGGCAAAATTGCAAAAAACGTAAACAAAGCCGGGCTTAATAAAATAACAGGTGAAAAGATAAAATTAATTTTATATCTGGTTTAGTAGTTTCGAAATATATTTTCTTAAACAGTACAGTTCTATAATTTCGATCGTATTTTTTGTTATTCCAAACACGCTAAAGATGTGACCGGTAGTGCCCATTTTTTTGCAAAACAAATTGATAAAATGTGTATATTTCTTTGTTGAATAGGGGGCTTAATATAAATGCAGCAGAAATGTCTTCGTTAACGAAACTCCGTTGTCTACAGTTAAAAATATTGTCACGAAGCTAATTAAAGCCAAAAAAGTTCGTAAAGATTCTGGTAAAAGCAAATGTGTCGACGGAAGCAACAAAGACTTAATTCGAAGCAATATTTAAGCTATGGATAAAGAGCAAACTGTGCCTACACTGCATTCATTGCAACAGCGATTAAGGAAAGATGAAACCAACAGTATTTGCAACAGAACTAGCCTCCGGAGAATATTATCTCAAATGGGTTTTGCATATCGAACCATTAATGAAATCACAACTATTGCAGCGATGGCGGTTTGACTACTTAAACTCTATACAAAAATACAGATGAGACGCCAGCAAAAGGATGGGTAGATACATCAAGAAAATGCCAAACCAAAGCCCCAGTGAACAAAGGAAAAAAATTACAATTTTACATGCTTGTTCCGAGGATGGATGGGTTCCAAATGGTTGGAACCAACGGTTGTCCTCCAAAAATATTAATATAATAAATAAAATATAAAATAATATTTAAATAATGCTAATCTTTGGACTTCCATGACGACATTACAGCAAAGCCATTTGCCCAATGTGCCTAAGGAAAACGTAATTGTAATGGACAATGCTAGTTATTCCTATGTATCATTTACTAATGATATAGAACCACTTATTATTAATGTAGATTAAAGTGTTATTGTACTAATAGATAAATTTATTTATTTATTTATTTATTTATTTTTATTGTACTGATAAATTCAAAATATACAAACCAATAAACAATGTTTTAGTCATACACAATAATAACAATAATAATAATAATAAAGGATCTTAATATAAAAATAAATATAATATAATAAAGGATGAGAACTTCTCAAAAAATTTGAAGAACCTTGGTATCTCAAAATCGATCGCCATAGTAGGACAACGTGCAGTACTCTTGCAGATATGCCACATTGTTCGTAAAATTTTATGCTAAGTGAGAGGAACCTCTAAATGCAGATACTGTGATAAAGACGAGGAATCAATACTACATTTAATATCGGGTTTCACCTATCTGGCCCCCACCAGCTATCTATCAAGATATGATTCCACGGGTAAAGTTATTCCCCAACTTCTATATCTGAAACATAGATTACTAACAACATTCACACCGTATCATCAATAAGCTCCCAAACCTGTTCTAGAAAATCAACACATTAAATTATATTGGGACTTGCAGATTCGAACTGACAGAACGGTGCAAGCAAATAGACCAGATTTAGTGCTCTACCAGAAAGAAGCTAATCAAACTACAATAGTTGACTTCTCTGTACCTTTAGAGATGAAAATATACACCGAGCATACAGGGAAAAAATTGACAACTATAGAGATTTGGCTTTTGAACTCAAGGATATATGGCACCTAGATAGAATTAATATCCTTCCATTTATGGTGAGCGCTAATGGTCTAGCCCACAAATCCCTAATACAGAACCTCGAACAACTAGATATCACAAAAAGGGCAGTAGAATGGATGCAAAAAGCAGTAAACTTGAGAACAGTCGGAATAGTCAGACGCGCCCTTGACCGTCAGTAGACACCCAAAGATTCTTGGTTACACCCGGGTACTTGGAGTTTTTACCACAACTGTGTGAAAAAAAAATTAAAAATGGATGAAAAATTATTCCAGAAATCAGAAAGAACTTTTTGTAGGAATCTCAATTCGAGTAACCTGATTAATGACTTCCCACTAAAGGACAGATAGAGGAATGCTGGGGCAACCAGTTAAGTATACAGATTTTACACAACAACGCTTGCTGGATATGAGAGGAACATCAGGTCTATTAAAACTGCGAAGAAATGAAAGATGAACCATTTACAATCGATGAGGTTTCCAATGTGGTATTTTTCAAGAAGATTCGCTCAGTTCTCTTTGATTCTGTATAGCCATGAACCCACTCTCAAACCGACTGCACTCTACCAAATATGCTTTTAGCTTGAAAACAATGGTGAACCTAGGCGGCTAAACTATTTGTTCTACATGTCACATATGTTAAAAATAGTGGAAAAATTCTCCAGTGATATATGAATGGAATTTGGACTGGAGAAGTTTCGCATAATAAACATCAACAGAGGAAAACTGCTGAACAATGCTTTTGAGACATAGAACGGATAAAAGATGGAGGCAATGAGTGGTGTAGATACATACAAGTATCTGAGTGTGAAACAAGCTTACCTATCAATTTATCAAAAGAGTGAGACAAGTTTTGAGGACACACTTAAATTGCACAAACATGTCTATGGCTATCAACACCTATGGAAAAACATGTATTCATTTACAGGGCAAAAAATGTTCCTCAAACAAAGAATGCAAGGAAACTTAATGATGGTGATGAATTAATTTCACTATTCATGACAAAATTGCTTCAGCGTAGGCTGTAAATCTTCAGAAAATGACGCCTAAACAACAATTGTTTGTAAAGAAGACAATTAATGATATATTGTGCGAAAGGCAAATGAGCACTTCGGACAGGGATTTTGTGCAAACTAATTATCTAAGTCGCACATCTACTCCATAGAGTATGCAACCAAGCTCCATTTCTTATGATACCTCCCTTACATGCTCCGTCTGTACAAATTATGTATACACAACCAGATAATGAAAACGGTTCGCGAGACTCTCAACCTTCTGAATATCTCTGGCATGTACGAATTGTCAAGGCCAGTCGTGTTCTAATGTTGAATCAACAACAGTAGAGGATTCCTTTGTTACCAGCGAAGAGACATGCGATACATCGCTACTCAAGCAATTCACTTACACCCAGGATGAAGAAGAAGAAGATCAAGAAGAAGAAAAAGGAGAAGCAGATCAAGAAGAAGAACAACAAAAAGAAGTAATTGAAGATTATGAATCGGACGAATAAATTTTTCTACTGTTTTTTTAATTTCCATCGCTTTTATTAATTCCAACCCTGGCTAATATCTGTTGTTATGCAGTAGTTTCCAATTAAACAGAATCACATCAGACCTGTGTAATAGACCTACTGGGGAAACCACGTTAAAAAAAACGCGCTAAGTACACTACCTCAGAAGTGGCGTGGAAACGTATACACATTATGACACTTACAACTTATTAAATCGAAATAACTTTCTCATCGAATTGTTTCCTCAATAAATCAACTGTTGTGTTGGCTGGATGACATGTGAAGCTGTCCTATTGAAAACACATCTCCTCTAGATCGAAACCATTTAAATTTGGAATTAAATAATCATTGATCATAGATGTGTAACCCATTAACGGTAACGTACTTTCCTGCTTGAATTTTTAAAGAAATATGGCCCAAACAATCCGCACAACGGTGTATTTTTCTAGATACAACGGTAATTATTCCATTATTTACGTTTTATTTTCACTCTAAATGCGGTAATTTTGTTTATTAACGTAACCATTTAGCCATTGATGAGCTTCGACGCTTAACAAAATTTTGACGATGGCAAATTTTGAAAGACACTTGCGAAAGAGCTGACAAAAGGGACTGACTAAAGAGAGTGTCTACCTGTCCTTTTTCCCATTTTATACCTCCTCGAGTGGTTGAGACAGCTAGAAATGTCTGAACTAACAATGAAAATATCCGGACCATATTACCATCGCCTAAAATATAATTTCACCTGCATAAATTAACTTTTGTATCCTAACAAGATGTACGTACAGAGTCTTCTCTATCTAGAGGCTTGATTTTCAGTTTTGATAATATGACCAGACGGTACCCATTCACTACGTTAATATTTCATTGGAAATGATTTATCCCTTAAGCTATCACATTACAGTCATTATTAACATGATATGCCTTAACAGCGAGAGCACATTGTATAACAATCCATTAATTTATGATCATTAATACTATAATTACAATGAAGGTAGTAGCTTTACTATGCGAACGGCATAGCGGTTCTCTGTCGCACCCTGTATATTGAATTTGTGGTTTATTTAAAATATCATCTTGCTTTTAATCAAATATTGACGCGAAAACTATATATAAAGTTGTTCTCTTGCCAATCCTTAACATTTTACAACTACTTTGCATATAGTTTAATATCACTTTTGTCTTTCCTCTATCCCCTGCAAAGTACTGAATCAAAATTCAGAAAAATGCCTGGAAAAAATATAGAGGCCAAGTTTCTACATAATGTTTTGGCTTTTTTGTGCTCCCTGCCTTTTTTTCGGTCCGTTTTCCTACATCTTAAGCCACCAACTTTGTATCGTAAACCTTCACTTAGCTATATAAAACAGGCAAAAAAATAAAAAAAAGGAGCTGCCCAGAATAAACGTAAAAATGCCATGAAAATATTTGCATTATCTTTACCAACTGCTCTTAATTAAATAGAATTAGAAATTTTCTTTCTATAGCCGACATGGATTTTATAAAAAAATTATTTCAAATATGTGTATTATACCATATATATGCAGTATATATACGGTGTAAGCGAAGCAACTTTCGTAAATATATCCAACGATGCTTCAAATCATTTGAAAGAAAAATGTTTCTTACAAGAGTTAAAAACCTAAGGGGTTTCTTAGAAAAAAATCCTAAATTACTATTAAGTATGTCAGTATCTAGGTAAGATTTGTAGAAATCATTATCTGTCCAGTATTCTAAAAAGCCAGTCGATAACTGAAACTGGTTGAAAAATTCAAACGATCTCTTGGTGGTAAAATTACTGATATCTAACATATCGTAGAGTTTTCTAGATATTAAAATTCTTTTTTCATCAAATTTATTTTCTTCCCTTTTTGTAGCGTTGGTAATTGTCACTTTAGTTTCTAAACTTACACTAGAATCAAAAAATGACATTGCTGCAATTTTTCTGTCTATTCTGTCGATTCTATCAATTAATAATCATGAATTTTGCAATAAAAAATGAATTAATTAATTAAAACTATTTTCTCTTTGACAAATCTAGTTTATAATCAACATTATTCACACATTTTATTTAATTTTCATGTAAGTTTATATATATATATATATATATATATATATATATATATATATATATATATATATATATATATATATATATATATATACCTACTATATATATAAACTACAGCTGCAGTTCACATGGATGACTTTGAAGTTAAAATCAACGTACAACGTGGTGTACGGCAGGGTGACCCAATATCGCCTGTTCTTTTCTCAGCCTGTCTTGAAGAGGTATTTCGTAATCTGGATTGGGAACAGCAGGGAGTAAAAACCAATGGTGTATATCTAAGCAATCTTAGATTCGCGGATGATATCGTTCTCCTTTCACACGACCCAGATGAGCTACAAGAACACATACGAGAGCTGCAAAGGGCGGGAGAACCATTTGGTTTGAAAATAAACCTAAAAAAGGGTCAGGTTATGTTTAACAAATTTGCTGTCAACAGAAGAATTTCTATTTTAGGAAGTGATTTAGAGGTTGTGGACTACTACATATATCTTGGACAAAGGATTTCACTGGAGGGTGATACCGCCCGGGAGATGGAACGGCGGGTTAAGTATGGCTGGCAGGCATTTGGCCGGCTCAATATAGTATTTAAGAGCAAACTCCCACTGTGTCTGAAGAGAAAGGTTTTTAATCAGTGCGTGCTGCCTGTTTTGACATATGGAAGTGAAACATGGACACTCACATTACAATCAGTTCCAAAGCTTCGGGTTGCACAGAGGGAAATGGAAAGCTGTATGCTTGGCATTACAAAGCGGGACAGAAAGACCTGCATATGGATCAGAGAACAAACGAAGGTATGTGACATCATTGGAAGGGCGAAAGAATTGAAATGGAAGTGGGCAGGTCATATAGCGAGACGATGCGACAACAGATGGACCAAAGCAATTCTGGAATGGATACCGCTTGATCATAAACGCCCGCGAAGAAGGCCGAAAACACGATGGACGGATGGCATCAATCAAGTACATTGGACCCGAATGGCAGAGGAAAGCACAGGACCATGCGAACTGAAAGCATGCTGGGGAGGCCTTTATCCTGCAGTGGATCAACAATGGCTGAATGATGATGATGATGATGATATACATACACACACACACACACACACACACACACATATATATATATATATATATATATATATATATATATATATATATATATATATATATATATATACATATATATATATATGCCCACAAGGTAGCGTAACGGAACCGCGTAACGTAACGAATGCAATCTGGTCTGGCCCCCCCCCGATAGTCTCTCCGAACTGCTTTCCTTGCGTTCGTCTAGAGCTCGGCTGAAAGGCTAGAAACCGGTCCCGAGAGACACGTGACGTTGCATGGTTGACAGTTCGGCGAAAGCGATCGGTGGCACCACGTGGAGAAAGGGTGAAAGATTTCTGTAATATTTCCCTCCATGGTTCCGTTACGCTACCTTGTGGGCATACCTGGTACTATACCCGAGGTTCCAGGCAGAATGTTACGAGCGGTCCTGACTGCTACGAGCATTCGCCGTATGATGGCGTGAGTTGTGTGCGATCACGACCCGTCATTAAAATGGCCAGTTAATCCGGTCTGGCCCCGATCGTCTCTCCGAACTCGTTTCCTTGCGTTCGTCTAGAGCTCGGCTGAAAGGCTAGAAACCGGCCCCGAGAGACACGTGACGTCGCATGGTTGACAGTTCGGCGAAGGCGATCGGTGGCACCACGTGGAGAAAGGGTGAAAGATTTCTGTAATATATATATATATATATATATATATATATATATATATATATATATATATATATATATATATATATATATATATATATATATATAATAATCTGTAATATATATATATCTGTAATATATATATATGTAATATATATATATATATATATATATATATATATATATATATATATATATATATATATATGTATATATATAAATTCGTCACATTTTTTTGAGAATAATTGTAGAAAAATTGATATTTACTAAAAAATTAGTTTTAATCAATATATAATATGTGGCGTTCGGTTCGATGACATTTCCCTAGCTCTCCGCTAACTGTATACTCCACTACCATAGATGTACTGATATTTCTGACTAAAAACCCAATCGAGGTGATTTGTCAGGTATTCGAAGCAAGTAAAGTTTTAAAAGAACTGCTAGACGGAGAGCACAAAGTCGGCAGAGTGTGGGGCATGGATAAGATAAAAATATCCCAATCAAGTTGCACAAGGTTGTGACTAGTATTGCATTGCCTGGGCGAAACATCCCACTTTTGGCTAATTTATGCCGCATTTGATCGATTGATCGCTTTAATCCACTTGTGAACAGTATTTAACTGTATTTTAACAGAATTAAGAGGCTTTAGCGTTGGTTGAAGGAACATCTCCTCATTTACACCCAGTTTTTCCATCATTGACTTTAAAAATGAACATCAACCTTACTAAGTATTTCAAGTAGACAGAATTGCCTTGCCACTGTCGACTGTAACAGAACGAACTTTTGAATCATTATAATAAATAAAGCGTTAAAATAAGTTTCAAGAGAAATTTTAATAAACATGTTAAAAAGTTAATAAATAAAAGCTATAATATAATAAAAAATAATAAAACTAACTGAAACTTTAGTTAGTTCTATTATTCTGTTTAGATATTAGTTTGCATTGTTTTCTAGGATGATCCTTATTATAGAGTACACTTTGCTTTGTCTCTTCGGATTACATCATACCATAAAATCAGAACCTAGAAAAAATCCTGTCCGAAAAGAGTCCCAGTCTCGACATAATATTTCGCCTTTTTGTTTTTTCGGCCTTTGCTTCAGTCCATTTTCCTTCAAAGATTCCAACTTTGTATCGTAAACGTTACTTAGTTTATGTAAAACTGGCAAAAGAATGAAAAAGGGGCAGCCCAGAATAAACGTAAAAATCCCATAAAAATATTTGCATTTGCTTTGCCAGCCGCCCTTTTTTGTTCAGATCCCGCTAAATACTACAAAGAAAAAAGAATTACACAGTCAAGCTGGGATATCGTTTGTCTTTAGAAGAATTATAAAAATATTCAATACAAATTAAAGTTAAGAAAAGAAATCGAAATTTATATTTGTTATATTAAACTAAAAGTGCATCTGATAGATTAAAATGAATGATTGTTGAGGACTAGAAGGGGAAGTAATAAAAATTATTATACCTTATACAACAACAACAGTAAAGTAAGGACACATAATGGTGAATCTACCGAGTTTGAGACAGGAATAGGCCTACAACAAAGGGCTGCGTACTGAGTCTACTATTATTTTCAGTAGTTATTGACAATGTTGTAAAAATAGCAAAGCAAATTGGAAGGATACTGAAATAGGTTTTAGAAAAATGAAAACAGTGACAACAAAATAATTACTGTTCGCTGATGATATGGTCCCAATGGCAGATTCTGAAGAAAAACTACAACATAACTAAGCGATATATAACGAAGAGCTAAGAAAATTAAACTTGAAAGTAAATATTAACAAAAGCAGAACAATGGTAATTGCAGGCATAAAAATAAAACATAAAATTGTACTCGATAGGAAAGTAATGCAGCAAGTAAAAAAAGTATATGGTCAAAATATTTAGGTACAATAATAAAAGCACAGGTATATCAGAATGTTGTGAGACCATAAATGACCTACGGCGGCGAATCTTGGACCTTAACAAAGAGAAACAAAAGTAAAATTACAGTTGCAGAAATGAGATTCCTACGCAAAATAAAGGGAATTACAATAAGGAATAGAGTGAGAATTATGACAGTAATGGGACAACTAGAAACGAAACCAGTAGAAAGGGCTAGAGAAGAAAGACAACTGAGCTGGCTAGGCCACATACTCAGTATGAATGAAGAGAGATTAGCAAGACACATCAATGAAGCGAAAACTCAAGTTCGACAAGCGGTAGAAAAACAAGAAATTCGTTGGAATGAGGCTAGAAAACTCGCACTGGGCAGAAACTCATGGGGGTAAATATTCATGAAATACCACCATTCTGAAATGTAAATTGTCAATCTTGCACCTACCGATACAACGGAGTTTTAGATTAAATATAATAAAAGTAATAAAATTGTAAAATGAGTATGTAAGAACTATTTTTCTTAATATATATTTTCCTGTTGTATATTGTAGTAATTATTCTAAATATTCCTTTGTCCTTATAGATTTCCTGTATTTTTCCTTTATTTTCCGTCCTCTTATCAATGCCAGCACAATAGTACTCATACCGGCTAACACGACAATATTAGATGTATTTATAATAATAGTAATAATAATAATGCTTTATTAGCCCAACAGGATAACCCAATTACAGAGCTAATTACTAATATCTAATGTAATCAATTACAAAATATAATAATAATTACACTAATCTCTACAATATTGAACAAAATAACATACTATAATAGAAAAAAAATAAAATAAAATAAAATTCAAAGAGAAAATGAAGTAAACAATAAATTAATTAGGTTGAAAGTAATTGTCTATACTGAAAATAAAGTAAAGTTACACAAAAAACGGTATTACCTTTAATAAATATAACAAAAACAAACTCAATCATTGTCTCATAAAGTAATTACGCACACATGTCAATATGTGGCGCCATGGACTATTATTCATATCACAATCCGCTGAAATACCGTTAAAAATAGAGCACATAAAGTATAACGGCGATTTAATGGAAACATTGTTCAAAGTCAGATTCAAATAAAATGGCAACGCAAGTCTAGACTCCACCCTCATTATTCGAAAGCTCAACTGACCGAGCAAGCATGGACTGTCAATTTTATTATGCAACAATTTATATAAAAATTTCACAGAATGATAACATCTTCTTAACACCAATGATTCAAAATTATTCATAATCAGCAGTTGATAATGATCAAAGTCTCTTCCCGGGTAAACGCCAAATAATTTAAAGTAAAGAAACTTAAAAAATCGCCGTTGTACATCCTCCAAATGTTTCTTATGGTTTTTGTAATATGGGCTCCACATCACAGAACCATACTCAATTTTAGATCTAACACAAGCATAGAATAAACTCTTTAGAGCATCACAATTATCAAATGATCTACAGTTACGAATTATAAACCCAAGCGATTTAAAAGCACTATTCACTACATTATGTATGTGATTCACAAAAGAAAGCCTTGTATCGAAAGTTATTCCTAAATCTTTAAAATTAGGGACTTGTTCCAGATTACAGGCGTTTATGGAATAATTAAACTTAAAGTTATTTTACATATTAGAAAATGATACTACTTTGCACTTCTTAGTATTCAATTGAAGCCCATTCAACTCACACCATTCATTTACTTTTTCCAAATTTCTCTGCAGCCCCCTACAATCCTGGATGTTGTTTACAACTCTAAAAAGTTGCAAGTCATCTGCAAACATGAGAGTTTCACAATCCAAAAGCCCGGAGAGATCATCAATGTACATCAGAAACAACAGCGGCCCAAAATTGGAACCCTGTGGTACCCCCATATTTGCATTATATATGAATGACTGATAGTTATTATAGTTTACATAATATTGGCGGTTAGTTAGATAAGATAGTAGGAATCTGCACAATTTGTCACTCATTCCAAACTGTTGAGTTTTACTCAATAGTATAGCCGAATCAATTCTATCAAATACCTTAGATATATCCGTGTAAATTACATCGACACGCTGTCGAGCATTTAAGGCATTAGCAACATATTGAGTGAACGACACCGAATTAGTTACCGTAGACCTGCCCTCTACAAAACCAAGCTGTCTTGGTGAAAGCATACCTTTAATCGCCGGATAAACACGATTATATAACAATGTCAAACACCTTAGCAAAATTTGACAACACTGCCACTGGTCTATAATTTGAGATCAAATGCCTGTCACTCTGCTTGTAAACTGGACATACTTTAGCCAATTTCGATGCTTCAGGAAAGGTGCATGCCTGCAAGGACAAGTTATAAATTTTTGTCAAAGGTTTAGAGAACACAGACAAACAATCTCGAACGAAAAATGCTGGAACATTATCATAGCCCGATGTTAATTTTGGCTTCAATTTTTGTTATTGCATCCTTAACTTCTTGTTCATCAAAATAGTCAATAACTATGTGGTCAACAAAATAAAAATCACTCACCCTTCTCCCTAAATAGCCAGTAGCAGTATCATAAACACTGGCGAAAAAACTCGCAAAAACATTCACAATAAAATTTGGAGTATCAAAAAAATTATCATCATAAACCATCCTACCCGGTATTCTAGTTGAATTACTTTTACTACTAATATACGACCAAAACATTCCAGAATCATTGGAAATGGAGATCTGAATAGTTTCCATATATATCTTATATGTATTGTCAATTTGCAACTTAATAATTTTTCTTAATTATTTGTACTTTAATAAATAAACATTCAAGAGTGTTTCTTTATACTTTATATAATATCGTGACATTAATTTAATATTATTGATTATTTCGGACCAGCGGATTTCAAAAGTTCAGCAGTGATTCCATCTTCACCAGAAGCTTTGTTATTTTTAAGCCGCTTGATTTGCCTAATTATTTCATCTTCATCTTCGGTGGTAATGAATCTGGGTTTGTTTGTTTACGGTTTAGTGTTGGTAATTTGTTTAAAGGCTTAGGACAGTTTAGTATTTGTTCAAAATATTTCGCAAGTTCTTTGCAATTGTCTTGGTTATTTAGAGCTAATTGTCCGTTTTCCTTTTGGACCTATCAACCCCAAAGACTTTGGGGTTGATAGCTTGTTAATTTAGTTTTAAATGTTTTGTAAAAGTTTCGGGTGTTATTTTTTTGGAAATCGTTTTCTATTTCATTAAGTTGATTGTTTTCATATTTTCTTTTAGTTTGTCTAATTAGCTTCGATGTTTGTTTTCTTACTTCCAAAAATATGTTATAGTTTATTGCTGTTTTTTGACTGTTCCAATCTTTGAATGCTTTACTTCGGCTTAATACTGCTTGCTCGCAAACTTCATCCCACCACATATGTTTTCTACGTTTTTGTAAAGGGTCCAACTTTAAGGCTGTTTTAATAATTTTTTGTTTCAATTCTTGCCAGTTCTGTGCTGGTTGTTTATCAAGCTCTTCTGTTAGGGCTGGTTTTATTTTCGTTGGGTCGAACTTTGGTATTAGCGGTCTCTTTTGAATAAGTTTTCGAGGTTTTAAGCTAAGTTTGATTCTAGTCAAGTAGTGATCCGTGTCTATGTTAGCTCCTTTCCTGACTTGAACATTCAAAATCTCTTTATAATTGAGGTACGAAATGGCAACATGGTCAATTTGAAATTCACCTATGTACGTGTTTGGGCACCTCCAGGTCTTTTGTTTTGTTATTTTCTTCTTAAAATGTGTTGACATTATTTTCAGATTAAACTGCGAACATAGTTCAACCAATCTTCTACCATTATGGTTAGTCCATTTATGAGCGGGAAAACTGCCGACTGTTTTCCTGTACTTTTTTTTCTTTTCCTAGTTGGGCGTTGAAATCACCCAATAGTATTTTTACATGGTTAGAGGGAATTTTAGAGATAGTCTTTTCCAGAATTTCCCAGGACTTATTTACTTTTTCAGGATTAGATTTATTTTCTTCGTTAACTGGGAGGTGTGCATTGATTAATGTATTGTTTTTGTTAGTACACTTGAGGGATAGTGTCATAAGTCGATTATTTACTGGCTGTACATTAGTTATAGAACCAAGAATGTTTCTTGAGATAGCGAAAGCAACACCGAGATGTGGTGTATTTTTGAGTATTCTTTTGTCAGTTTTACTTTTAAAAAGTCTGTAGTTGCCGAATTCCAAGGTGTTATCATTTGTCAATCTGGTTTCTTGCAAAGCTAAAATTTCGATTTTTTGCTGATTCAATGTTCGCCCCAATTCGTGTAGTTTTCCTGGACGCAGGAGAGAATTGATATTTACCGCTCCAAAGAAAGTTTATGTTTTCGGTTTCAGACGTTGGCCAGAGGTCTCCGACTCCCTCTGAAAGATTTTGCGTTTAAGCCCGGACGCCCCAGAATCCGAAAGTCCGGTTGTACCAGCAAAGCTAGCAGAGGATTGTCTACCTCCTATATATATATATATATATATATATATATATATATATATATATATATATATATATATATATATATATATATATATATATATATATATACGATATATACGAATTGACCCTTCCTGCAGGTGGAACATTTCGCTGAGTGAATTCAAACACCCATAAAAAAGACACATTTTAACGATGAAAAGTGACGCTTTAAGTCCTCGTAAACCACATACTGTCCGGACAGTCAGTGACGCTCTGGAATTAGGTAATAATTCATAAGGAACGTTTCCGATCAGTGACAACTTCAAAATCCTTTTCGTTTCTGTTGCCGTTCGACGAACGAAATAGCATTTATAGATCGTTTACGAATTCAGTCGAGAAGGTGGAAACGTATAAAAAGAGATCTCAAGACGTATTAAAATGGAACAGTTAATGGTTTGAATGGTCTACCGAAATTAGGTTTACCATTCGGATTAGTTTTTTTTCTTTGTCTTTCTGTTTTTTTTTTCTGTCGAAATATTTTAGAGTTAGAACGCATTCAGACGATTGCATTTGAAGTATTGCATTTATTTAATACAGTATACTGCAGTTCTAGTAATGGAAATATAAGAAAACTACGTAGAAAGGAAATATAAAGTATCAGGGAATAAAAATAAATGGAAATGTTAGTCCAATTAAGTAAAACAAATTTCTACATTGTTATTTATCAGTTATTTTATTTATTAACTTTGTTATTGTTTCTTTTTTTTTAAATACCTATTTCCTTGTGAGGGTTGCTATTTATGTATTCGGAATCATAAATAAAAACAAATATTTATCATTGAAATGGAGGTTTTTGTTGAGATAGGTAGGAATAGTTGAGCTTTGTGAAAGGCCAAGTTATTGGGCGCGACGGGGAGTTCGGGTTATCGAATTCGAGTCGGGTTAGCCTGCGCAGTCTGGTTCACTGTTATGAACATTGGCTGTTGTTTGATTGTTTACTGAACAAGTTGACTCGAATTGATCCAGCAAACGACGAATAGTCGAATCAACAAGACGATTATGTGCACTCATTTTAATAGTAAAGTTTAATAATTTGCACGTGTTGCTCAACACTAACTTTCCATGATGATTTGCCCTATAATAGTTACTATAACCTCCAAATTTCACATCTATAGCTTTACAATATGGCCGCTATATACTGTCAAAGTTCGAGCGCCCATGTTGGAAAGCCTGTGTGAATTATATGAATTTATGCGTGTGAGCCTGAAAGTAAACCGTCGACTGTATGGGTTTCTCAAAATGAGCCAAACCCAACAAAAGTTATTCGCGCAAGAAACACTTCGAAGTAAATGGTCGCCTGTTTTTTTTTTTGGGCTAAATGGGCATATGGCTATAGAATCAGCGGCACAGAATCATTCTTCACCACGACAAAGAGACCTCTCACACATCAGACCAAACAACTATGAAAACATCAAAGTGATGAGTCATGCACCGTACAGTCCTGATTTGGCACTAATTCCTATAACCTCCAAATTTAACAACTATCCCTTCATCAACATGGCCGATATACACTGTCAAAGTTTGAGCTCCCATATTGGAAAACCATGTCTGAATTATATACGAAAAGACAATTGCAGCTGAGCGAGCATATTTTATAGATATGTTTGAAATTCACCTCGGGACTGGTACAACTTATTCTTATCTTTTACATGACGCTTTGTATAGCTTTTAAACTTATCTGCTCCATAACTGTCCTTTACATAACTGTTTCTCTATTCTGACTGAACCCTCTCTCCCAGTTCGGACATTTTGATGAGTGAATTCGAAAACCTATAAAAAATGGCACATTCCTAACGATTAAAGCTGACACTTTGAGCTGTCGTAAACTACAGACCGTGCGGCCAGTCAGTGTCATGCTGAGATTCGGTAATAATTCATAAGAAACATTTACGATCCTGGGCGACTGCTCCAACTAACTGCCAAACTCTGCTTTTCGTTCGACGTTCTCCGAATGAAATAACATTTATATATGTTTATCTTTTTTTGCGGATTCGACGAAAAAGGTGAAAACTAAAAAAAGGCGATCTTAGAATGAATAAAAGTGGAAGAGTTAATGGCTCTAACAGTCTGCTTTTTGCGTTTTTTACGTTCTTTTTTTATCAAGATATCAAACAGTGAGAAAGTATCCAGATGAATAGCCAAGAAATATAATTAAATTAATTTTATAGAACCTACTTCTCAAAAGAAAACTGGTAAAAAAGTACCAGTTTTATTTTAAGAATTATTTTTACTTTATTTTTAACACATTTGTTCGAATGTTTTGTATTTTGGAATATGAGATAATTTAAAATGACATTATTTACATTTGAACGGCAGGGCAAGCGCCATGTTACCATTTTGATATACCCCACTTGTTTTCGTGATATTTATGACAGTTTGGTTTGGTTCGGCTCGTGTGTAGTGAGTGCGTAGTGAGACATAAAAATCTTCGAAACAGGAGGCATTCCATTCTCAGACTCAGCTGTTTTATTTTTACCCTTCATGAGGTGGCAAAAATGTGCCTTCAGCACTACAACAGTCGATAACAGTTATTGCATCTCGAACGATTACACTAGATTTTTTTCCACTTCATATTAATATTGTTTTTTTTATTTTACACTAACACCGAAAACTTCACGCCTTCTTTTAAGTCTCGAAGCCATTTAATATTAAAGATATTTGATTGCATTTAAACGAAATATTAAAATATAATGACAAGCTTTGATTTTTTCGATAATTTAAACAAAAGTTATAATGGTAAGTGGTTTATGTGCAGTGATTTAAATAGCGTTCAATTTGCTATTATGTTGAAAAAAGTTCAAAATTATCCTCCTGAATACATCTTATAAAAAACTGGTGCTTATATAAATTTAATATTTCGAAAAGAATATGATCTTTGAACCTGGGAAAATTGGAAAATATGTATGAAAATATTGTGAAATATATCGAAAATATGTTGAAAATATGTGTTTTGGAAAATTGTTACTAAGTATTTGATTCATTATTTAGCCATTGTCCATATACTGCAGGATGAAGGCCTCCTCAACATGTTTCCAACTCGCACGTTCTTGAGCTGTCTTCTGCCATTCGGGTCCAATATATTTGATGATGTCTATCTTGTTTCTGGTCTTCTTCCTGGATGTTTATGCCTTGGTCTATCTCGCGCCACATCGCCTCGTTATATGACCTACACACTCCCATTTCAACTCCTTTACTTTTCCCAAAGTCACACACTTTCGTTTGTTCTCTAATCCATGTGCCAAGCATACACCTTTCCATTCATCTCTGTGTTACCCGAAGTTTTTGAACTAATTGTGATGCGAGTATCTCTGTTTCACTTCCGTATGAAAACAGGCAGGATGCGTTGATCAAAAACTTTTATCATCAGACATAGTGCAAGTTTGTTCTTAAAGAGTATGTTGAGTCTACCAACATTTTTAATGTACAATTTTTTGTTATGCACTTATCAAATTTTAATAAAAGCAAAATAAAATAAACTGTTTAAATTTTGATTTACCCCCTTTCTGCTGTTAACCTCCTGTTAATATATCACGAAAGGTGTTTTTGAAAATTCATGAAAATTGATTCACCCTAATGACGAAAGCTGACGCTTTGAGTCGCCTTAAACCGCAGAACGTCGAAACAGTCAGAGACATGCTGGAGTACGGTAATAATTCATAAGGCCGTTTCCGATCCAGGACGACTGCTCCAACCTGAGTGAAAAGTGCTGTTTTCCTTTCTTACTGCCGTTCGATAAACGAAGTAACATTTTTATTATGTGTCGTTTACATTTTCGGCAGAGAAAGAGAAAAAAGAAAAGGGATCCTAAGACGTGTTAAAATGGAACAGTTAATGGTTCTAATTGTCTACTGAGAGTAGCTTTTGCGTTTGTATTTGTTGTTTTTTCCTGTTCCTGTTGTTTCTGTCAAAATGTTAGGAAAAGGAAATATGGCGAGACGAATATTTTTGAAGGTTTACGACGCTTATGTTATTATTTTTTCCTTTGTTTTGGGTGTTTCGCCACAATCTAAAACTCAAAAAATATCCAAAATATCTGTTCTTATGTAAATAGTCACTGGGTAAAAACTAAATAAATTTGCTTAACGAACAAAATTTTAAAAATATAAAAATGTTCTAAAATAAATACAAACTTTTAACGTTAACGTTTCGGGAGGTCTTCTCCCCCCGTTTTCAAAACGAATCTAAAACATAAATTATATTAATTTTTATATATAATGCAAAGATAGAAAGAAAATATTTTTTTTTGTATGTCAACGATACTTACATTGACAATAATAGTTTTTAATGACAGTGACATGCTACCAAAATAATATATAGGTGAGGTTTACTGTTTGATTGTTTACTGTATTGATTGTGTATTGAAATACTTAAATGTTTTTAATTGCATTACTTTAGAATCGCGAATCATGTTGAATTTAAATCTACTGAAGGCATAGCAATACAGTTATTTTTATTTAAATTAATTATAGCAGTTTCTTTTTATCTTCTGTGTTTTGTTACCGATTCTTTTAATACCGTTTTAGAATTATTCCAATTAATTTTATGTCCCGATTCACATATGTGTTGACAAATTCTAGATATATTAAAATCGCCCTTTCTAAGAAGGTTTTTATGTTCTTTTATTCTAACATCTAACGGTCTAGATGTCTCACCTATATAGAATGTGTTCCCGGCAAAAGGCCGAGACTCGATTCAAGATGAATCTTGTAGCGGAAGGCTTTCAACTGCAAGTACTAATGAAAATATCCACAGAGTCCGGGAACTAATGGGTTCTGATTATCGCTTGACAGTCAGAATGATCAGGAAAGAGTTGAATTTGACTCACTCAACCGTTCATTGAATTTTAACGAATAAATTGCGGATAAAGAAAATCTGCTCAAAAATGATTCAGAAAAACATTTCGCAGGATTAAAAGAACAACAGAAACGAAAGATATATTTACTTTTTTCTGGAACTGGTAACCATTACTGGTATTGATTACTGGTAACGAATCTTGGATTTTTGAATACAACTCTAACAACTCCACGGTTAGAGTTGCACATTCACCTCACCAAGGCTGAAAAAGCCAGAATGAGCAAATCAAAGATCAAAACCTTGTTGATTTAATTTCTGAGAGTCAGGATATTTTTTATTGTGCCTCAGAACCAAATGGTAAATTAGCATTTTCACGGAGGGGTTCTTGAAAGAGTATCAAGAACACCTGAGTGTGGCATCACGACAATGCATATAGTCACAAAGCGATGTTGACCTATTACTAGACATCGTCCGTTTAAAGGGACGCATCTAAAACAGGTCACGCAAGAAAAGTAGTGTGAGTACAGAGTGTCTATGGAAGTGCAAGGAGTAATGCAGTTACATTATGTTTGTATTCAACTCAACATGGCGGATAAGTTCAGAAAAGTAGTGTTCAAACTAATAATATTTTTTTCAGCTTTGTATTGAAAAGTTATATTATATATCTAGATTTAGTAGCAAATAGCGAGAATGCGTAAATTAAAGCGACTCTTCCCGTCTTGGTCCCGAAATGGCAATGTCAAATAACTTTTAGCTTAGCACTACCTGAGCTTATAGACTGTTTAGAAGAGTCTAATATACTTAATATAAATATATACATATTTCTTTCGGTAGAAGATGGAAACGACACTGACGTTGAGAGTGATGACTGAGATAAGGAGCTTAGAGGCAACGCAAATCATTTACCTCATTGCTTCAGAAGGCGATAATGATTATCGATGACTATCTTGAAGATTTGGTCCCGTTAACCGACCTCCGAAAGCAACTCATCGAGGGAGATCGAAAAGAAACCGACTTTAGTTCCCGCTACAAGCGAATAAAATAAATTTTCCACCCTAAAGAATTACCAAACAACAATATAAACACAAACTGCGAGCCATTACGACCTAAATTCAAGGTAAAGCCCTAAATTCAATTACTCCCTGTAACTTTTTTACCCGCCATGTTGAGTTGAATGCACACCCTAATGTTGTTGAATGAACACCCTATGCTCCCAGTACTTATATTGTGTTATTACCCCCTATTATTTATTACAAGACGTGTTTTAGATGAGTCCCTTTAAAGAGACTCTATCCACTTATAGATTAACATCATCACGTGTATTGTCCCTGTGACTTTCTTCGTTGTTTTTTGATGAGGACATAGTGAATTTGATAATTCAAAAAATAACAGATATGCTGACCGACAAAATAATGATTTAAATTTAATAATGCCTGAGCTTCATGCATTTTTGGGCATATTGTTGCTATCTGGTTATGGAAAATACACAAACAGACGTATATATATATATATATATATATATATATATATATATATATATATATATATATATATATATATATATATATATATATATTGGTCCAGTTAAGACGACGTTCCGAAAATTGTTCAGAATATCATGCAACTGAAAGGTTTTGAAATTATACTGAGATTTATTTATGTCAATGATAATTCTAAACTTCCGACAGATGATAGACTTTATAAACTGAGAGCTGCTGGCAAATATTTTAAATCACCTGGAGGACTTAATGAACATTTATCAATAGACGAAAACATGGCGCCCTATCATGGCAAGCATTATGCCAAACAGTTTATATGGGGAAAGCCAATAAGGTTTGGCTACAAAAACTGGGTTTTATGTTCAAATAATAGTTACATGAATGGTTTTGATGCATATACTGGAAAATATGGTAATCAGGAAACAAAAATTCAAAGGTATAAACTTAATTTTGACAATTTTTTGCCAGTTTACCACTTTTTTCCCATTTGAATGACCTACTGAATGACCATTGAATGACCTTTGAATGACTATTCCAGAACTACTGTGCTGTAGAAACTATCCGCAAAAACAGGCTAAAAAGGGGTACATATAAGTATTATAGAAACGAGCAAACTCTTTTAGTGCAATGGAAAGACAACAAAGTTGTATCTGTGGCTACCAATTTTGAAACAAACACCACTGTACCTGCTTCGCCATGGGACCGTGTTTCTAAATCTAAAAAAAGATATACTTCAACTAAAAATGGTTGCAACCTATAACAAAGGCATGGGGAGAGTTGATAAGATTGATAATTTGGTAGCTGCAATAAAACAAGAATACGACAAAGGAAGTGGTATTGGCCACTAGTGGTCTATCTCTTAAATATTTCAGTGGTTAATGCCTGGCTGTTAATGAAAAAAATTAGACCTGATGACCAAAATGCAGAGAGTCTATTGGGTTTTCGGAGATCTATAGTTCTGGTCTTTTTGAAATCATTTAGTATAAGACCACGACAAGGACGAATATAAGTAATGTCTGAATGATTGTGGCGTGTTTCTATATTTTTTTCCTTTATTTGGGTTTTTCGCCACTACCTAAAACTCAAAAAAAAAATCAAAAATACCTGTTCTTATGTAAAGAAAGATTCACTGGGTAAAAAACAAAAAACAAATCGGAGACAAATTTCTCAGTGATTCTTTTTTGTAATAAATTTACCTAACGAACAACAATTGTTGTCAACGTAAGTATCGTTAACATACACAAAAACATATATTTACTTTCACTCGTTACTTTATATATTACAAATTAATATAATTTATTTTTAGTTTGGTTTTGAAAACGGGGGGAGGGTACCCTCCGATCCGTTAACGTTAAAAGTTTGTAAAATTTTTTATAACATTTTTATATCTTTAAAATTTTGTTCGTTAGGCAAATTTATTACAAAAAAGAATCACTGTTTTTTACCCAGTGATTCTTTCTTTACATAAGAACAGGTATTTTTGATATTTTTTGAGTTTTAGATAGTGGCGAAAAACCCAAATAAAGGAAAAAAAATAAAAGGACGAATATCACGCCCGCTGGAAGATGTAAGATATGACAATACTTTTCATTTGATTATTAACAATGAAACCGATTGCCACTGTACATTTTTGTAATTTGTAATAAGGCTTTGCATCCCAAAATATATATTTACAGTTACCACACTGCATAGGTGGACTTTGTTGTCATTTTTTATTTTATATTCAATTGTATTCTGACTTATTTTATTTTAATTTATATTTTGACTCTGTTGTGCTCAAACAGTCTTTATGCGCAGCGTACCTTAAAAGGGACGGTCAAAATGTTACAAAGTAATGAATAAAAACATATTTAATGATTAAACATTTTTTGCCCTCTAATGGGTTAATTAACGACTTTTTGGTAAAACATCAATGTGATCCGCAGCCCACTTATTCACCTGACTCTTTCCCTTTTCCAATAGTCACTGGCAAGGAACCTATTATTTATGTTCAGTAGATCTTCAGCATCTCCACTTACATTATTCTGGCACCGTATCTTCGGTTTGCTTTTCTTTATGTTACCCACTAGTCGCCTCTCCATGATACTCTTTGGTATTCTTCTTAATGGCATTGTCATATCCCACCTATCTAAGTCATTGTACTATGATAGAATATATAATATCCAAATCTTTGTACCATTGCTTAAGTTCGAATTTATACCTAATTGTCCAATTTCTATTAACGGTCACAGCACCAAATTTTTTTCTGAGTACTATTTTATTATGTTTTTCTTTATTTATCACTGTTTCATTTATGTATGTTTCTCTACAAATGCACACATCGTTATCGATAGATTAAAAAATCCATAAAAATTGGCATATCTTAAAGATGAAAATTGAAGCTTTGAACCGTCGTAAACCACAGACTGTCGGTGCCCCCACAGACATGCTGGAGTACGGTAATAATTCATAAGACCGTTTCCGATCCAGGACGACTGCCCTGGAAACTGAGTAGAAAACGCTGTTTTTTTATTCTAACCGCTCGATAAATGAAATAGTGTTTCTATTTCGTCTGCAGTTTCAGTAAAAAAAGTATGATGTCATAAAGGGCCAGTTAAGACGTTTTAAAATGAAATATTTTATGACTCTAATGGTTTACTAGAGTGGCTTTAAAAAGGTTTTTTTTCTTCCTGAAGCTTCTAAGTAAAGTAAAGTAAAGTGTTTGGGTTAGAGGCGCATCAGCAACTAGGCTATTTAGCGACTGGACCTACAGCTTAACGTGGGTTCCGAACCACGGTCATCAGCTTCCGACAAACCCAGGCCAGCACCCCCCTCGGGCTATAAACCCTTGGTTATGTGCCTACCCATAAGTCTATCAGGAAACCTACCGACTGGCGAGTTACCAACGTAGAACACTTCTCAGAAGGCATCCGGCCTTACCCAGCCTTTAACTGGCGTGACTGAGGGGTAATTCGTAGTCGGATTTTACACTCTTGCCTAGAAACAATCACAAACATTTAGGAAAGATAAACGGACAGAAGAAAGAAAAATAACCAACCGAGCGCTGGAATCGAACCAGCTACCGCTCCAGCGCGGATTCAGCAAAGCAGACGCTCTTACCGCCGCACCAACGCGACCGGCGAGAATGAAGTATTTCAAACTTTTTATTATTATTTAAAATTCAGAATTTTCCTGAAAATTGACTTCGCAGATGCTGATTTTTTTTTTAATAAATTGAATTCTGTACAATTGCGATCAGAGGAATATACATAAAATAAGAGAGGCGTATTTCAAGTACATGGATGATTGATCAACTGTTGGTATGCATGTACCAAATCAAATGGAGCCTATTTTGAAGGCGATAATAAAGATTTGTTTTAAAATTGCATTGCATTGATTATAGTAGATAAAATAGTAGATTTCAACCGATCGGATAATGTCCTTATAGATAACAATGAAAGAAAAGGCACAAATACAACAAAGTGTAATAAAAGAATTTCCGAACAAAATGAATATCCTGAAAAATTCTAAAATCCAGCACTAAAACTAAAACGAATATGGCAGTTAGCGGATGTAAAAATTGTACCAATGATTTTGTTTGTGAAAGATGTTCCAATCGTATAAAAATTAATCTAGAATGTATGAGATGTCAATGATGACATCTCTATTACTTCAAAGACTATTAATATTTGGATTAAGTGTGATTCGCCATTTTGTTATTCAGAAATACAAGAATAAAATATTATAATAAAATTAAATGAATAATAATTTATACTTATCCTAAAATCACGAATTCTATAAGGAAACAAAAGAGGAAAATGTTTTTGTGTTTTACGTAAAACTCTTTACCAAATATTTTCTCCTTCCAATCAAAAATCCAAACAGTTGCGATGTGTCCCCTAGTCGCTGTTCTTCTCCAGATGCAATACTTTGATGAGTGAATTCAGATACCCATAAAATATAACACATCCTAACGATGAAAGCTGACGCTTTGAGCCGTCGTAAACCACAGACCGTCAGGGCAGTCGCAGTATTGCCGGGGTACGGTAATAATTCATAAGGTCGTTTCTTATCCAGGACGACTGCTCTAATCTGACTAAAAAGGGCTGCTTATTCGTTCTTGCTGCCGTTCGATAAACGAACTAATATTTTCAATTCCTATGTAGTTTTACTGAAAAAGGTTTAATTAACAATTAAACGTAGATCAATTCTTCTATTGGAACCTTTGGTGTGAAACACTAAACTTGAAGAGATTTACCACTAAACACCAAAACACTTTTTTTGAACTGCTCGACGCACGTTTCGCTAACCATGTTAGCATCATCAGGAGATGATATAATCTAATTCTAAAACTAAACTATGTTCTATTTATATAAAAACCATACCTAACGAAGCGTGTAAAAATCATGAACCGTGAGGTGTACTAAGCCTTACATTAATAATTGAAAAAGTTGACTGAAAGGAATCGGTCCTTTATCTCGGTTCATGATTTTTCTTACTTTTTTCTATTTGAATGCTTTCATATGCACCCAAAGCCCTATTATTATTAACACTTCTAATTAGTCTGAAATTACTAATATCTATACTGTGTCATGTTCGATTGCATGTTGGGCAACACAAGATTTTTCATTTCTCCCATATCTAATGTGGGCAATATATTCTTTATATCTTGTCAATATGGATCTTTTTGTTTGCCCAATATACCTTCGATCACAGTCTTGACAACTAATTTCGTAAATCCCCGACTTTTCATGGTGCCTTACTTTATCCTTTGGATTACCCAGAACTTCTCTTAATTTATTATATGGTTTGTACACAACTTTAATGTCCACTTTTTTCAAAATTTTGTCTAGTCCTCTTGTCAACTGGGCATCAAATGGTATTACCATGAATTTCTTTGTGTTCTGATCCTTATGAAAAGTCGAAGATTCTTTCAATAATTTTCTGAACTTATGTTTTCTAATTAGTTTATCTACAATGTTCTTATTATAACCATTCACTTCAGATACCTCCCTAATTAATTTAATTCTTTGTTATAATTAGCTTTATTTAAAGGAAAATTAATTAATCTATTTACCATAAAATTTAAACTAGCCATCTTATTTTGAAAGCTATGATTTGAATCGTTTGGAATGTATCTCGAAGTGGTGGTGGTTTTTTACCTGAAAATATCAAAATCTAACCTATTTTTATTATTTCTACTGACTAACACATCCAGGAATGGTAAACTATCGTTGTTTTCGAGTTCATGCGTGAATATTAAATTTTCGAATTTACTATTTAAGTTCTTAATAAAATCATCTAAACTTTCATTTTTCGAATCGAAAATGGCCAAAAACGTCATCCACATATCTTAACCATACCTTCGGAAAGTAAGTGAATTCATCTTTTGCCTCGGTTTCAAATTTACTCATAAATAAGTTGGACAAGAACGGTGGCAGAGGATTCCAATTGCCGTTCCTTCTTGTTGTTCATAAAACCTGTTATTAAGCTGAAAACAATTTTGCTTCATACATAATCTTGATAAGGAGATGTACTCGGAAACAATATTGTTATTAAAACCGTTTAACTCTAGTAACTCCCTTAAGTATTTCAAGGTATGTGGAATCGGGACACTCGGAAACAACGATGAAACGTCAAAGGAAACCAAAACCTCACCTTCCTGTAGATGTGTATTTTTGACTTTTTCTATTAATTTGGTTGAATTTCTCACAGAACAGGAAGGTAGTTGGTTTGGTAGATTTTCAAATTCCTTTGTTAACCACTTTGCCAAGTTGTATGTTGGAGAATCAATGGCTGATACAATTGGTTCATTGATTTTCCTGGTTTATGAATTTTTGGTAGGGCATACAATCTTGGCACTTTTGGATTAGAAACATGTAATTTGCTTTTCAGAGAAGGAGAAATAAAGCTGTTACAAGATTTCAATGTATCTCTAAATTCGTTAATCATTTTTGACAATGGATTCCTAGGTAATCGTGCGTCGAGCAGTTCAAAAAAGTGTGTTGGTGTTTAGTGGTAAATCTCTTCAAGTTTAACAATTAAACGCTTTAATAATCTATTAAAAGCAGCTTTTGAATTTGCCAGTGAATCAATACTACCTGCAACAGCGGCAATATTTTCTTAGGAATGCACAGTTTCTTGTCCAGTTTTTGTTTCCTATCAAGCAACGAGAAATATGTTCGGAATTTGTAGATATATATCGGGATATATATACATAGTAATGAATTTAAATTTTGACAAAAAAAACGATATAAGTTATGGATACACATAATATATTACTAAAATAATTTAGTTTTGTTTTTTAAATAATTTATCTATTATAACTATATATTAACGAATTTAAGACTATCATTGTAACTAAAAATATTTGCATGCATTCACATGGTTTCTTCTATGCTTAGTAAAAAAAAACAAATATATTTTTTACAACCTTCTATCATTAATGTTTCGATATAGGCGTCTTTATTTTTATTCCACCTGTCTTACTCTTGGACTTGAACACGTTACCACTACTTCCATACCATTTTTCATATGGTACCTACCTTTTTTAGTTGTGGTCTTCCTACCACTACCATAAACAGCGGTAATACCTTAGTTTTAAAGTAAAGAGAATACAACATTGAGATGTAATTGTTTGAAAATACAACATCGTTTTACGAAACTATAGTCATACAAAGGAAAAAATAACAGTGTTAAATAACAAAGTAAAAAATTGTTTATTTGGGTTTAAAAATAAATTCTCACAAAGTAACGTATAAATCAATTACAATCAATCACAAATCAATAACACAAACACACGCACATGCACACGCACACCCACACGCACACGCACACGCACACGCACACGCACAGGCACACCCACACGCACACTCACATGCACCCGCATACAGATATATATATATATATATATACATATATATATATATATATATATATATATATATATATATATATATATATATATATATATATATATATATATATATTATTTGCGGGTGCAAGTGACACTCAGTTACTGTTGTCTCATTGGACGCTGCCCAAAGAAGTCTTATATTGCATATTTACGCCATCCGACGGTAACTCCGCGAAAGTATTGGTGGTTGCCAGTAGATGGGGTTTACCTATTTTTAATGAGAGAGCATATGTCGGTACCCTGATGAGCCTGAACATCGAGAGGCGAAACATATGCCCTCCAATTGAAGGGATGGGTGGGGCTCGTCCCCAGTCAAACACCTAACAAAATGTTCATTTGGGCGGAGACGCAGGTTGTTGTGTGTTCCACATGAGATTGTGGAACCCAACGGTTGGGTGTATGTGACATTCAGTTACTGTTGTATCATTGAACACTGTCCAAAGAAGTCTTACATTGCATATTTACGCCATCTGACGGGAAATCGGCGAAAGTATTGGTAGTTGCCAGTGGATGGGGTTTACCTATTTTTAATGAGAGAGCATATGTCGGTACCCTGATGAGCCTGAACACCGAGAGGCGAAACATATACCCTCCAATTGAAGGAATGGGTGGGGCTCGTCCCCAGTCAAGCACCTAACAAAATGTTCATTTGGGCGGAGACGCAGGTTGTTGTGTGTTCCACATGAGATTGTGGAACCCAACGGTTAGGTGTATGTGACACTCAGTTACTGTCATCTCGTTAGATGCAACACTGGCTGATCTAGAGATTGTATGTATATATGAGATCAGATCTCGTCTTTGTATTTCTTTGTAACAGATCTCTTCCTAAAAGAAAGATTTATTATAAAAAAAATACTTAAAATTAACCCCTCTATCGCCTCCACAAATTAGCCAACTTTAAATTTACTAGCACAAAAGGAAACTTTAATATAAATACTCTATCAGCCGGATCTGTGGTTGTCTTTAATTCATTATTGAAGCCATTATCAAAAGAATTTAGTCGATTTACCCCGAGGCCTTAGTCTGCCTACTTCCCAGAGTTCCCAACTAGAAAAGGACGTGGTCAGTGTCGGTGACCTCTGCATTAATAGATAAGGTTGTGGGTGAAGCGTTCGGTTGAGGAGTGGGAGTGAGGTTTGATTGTAATTCGACGGTCTTGGAGTTCCAAATACATGGAAACCGCTTATTCCCAAAGTGCCCATCCGAAACCCTTACAATGTGTGTATGCCTTATGTGTGTTGTAATATGTGCTCCAAAACCTATCCATCTCAAGTTAAGTCTTCGATAGATTTCTCCTTATTGATTTTCGTAATTTACCTTTATAAAATAATATTTTAATATTCTGAATATCGATTGTTCGAGACATGGAACAAAGTGTTCGACACATACATTTCACAAATTTTCGAAAAAAATGTATAGAGAAAAAGTTAGAACTAAGTTCGATGCATGAATTTTATCTTTTACTATCAACAACATTTGCAATTATGGACGGTTATTTAAATATAATTTTTGGAAATCACACTATACAGTCAGTATTAAAATAGCAATGTGTGTGTCTCACATAAGATTTCTAAATACTCTAGAGGTTTACATAATCCGAATTTATCAATTACTTCAGTTATTTGATATTGAGGATTTATACAGAAAAGATAAAAATTTGTAATTCATCATTTATCAAGTTTATTCAATTCGGCGAGACATACGGAAGGCTCACCGTTAAGAAGAGAAAGGAGGTTCATTCTTTCAGAATTACATCGAGTTCCGGTACGAATACTCCAATTGCTGAGGAAGCTGAAGTGCAAACAAGAGTTAGGAACGACCAAAGATTATTTAAAAAAGTCCAAAAATATTGTTACAAATGGCTTTTGCGTAACGGTTCATCTCATGAGGAATAAAATAATTTGGAAATAATTTTTTCTGACGAAAAAAAACACTTTTTCTTTTTCTTCAGAAGTTTCGGACTGAAATTCGGTTCAACTCATGAGTGGAAGGAAATAATTTTTTCTGACGAAAAAAAACTTTTTCTTTTTCTTCAGAAATTTCTGAGTGAAATGTCTGGAATTCAACGTTTTCATTTTATTCCAGTTTGCATATTAATGTGTTACTTTGGAAATACATAACAACATAATTGTTCAAGTATATCTAACTTTTTGTCAGTGAGTGTATCTCTACTCTAAAAGCAAAACAATTACATGGTAATCACTCTGCCGCCATTTTCTCTAAGGTTGAAATACTCTGATGAATCCAAAAATCTATAAAAATACATCTTCAGAGGTCGACAATGTCGAATGTTGATGCTTTGAGCCGTCATAAACTACAAACAGCGCAGACAGTCAGCGTCACGCAGGGACTTGGTAATAATTCATAAGACACGTTTCCGATCCAGGACGACTGCTCTAAACCGACTGGAAAGTACCGTATTTCGTTTCTCCAGCCGTTCGATGAACGAAATAAGATTTATATATCGTTCACGGATTTGGCGAAAAAGGTGGAAAAATATAAAAGAGGATCTAAAGACCGTGTTAAAATGGAACCGTTAATGGCTTTAATGGCCTACTGAAAACAGCTCTTCCATTTAGATTTGTAGCACTATTTGTTTTGTTCTTGCTTCTATCAGGGCACTAAACAATGAGAATATTTTTCTCCGCGAATGCTCTTGAATCTTTATCAGATTCAATATTATTCAGATATAATTCAGATATTATGGGGATCTATCCTTTAAAACGATCCATTTTAACTATATTTTAGGCTAAATTATATATATATATATATATATATATATATATATATATATATATATATATATATATATATATATATATATATATATATATATATAGGTGCGTATAGACCCGGTTGGATCACGCAAAGCATTCTGACTCATTTTCGAGTGTTCCTTCTGATCCTCCACACCTCTCCCATTCTTTCTCCGGGGATTCTCTTTCTCTCCTCCGTTCACTTTGTTCCCGATCTCCTCGAAACTTCGCTCTCTGATGCAACATTCCACATATGTAATTTGTTTCTGTACGTTCTCCTATCCTCAATCTCTGTCGGGCCCATTTGTGCCTTTCCCAGATCAGCTCTGACTTGTGTAATCCATGGTACTGTTGACTTGACTCCTTGCATGAATGTAAGAATTCTGTTGGTGAGTCTTGTGGGTAGGAATCTACTGATATGTCCATAGAATTTCGACCTTCTTTTTCTTATGTCCACCGCTACGTTGGACATACTCTCTGTGGTCTTTCGAGAATGTAGTCTGTATCCTTCCTCTGTCAGTTTTGGGCCGAGAATTTTCCTCATAATTTTACGGTCTTCTTTTAGTATGTTTTCTATGCCGCTTTTTGTATGAACTGTAAGTGTCCCACTTGCGTATAGTACCTCTGGTTTGATTACTCTGTTGTAGTGTCTTATTTTTGCGTGTGTGGATAGGCATTTCTTATTGTAGATATTGTTTGTCTTGCTGAATGCCCTCTTCATGTTCTGTAATCGAGTCTTCTGTGATATCTTCTCTCCTCCTGTGGGTTCGAAGATCTCGCTCATGTATTTGAAGTGAGTGACCCTATTTATTTTGCCGTATTTGGTGTTCAAATTTTGGACATGTAATTGTGAGCAGAAGAATTCGGTTTTTTGAAAGGAAATTTGTAGGCCGACTTTCTCTGCACATTCCTTGAGGACTTGGATCTGTTTGGTTACCCTTTTTTCATTGTCTGCGAAGGCCAGGCATGATATTTCTATGTTGTTTGTGGATCGTCCGAGTCGTATTGGTTTCCAGTGTCCTTGATTATTCAGTTCTTTTTCCCATTCCCTTATGACTTTGTCCAGGACCAGGTTGAAGAGGAGTGGGGATAACCGATCTCCTTGGCGCACTCCAGTTTTAATCAGGAAGGGTCCGGAAATTTCTCCCATAAATTGCACTTTAGAGTTTGTATTTGTCAGTGTCTGCTTGATCAATCGTAGTGTTTTAGGGTCGAGTCCTTGTTTCTCTAGGATGTTGAACAGAGATTTTCGGTCGAGGCAATATATATATATATATATATATATATATATATATATATATATATATATATATATATATATATATATATATATATATATCCTTTAGTCTGTGATTCATTTTTAAACCGAATATAACAATTTTTTAATTTATTATCTATCACTTTTATTTTTTACGATGTTATATTCTCAAAATATTACTTTAAAACTAAGCTAAACTATCTATTTTACACTTTTATTGGGGTTAATTTTTTACAATGTTTTAAATAGTTCGGAATTTCGAACATCTGTTTGATCGTTTAAGAACCGTCGGGGCTTTAATAATGACAGGTCTTTATTACATTTATAAATTTCAATCTCTTCTAAAATGTTTAATTTTTTTGCTTATTGGCGCTGTATGTAAAATGTTTAAATTTGTAATCTCGAGAAATATATGTCCGGTATCTATGAAATGATTCGCAAAATTAGAATTATGTTTCTTTAATAGGTACGCAGATTTGTTCTCTTTGAATCTGGTCTGAAAATTTCGGCCCGTTTGTCCCACATAACAGCTACTGCACTCGTTGCAACTTAACTCCTCGTTCCAACTCCAGATTTTTTATTTTGTAACATTTTATCTTTAAAAAGTAATAGCAAGTTTGAAAATGTAACATCGTTTTACCAAACTATACTCACACAAAGAAAAAAAATAAAAGTGATAAATAACAAAGTAAAAAATTGTTTTATTCTGTTTAAAACTGAACTATCGCAAAGTAACGCACAAATCAATCAATAATATATGTTATGTCACTCAAAGGGCTGGGTATGTGAAAAATTTTGATACATTGGTTGAGACGTATCATCTTGATAATCGTTTTGGTGATCATATGAGTATTCGGGATATTCTTCATAATAAAGATCGGGTTCTATATAGTTAGAATATTCTTCATCGTTTGTAGAATAATCTTGATTGTTGTCAAAACCAACATAATAAGTTCGGTGTTGATTCGGTCGGAAATTAGGATTTTCTCTTATGACTGTAGGTCTAGGTTGAAATTGACTTTGTTGTGGAAATGGTTTTTGTGAAGTTTAGAAGTTATTAGATCTGATTTGCTGTTGAAAATTGGATGATCTTTGAAAGTTTGATTGGACATTGCTTGGACCAAGTACATTTTGTTGTTGGAAATTGATTGATCTTTGGAAATTTGATGGTGTGTTGCTTGGACTGTATGGGGTTCAGGTCCAGTTAGAAGTGTATTAACGGCCATTGTTTCGATAAGACATATTTGTGCTTGTTTTTGTTCAGGGGTTAAATTGTATGATTTATGAATACAAGAGTGCATTTTCGCATTAAGCACTTTCAGTCTGTTATAAAATGTAAGGGCAGATTCGTTTGAGAGTTGTTTTAGCCTCTGTTAGTTATTGGATTAGGGCTGAAAGATCTCTATAAACGCCAAAATGTAGATTTAGTAGTTGTTTGATTTCAAGAAATAAATTAGGATTTCTTGAGCTTGTTAATTGAGCTGCTTTGCCTCTTAATTTATTTTTTATGTGAATGACTAATAGATTCTTTGGCTCCGTATTTGATATGTTACGCATATCGTCACACGCATTCAGAAATGTGCTTCAAAATAATTGGTCGCCTTCATATTCCGATATTATAGAAAATATTTCGGACAATTTATATGGTTCCACTTCAAATTCAGTTACGTTTTGGTTTGTAGCCATTTTGATTGATTTAATAATTGATTATTAATAATAAATTAATGATAATGAATAATTGGAAAACCAGTGTTAAATTCGAATAAAAATAAAAGAAAAACAATTGTATAACGTGATGATTCATTTACAGTATGATCGTGGAATGCATGAAGTTCTCTTGGAGTGGTCTTGTTCTCTAACGTGTTGTACCAGGGGCTTCATCAGATGTTCTTTCCGTAGCACGCTGAGTGAGGAGTCGTCCGGTTTTTTGGTTCTTCTGATTAAAGAATTGGGATCCACCGTCGATAGTTAGGACTTCCTTGTTCTTTCGACGTTTTTGAGAATCTGCACGACTACGCCAATTGGCTATATCACTCAAAGTAACTTTACTTAAAAAAAAAAAAAGGTTTTATTTGATAAAATACAATATTTGTAATATAAAAGAAAAATTAACAATAATTATGATGCTACTAATTCATGTTAACTAATGCACACAATATCTTGGTCATTGTATTGTATATATATATATATATATATATATATATATATATATATATATATATATATATATATATATATATATATATATATTGCCTCGACCGAAAATCTCTGTTCAACATCCTAGAAAAACAAGGACTCGACCCTAAAACACTACGATTGATCAAGCAGACACTGACAGACACAAACTCTAAAGTGCAATTTATGGGAGAAATTTCCGGACCCTTCCTGATTAAAACTGGAGTACGCCAAGGAGATCGGTTATCCCCACTCCTCTTCAACCTGGTCCTGGACAAAGTCATAAGGGAATGGGAAAAAGAACTGAATAATCAAGGACACTGGAAACCAATACGACTCGGACGATCCACAAACAACTTAGAAATATCATGCCTGGCCTTCGCAGACAATGAAAAAAGGGTAACCAAACAGATCCAAATCCTCAAGGAATGTGCAGAGAAAGTCGGCCTACAAATTTCCTTTCAAAAAACCGAGTTCTTCTGCTCACAATTACATGTCCAAAATTTGAACACCAAATACGGCAAAATAAATAGGGTCACTCACTTCAAATACCTGAGCGAGATCTTCGAACCCACAGGAGGAGAGAAGATATCACAGAAGACTCGATTACAGAACATGAAGAGGGCATTCAGCAAGACAAACAATATCTACAATAAGAAATGCCTATCCACACACGCAAAAATAAGACACTACAACATAGTAATAAAACCAGAGGTACTATACGCAAGTGGGACACTTACAGTTCATACAAAAAGCGGCATAGAAAACATACTAAAAGAAGACCGTATATATATATATATATATATATATATATATATATATATATATATATATATATATATATATATATATATATATATATATATATATATATATAAATATATATATATAAATATATATATATATATATATATATATATATATATATATATATATATATATATATATATATATGTGTGTGTGTGTGTGTGTGTAGTGTTAGATTTTCTTGGACTGTGTCCAATGAGACAGCCGTAGCTGAGTGTCAGCACACACCCAACCGTTGGGTTCCACATGAGTTGTGTTCCACAACCTGCGTCTCCGCCTAAATGAACACTTTTGTTGGTTGCTAGACCGGGAAGGAGCCCCACCTATCCCTTCAACTGGATGGCATATGTTTCGTCTCTCGAGGTTCAGACTCTTCAGGGCGCCGACATATACCATACCATCAAGACCATTACCATTATTCTGTCAAAATTATGTAAAAGCTCCGTTAAAAGACGCTTCGCGGCATAAAAATTCTTTCCGTATTATCCAAACATTAAAATAGCTGCTACCTTGTGTTCTAAAGTACGTATTATTGTGTTTATTTAGAAACTCAAACGTTTCGTACAAAAAGATTTCAAGTAAATATTCCAAAATTTACATGAATTCGTAAAAGCAAAAATATAAGTTGCAGAATTACAAAAACGTCAACTTTTTTACAAGTGTCCAGAGACGGACTTGTGAGTCTGTATTAATTATATGCTAAACTAAAATTTTAGTATTTATTTATTTTATGCATCAAAACTACCCTGAACTCAAACAAAATTAATATGGTTGAATAGGTCTTTAAAATACCTTTCAAACGAGGTGTCACTTGCCCTACGATCCTATTGAAAATTATTGGTCACAATGGCATTGTGACGCCATCTGTGATGATTACGTCATCAGTTATCACTAGAAAAGGAGTTTACATCCAATTATTTTCACATTCCGAATTTCATTAGTTTAAGTATAACCAAAAGGTAAGGGAGGGGGGACTTTTGGCTAGCACTGTATATATATATATATATATATATATATATATATATATATATATATATATATATATATATATATATATATATATATATATATATATATATATATATATATATATATATATATATATATATATATATATATATATATATATATATATATATAGTAGTGTTGTAACTGTGTGCACTGTAGTTTTTAACATGTTAGAGCTTTGGGAAAATATACAAATACAAATTTTGCATTATTATTCGCTCATTAAACCTGTCTAACATTTATTTTACAGGATCGAGTATTATATACACGACAATTTAACGCCACTCGTATGTGTGTCACGCCTCCTACTCAACGAGCTCAGTCTAAAATCCAGGGTAACTTCGTGCCATACCATCCAGCCAGGGCACATTCTGGCACAACCATGTGCATCCGCCGTTAATACGGCCAAATCTATCACGCATACGCTCGCATCCAGATTCTGGATAAGACGGTGGTGCATTTCCAGATAAACAAGCTCGAGCGGAAATTAAATTTTGCGGGTGCGAGGTTTCGAATCTAACGAACACCTTTTGCATTGTTTTGCCTTTCTGGAATAATTTGCCTAAAGGGCTCTGGTGTTTTTAGTCGTAATTTTAAAACCGGAATTAATATCCAGGTAAAAATTTACTGTTTTGTAAAGTGTGGTTTGTTTTTGATTTGCAAGTTCGGTTTGTGTTTTCGAAGCCTTTCTTATAAATTACACTAGCTTTTCAGAGATTTGTTTATTGCAGTTGTTAGAACCAACAGCATAACCTTATTAGAAAAACCGCGTTATAGATATTATTATTTAAGATTTAAATAGGAGAGAAAATTATTTATTCTCTCATTTTTGATAATGAATTACACGTGTTGATGTGTGATATAGAAATATTGAAGTAACTACAATAAGTGATTGAGCAATTCTTTCATTCAAACCTTCGGCGTGAAACACTAAACTAGAAGAGATTTACCACTAGTCACCAAATTACTTTATTTAACTTGTCTAGAAGTGCGTTTCGCTAACTATATGAGCATCAGCAGGAGATGATTCAATCTACTACTACTCTATTATTACTCCAGATTGAATCATCTCCTGATGATGCTATCATGGCCAGCGAAATAGGCATCGAAAAGGTAAATAAAGTATTTGGTATAATAAATGATACAGTAATATTTGCAAGAAACAAAAGAAATCTGCACACAATATTAAAATTTGAATTAAAGTCGTAAAAAATAAAAATCAAAAATTCTACATAAGGAAAACAAAATCAATGCAAATCGTAAAATTAGATCAATCTCATGTGGTTAAACTAAATAATAAAATTACTAGTAGAAGGATATAATTACTTCGTAGTTAATATTCATAGGTATTGCTAAGACTAATAACTTTACAAGGAGGAACGAAATATCAGCAAAAACAAAAATTCTAGCTTATAAAACAATCTTTCAATACTCATATACGATAGTGAAAGTTGCTTAGTAATACCACAACAAAAAAATATCCTACAAGTCACTTTAGTCAATCCTTCCGTTGCTTTCAAACGTTCAGATCGAGCGCAACTGATGATGGCACAAGGCCAGAAACAGGTTCTCGGAAGACGTTTGATAACGGCTAAAAGATTTGTTGGATATATTTTAACTATTCTGCATGAGCGCACTATGCAATGTTTCATAAATTTTTGTCAGTAGATGGGAATGTTTTAAAAATTCGAAAAAACGACATTACTTATTGATATCCTGGTAAACAATTTATTCATTATATATGCATACTTACCGTAGTTATAAATGTGTTCACTCTGTAAAACATTCAGCCTGGTTATGGGATTTAACTGTTTATCTGAGAGAAAAAGGGATATTTTAATAAACAGGTAAGAAATTAGTAATACGATGATATTTACAAAATATTTATTAAAGCAATTAAAAATCAAGAAATGGCAGAACTAGTTTTAATACTTCACATTTTATTTTCCTGCCCAACTATCGTGTATTTTTATATTTTCAATGATCCTCAATGACAAATAGTAAACAATTTCTATTACCGATAGTAACGAGAATCCAATAAAAAGTCCCAACAAACCGCCAAAGTTTGCCAGGAAATCGGTAATACCAAAAAGTTCGTTCCTTTCCGATGATATAAACTGACCTGATTTCATGTAAACTTGAAAGAACGACTTGTCTTGCCTAAAAAGATTTTTCAAGTTTCATATAAGACATCGCTGTTTACTTGATAAACACTAATAATGCAAAAGAGAATGCGCCTTATACGTACTTTCTACTGCTGTTCTTCGGAGGTAATATTTTCTGCCAATTCCATTGCGTCTGGGTCGTTTCCACAGTATATTTCATAGATGTACATATTGGTAAACAGTCACACTTGTCTATTAGGTCAGGAATATAGTTATTTTTTCCTCTCATAATATCCAGTTGTCTGTTAATGATGGTATGTAGAAGTATTTCTAAAAATTACGTTGGATTATTTTTGTATATTTATTTATATAAGTTTCTCAGAAATTTGTCTTAGATTATAGATATATTTACAATCTTCGAGGATGTAGCAAAGTATAAGGGACTAAAGATCAATGAGGACGAAAATATATTATGACCGTCCCGATCATAAATAACGGAAGAAGTCGAGACGTCATACAAAATATCATCGATAGTAACCATAACCTTGAAGCTGTAAAAGAATTTCAATACTTAGGCTGAATTATTGCGAATAACGATTGCAGTACAAAAATCAGACGACATATTGTCCTAGTCAATAAATGCTATTTTGGTCTTTCTTCTTACCAAAATCAGGCTATATACAACTCTCATTGCCACAGTCCTAATTTATGGGCCAGAACAAAACTAACAAACTAATTTACGGGCCTGGACATTAATAAACATCGATGAATCAATTTTATCAACTTTTAAGAGAACAATCCTAAGAATATATGGGGAAATATGTGCGAACGGTATACAGAGAAGCACGTATAACTTCGAGTTGGATAACGTTTACAGACAAACAGGTACTAAATACATAATAACATGATATTATAACAGAAAATTAAGGTGGGTAGGTCATTCATACAAGAAGCAGAGAAAGACTAACACTGCCTTGGAAAGATGGCATAAGAGAGTATGCGAGAAAGATAGGTTCACCAAATTGGACAAGCCAGCAATTGATCGGAATTGAAGCAACGGAAGCTGGAAAAGGCCCCTATTGGGTTGTATGGTCACCGATGATGATCTTTGATTGTTTAGTTTCTTTTCGTTTTTACTCGACTAAAATCTTATATAGAGCAAGCGAACATTTTAAGGCCCGTTATATATCAAGCTATACATTATTCGTATATTTTAATTGTTGTACATTTCAATTCTTCTATTGGAACCTTAGGTGTGAAACACTAAACTCAAAGAAATTTACCACTAAACACCAAATCACTTTTTTTAAAGTTCTCGATGCTTCGTTTTGCTAAGCATGTTGCATCATCAGGAGAAGATTAAATCATCTCCTGATGATTATCGAAGCGTGCACCGAGAACTTAAAAACAAAAATGATTTGTTGTTTAGTGATAAATCTCTTAGAGTCTTGTACCAGGTGTCCCATTAAGGATGGATCGCGGCCGTATCTTGAAAACTATTTATCCCACAGCTTTGGGGGAAAAAAAATTGTACTAAAAATGATCATGAGAAATTCACTAAAAATATGTTTAAGCTTCTAAAACGACCGCAAGAGGGCGTGACGAGCTAAACATTTTTAAAAATAATTTGTTTTGTGTATTTTCAAGTGTTAACCGAGTAAGAAAAACTCTCAGTTATAATTAGCAAACTGTCTCCTACAACTTTGTTTTATGACATTTTGTCGTAACTTCGCGAATAAAGAAGTAGTGGGGAGTTTTACCTATTTAAATAAAAAGTCGTCTAATGTCCGTTTGCCTAAACCGATTTTCCTCAATTTGGATTCATTTAAAAGGCAATTGCTGGGACAATCAGATAATCTGGGAGATAAATTATTTAGTTTATAAATGAAACCGCGAGGTGGCGTTACATTCAACAATAGTTTTTTGAAGTTTGGTTCAGTTTTTTCAAATGGACTGGTACAGCTTATATTACATGGCTAGAAAGGTAATTTAAAGAGGAATCATCCAGTGAAAACCCGAAATCGATATTTCTGACATGTCAAGAGATATTTCGATTTTTCTGAAAAAATCAGTTATTATTTCACTACTACCTGCATTAAGTTAAAAAAATATTAACCTAATGTTTGCCTTCCTTCACACCCAGGCTTAGGACTGGTCCAAATTCTTCGTGCCATATTAATTTGGAGCGTGTTTAAAGGCCAACGGGCCAACAACGAAGATAATAATAACAACAACAGTCAAATAAAATTAACAGCACAACAGTCTAATAATTAACAGAATCTGAACTTTAACGCCTTTCTAAATGTTCAAACTGGCTTCCATCCTAAGAAAAGCAAGGATTTATTTTTCGACGAGAACTAAAAACGGCAGCTTCAAGTTCCGCTCTTGAAATGCTGGTTATTGAATTTTGAATTATTTCAATCATGTTTTCTCGTGTGGTAGGACGAGTTTGAAAAACAAGGTCTTTTAGTCTTCCCCACAAGTAAAAATCGAGGACTGTCAAATCCGGTGAGCGCGCCGGCCACGAAAATAAACTACCCCGTCCTATCCAACGATTTGGAAACGAAGCACCCAAGAAGTTTCGAACCACCTGCGAGAAGTGGGCAGGGCATCCATCATGCTGGTACCACATTTGTCTTCTTGTTTCCAACGAAACATCTTCCATTAGTTCTGGCAGTCCATTTCGTAAAAAATTTAAATATGTTTCACTATTCAAATGTCCATTAAAAATAAAGGGACCAATAATTTTGGTTTGGTCTCCCAAAACACCACACCATACGTTCACACTCCATCTATTTTGGTGGTTGATTTCTAACATCCAATGTGGATTAGCAACTGCCCAGTAGTGCATATTATGTAAGTTAACGCCTCCATCACTGCTAAAAGTAGCTTCATCAGTCCATAGTATGCGTTTTATGAATTGTTTATTTCCACTACACATATTCTTTAACCAGTGACAATAGTCTAACCGTCTGTCGAAATCGTTATCCAAAAGGGCTTGTGTGTAAGACAACATGATAGGGGTGCAGCTTGTTATCTCTTAAGATTCGATGAACGGATGTCTTGCTAACACCTAATTCTTCAGATATTTGTCTGATATTTAAATGGGGGTTGGTTTCAACATAAGCCAGAACATTTACGACATTTTCTCCATTACGAATCGAACGTAACCTGGTGCAGATCTGGATGCACAATTCCTGTTTCTCGTAAGCGTCTAGCTCTACGTGTAAACATCTTCTTCAAATAATGCCTTCTTTCGGGATATTGACTTGCATATTGCCGCTCTGCAATACATGCATTTTCAAAACATTGGAAATACACCGCCAACATGTCATAGGCCTCGTTATTCGTAAAAGGCATTGTTAGATATTATTATAATAATTATTAATAATCAATAAATGCAATGTTGAAAATGTAATGTATTTCAAAACTGACAAGTTAATTTGACTGTTTTTGTTTGTTTCCATGGTTCCCTTCTTACACTCTTTGTGTAATGTACCTAAGGATTGCATGCGTTTATTTGGAAACCCGAAAACGCATAATTTCATTCATCCATTCATTTGGTTTAAAAGAAAGAGTAGGTATATTTATTAATGACTGATTTCAATATTCTGTCAAGTAGTATTTAAGCATCACAAAAGAGAAAATGCAACAATTGGGGAAAGGCATTTTTTCCGCTTATGTAATTAAATTAGAAAATATTATCAAGGTCAGGGATTAGAATATTTATGATGATTGATACTGAATAGATAATTTTATTTTTTAAATAAAATTGTTGCGGTTGCGATTGCGACCTAAATATTAAGACCAATTTTTAACTTAATATTACGGTAAAAATTAAAACTAACTGATTTTTTTCAGAAAAATCGAAATATCTCTTGGCATGTCAGTGATATCGATTTCGGGTTTTCACTGGACGATTCCTCTTTAAATTACCTTTCTTGTCCCAGCAATTGCCTTTTAAATGAATCCAAATTGAGGAAAATCGGTTACGGCAAACGGACATTAGACGACTTTTTATCTCAATAGGTAAAACTCCCCCCCACCCTTCTATTCGTGAAATTACGACAAAATGTCTATAAAATGGGTCCTATTCTCAACTGTTACAGAGATACAAGGGTAAACAAAAATTTAAATGTTTAAGATTTTTTAATATTACTTTAATTAATGAATAGTTAGGCTACCTTTTTGTAGTTTTCAAAAATACCACCATTTGCTTCCAAACACTTCAGCTCTCTTATGAAGAACTCGTGTTCTCTGTGAATAGATTCGGGTCGGTCCCTTATAACTGCAGCTGCATTTACTATCTGGTCGAATAATGCATCTCTAGTATCTACTTTAGTTACATATACCTAAGATTTAACACATCCCCGAAGACAATAATCCAGAGGATTAGGATCTGGTGGTTTAGCTGACCAATTGTACGGACCAGCTCGTCCAATCCACC